>JAKZFB010000006.1:1200000-1800000 GCA_026122735.1 Penicillium bialowiezense | reverse complement strand
AGTACTAATTATATAAAGATAATTATAATTATAATCTATCTATAAATAGTACTTATTAAGTTTTAATTAATTAACTTTAAGAGAAAAAAATATCTATTATTTCTATAAAATATATTTTTATTAAAGCTGCTTAATAAATTTCTCAAAATACTTAAATAATATATTATAAATCTAAAATACTAGATATACAGTTATATCTTAAATCTTTAAAAATGTAAAAGTATATTTATAGAATAACTTTATAAAAAAAAGAAGATAATTAATCTAACGCTATTTATTATTATTAAATACTATCTTCTTATAGTTATAATCTATATAGAATATACTAAAGAAATCACAAAATCTTTTAATCTAATAAAATATAAGAAATATTAAGTTCTATCTAGTCTTTATATCTTAAAATAGTATAAGTATCTACTCTAAAGACTAAAGATTAATAAATACTTTATAGTATTAAAGATTAGCTTAGATATAAACTATAAAATACTAGACTTTATTTAAAGTATAAAATATACTATAATTTTCACTTTAAATATTTACTTTTATAAATTTTAATTAATAATTAGACTATTTAGTCTTAGTTATATTATTTTAAAAGACTGCTTTTAAATAATTAAAAAATTAGTTTAAATTTAATTAAATAATATATATAAGATAAGAGATTTAGATAATATAAATATTATTTAATAAAGCTTATTATAATAAGTTAGTAAAGATTTTATTATTTAATACGTTATCTATAGTTAATCTAAATATATAATCCTAGATATTATAATTAATAAATATCTCTAAGAAGATACTACTTAGATTAGTATTAGAGTAAGCACTTTTAAGAAATTTAAATTTAAAAAATATCTTTTAATAGTACTAATTAATATTAATAAAATAGCTAGTAATAACTATAAATACTTATCTAAATAATGATATCTAGTAATCTAATATAATAGATATTTTTATATCTACTAGAAATAGTTTAAGTATAGATTGTTAGCGTTCTTTTATATAAAAAGATAGTTAACATTAAACTATATTAGTAGAAAAGATACATAAGAGATTTAAGGTTAAGTATACTTATAATATTATTTATTAAAAAATTAGATATTTAATAAAGTGAAAGAGAAATTAGTTAATTATAATAAACTGTAATAGATTATTCTTTTAAGTTATCTTAAAAAATAACTTTTAAATAAGGTTATTTTAATTTAATTATATTAATAATATATATTATATAAAAAAGATATCTATATTATTAATTAAATAAACTTATTAAGTTATTTTTATTATTAATTTCTATTTATAGTCTTTTTATAAATAGATATTATAAAATATCTAGTTATAATAGTTATACTATAACATATATCTTTCTTATTAAAATCTTTTTTCATAGTATAAAGATATTTAAAAATTATAGAGTAATATTTATATATAACCTTTAGACTACTATTATTACTATAAACTATTTAAGTAAAGTACTCTTAGATATGTAAAAGATAATTTAAATACTATATAATCTTACTTTTTAATCTATAGTTAGTTTATAATTACTACTTTATCTATTCTTAATATTTTATTCTATTATATAAAAAATATAACTTTTTTTAACTAGGTTTAATATATTTAAATCTTTTAAACTAGAAGGGTAAAAAAGTATTATTTAAATAATAAAAAGTTAATATAGATATATTAAAAGTTTATTAGTTTATTAATAATATAGTTAGATAATTTAAAGATATAAGATATAATAAGATATTATAGTTACTTTTAAATTAAGATAATATAAATTTAGATTACTAATTTTAGGATATTGTTAAATTAATAAAAACTATAATAATAAAAGCTTTTAAAAATTTATAAAAGATAATTAATATATTATAAGAAATAAGAAATATTATTTAACTAGTTAAATTAATAATTAATAAATTAAAATAAAAAATAATAATAGTAGTAGATAATTAGTTAAATTATATATAATAAATAGAGTTAGCTTAAAAAAAGTCTATAAAACTTAAAAAAAGATCTACAAAATTTAAAAAAAAGCTTATAGAATTTAAAAAAAAATCTATAAAGTTTAAAAAAAGTCTATAAAGCTTAAAAAAAAAACTTATAAAATTTAAAAAAAAAATCTATAAAATTTAAAAAAAGCTTATAAAGCTTAAAAAAAAGCTTATAGAACTTAAGAAAAGACTTATAAAACTTAAGAAAAAACCCAAATTCTTTACTTAAAACCTGTTAAAAGCTTATTCCTAACTTACTTCTAGTTTATTTAACTTTAATTTTTCTTAAAATATTTTAATTAATTAGCTATAAGATAATATTAAATATAGATATCTTATCTAGAACTATTAAAACTAATAATTAAAAAAGATATTATAAATTAAAGAAAGATTAACTTTATTTCTATATAAAATTTAAATAATTTTAATTACTTAGAATTAGTTTTAAACTCTTATTAATACTTAATTATAAAGATATATAAAGTTTCTAGTATAGAATATATATCTTAGTTAATATTAACTTACAAATACTAAATATTCTTAATAAATTAATCTTAATAGTTATAAAACTTAGTTATTATACTAATATATAAAAGAAAAATACACTTTTACTAGAATTTATAAATATTTCCTATTCCTTACTATAATAATATAGTAAAAGTCCACATATAAACTAAAATATAGATAAAAGATAGTAATTTATTTAGATGATTTAGTAACTTTATAAACGTTAAGACTCTATTTTATATAATTTCAAGCCTAGAAGAGAGGCTTGTTAAGCCCCCCCTCTACAAGCTAGGATCTGGGTTAAGCCTAAAAAGTTCAACCCCTGGCCTATTAAGGGTTAGGTTTCAAGCCTAGAGCTTAGGCTTAAAGTTGGGCTTTGTGGAAGTCTAATTAGAATATATATTATTTATTATTAGTCTAGTAATACTTTTCTAAAATAATAAATAAAAAGATAGACACTCTAAAAGTTAAATACTTAAAATATAAAGCTTTATTTAATTATCTAGATTTAAGTAATAGTATTTCTATAATAAATAAATATATTTAAAGAGGTAGATACTAGCAGATATCTAAAGACTTAGATATAAAGTAATTTATCTAATCAGTATAGTATTAATTTTATATATTTTTTTTTATTATATAAGATTAATTTATATCTAGAATAGAAATTTATTTTAAATAGTTATAACTATTATATAAGAGAGTTAGGAAAATATTTAAATTAGATTTTTTATAGATTCTAATCTCTTCTAGAAATTTTTAAAATATCTTAACTTCTATAATCTAATTATAATAGTTTAATATATAATCTTATAATGAGATTTCTTCTATTTATAAACTACTTAATATTAAGTAATTATAAAGATTATTTCCTATTAGAAAAAGATTTTAAAGTTCTTCTTAATAGAAGTTAAAATATCTTTTACTCTTAACTACTAGATTTCTTTATTTATAGATATATTTATAGCTATTACTACTTATTTTCTAGATTAAAATTAGGAGTACTAGAAGGTCTTACTTAACTTTAAGTCTATTTTTAGATTATATATTAGTGTAAATCTAAGTATAATGATAATAGATATCTTCTAGAAATATAAACTAACTAATTAGATATTTATAGTAATAACTAATAATATATCTAATAATATTGTACTTCTAGAGAAGCTCTAAAACTATATTAGATTTTTTAAGTTAGATAATAATACTATAGTTATTTATATCTTATATTTTACTTATATAATCTAACTTAATCTAAAAAATCTTTTTAAAGAGATAAAAGCTGCTCTTGATAATAATATAACTAAGAAAGTCTAAGAGTAAAGTAGTACTACTTACTTTTAAGATTAAAAAGGTGATATTATTAATATATTTAAAAAAGTTTAGATTTTAAATTTTAATTTTAAATTATTAGCTAATATACTTTTTAGATCTATAAGTTTACTATTTATATAAATAGTAGCCTATAACGTTAGGAATAATTCTTTAAGCTATAATCTAATTTATTAAAACTTATTTCTATCTAGGATATATATATCTGATAGAATTTAATATTTCTAATGTTATGTTACGTAAAAAGGCTTTAGCTAATCTTTAATTAATACTATTTTTAGAAGAATCTTACTAATCTTATATTTAATTAAGAGTATTAGCGTTAGATTAATTATCTACTATAAATCACACAGCTTTTTTTTAAATTTATAACTATATTTTTAAAGTTAAAAGATATTACTATTTATTCTATATTTAGTATTTATACTATATTTTTTAACTATTTAAAAAAATTAATTAACTAGCTTTAAAAGAAGAAAATTCTTTAAAAAAAAATAATATTCAAAGTTCTAAAAGCTTTTAAATAGAAATTTAAGGATTACTATTATAATACTTAGAAGATTTATAGTAATTTATTTATAATTATAACTATCCTTACTCTATAATATAAACTCTAGTTTTTTAGTAGCTAGATAGAGGATGGTATTAATTATTCTAAGTAATATTAAAAAAGTCTTTAAGCTTTTCTTATATTATATTAGCAGTAACTATAAAAAAAACTAGAGAAAATAGTTATTTAATCTAATTTTAATAAGGATATTAATATTAATCTTAATTTAATAATTAGTCTTAGATATTAAACTAAAAAGGAGAATAATAAGTTTATACGATATATCTAACTTAGTATATACCTATCTTTCTTTTACTAAAATTTAATATTACTGATATATACTAGGATTAGTAAAACTAAAGAATATTTACTAATAATAGAAGAAGTATAAGACTAAATTCTTAGCTCTTATAAGTTTTATCTATAATATTCTTATAATCTCTACTACTAGTACTAGTATTAAATGTTTATTTAACTTAGCTTATAATATTTATTATTATTAATATAGCTTACTTAATATAAACACTATTAAAGACTTTATACTCTAGAAGTATGCTATTAAGTTTAAGGTTAAATTTACTAAATTTACGTTCTATAATATATATTTAACTAAGTAGGATATATAGGTAAGGTAAAATGAAAAAAATTAATCTCTTTAAGACTTAATAGAGTTTATTAGTAATAATGAAAAGGGAGAGAATAAATCTATAAGATTTTTAGAGAGATAGCTAACTATTATTATTAAGTAAAGCTCTATATATAAAGAAAAAGATAAAGTGATTATTAAACTATCTTTTTCTCTATAATTCTAGTAATAGATAGGGAGAAGCTATAAATAAACTAAAAGAGATAATTTTATAGAGTATTAGTTAATATTTAGGATTAGTAGTACTCTATTAAAATCCCTATCTTATTCTAATAATACAATGATTTATATATACCTTTTATCTAATATGTATAAACTGTATTTATTTATTAATATATAAATAAAATATATAAAAATATAGTAGAATTAAGTATAATTTATGTATTTCCTATTTATCTTATTTAACTAACCTATTTTACTTATATAATCTGGCAGGTTTTAAAACTGGAACTGTGGCCTAATCTGTGGGTTAGGTTGGTGATCTAAAACCTACTAAAAAATGGGTTTTAGGTAACCTGTAATGGGTAATCCGCGGGTTATGTCGAGGTCTAGTTATAAGTCTAAATAGCAACTAGACTTCTATAAAACTCAACTTTAGGCCTAAGCTCTAGGCTTAAAACCTGACCCTTAATGGGCTAGGGGTTGAACTTTTTAGGCTTGACCTAGATCCTAGCTTATAGAGGGGGGGCTTAACAAGCTCTCTCTCTAAATTTAAAATTATATAAAATAGGGTTTTAGTATTTATAAAGCTGCTGAATTATCTAAATAAATTATTATCTTTTACCTATATTTTAGTTTATATATAGACTTTTACTATATTATTATAGTAAGAAATAGGAAATATTTATAAATTCTAGTAAAAGAGTATTTTTCTTTTATATATTAGTATAATAACTAAGTTTTATAACTATTAAGATTGACTTATTAGGAATATTTAGTGTTTATAAGTTAATACTAACTAAGATATATATTCTATACTAGAAACTTTATATATCTTTATAATTAGGTATTAATAAAAGTTTAAAACTAATTCTAAATAGTTAAAATTATTTAAATTTTATATAAAAATAAAGTTAATCTTTTTTTAATTTATAGTATTTTTCTTAATTATTAATTTTAATAGTTTTAGATAAGATATTTATATTTAATATTATCTTATAGCTAACTAGTTAAAATATTTTAAAGAAAATTAAAATTAAATAAGCTAGGAATAAATTAGGAATAAGCTTTTAATAGATTTTAGATAAAGAATTTGAACTTTTTCTTAAACTTTATAGGTCTTTTCTTAAATTCTATAAGTTTTTTTTTAAGCTTTACAAGCTTTTTTTAAATTTTACAAGTCTTTTTTTTAAGTTTTATAAGCTTTTTTTAAGTTCTATAGGTTTTTTTTTAAATTCTATAGACTTTTTTTTAAGTTTTATAGATCTTTTTTTAAGTTTTATAAATTTTTTTTAAGCTAACTCTACTTATTATATATAATTTAATTAATTATCTACTACTATTATTATCTTTTATTTTAATCTATTAATTATTAATTTAACTAATTAGATAATATTTTTTATTTTTTATAATATATTAATTATCTTTTATAAATTTTCAAAAACTTTTATTATTATAGTTTTTATTAATTTAATAATATTTTAAAATTAATAATCTAAATTTATATTATTCTAATTTAAAAGTAACTATAATATCTTATTATACCTTATATCTTTAAATTATCTAGCTATACTATTAATAAACTAATAAACTTTTAATATATCTATATTAGCTCTTTATTATCTAAATAATATCTTCTTATCCTTTTAATTTAAAAGATTTAAATATATTAAATCTAGTTAGAAAAAGTTATACTTCTTATATAATAGAATAAAATATTAAGAATAGGTAGAGTAGTAGTTATAAACTAACTATAGATTAAAAAATAAGATTATATAGTACTTAAATTATCTTTTATATATCTAGAAGTACTTTATCTAGATAGTCTATAATAGTAATAGTAGTCTAAAGATTATATATAAATATTACTCTATAATCTTTAAATATCTTTATACTATAAAAAAAGATTTTAATAAGAAAGATATATATTATAGTATAACTACTCTAACTAGATATTTTATAACGTCTATTTATAAAAAAGTTATAAGTAGAAATTAATAACAAGAATAACTTAATAAGTTTATTTAGTTAATAGTATAGATATCTTTTTTATACAATACATATTATTAATATAATTTAATTAGGATAATCCTATTTAAGAACTATTCTCTAAGATAGCTTAAAAGGATAATTTATTATAGTTTATTATAATTAACTAATTTTTTTTTTACTTTATTAAATATCTAATCTTTTAATAAATAATATTATAAATATACTTAATCTTAAATCTTCTATCTATCTTTTCTATTAATATAGTTTAATATTAACTATCTTTTTATATAAAAGAATACTAACAATCTATACTTAAATTACTTCTAGTAAATATAAAAATATCTATTATATTAGATTACTAGATATTACTATTTAGATAAGTATTTATAGCTATTACTAACTATTTTATTAATATTAATTAATACTATTAAAAATACTTTTTAAGTTTAAACCTTTTAAAGATATTTACTCTAGTACTAATCTAAGTAATATTTTTTTAAAGATATTTACTAATTATAATATCTAGGATTATATATTTAGATTAACTATAAATAATATATTAAATAATAAGATCCTTATTAACTTATTATAATAGGCTCTATTAAGTAATATTTATATTATCTAAATCTCTTATCTTACATATATTATTTAATTAAATCTAAATTAACTTTTTAATTATTTAAAAATAGTTTTTTAAAATAATATAACTAAAACTAAATAATCTAATCATTAATTAAAACTCACAAAAATAAACGTTTAAAATAAAAATTATAGTATATCTTATACTTTAAATAAAGTCTAGTATCTTATAGTTTATATCTAGGCTAGTCTTTAATATTATAAAGTATTTATTAGTTTTTAATCTTTAGAATAGATACTTATATTACTTTAAGATATAAAGACTAAATAGAATTTAACGTTTCTTATATTTCATTAAATTAAAAGATTCTATAATTTCCTTAATACATTCTATATAAACTATAACTATAAAAAGATAGTACTTAATAATAATAAATAGTATCAGATTAATTATCTTCTTTCTTTTATAAAGCTATTCTATAAATATACCTTTACGTTTTTAAAAACTTAAGATATAACTATATATCTAGTATTCTAGATCTATAATATATTATTTAAATACCTTAAAAAATCTATTAAATAACTTTAATAAAAGTATATCCTATAAAAATAATAGATACTTTCTTCCTTTAAAACTAACTAATTAAAGCTTAATAAATACTATTTATAAATAGATTATAATTATGATTATCTTTATATAATTAATATTATACTAATACTAGATAATAGGTTTTAATTCTTTTTTACTAATAATTAGACTAAAAAATAGCGTAATAAATATTAAACCTTATTTTAAAATACTCTCTTATTTTACTAAAAATATTATACTATAAGTTAGAATCTATTAATCTCCTTATCTAGATTAAGATTAAGTATAGCTTTTTATAATCTACTTTATCTAAAGAAATCTAAAGTAAAGCTAGTTAGTAATAAGATAATCTAGTATCTTAATAATAGTAAATTTTATTTTCTTTCTAGATTTATATAATATTTATTACTAACTCTATTAAATATTATTAATTCTAAACCATTATCTTTCTAATAAGATAATTATAATTATTTTCCTACTATTACTTTACTTATATAAGATATTCTTATAATTCTAGTAACTAATATAAATATAGAATAATTATTTAATACTACTTATAATATTTACTATTATCACTATAATTATATAAAGACTAAAATTATTAAAAAGTTAATACTATTTCTTTATACTTTAAGATTTAATCTTAAACTATATAAGATAAAAGAGTTTAAATAATTTTTTTTTTTAAATAAGATTAAAATATTAAAAGAAGAAAAGGATAAGAAACTTAATAATATTAAATTTAAGTAGATTAGTAATATAAAAGAACAATCTAAAAGTTTAAAAGATTTAATTAATAATAGTAGTAATAATAGTAGTAATAATAATAATAGTAATAATAACAATAGTAATAATAATAGTAGTAATAATAGTAGTAATAATACTAGCGATCCTCTATTACTAAGTTATAGTACTTAACTACATATATTAGGAAGAAAAAAGAAATATAAGAAAGATAATATATATTAGACTTATTAGTTTACATTAGATTTAAATTATAATATATTAATATATACTTAAACTAATTAATTAATAATTTATTAAATTTAAAGTAAACAATATAATTGAAATACTCAAAATTACTAGGAATTTCTACATTATTTATACAATCATAAGAAAATAGCATATTTACACTATTTAATTATAAGGAAGAGCCTAACGAGCCCCCCCTTTCAAGCTATAAGCTTTAGGACCAGGCTCAAAACCCGACCCTTTTGAGGGTCAAGTCAGGTCGAGTTTCGGGTTTTTCGAGTTTTGCGGAAGTCTAATAGCAACGTTTAAATATCTAGAAAAGATCTACCTCAACATTAGAGCCTACTTTGTAAGATAACTATCTACTAGTATTAAAATAGTACCTCACTATTGACGTTTTTTCCAATATTTTTACCCTCTTGCTAACTTAATACTGCTTTACTAAACTAATATTACTCTTAGTATAATAGATAACTAAATACTCTCTATCTTTTATAATACTAAACTAAATAATCTCTTATAATAGAACACTTAGCTAAATAATATTAAACATGTAGTGATTAATAGCGAAATTTAAGAATATTATAACTCTAATCTTACTAATAAAGAGATTATATAGTATATAATAAAGTTAAAGATACTATTTCTAGTAATAAATAAAAAAAAGGATTTAAAAAAGTATATTAGATAAATAGAAATCTACTATTTATAAAAAACTAAATAGATCTTTAAAAGTTAATTATTTAAATAGATTAATATATTTATTAATATAATTTTTAATCCTTACTATAAAGATCTAATAAATAACTATTTTAATTTTTATAATATTTTTATAATATTTTTATAATATTTAGAAAGTAGTTTAGCTAGAAAATAGTATATAAAGAGAATATCTAGTATTAGTAATATATCTTTAATACTTAGAGAATTAATAAAAATATTCTTAAGTAGCTAGATAAATAGATACTTTTATTTAAAAAAAAAAAACTACTAGTTTTTTAATTTATAATTAAAATATAATTTAACTCTTTTTTAAGTTAATAAAAGAATTACTACTAATATAATAATAAAATTAATATATAATATAGATAGAGAGAAATAAAAATAAAGATATCTTATCTTTATTAAATTTTTTTTAAATAAATTACTAAAAAAACTTAATTATAAAGTAGATATCTAGATTAAGAGTTATTTTCTTAATATAGTAAAACTATTTAGAAATAAAAAGAGGGATATATTAGTACTAAAAGATAGATATTCTATTTAATAATAAAAGAATACTAATAATTAGCTTATTATATAAAGAGATAGATCTCTTTATATTTAATAACCTCTATTAACTAGGATAGATCTTATATAAAGACTAATTAATAAATAATTATAATACTATATATATAGTACAATTATCTAAATAACTATTATAAAAAGCTATATTTACTAAACTTTAGTATCACTATTTTACTTATATCACTCTAAAAATAATTTTATAACTTAAGAAGTTAATAAAAAGAGTTAAGTTTAAAAATAAACTTTTTAATAATTACTATATAATATACTATTTAATAACTATATTAAAGTAGATCTTTTAATATCTTATTAAATAGATATATAATAGATTTAGCTATATTTATTTTAATCTAGTATAGATTAAGCTATCTAGCTATAATAAATATAAGTAGATTTTTTATTTCTATATTAAAAGAATATACTTCTACTAAATAATATTATATATAAAGAAAAATAAGTACTAGTAAGTAATTAAGAAATTTATTATAATAATAAAAAATTAGTAAAACTTATTTATTAAAGTATTCTACTATAATAATAAGTATTTAATTAGTATAGTATTAAAAAACTATCTAAGTAACTCTAATATTATTATAAATCACTTACTACTAGGATAACTAGAATAAAACCTATTTTCTAAATATATAGATAGTATAATTATTTTTTAAATAAAATCTCTATTTATTAAAAGATATATATTAAAAAAATTATAGCTAAAGATTATAGTAGTAGTAATTTAACTACTAAACTAGATATTAATATATATTTAAAATAAAAATAAGTAGATTATACTATAAGAAATAGTATAATAAAACTTTACTAACTATAAGCTTTTAAAGATTAACTTATCTAATATTAAGCTATATAGTAGTTTAGTCTATTATTAAGTTTAGAAATTTATATAGTTTTAGAAACTTAATCTATATATAGAGATCGGTTTCTTTATTAACTATATAGTCTTAAATATATAAAGAATTTAGTTTCTATATATTAAGAAGATTTAATTAATTTAAAATATTAAATTTAATAAATTATAATATTTTAATACTATATATAAATACTATTAACTAATCTCTATATTTATATTAGTTAAGTTAGAGATACTAAATAATAAGTAAATAGATAAGATAGTATATTAGATTAACTTTATTAAGATAATATAGTAATAAGAGATATTAGATAAACTAATATATTTTATTAATTTTAAAAATACTAAGATTCTAAAATTTATAAAAGAGAGTTATTTTAATTAAAAGATAATAGAGATAGATATATTATAAAAAGTTAAATTACTATCTTAAGATATATATAAAATAGTTATCTAGATACTATAAAAGATAATTACTTAACAGTTTTTCTAAATACTAAAAATATTTTAGATACTAGACTTTTTTCTTTTAAATAATCTACTACCGCTCTTTAAAAGTCTATAAGATATTCTACTACTATAAAGCTTATAAAGAAAAGATATTCTTATTACTCTTTTTTTTACACTATAATAAGTTAATATAATACTGTAATAATATAATACTAATATAATACTATAATAGTTAGATACTAATATAATATTAGAATAAAAGATAGAAGTAATAAAAGAAGTAATTAAAGATCTAATTATATTAATAAATAATAAGCTAGATTAATAACTATTTTTAAAACTAAATATTATATATACTCTAAAAGATATTAAAAACTAAATTAATATAAATAATATTATCTAAGGTATAAGAAATAGATAACTATATATAGATTATAATAACTATATTACCTATATAGTACTATAAAAAACGCTATATATACTCGCTATCTTTATTTAAAGCTTTTATATAAAGAAACTGGAACTAAGATAGTATAGAGATAATCTCTTAATAGAATTATATAATTAAAAAGAAGTAATAAATCACTAGTTTATATAATTATAGAGTAATATAATAAAGAAGAAGATTAATTCCTTACTATTAAAGTAAGTATATATAATTACTAATAAACTAAAAAATATTAGTAAGTAGATTTTACTATTTACCTAGATCTTTATTTATAAATATAATTAAAATAGTTATTTAATTAAGTTTAAAATATAGATCTATATATATAGTAATTTTAAAATAATTATATATAAAAATAAATATGTAATAATATTAATAGTAAAGATAGTAAAGATAATCTTTATATTTATTATAGTATATAATCTTAATATATAATAATATAATATAATAATAGCTTTTTTTAATACTATATTAAAAAAAAAGATATATATTATAATACTTAAAAGATTTAAAATCTTTAATAAATACTAATATCTTTATAAAGTATTATATAAGCTATAAGTATTACTTAAGTTATAGTAATAAAAAATAGTAAAAGTCTTAAATAAACTTAGATTTAGATAAGTTTCTAAGGATCTATATATATTTTATAGTAATAGAATTATTATCTTCTTTTATATAAATGATATATTTATTACTTACTATAAAATAGTAAGAGATAGAGTTTAACTCTTTAAATAATAATTTAAGAAATATTAAAAATTAATAAATTATAAAAAAATAAAATAGTTTTTTAATATTAAGATTATTTATAATTAGAACTAGAAGAAGTTATAACTATACTAGGATAACTATATTACTAATATAATAATATAATATAACCTAATAGACTATATATTAATTAAAATCCCTTTAACTACTAAAAAGCTATTTTTTTTTAAAAAGATAGTAAGCTAATAAGATATTAAGATTTATTAGATAAAAATTAGATCTACTAGCTATATAACTACTATTATTAGAATAGATATAATTAAAATAACTATAAAACTAGTATAATTCTTAATTAACTTAGATCTAAAATATCTTAAAGTAATAAACTATCTTATTATCTATTTTTATTCTATTTAATATTATACTATTAAATATAATACTAGCGTAAAAAAGAATAGATTTAAGACTATATATTTAGTAAATAATACTTTATATAGTAACTATATAAATAAAAAAAGTTTTATTAGTTATATCTATTAAATCTTTGGTAAACTAATAAACTAAAAGATAATAAAATAATTAATAGTAATAATATTAATAATAGAAATAGAGTTACTAAATTTATTAAAAACTAGTAAATAGTTATAATAATAAAAAAGATTATTTAAAAGAGTAAGAATATATCTAGATTATTAGATCTAGATTATCTATAATAACTAGAGGACTATTGCTTTTATTAATAATATAGATATCACCTTTAAGATAAAGCTTAAATATATTAATATATACTCTATATAGATTAGATAAGAGGTATAGTAAGAATAAATTATTATTAACTAGATATAGATAGATAGAATAGTAGTAGATAGATTTACTAAAATCTTACTATAATAACGATATAAAATTGATAGAAAGACTAGGAAAGGATAGAAGGATAGGATAATATGATGATATTATTATACTAGAGGGATGTGTAAAGAGAGAAGAGAAAAAAGAAAAGAGGAAAGATTAACCAAATATAAGACAGAAGATAGGGTATACCTATACCTAAGATAGCAATACCTTAGATACTAACTTTTCTAATACCTCCTATAAGATCACTAGATAGATTAATATCTTCTAATTACTACAAAAAAAAGCTTCTACCATAAGCAAAATCTATCATCAATTTAGCTATTAAAAGTAAAATACTATATATAGAAAGTAGAGAAAACTATATATAAAGAAATCTTAGAGTATCTAAATCTACTATAAAAACTATTAAATACCTTTAAAAGTAAGTAATATATTTAAAACTAAAAAAACGTTATAGTAGGTGTTATATAAATAAAAAGATTAGCTAACCGCTTTTCTTAAAGATAAAACTAATACTATTTTATAGAGATATTATAAAATAATAAAAATTAGTCTTATTTAATAACTACTAGCTTAGTAAAAAACGATAAAAGCGATTATTTTCTAGAGAGAGATTAAATACTAAAAAGAGCTCTATACTATTAGTAAAGAATAATTATACTTGTTATGTAAATTTAGTATAAGTATTCTTAATAGATTTATCTTATTTATCTAGTAGTATCTTAGTAAGTATCTAGATATAGCTATAGATATAAATAGAAATTAGATAAAGCAAGATTAAATTTAGTACTCTAAAAAAATATTAAAATAAAAATCTAAAAAAATAGGTTTTAATTATATCTAATTTTAATAGAAACTTCTATATATTTAATTACTAGATAAATTACTAGAATACAATCTTTCCTAATAACTTAATAAATCTATCTGTAGCTATCTCTATAGTAAAGATATAAATTAAATAGATATTATTAATAGTAATAACTTCATAAATTTAATAATAACATACCAAGATATATCAAGTATATATATAAAATATAGGATTTTTAGCTAATAAGATAGTACTAGTATTATTAGCTCTTAATTTAATAAAAGAACTAAATAAAACTTAAAATTCTATAAGAAACTTTTTTAACTAAATAACCTCCTAGACTATAAATAATTCTATAATATATTTACTCTTAATAAATAAGAAAGTAAAAATTTTTTATTTCTTAAAGATCTATAAAATTAGTTTCCTAGTATATTTAAAAATATACCTAAAGATTAAAAGACTAGTTTTAAAATAGTTACTTATCTAATTTATATCTATATATCTAATAAGATTTATTTTAGGATTCTAGAATATAAGAAGAGATTTACTAGTTATAGAGATATATCTATATACTAGACTTAAGATAAAGAAGATATAAAGAGACTTAATATTAAATAAATATTAGAATAATTATTTAAAAGCTATCTAATATTAAATATCTAGATTTAATATATAGTAGATAAACTTAATTATTATATATATAATATCTAGATATATAAAGACTATTAACTAGATAAAAAAGCTAATATATTTCTAAAAATATTTAATATCTATTTTAGATACTAGATTAAAAGGATTAATAAATTTAACTTTAATTTTCTTTTTATAAAGTTATTTCTTAGACTTTAAAAAAGAGAAATTAGAGTCCTTTACTAAAAAAAGCTATAAAGACTATATAATAGGGTATTTTATAGAGATAATTATAGATAATTAAATAGATATTATAATTTTAATAGCTAAGTAAAACAAAGATATTCCATTCTAAATAGAATAAATCTAATATTTAGTTATTAAAGAATTAATTAAAGATAGTAAAGAAGTAGTTATAGAAGATCTAGATTCTAACTATCTAACTATAATATAATAGTAGAAAACTAGAATCTTTTTCTTATCTATAGAGATCTATACTAATTTTAACTTAATAAATTTAAATTTCTTAAGAAACTTATTAATATAGTTTTCTTAAGATATATAAATACCTTTAGGATATTATATAATATTAGTTCTTAAGAAACGCTTAATCTTATCTTTAAAAGTAAGATTAAAGTACTTAAATAATTTAGTAATAAATATATAGATTATTTATTTATTAAGATAATAAATAAGTAGATTATCTATATAGATAAGAATATAGATTAGAATCTTGTTAACCTATTTTATAAATATAAAATAGTTAATATTTAATATTATAAAACTTATTTAAATAAATATATCTTAAAGTAAAAAATACTACTCTTAAAAAACTTATTTAAGCTTATTTATTAATTTTATAAAAAGTCTAATCTTTAAATACAGTTCTTTAAGAATATTAAAAAACTTGATATAAACAGCTTCTTTTATTTCTATATTAAGAAAAATGGTAATAATATCTATATAATAAAGATATTAGTTATTTTAAATAATAATAGATATAATGATTTTATAAGATATTAGTTTTAATATAATGATATAAAGTTTATAAAAATTGATACTTTTAATTTAATTAAATTTACAGTATACTAGGTAGACTTTATATTAACTATTATATTTAATAGTCTATATCTAATAAAAAATAAGTAGTTTTCTCTAGCTAGTAGTTCAGTTTACCACTTTCTAGATTCTATTTATAAAGTAATAATAAAGTTTTATATATGTAGCTTAGAGTTACTTATATTTATTAATATAGTTTATAGCTTATTACTAGATATAAGGAATATAACTAATATCCTTAAATATAAGCTTTAAAAGATTATTTTTATTAAAGATAGCTAAGGTGTAAAGCTTATCTATAATATTATTATTTATTATAAGTATATCTATAACGTAGATATTAATAGTAGATATTTTATAAAATCTCTTAAGTTTATTAGTAATAAAAGAGTAAATAGTACTAAAAATATTCTATAAGAGAATAGAGATTAATAATTTAGAAAGAAGTTTTTTAGTAATAATAATCTATGTGGTGGGAAATATCTATTTCTAAGATTTTTTTAAAATAGAGATTAATTTATTTACTTATTTTATAGTAAGATAGATTTTATTATAAATAATATTATAAAATAAAAATTTACTAGTAATATTAATTACTACTTTTAAAGTAATATATCTAGGTAATAATATAATATTAAAAACTAGCTTTAATTTTATAAAGTTTTCTTTTATTTTTATAGGAATATTTATAATAGAAATACTAGTAGATATCTATTAAAAAGTAATATAAATAGACCTATAAAGGTCTATTATTTTAGTAGGTTTATTAATTAATAGTTTATTTAATAGCTCTATTAATATATTAAGATTAGTAAAAGGTTAGTTAAGTATAGTCTAATCTTTAAGTATCTCTTTTATAGTTAAAAAAGTGGCCTTTTTAAACTATAGAATTAACTATTTAGTATATTAATATAATTAAAAAGAAGCTTAAAAGATTATATACTAATTCTTATTCTTAAAGAAGTTAATTAAAATATAGTAAGTAATATCTAGTTTAGATATTAATCTACTATTAGAAATACTATCTTCTTTTATATTAATATTATAAAATAGATTAAAGAGAATACTAATAGAGGTAGTTTTATTAAAGATAATATTATAAAAGTAATAAATCTTTTTTATATAGATATTGTAAATAATATAGTAATTACTAATATTATAGCTAATAAGATATCCTTTATTTATATAAATATTAAGCTTATTAGTATATTATTTTTTATTAATATAATATTAATATTAATAGTTTAAAGTATATAAATAAGAGATATTAAGCTTATAGCTATAAAAAGCTTTATAAGAAGTTATATTAATATATAAGTAATAAAGATAATTAATAGTATAATTAACTTCTTAAATAATAAATAACTAAAGATACTTTAGAAACTAGTTTTTGATTATAACTATAATTATTAGTTTAATAAGATAGTAGTTTATATATTTAAGGATACTATTTAATTATTTTATATAAAAAGGGATAAGTATTATAATAATACTATAAGTTTTATAAAAAGCTTAGACTAGTCTATAGATAAGTATATTATTAGTATAAATCTTTTTTATTTTTAGATTAAACTGTTATTTAAAAAATATAATAACTTTCTAAATATTTAATAATATTTTAGTAAGAGACTATATAATAAATATCTAGATAAAATATAAAGTGTTATTATTAATAGATATAAAATAAGTCTTATATCTATAACCTATATAGGAATATAGACTTTAGATATTAAAGTAAAGAATATCTTTATACTAAGTATAAATCTATTTTTATTTATTAAAAAGAAGAACGTGATCTTTAGATAGAATATATAGTTTATATAGAAACGTTATATCTCTATTTTTAATAAGTTTAATACTAGTAGTATTATATTCTATTTTATATATAATATCTTTACTAATATAAATAGTATAGTAATAAGTAAGATTAATAGAAATAAGAATATTCTTTATTTTACTAGTAGTATTAATATCTTAAGTAGTGGTAATAGATATTACTAATTTATTAAGAATAGGAGTATCACTTATTTTATATCTTAGTAGTAAGATTAGTTTTTTTTTAAGATAATTAATATTTAAATGCTTTATAAATAGTAAGAAGGATATTTAGTTTAAAAGTATTATATTTTTTATCTTCTATATAATATATATATCTATATATTTTAATATATATAAATAGAGCTAAAAATTAGCTTTATAATAATATATCTATCATAATTCTATGATAAAAACTTATAGAAATATAAGAATTTAAAGACCTTATTATTTATATACTAAAAAATTATATAATAAAATTACATAAGCAATAATTATATAATAAAAATATAACTTTGAATTTTTCAATTTCTTCAATTTTTCAATTTTTTCAATATCGTCATAATGATCCCTACAAAGAGGATCTAGATCAAATGAACAATTTACAAATAATTCACCACCATAAATAATACGTTGCTATAATACTACATCATCAAAAATGGCGCAAAAATCTGTAAAAATTTACCACTGGAAATTATGCATAAATAGAGGCTGTTTTCCTAGGGTAATAATTTTATAATAATCCTTATAGAGTTTTTTCTAAAAAAACCAGTTTTCTCTCTATTCTTCCTACCTTATATTTCTGACAATTTCTGGTGATCGCTGCCATTTCTCTTTACCTTACATTTCTGGCAATTTCTAGTAATTACCGCTATTTCTTCATATCTTATATTTCTGCAATTTATGCACCTACCTACCTACCTACCTACCTATACCCTACCTACCTACCTACCTTTCTATATCCTTATAACCTTCATAGGTTATGAGCCTGAGGCTTAGTCGCTAAAAAACCGCTTTTGAACCGATTTTGAATCGATTTCCAATCGATTTTAAAACATTTCTACGAAAATTGCTTTATACAAAGACTCTTTCCGCACCGTAGAATTACGTCTTGGTATTTGCATTGATAGAAGCATATACAATACTCTTATTAATATAGAAAAACTGTAAATTCCTAAATTAAAAGGATCTACAAACTACCATATATAGGCTATAAGAATTAAAGCAATTCTTATTAAAAAAGAGCTCCAATTGGTTATTTTTGATACCAATACACATGGTAAAAATGCTAAAAATAACCGCGCGCTCGCTATTATATAATTAGTATATAACGATAGTCCATTATTGTATATAAAAGATATATTAAATTGTCTAAATGCATAGAAGAGTTTTGAAGAACTCTACTCTCTAAAAGGGTTTACTATGGAATTCTTATTATTTAATAAGTTTTTTAATATATCTATTGAAGACTTTGACACTATAGAAGAATACTTAAATAAGATTAAAATTTTGGTAAATAATCTAGCGTTAACAGGATTAATTTTACCGAAAAAATTGGTTATTTCCTGGGTTTTGAATAATTTGAACGACGATTATAAGACCCTAATTCAAACCATTATTCAATCAATTAAACAGGATGAAACCGCTTATACGATAGAAACGCTATTTTCGACGCTTATTGATGAATCGAGAGACGTCAAACATAATAAACTCATGCTAACCAGAAAAACGTCAAAAAATACATATAAGAAAAATGCCTAAAATTCGCCATATTGCACATTTTGCAAGGTGCCTACCCATTTAACAACAAAGTGCTATTACCTATTTCCTGACAAAGCGCCGCCAAATTGGCGTCCTAGACGTCAAATTGACCAAAATGACCAAAATGGTCAAAATAGTCAAAATGGTCAAAATGGTCAATATGGTCAATATGGTCAAAATGGCCAAAATGGCAGAAATGGCTAAAATGGCAGATATGGTCAGAATGGCAAGAATGGTCAAAATGGCAGAAATGGTCAAAACGGCTATATATCGCCAAACACCTCAAAAAACAGGGTCCAAAAACAGAGATCTCAAAAACAGGGGAATTCACCTGCTTTCTCAGAGGAAGAAATTGCTGCTGTTTTACAGAGCAAGGAAACAACCCCTATTTTGTCAGAAATCGATAATAATAATGACATTATTATTGATGATTATATTGATATGGACACATCTGAGATATGCCTGTCACTATTAAATAGTAATATATTATTTACTAATATGCAAAAACCAGTTTTGAATCGATTTAATAAAAGTTTATTGTTTAATTTTGTACTTAATACTGCGGCTACTATTCATACAATTTGTGATATTAATTTATTTTATTTATATGAAAAAACTGATATTAATGTAAATTGGGGAAATGCTAATAAATTAAATACTAAAATTAAAGGGGTTTTATATTTAAAAACTGATACAAATTTAATATACTATTTAAATAATGTCTATTATATCCCTGAATTAGGACTAAATTTATTAAGTATTAATAAATTAGGACTAAATACTACTACTATATTTACTAGAAATAAGGCTACTATATATAAGTATAAAAAATTAGTAATAAATAGCTATAAAAATAGTAACCTATTTTATACTAAATATCAGGCTTTATATAAAAATAGGTAAATTTTAACTACTATAAAGGTTAAAAAGGACTATATAAAGAAATGGCATTATCGTCTAGGTCATATTTCATATAAACCATTAAAATACCTATTAAATTCTATATTAAATATTGATTTCACAGAAAATGAATTTTTAGAAGAAATGCAATATTGTGAAATATGTCTAAAATCTAAATATAATAGGCATATAAATAAAAAGAGTTTAAATAGTAATTTAAACTATGATATTATAGACCGAATATATAGCGATTTAGGGGGTCCTCTTAAAAATACTATAAAAAATGAACGCTATTATATTACATTTCTTGATAAAAAATCTAGGTTTTTATGGATATATTTATTAAATAATAAAAATGATACTTTTGATATATTCGAAAAATTTAAAAGATGTATTGAAAATAATAAAAATGGTTGTATAAAAGAATTCTTTACGGATAATGGTAAAGAATATATAAATTTAAAATTTAAAATTGTATTTAATAAATATGGTATAATCTATAAAGTAAGCCCCGTATATACTAAAGAGCCTAATGGTTTAATAGAGCGAATAAATCTTACTTTATTAAATAAGGTTAGATCTATGCTATTACAATCAAATAGTCCCTATAAATTATGGGGGGAAGCTATTAAATTTGCTGTCTATTTATATAATAGGATCCCGTATATTAGTTTAAATAATAAAACACTATATAAAGTATATAATAATACTATGCCTAATATTAAACATATTAAGATATGGGGCTCTATTTGCTACTATTATACAAATAGATAAATTATGAAATTAGAACCTAGAAAGGAAAAAGCTATTTTAATAGGTTATAATGACGCAGATCATTATAAAGTATGGGATATACATAAATTACGGTCTCTATGGACTAGAGATGTAAATATATGCGAAAATATGTTTATTTTAAACAATAATAGTAGTATAACTACTAATACTAATATTAGCGATAATATTAGTGATATAGCTACTAATATAGCTACTAATAATATAGCTAGTAATAAAACTAGTCAAAATAATGAAATTACTAAATTTAATATTTCTCATAAAATGCCTACTAATAAAATAGAGGTTCAAATACCATATAAAAATCCTAATTTATTATATATAATAAAGGTGTGAAGGACTGAAGCTTTATTAATTTAATTAGGCTAGGCCAATATACTGTTTACAACAATCTTAGAGAAAGGAGGGTTAGTATGTAGTTGGGCGTTTTACATGAGGCGCCTAGGTTATGTACCTTTACGTGATCTACTTCTAGGTTTCGGCCTATAACAGTACCCTCCTTCTTACTTTTAGTGACGTGCTAGTCTTAGCGTGAGGATCACGATATCTCCATTAGTATTAGTTTTATACTAGGCAAGCCTAGGTATAGGCCTGAATCGCTATTTATAAATATTAAGAGCTAAGTAGTTCTTAATAATATCTAAAGGCTTCTACAACGTCTTTATATAACCTGCCCACTTCACTAAAACTTCTATTCGTCTTTTTTTTCTAATACGCTTTTCTTATAAGTCTAGAATCTTTTCTACTTTATACTCTAGTTTACTATTAATCTTTATTATAGGCGGTTATATATCATCTATAAATTAAAAGAGGAAGAAATCTAATAATATAGATTAAATTAGTTTAACGTGAAATATTAAATATACACTAGATAGGATATTAAGTTAGACTATATATAGCGTTAGAATTTCTTCTACTATATATTATATATAGATCTAGTTAAACTTTTTAGATAAACGCTAGGAGTAAATATTCTATAGGTTAAGCTATATCTTATTATCAATATAGTAGATAAATATTATTTAGTAGGACTTATTTATCTACTCTTACTATATTTCTTATATAGAAGTAATTATAAATTGTGTCTATTTAGTAACCTCTTATAGCCGTTTTATAAAGGACTTACTAGTAATTATTAGCTAAGTTATTATCTATTCTAGTTCTCTAGTCTTCTTAAGCTTATCAATATTTAATAGATTAATATAATAGCTATAAATAAAGAAAAAAAGCGATAGCCTTATTAATAAGGTATCTTAGTTATTAATAGTTATAGTGACTATTAGCAATAAGCTCTTCTAATTATACTATATATAAGTAATAAAAATTTATATAATCTTTTTAATCTTCTAATTCGCTTTTTCTATTGTATTATCTAATTACAGGTAAAAAGTAATAGATAGTTAGCATTAAATTAATAATTTCTTATAGACGATATACTAGAATCTATTTATAAATTATAGACCTCTATTACTAGTGATTACTCTTAAAAGCTTATAGTATATATAGAAATACGTTAAAAAAGCTTCTATTACTGTTTCTAATATGATCTTCTTTATTCTAATCAAGACTATCTCTTTTATAAGTCTATCTATAATAATAAGTAAATTTGTAGTTCTATTTTTTTTTATTAAGGGAAGATCTATAATAAAATCTATTAAGATCTTAGTCTAGATTTATTATAGAATTAGTAACAGTTTTAATAACCTATATTTTATATCTTACTAGATTAAACTTCTTTTATAGACTATATAATTCTAAAAGAATTATTATATATCTCTTGCTATATCTAGCTAGAAGAAATATTAAAATAGTATTAAGTATATAATATCTTATCTAAGGTAACCTATAATATAGGAATTATATATTTTCTAGATAATTCCTATTCGTAAGAACTTGTTATTAAAAATCTAGATCCTTTAATAGAAATATAGTAACCCTTATTTATTAAAGTAGTATTTAAAGAGACTTATCTTTATATCTATTTTATTAATAATATAGTAATCATCTTTTTATAAAGTTTAAGAGTACATCTAGTATATCCTATCATCTATTCTATTTTTTTTCTATCTTTCTTATAGCTCTAACTTTTTGAAGAATAATATATTTACTATAAAGTCTAATTCTAGTCTAATTATATTATCTATATCATGTAGTTAGTTATATTAAATCATTATTTTCTTAAAAAATATTTAGAAATAATTTAAAAGATTTTTATCTATAATATCCTATAGTAGATCTTATCCTCTTTTTAATAATATATCTAGTAAAATAGCGAGTTTTCTAGACTAATAATAAAAAATAAAATTAAACTCTATTATTAAATCTGTCTATTATATCTATTATTCGCTTAGGTATTATATTTTATTAAAGTAATAAAAGTTTTTATAATCTATTATAATAGTGAAATAAAATACTATTTTTAATTTAGATTACTATTCTTAAAGAGTATATATAATTATAAGTAACTCTTTATTATAAATCTTATAATTTAATTCTGCTAGTGATAACTTCTATAATATATAAGTATAAGATATAAGTTTTCTATCTTCTTATTATTATAATAGTATAGCTCCTATTATATAATTAAAAGTATTAGTTTTTACTATTGTCTTTTTTTTCTCTTTAAAGTATATAAGGATTAGTATATTAATAAAAAGATCTTTAAGTTTTTTAAATACTTATTAATATTCCTTATTTCATAGAAACAGTATATCTTTTTTTATTAACTAGATTAACAGCGCTAATAAGGTAGTGAATTAGAGTATAAATAACTAATAGAAGTTAGCAAATCCTAGAAAACCGTGTATATTATAAACTAACTTAAGCGCTTTTTATATTTTAATTATTTCTATCTTCTTTAGATTAATATAAACTCCTTTACCTATATATATAATAAACCTAAGATATTTTACTAAAGTCTATTTAAACTCTAACTTCTTAATATCACACTATAGACCAGTATCTTTCAACTTCTAGAAGACTTTATTCATCTTTTAATAGTAGTTTTTAATTATTTCGCTAAAGTAAATAATAATATTATCTATATAAGTTAATATAAAGTTATTAAGATACTCCTATAATATTTAATTAATAAATTGTTAAAATATTATAGATATACTAGTAAATCTAAAAGATATGATATTCTATTTAAAAAGACTATACTATATATGAAACACTATTTTTTATTCTTTACTAAGAGTAACTCATACCTTATAAAACATGATGATAATATCTAGTTTTATAAACTATTTTATACTTAATATATTCTTTAATATCTTATAGATTAGCGATAATAAGTAGCGGTTCTTTACATTTAGCTTATTTAATTTATAGTAGTTGATATAGAATTATATTCTTTTACTAGACTTTTAAACTAGAAGTACTAATACTATAATAAGTGACTTACTAACTCTAATAAAGTTCTTATTAAGTAAGTTAGTTAATATCTTATATAAGTATAGTAATTCTTCTTTATTTATATTATATAGTAGTCTATATAGGAGTGATTTTTTAATACTATTCTAATTATAGTTTAATAGAATCTTATAATTAATTCTAGACTTATAAGGAGATAATTTATTAATAAGCTATTAGCTAAAAACGTTAAATTAAAATTAATATTACTTTAGTAACTTTTTTTTAATATCGATATTCTTTTTAAACTATAATATCTTATTAATATTATCTAATATAATCTTTCTAATTTATAAATACTTTAATTCTAAGAAATAGTTAAATATTTCTTAAATTAACTTTACGCTTAACTTTTTCACTCTTAAAGATTTTACTCTAATAAGTCTAATCGTTCTATCCTTTTAGTTCTAATATCATGTTTTCTTATAGATTTTTAAATAAATATCTATATATCTTTTATATAAGGAATAGATGTTATCTATAGCCTTGATTTAAAAGAGATCTAAAATCATATTATTTATCTAGTTTTTAATAATATATATAAAAACTATATCTTATTAATAGTTATAAATATTAGTATTAAAGTAAGTAATATAGATAATCTAATCTTAGTTTACTATTACTTTATTAAGCTATTAAAGATATATCTTAATATATAGAAGATTAAGAGATTTAATAAGAGTTCTATTTATAGTAATATAGCTTAGGTAATTATAATTAATTAATACTTTTATAAATTAAATTCTATTTACTTTAATATTAACTAAGAAAAGTAGTTCTTTATTTCTATCTAGTTTTTTAATTTCTCTTTATTCTTATTTATAGTTTAGAATAGAAATTACTTATTTTCTAACTCGCTATTACTAATTACTAAGCTCTTGTTATTGCTTATATTACTTTACTTAGTAACTGATTTTAACTTTTTTATATATATGTTTTATTTTAATTTTAATTCTCTTCTAGTATTACTCTAATTCTCTTTTTTTTTTAATAATCTAGTAGTAATGATGTAACTCTTATTATCTAGGTGTTTAGTAGGTAACTAAAGATATTCTATAATCTAGTAACTAGATTTTCTATAGTATAGATATTAATCTTTGTTATAGTAATCCTATATTTCTTCTTTAGTAATCTAGTAAGCTCTTTTTTAGTTACTAGAGCTATTATATCTATAGTTAGTATATGAATTAGTATAATTTGTAGAGATAATTAGTATCTAGTCTATTTTATTAGCTAATTTTATAATCTTATAAGAGGATAATAACTTAGTGATATTAAGTATATCTATATTTATATTAATTTTATAAAGTTAGATAATTATTCTAATATAGGTAGAAGGTATACTATAATTTATTAATAAAGCGCTTATTAACTTATTTAACAATCCTAAAAGGATCTATTATTTTATTTTATTAGACTAATTAATAGTATTTATATTAGTAAACTCTTTTTCTAATTTTAGTAAGAACCTTAAAAAAGCTATATCTTTAACTTAATAGATCTAATATAAGTGATAAGCTACTTATATCTAGATATTAAGATTGCTATAAATTAAATTAAAGTAGTTAAATAAGTTATAAAGACTTATAGAACTTTAGATATATTTTATATATATTCTAGAGTTCTTCTATATAAATTTCTCTAATTAAAAGAAGATATAAATAAACTGGTTAGAAGGTAATCTAATAGTACTTCTATCGATTTCTAACTTATTTTTTATTATAATTTATTAAGTAAGCTAATTATTAATACTTTCTATAAATAGTATAAGATTAAGGAATCTTATTTATAGTTTATAAGAAATCTTAACCTATTTTTCTATCTACATTATAGTAGTAGGCTAGTCTTACTCTATTATATCTTCTATTTCTATTCTATTGTTTCTATTATTAAGATTTACTACTACAAGTAAGTCCTCTAACTAGTATATACAGATATTTTACGCTACCGCCTATTTAACCTATATCTACTAGTTTTATACTAGCTACTATATTATTAACTGCGCCTATTAAAGAGAGCTATTAAGCTAAGACTGTCTTTAAGTATCTATGTTACTTAAGAAGTCTATTCTGTTCTAATATAAATATATACTAAATTATAAAGACTTAAAGCTTTCTTTTTCTTTATAGCCTAAACTTAGTGTCTAGAGCTTTTTCTAATATTTTAATAATAGTATTAGAAGATTATTGTATATAAAAGGCTAAAGCTTTATTGATTTAATTAGACTAGGCTAATATACTGTTTATAACAATCTTAGAGAAAGAAAGGTTAGTACACAGTTAGGTACTTTACATAGGACATCTAGATCACATGCCTTCATATGATCTACTTCCAGGCTTCAGCCTATGATAAAAAGATACTAATTTACATAATTTATGCTCTAAATAGACCTTAATAAGTCCTATAGGAATTATCCTATAGGACTATCCTATAAGACCATATAGGAGTTCTATTAGGTCCTATAGGGTTACTAAGTATAGGACTAAGAGCTCTAGTCCACTTTTATAGGACTTTAATAGGAGTCCTATAGGACTATAAATAATACAAATATCTCTAAAAATATAATTTATATAAGTTATAAATAATAAGACTATAATTTTAGATATTAAGATTACTTTAAGAGATAGTGATTTAATAAAAATAACTCTAAGTAAGTTAAAAATTATATTTAAAATATTTAATATTAATTATATTTAAAATACTTTATATTTAAATATTATCTCTAAATCCTATACTTATATAAATTATTATCCTTTTAACGTTTAATTACTCTCTATAGATATACCTAGTTTAATTTAACTATAAGAAAGGACTTTTTATAGTTAGAGATATTTAATTAAGTCTAGATCCTCTTATCTAGATTAATATAATCACTATCTTTATTATCGCTAATAAGATTTAAGGTATATTCCAGTAGAACTATTTCTTTTTATTTATCTACTTTAGTATATTTATCTATATTTAATAGAAACTTATTTTAAATCTCTTTATTAAGTTCTACTTTAATATTAAATTATAATAAATAGTAGAGTATTATTAGATTTTAGATTATTATTTTATTTAATAAGCTTTAATAATAATAGTAGATATTATATATAGTGCTAAAAAGATACTCTATCTTTATATTTGTAGTAGGAATAGAAAAAACGTCTTAAGTAAATAAAGTAAAGGTTAGGAATATATGTACGTTTTCTCTCTAGAAGTAATATAGATTTATTAAGCTCTATTCTATTAACTATTAGTATAAATAAAAACTAGAATAAAAAAAATATACTAAGGTTTAAGTATCTCTTTAATTTCTCTTACTATCTAGTTACTTTCTATATTAATAGTATTAGTAGTTAATCCTTTATAAAAAGACTTGTTATCTTATCTTTAATTTTTACTATTATATTCCTCTAGAAGAGTAGTATTTATCTTTTTAGCTAGTATTTAAAATACTTTTTAAGATAATAGTAAAAAGATTTCTTATAGATTTTAAGCTAAGTAGAGAGATTACCTTTAAATTTAATTTTATTTTACTATTCTAATATTTAAAAGAACTTTAATTTATACTACAGTGTAAGAATTATCTTAATAATATATAGACTACTATAAGCTTTTTCTATTAATTTATAGTATACTGATAACTTCTATATTCTAGCCTTAAAGATATAGAACATAGTTTTTTTTTAAGATATCTATTTATGATAAAGGTAGGTAATTAACTATTTAAAATAGCTGAATAGTTAATTGTAAACTGAAAACATATTATATATAGTTATATTTTTAATCTTTAATAGATTAATAGTGAATTTATAAAATAGCTTTATAATATAAAGTAAGTAGTTAATCTACTATTATTTACTTTTACTTAAATAAAATTCAAGCTATTAATATTCTATACAGTACTACTTAAAAGTAACTTACAAATAATTAGTATACTAAAGTATAAGATATATTGAATTTTATTAAATCTATATATCCTAAATTAGTATAAGCTTTAACTTTTTATCTTAGAGGATAAGAAATATATCCTATTATTATAGACTAATATTAATAAATATAATAAAAGTATAAACCTAATTAAATAAAAAAGATTAGTTTAGAGCTTAAATAAAAAAAGTAGATATATCTTTACTAATATATAGATTATACCTTTTTGTTATTTTACTTGTTAGAGAGTATTACTATTCTTTTCTAATTATACAGTTATAGTTTTATCGTTTTTAAAGTTAATTTTTATTAACCTAAATAGATTTTTAAGATTAAGCTAGATTATATATACTAAATAAAGAACTTAAATAATCTCTATTAATAATAAGAGATCTATTTACTATATTAATTTATAAAGACTATTAATTATTATTTTATTATTAGATATATTATTAGTAGTAATTATAATTACTCTATTAATAATTTAATACTCTTAAAAAACCTTAAGTAGAATCTCAGTAAGATAGGTATCAGTATATTAACTATAAATAAGTATAAAGTTTAGAAAGATCTTATAATAATCCTATTTTTAATTAACTAAATAATCTATAATCGCTATAAATACTTATTAAAATAATGAAATCTAGTAATCTAGTATAATTAAAAGTTTCGTATTAGTAAAAAAAGAAGAGAGTAACTTTTATTACTTTATTTAAATAATTAAATAAAAATAATAACGGGTAGTTATAGAAGTTAGTAGAATAAGAGTTTATTATATAAGTTAAGTCTCTATAATAAGATTTTAGAAGTCTTAATACTCTAGTATTTAAAAAGAGAGCTAGGAGTTTATAATAAATTTAACTTAGATATATTTAAACCTCTATTAGCTAAATCCCTTTTAGGTAGATATATAGATAGACTATATAGAATAAAAGGATAAATATAAATTAATAAATAAGTATATTAATAATATTTATTACTAGTTTAAAAGATTATTTAATATACTGCTAAGTTAACTTATTTTATACTACAGCTTTATATATATAACTATTTAAATACGCTTTTAATAATTTTAATTTATTTAAAGTTAATAATAGATAATTAATCATTTTCTTATATTTTTAATAAAGTATTATTAGTCTTCTAGTCTAATAATAAGCTATCTAATTAAATTACTCCTATAAAAATAAAGTATAATACACGTTAAAGTTTACTTTATAAAGAGAAGGTTTAAGATATACCCCTATGGTATAGTGCTACTATTTAATAAATTTAATCTTATTTATTATTATCTAAAGAATCTAATATTTTTAATTTTATAAGCTAATTTAATGAAAAGTAGATAGTATAGGATTTATATTAGTATTAAAAATATTAGATAGAAGTAATATATAGAGCGGTTACTGACTAATTAATTCATTTAATATAAAAGGATTATCTCTAATATTAAAGCTATAAATAGAAAATAGCTAATTAATTCTAATTATTAAAGATATAATTTATAAGGATTAGCTTACCTCTATATAAGTATTATAATAAGATATAATATCTATAGACTTAAGTATTTAATAGATTTAAATAAATAAAATAAAGAAAGAATATTACGTTATTTTTAATATTCTTATCTTTACTAAAGCTAAAAGATTTAAGTCTTTCTAGATGAAGTTTACTAGAGACTTTAATCTTTATTTATAATATATTATAAATAGATATAAGTAAATCTAAATAGCCTATACTAATTAGCTAGATAATCTTATAAGTTAATAAGACTTCTATAAAACTCCTATAGGACTCCTATAGAACTCTTATAAGACTTTTATTAACTACTTAAAAAAGAAGTTTTTAGAGTTAAGCAGGTTCCTCTAAATCTTAAGTAAATCGTTTAATATTTTTAATATTAATTTCCTATTTTACTATAATATATATATAATATCTTTAAACTACAAGAGCTAAACTAGAATACTATAATTCTAAAGATATTAAAATAAGGTAGGAATTATTAGTATTTAATCTATTAATTAAACTATAAAGTAATTAGAAAGAATCTAGAGTGTATATTACTAATATAAATATATTTTTTTATAATTATCTAGTGTTAATCTTTTATATAGTCTCTTCTCTCCTAATATATAGTCTTTTAGAAGGTAAATATATATTAACTTTAGTAGGTAACCTTATAGCAAGCTAATTAAGGTTAATATTATATCAAGATTTATTAGTTTTAAGAATAGTAATCTAATATAAAAGTTTCTGACTATAATATATAAAATAGAAGTTAAGTGTTTCTTATATACTGAATATAATAAGAGTAATATAGTAGTAAAAAATAGGAATTTATTAACTTAATCAGTAAGCTTATATATCTTAGATAGAAAGTACTTAGTAAAGTTATGTACTTAATGGGACTATATAGAAGTCCTATTACCCCCATAGGACTCCCATAGGGGTGCTAGGGTTTTAGGACCAAGATTTTCTTTAGTCCCATGGGACCAATAGGACTAGGAGTTGGGACCAAAATCTTTTAAATCCCATGAGACTTGTTGAGATCTAGCTCTAAATTTCTAAATAATGATATAAATAATAAAAATACTAATTTTATTCTTACTACATCTACCTCTATAGAGCCAAATGGCTATAAAGAGACATTACAATCGATTAATAAGCATTTATGGCTAAAAGTATGTAATAAAGAAATAAAAGAGCTAGAAAACCAAAAAACATATAATATTATTAATACTCCTAAGGATATTACCCCTATAAAAGGAAGATAGGTTTTTAAATTAAAAACTATTATTAATAAAAATGATGTAAAACCTTACTAGATTACTAATATTAATAAAAACTATAGATACAAAGCTAGATAGGTAATACAGGATTTCCATCAACGATTAGGAATCGATTTTCTAGAAACTTTCTCTACTACATATAGGACGGAGACATGGCATATGCTATTAATAATAGCTATTAATAAGAAATGGCATATATTATAATATGACGTTAAAAACGCGTTTATACATACAGAAATAGACGCAGAAATATATACTATTTTACCTATTAGCATATATGATAATAATAGGAAATGCTACTATTTAAAACGCGCTATTTATGGTCTTAAGTAAAGTCCTTATTTATAGTATAAATATTTATTAAATGCTTTATATAAATATGGTTTTACCGTTTTACCATATGATAAAGGCGTATATATTAATAAAAATATAGGGTGTATTCTAATATGTTATGTTGACGATATATTAGCAATTCACTATAATTTAAATTATATAAGATCTCTAATGATAGATCTAAAGACTATTATTAAAATAGAAGAATTAGGTCCTGTTTCTACCTTCTTAGGTAATGAATTAATTATTGAAAAACAGACTCTATATATAAATCAGTCTAAATATATAGAAAAACTGCTAAATAAATTTAATATATTTAATATGTTTAAATCTGCTAATATACCGGGTGAACTGGGGATTAAATTACATAAAAACAAAGAAAATGTATTATAAACTGATATAATAAACTATTAAAAACAGATAGGCTCTCTATTATATTTAGTATTAAAAACTAGACCTGATATGATATATCAAGTAATCTATTGCTCTAGATTTATGTTAAATCCTAATGAATCGCATTTTTATGTATTAAATAAAATATAGAAATACCTATTAAAAACTAGGGATTTAGGGCTATTTTATAATTACGTAGGAAATAACCTAATTTTAAAGGGTTATTATGATGCAGACTGGGGTAATGACCTTGAAAATAGATGTTCTACATCTGGATATATATTTAGCTTATCACCAGATATCGCTATAAATAATCTTATTTCCTGGAATAGCCAATTATAAAAAATTATTGCTATTAGCATATGCGAAGTAGAGTATATGTCTTTGAGAGAGGTTACTAAAGAAACTCTATATTTAAGGGGTGTATTTAATTATATAAATTTCTATTTAAAATTAAATTATACTATTTCAAAGTCTGCTATTTTAATAGATAGTACAGCAACTAAGAGATTAGTAGAAAATCCTAAATTTTATAAACGGGTAAAACATATAGAAATGGTATATTATTTTACTAGACAAGCTATTACAGATGGAAAAACAGAGCTTATTTATATCTCTACTAGATATTAATTAGCGGATTTCCTTACTAAAAGCTTGTCTATAAATGCCTATACTGGATTTGTTAAATTAGTAAACCAATGTAATTTACTAAATAATAATAGCTAATATATATAATATACTATGATATATATTATGGGGGGATATTATATTTTTTATCTTCTATATAATATATATATCTATATATTTTAATATATATAAATAGAGCTAAAAATTAGCTTTATAATGATATATCTATCATAATTCTATGATAAAAACTCATAGAAATATAAGAATTTAAAGACCTTATTATTTATATACTAAAGAATTATATAATAAAATTATATAAGCAATAATTATATAATAAAAATATGACTTTGAATTTTTCAATTTCTTCAATTTTTTAATTTTTTCAATATCGTTATAATGATCTCTACAAAGAGGATCTAGATCAAATGAACAATTTACAAATAATTCACCACCATAAATAATACGTTGCTATAATACTACATTATTAAAAATGGCGTAAAAATCTGTAAAAATTTACCACTGGAAATTATGTATAAATAGAGGCTGTTTTCCTAAGGTAATAATTTTATAATAATCCTTACAGAGTTTTTTCTAAAAAAACCAGTTTTCTCTTTATTCTTCCTACCTTATATTTCTGGCAATTTCTGGTGATCGCTGCCATTTCTCTTTACCTTATATTTCTGGCAATTTCTGGTAATTACCGCTATTTCTTCATATCTTATATTTCTGCAATTTATGCACCTACCTACCTACCTACCTACCTATACCCTACCTACCTACCTACCTTTCTATATCCTCATAACCTTCATAAAAAGAATTAAATAGCAGACTAAATCTAAAGAAATATTAAAGTATTTTAATTAATAATAATCTTTAATAAAAGGTATAGATATAATATTCTTAAGGTTTATACTATTATATCTAGAGAAGATAACTAATTTATTTTTAAAGTTAACTTAATAATCCTATTTATTAAAGGTAGAAATAGAGATAAGATTATTCTTTAGCTAAGATACTAACTAGATTTTATTTAAGACTATATCTATAAACTTATTAGAGTTAAGGTTTTTAATTATAAGTATAATATCGTTATACCTTTTAGTAAAGAAATATTAGCTTATAATAGTGATTACTAGAGATTAGAATTAATAAAAATTAATAAAATTTATATAATAGGGTATTATATACTTAGATATACTAGAATTAATTATTTATTTATATATAGATAATAATTTAAAAATATTATTAATAGTATTATAAAAGATATAGATCTCTATTTATTAAGTATTAATCTATTCTATTTTAAATTGTTTAGTTAAGAATAAAAATTACTATAAATATAATAGACTATAGTACTTAAAAATAGGATTATAGTTATTATTAAAGATAACTATATTAGTCTATATAGGAGTGATCTCTATATAGTAATTCTCTAGGACTAGTTACTAAATTTATTAGTTAGTATTAGTTATAGTATTATTTTTAGACTTTAATATATAGTTTTTAGTTTTATAAAAATCTTATACTTTATAATACTAATAATAATAAGTATTCTTATTATCTTTAAATCTTTTAGGTTTAGAAAGTATCTAACTAAGGTAAATATTAGAACTATTACTTTATTTACTTTATCTTTAACTACTATATCTATAACTATTATTATATTTTTAGTTAGTACTATCTATTAAGGTACTATTAGTAAAGAGAATAGTAAATATTTTAGTAGTCTAGTTATTAGTGTAAGTAATAGACTTCTATGTATTCTTAGAAGCTAAGAAATCACTATATATCTTTATAGTAGTACTAGAGATAAATATTATAATAAAGGAATTTATTTAAAGGTTGTTAATAATAGCTATTATAAAAGTTATATATTTAAGAGTAATAAAGATTTTCTTAGATATAATACTATTTATAAAGTTATTATAAGTTATTTAGAATTTATAGATAAAACTTATAGTATTAATATTTTTATAGCGTATCTCTATTTATATATAGTAATATTATTAATTAATTTAATAGATAGATAGATTAAAGAATTTTTAGAGGGTTATCTAAATAGTATTAAGTATATTTTTATTCTTAATCTAATTTTAGATATTTATATTAATATTATTATAGAAGTAAGTATAAAGATAATTAGTATTTATAAAGTAGTTAAAGTCTTTTTAATAATTCTTTATAATAATATTTTTATTTATCTTATATATTTTAGTTTTAATAATATTAAGTTATAAGATTATTAATTATTTTTATTTTTTTATATCTTTAATAGATTTAGTATAGTTTAGAAATAATATAGAATCTATAATATTATAGAAGAATTTATAATAAATAGACTTTTTAGAGATTTTAATTTTTTTATCTACTTACTCTTATTATATATATTAAAAACTATTATAAGATATATTATATTAATAGAATAAATATTAGATAGGAATTTCTTTAATTAAATAATTTATATACTTTATTTTTTTAATTTTAGTATATTCTTAAATAGCTTTAAATTTTTAGTTTTAATATTAAGACTAGAGTAGAAGTTATTTTTATTTTTATTATCTAAAAGAGGATTAACTATATAGATACTTATTATATTAAAGATATCTTTATTAAGAGTATTTTATATTATTATTATAATATTTAGAATAAATTTTATTATATTTTTATTTAATTCGTCTTTTTAATTATTATAAGAGTATATAGAATAGAATAAAAGGAAAGGTAAGAAGAAATTAATTAGTGAGATTAGATTAATAGTAGAAAGAGTTAGTATATATAGATTATTATTATTATTATTAATTAAAGAAAATAGAAAAAGTTAAAAAAATTAAAGATTATAATATAGATTAATTTATTAGTTACTCTTATTAAGATCTAGCTTAACAGAATTAGGAAAAGTTTAAAATAGAATAATAAGAATATAGTATTATTATAATACTATTAGAGTTATAGTTAAGGAAGACTAGTAACTATATAGGTTATAATATAAGGATATTATAAATCTGTTAAAACTATATTATTACTTATTAATAATAATTAAAAGAATTTGTTGATAGTAAAAAACTTATATTAGTTTCTATAGTCTTACTTAATCATGTTAAAAATGTAAATTAGGTAATAAGATAAAGTAAGATACTGTAATAGGATATTACTAGAGATGATATGGGATGTTAAAGTGGGATACTACGATAATAAGGTCTTATAGATTTTTTTAATAGGTAATCTTAGGTAAATGTATAGATGAGAAATATCAAGTAGACCTATTATAGATAGATTACTTAATGATTTAACTAGAGGATGAGACTTTATAGAAGAGATTTGGGATAGTATATGGGGTAGGAAGTCTTGATGTAAAGATTGGAGGAATAGAGGATAACTAGAGGGTTTAGTTAATAAAAACTAGCGGCGAGGGCTTTATAATCTAATAGAAGGATTAGGAAAGGATGGAAGGATAGGATAATATGATGATATTATTGTACTAGAGAGACGTGTAGAGAGAGAAGAGAAGAAAGAGGAGAGGGAAGGTTGACCGAACGTAAGACGGAAGGTGGGGCACACCTGTGCCTGAGGTAGCAATGCCTCAGGTACCAACCCTTCCAACAAAAATATTTATAAAGCTATTAAGAATAGTTGATATTAGGTATTTAATAGTTGATTAATAACTAAGAAAGAAAACTGATACTACTTCGTGAAATAAGCGTTTTTAGAGAGATCTCTAGGCGTTAGAAGCATCAAGCTCAGAGACTGACCTCGATGAAGGGGTGTATTGAGTACAATTTGGTATTACGCCGTACCCATAAAGTAGGATATAGCGGTGTTGCTTAGTCATGTATCTTATCATATAAATTACTAGCAACAGTACACAATGAGACAACAGAGTTTTCCATATCTTGGTGATTGGCTAGTGTCAGACGGTTCTGACAATAACTTTGAAAAAGTGGGTCGGAACGGCAACGTTGGGTGGATCTCCGACAACCTCATAGCTCACATGCCATTTGCCGTCGTCGCCCTTTTTGGGTAGGTAGAGAGGACCGGTCACGATGCGAACAGACGGATATCGCTGAGTCAAATTGCGGCAGAACCTTTCAAACCCCGCCCAATAATGGCGGTTGAAGCCTTCGCCAACTTGCGGGCACATGTTACTCAGCTTGAAAGTGTCATCCATAGCTTGTTGGGACCAATTTGCATTGGCGGCTGGAACTTGGTGGCCGCGATCGTACCCCGACTTGTGGTAGTCTTTTAATCTCGCCCTGAACATTGGAGGGATCGCCCCATCCTCGGAGAAAGCACTGTTGTTGCGCTTTCCAACGGATTGGGCTACTGACTCGGTGGTGATGTGCTCAGCTACCCACCAAGGATTGCGTGTGCGACGGTCGTATGCCCCACATAGTGCTAGAGATTGAAGCTCGTCTATCACTGGGCCCGGAGAGCCGTGCTTGAAGATGCCGTTTGGATCGACGGGTGGTATGTCCGAGTTCGCTGTGAGAATTTGAAGAGAGCCCAAAGGTTGGACTGGAAGTGCCTTTGTCGATATAGCTGGGGCGGGTGTGACTGGGGCTGGAGCAGCTGCAACGGACTTGGTTTTGGGTGGCTGAATATATGAGCGGTAAGCGAGCCCTCCACCAGCGCCAATAGCCGCCGTAGCGAGCCCAATAGCAACTACTGTTTTCGATCTAGGCATAGCAGCAGAAATCGAACAGATTCACGTTATGCTTCGTTGTGGTAATAGACTGCGAGTTGGTCAAAGGCGCCAATTCCAACAAAGGGCGGAAGGATAGTTGACGGTTGCGAAGTGTCGGTCAGCCCAAGAACTAACGTTACATGCGGTTTGCTCAAAATAAGCATACTATATCATCATATGATCTTGTAAGGAAGGATCTACCGTCCCTTGCTTCGGATAGCCCAACTTCGCTCCGCAACAGTGGATCGGGTACGGGACGGGGCGGGTCGGGATCGGCCGGAATAACCTATTTTGTGTGGATCTTCCACGGTGATCGGGATTATCCACACTGTGGCCCTGACTGGCAAATGTGAATATATTGTTACCCTACACAGTCGACAGGTCAATGCTATTTTGTGCGACCTGATGTACAGCCCGAAGCACGAGTTTCCTGTTGGGGATCGGGATCGTTCTTCCAGTACGTCACTTAAGATTCTGTAATCGGACCAATAGGTCCACAAACGATTGGGATCTCGCCGTCGCCATGTCTGTCGCTATGAGTGGTTGTCGTAGGTCTTGTCCGGCAGAGCGGGTTTGATCCCGGAATTTCACCAGGTGTGGTGAACGAAATGCCCCTCCCAAAAAGGCCTGCGCCCCGAAGGCCTCAGAAACGCGTTTAAACGTAGTTTCAAAAACAGGGTCTGATTTCAGCGCCTGGTCACCTGACTTCTGACCTCACCCTACGTCGTTCCGCGCTCTCCCCGCGCTCTGCGTACCATTCATTGGTGCATGTCGCGGTCTCACTTCGCCATCAGCGGTCGCTCGCTCGTCTATCACCGTCTTCCCCGCGCGTCGCTCGCGCTCTGAGCGTCTCCCTGCGACGACTGCCGGCATGCTGGTCTATAAATAGGGCTTCCCAGCTCTCGGCAACTTCTCTTCTTTATCTACCCCAGACGTCTTGGTCCCCGCTGTATCCTCCTCGCTCGCAAAACAAAGACCTGCGACCAACGCTGCAGGCCCGACGGCCACTAGCTTTTCTACTTCTACTGCGACCTCGGACACTACATCTAGCCCCGCGATTGGCTCATCTACAGAGACTTCTACCAATGCTGCTATGCCCACCATGACCGCCGGAAGCGTTGCTTTTGAGGGAGCTGCTGTCATCGGTGCTATGCTAGGTCTGCACATTTCTGCTGTTCAGGTGTACGAGAATACAATGACAGGTAACATCATGGAACTGTGCGGGAAGTAAATGGCTACTACAATTATATTCGTTAGATCAAATGTTTCCTGGACAATAGGCAACGAATGGATGGCATTCGCGTCGAGGAAATAGATGACCAACGTTCCAGGGCGCTCATCACATGCTACCCTACTTTGGACTTGACCCATGTCTTTAAAGCGTACCTTTCCTTAGCATTCCACTTCCTCTCCTCATCTCTCCACCCATTCTTGTTACTTCAATACATCCACACATCTCTCCCTTCTGCCCCTGACACGATAGGCGGTTCTTTGCAACGAGATCGTTGTATTGACCTCCAGTGGTGCTGAGGTGGCATCAATCCCACCCCTCGTCGCCGATTACTTGCGTCGTGGTCACCTCCCTGCACCGGCTCCTCCCGCAGAGCCTCATTCTCGTCCTACTCCAGGTCCCCCATGATGTCATAACTCGCATTAACCACAACAAACTTTTCTTTCGTCGATGCTCTCGAACTGGCATCCCGATCTCGCTTTGCATGGTCTCGGGATTCGAACCCTCGTCATAGTTCGCTGTATTTGATGATTTTTCTTCCCACAAACATATCCATTGGTTTGATACCCTGATCCAGAACCATCTATCATCTTATCCCGTGTCACTGTTTCAACTGATTTAAGTATCTGACCTACTATATCAGACTAGCGCTCATTCCGCCACATTTCCTCAAATTCTCTTCTTTGGCAACAATCCGTACCTTGCAGACCCCTCTCTCTCGATCTCAACGTGTCCGCAACTATTCCTCTAGAGACCAGCCCCCGTGGATCGAGGGAAGCTCGTTCCAAGTCTTGATTTGTCAACCAGATCTACAACCATGGACGAATACGCCGAATACGAGAACCGTTTCCTCGGTGGAGTCACCACCCCATCCTCCGATTTTAGCTACTTCACAGGTATCCCAGAATTACGCGGGGAGGAAAACTGGTTCACATGGAAGATGGATTTCTGCATTGGCCTCGAAATGCAGCATCCAACATTCATGGGTATTCTCCAAGGCAAAATTACTCTCCCGTCTGAGTTTACATACCGCCTTATTACCTGGGAAGAAGCGAAGATCAAGTGGTACCAAGATAATATGTCTCCAGTGGAGTTTGATAGCTTTCAGGCATCCGGTTTCGACGAGTCCAGGATTTCTGCCCCCGATCATCTTTTACCGACAGTGGCCGAGATCGATTCCAAAATGGCCTCTATCAATGAGACTAACAAGAAACTAAGAAGAACCTACTGCAAGAACCGTGCCCTGTTTACTAGCTCCGCCGCTCGCATCTTAAGCTACCTCACATTATGCGTGAGTCACGCTGCGCGTTTGGAAGTTGGGGCCTACAACGATCCCCACCTCGCGTTCGAAAGGCTTCGTGAGATGTACGGGCACCCATCTTTGCAAAGCAGCGCCAATCGCTTCAAAGAGTGGAGCGAACTCCGCTATGAAGGTGACAATCCTCGTGGATACGTAGGACGCTTTCAACGGGCCAAAATCGAATGGGAAGGGTGCATTGGTGATCAGCTCAGCTTTGCCATGGAGTGCTCCGCCTTTTTGTGTTCAATCTCCGGAAATCCCCAGTGTGCCATGTTTGTTCAAAACTTCCAAGCATCCACCCCGGAGTTCATGTACAGCAATTTTATCACTTCTATGACCTTCAAACAGTCCTTTGAAAGGGCCCAAACCAGGGGTGCTGTGACAAGAGCAGAAAGCTCAATCCCTACAGGCCCCAAACGCCTCAAAACGAGCACCCAACTTCTCACGCAATCGCCAAATTGTCAACCTCCTGAACAACCTGGATCCAAGTGGTGCCCATTTCACCAAAGATGGGCGATGCACGATCCACATTCATGCCGCTTGAGGCCGGCCCACAATTCCCGCAAGCTAGGTGCCACAAATGCTGCTGAAAGGATCTCCACAAATACAAGGAACGTGGCAAAGGCGCGTGGCGACACAACTGCCATGAATCCCATTTCATCTCACATTGGTCCCACCATGACCCATTTTGAACATCTTCGAAACAACACGATCTATTTTCCAAAATCAGCTTCCAAGAAGCGTTCTTTTCAGGAAGACGAGACGTACCAGCAACTAGGTATCTTGGGGACCAATGATGACCCAGAGGAGGCGTTCCGCGAAGATGGATCTCCACGTGTGAAATATGTGCATCCGTACGTCGAATCCGCCCACGAAGACGAAACTTAGTAAAGCCATCCTCCAGACGACATCCGTACCATCATCCAGCCTTCCGATTTCAACCACGAGACCCCCACGCATGTTTTGAGGGATTTTCAAGACATCATCGATGTGTGAGCACTATCGGGGTCAGGTAGCACGAATTTCAATCACCCCTGGCCCCAAATCCGCAACATCGCGCAGCACTTACCTTCCAAGGAAGAAAGGCACTCTTCCTTTATCAAATGCGGATCATTCGACAGATCTAGGGCTCTAACGGCAGCCGAGACTTTTACCCAGCACAACTCATCTTCATAGAAGCACTCGCTGTTCACGTTTGGAATACTTAATCAATCATCAGTGCCCATTTCAAGTAACCTTGGAACGGATTTTGTAGAGTAGTGGTGGAAGACGCGGGTGCCCAGGTGTAATATCAATCGAAGTTCGTACTAGGTAATGCGGAACACATGAAAGGAGATATGATCTCGGGAGGAGACCCGTGTAATCAAAGGTTATGTCTCTCCGGGAGGCATACTGCAATCTGCAGTATTCTTATAAGGCCAGTTTCGCCAACAAATCTCCCGCTCAAGCACTTCTACCCGCCTAACCATTTCCATACGGAACTGCCGATTGCCCTCTACTGCCCTCTCAAAATTCTCCGGCTCTGTCCCACCTTCTGGGTCAATATTGAGGTGTTTTCTCACCCGGAACAATCGCTCTTCAGACTCATTATATTTATGCGGTTCTGCCATAGCAGATTCTCATTCTAGGCTGCTAAAAATAACAGGATAAAGGTCTGAGGAAATGCTCTTCTTTACTGATAGACTCGTAATGCCTACTAAGGCAGTACGCAAGTTAATCAGGTCTGCGTCCCAGGGATATCCTGTTTGGCGAAGGAGATACTGCCGTATCCTAAGATGAGAAAGTCTCAATATATCCATATGCTCATCATTGTGTACGGCTGTGTAGTAGAGGTTGGTCAGGTAAGCTCCGCGTCGGAGCCATTTGCCGCCTGAGACTTCGGGCTGCAGTGGCATGGATCCACACCACGATGAACCATAATTTTCAGGGAGATTTGGTGCCTCACGCGACCTCAATTCTTTTCTTTGTTTACAATGCCTCGCTAATATGGATATCCCCGTCACTCAAATCGTTTCTTCTTGATATCTCTCCTCTCACCCTACTCATCTCTTCTTTAATAACCCTCTTTGGTCAACAGAGACTGTCTGCTCGGCGCACTCGATTTATTCAATCATGAATGAACCGTCAATCATGAACTAGATCGGCTGAATAGGCTAGAGTTTTCCAGTCTGTGTGGGCTTCCATCCTCCGACAAGTATCCGATATTCATCATGTACTTCACACTGGCCCTTATCGCAGAGATCGTTCCTTCCGAGTTGAAGAAGCGGTTTTCGGGAAATCCGTCCGTGTTACACTCAAATTGCCAGATGTTCTCTTTGAACCAACTGAAGACGGGCATGAATGGATGATCAAAGTCGGCTTCTTCAATATCATTCCTCAGCAGCTCCATCCACTCCTGATGGTTCATCTTCTTGATTGGTATATGCATGTGTTTGCTGAGAACTTCACAGAATGTACTAATACTCACACCATCCACACAACTCATCACCTCAGAAGTATATTCCTCGGGTTTTAGGAAGGCACTGGTGATGAGATTGGACACCTGATCAACACCTGCCACAGTCAAGTACTGTAGGTTCTCGCTAACAGACTTCAGTCGACCTATGCTGAATGCTAATCTCCAGAGGAAGTCTTCGGTGTGTGCGATTCCCTCCTTTTTGGATCCGACAATGAATCCAGGGATGACTGTGCGGGCCCTCTCGGCGTTGGATCCCAGTCTTTCTAGGTGACTGTTAAACTCCGTTAACAGGAGCTGGGACATGAATTTTGTTTGGTCGTATCCCGATGCCTCGGAAAGTCTTTCGGCAATTTCATGGTCGCTTTCTGGTTTCATGGGCATGTATCCACCGGAGACATAGATCAACGGACACGGTAAATCCATCTTTGAAAGCCCGGAGAGAATGTCGACTGTGCTGTGGATATTCACACCTTCAAGATCTTCGTAACTATCCAACCAATTCACTCGTGCTCCGTTGTGAATGATTCCGTCCACTCGTTTTGTTGAGTCCGACGAGAACAATCGCTCCCATTTGGTCTCTTCCAAGCCAAGTTTCGGCTTGCTTAGATCTCCTGTCCAAAATTCTATGCGATCTAGGTATTCAGGATTCCACCAACGACCTAGTTCGCCATGAGCTTGCACTTTTTCTCGTGCTTGCTCTTCATCTTTGGCACGAACAAGCCCAATGACAGATTCGATCTGTGGATTCTCCAAGAGCGATCTCAGAATCTGACTGCCAAGGAACCCAGTAATCGACGTCAGAAACACAGTCTTTTGACGATAGTTGAGAGATTCCAGCCGTGGTTTCAGCTTTTCAAGATCGTCCATCAGGTTTCTAGAACGGTTGAGCGGTTTCTGGATTCCTTTCCTTCCAGCCAGGCAGTTTTCGAGATCGCACACATCCAGATCATTTTGCTGCAGATCTTCGATGCTAATCTTCTTTTTGTATTGCTTTCGGATCAAATTGACCAGTGACACAAGTTGCATAGATGTGAGGCCGACTTTTGAAATTGCAAAGTTTCTCCCTCGCAGAGATGATGCGAACTCACTGTCGCTCTTCTCAAAGAAGTCTGCAATGAGTTTGCTGATTTCGATCGCCAGCGTTCGTTCTTCGGGGATTTCAGAACAATCATCGATCGAAGATCCTCCTTTCCGGTAACGTTGCAGGTCTTTCTTGCTCATTTTCGATACTCGACTGCAGAGCTCCTGTCGATCAATTTTCTTCGAGAGTGTGAGAGGCATACCCTCAATGGGCACAAACACTGCTGGAATCATATACGTGGGCAAGATGTGTGACAATTGATCGTACATATGCGTGGCCAGCTGATCATGTGGGTAATCCGTTGTTTCGACGAATGCAACGATCTCAGTGTCCTGGCCCTCCTGCTCAGATAGGACGACCGCCGAGCGACCGGATTTGAGACTTGATTTAATTGCGGTTTCAACCTCTCCTAGGTCCACCCGCAACCCTCTTATTTTGACGTATCCGGTTTGACGACCCAAGAAAATCACATCCCCATTTTCATCGAACTTTGCCAGATCTCCTGTACGGTATACCCGAGTTCCTTCCACGTAAGGCATAAATGCAGCCCATTTCAGGCTGGATGGGCTCAAAAGTGCTTGTTGCTGACGATCCAAATCTTTGAGATATGCCATGGCAAGGTATGGGCTCTGAATGAGGAGCTCCCCCTCAGCTCCAAATGGCATCAATCTCTGCACATCAGATGGATCCGTGATCCAGCATGCAGTGCTTCCGATGCCTCGTCCGATATTTTTTGGGTCGTCTCCGGGCTTCATGCCTCTCTTCGCTGTATCCCATACCCCCGCTTCGGTGGTGCCGTACAGGTTATTCAGCTCAACTCTCTCCCCCCATCTCGATACAAGCTCTGCGGATGGAGCTTCACCGCCAAAACTGAGGCTGCGGAGACTGGGTAAATTCTCAGGTTGGATTTGCGCTACCATCGATGGAGTGAGCCAAGCATGTGATACTTTCAAGTTTTCCATTACCGACTCAAGATCGTTCTCTCGCTCTTCTTTCGACACCATACAGAGGCATCCACCAGCAACGAGTGGAGCAAATACTTCGAGTATGCTGGCATCGAACGCTAGGCTTGCGGATTGCATATATCTTGTCGACTCATCGATGCCAAGACTTTTGATGCATTCGGTAAGGCTAAGGGACACTGGTCCTTGGCCATGAACAACACCCTTGGGTACTCCAGTACTGCCAGATGTAAACATGAAGTAAACCGGTTTCGAGGTGTCTGTGTTGGCTTCTTTGAGCCAATTCTCAGGGGTTTTGACATCTTTGAGTTGACTTTGGATGATCACAGTCGTTTGGAGATCTTGAAATCTTCCGCAAAACTGGTCTTCTGTCACCACAAATTTTATGTCCGATCTTTCCACAACCTGGGAAATCCTTGCGAGTGGAGATGATGGATCGATCGGAGCATACGCTGCTCCAGCACGCATTATTCCAACTATGGTGACAATCGTAAAAATGGATCTGTCCATGCAGATTCCAACTGTTTCTCCAGCATTGACGCCGCTTTCCGTTAATAAATGAGCTACAGCTGCTGATTCTTTGCCGAGCTGTGCATACGTGAAGTTTTCTGAGCTCGAGGCCAGTGCGGTGGCCTCGCCTCGTTGATGGTAATTCTCGTTGATGAGAACATGGAGGCATTCGGGGGCCATTTTGGCGGAGGCATTTCTGTCGGTATTGATCTCTTGGAATTTTCCAATATCAAACGAAGTCACCGCGCTGATCTCATGGACGCTGAGCGATGGCTCCTCCACAAACGTATTGTAGATATCCTTGAAGCTCTCCAACAGAGCACCTGTGTTGAACTCAGGTTTCTTTGACTTGTCGCTGTATAACCAACATTGATTTTCTTCGGATACTACCAACAACAATTCAACCTAACCATAGAACATTGGTGAGTTTTTGTTTGGCTACATTCGGGTATCAATCTCATACCTCTAGTAATGTGACCAATTGAGCTGATCCTTTGATCTGCTCTTTTTGAAACATTACAGCAGTTTTTGTGTCTTTGCATGCAGTCAATCCCGTCCAATCCTCGTCCTGGATGGCTCGGAAAGTGTTCTTGATCAATTCCTCAGTCGTGGCCTCGGCCTCGAATTGGATAGATAGCTGTTGACAACGAATCTCTCCTGGGTCTATTTCGATTTCTTTCTCCACAAATTCTCTCTTTGGATCCATGATGTGGGTGAAGGTGGGTGCATGCGGGGCATAGTAGTCTCGCAAAAGCACCGCCCAGGCTGCCAGAACAACGGGCTTTTGTGCATCTTTGTCAGGCGAGACGCCTTGGAGCACAGTCACATTCCCTTCTGTCAGAGTGGATGATCTCTTGTCACCTAGCATAGAGCGATGTCCTTTAATCGTCATGATAGAGGCTTTGGTTGGTAGGGTCGAGCTAAGTCGGGTTTCCAATAGAAGGTAGCGTGGCAGTTCACTTGTTATCCCAAGTCAAACCTTGGAGTACTATGCTATATATACCCCCTAAGAACCATGAACAGGGCAGTCTCTCTTCCGATTAGCTAAACCTTCGGGGTGCCCAGGTGTCACAGGGATCATTTGTCGTTTCTCATTACGACATCATTCTGCATTCTATCTCCAATGAAACGCTCCGTGGCCATTTGCCTGGATTCACATCCAGGGCTCCCTTGTTACGTACAGATTGCTCTGAATGGCACATCCAACGATGACCTCTTGCGTACGAACTTTGAAGTTTTTGTTTTTTTTAAAAAAGAAATATATTCTATCTATGCCATCTTGCCTCCTGAGTCATGCTGGGATTTACAAGTATGTATTCAAAATGGGGTGAGAAGGAATTTTCTCCCAGCCAGTCAGTGATGAAATACGTAATATGTGCATGTTACACAGCATTTGGGAGAGAAAGCTGATCTAATGACCTGCTCGCGATCGGGTCGATCCTCGTCCCTTTATCCCTTGATGGCGAAGTCTCCACTCCTTAAACTCTAATCATTGCCTGCTGTTGAGATTTTGGAACAATGCCGGAAAACGCATAGAATGACCTCGGGATTGGTGAATGCAAATCTGCCAAATGCTTGTTCTGTAGTGAAGTGGACAAGTGAGTACGTTGAAATGTTAACAAACAGCTGTTGTTGGCCGGAACGACCTCTGCATAACCGAACATACCAATCTCTGTTCAATGGGGAATTTGATTTTACCCCATGAGGTTTCTTTCCGCAACCCCTTCTTGTGGAATAGGAGTAAAGCCAGCAATCATGGCCAAATTTTGACCGGGAGCAAATATAAGTTTAAAAGTACTTCAAAAATTAGAGCCTCAGTGCAAGGGGAGAGCTTCACTTCCAAGGTTCCAAGGTTCACCAAGATTGCATTGGGAATCATCTTCGAAAATATATTTTTCAAGTACACAAATCACGCGACTTTGTCAATGAATCCATCCATCGATACAGTTTGAACCCCGCAAAGGCCGCACGGAATGTAATGATCGTGGCATCGAAAATCCTATCGAAAATCTTACCTTGCTGTCGAACGAACTTCCATGGTGTTACACCTGGGCATGGCCAATCAATAGCGTTCGATGGGAATTTCATGATAATTCTATATGCATCATATTATGCATGATCGTGGATACAGGTACACGTTAGTGCTCAGCGCTGACGCAATTATATCAAATCAGGTCGACATTGCGTACACGTTGCCAGCGCATCGACCTTTTCCGCTGTAGTTTAGATGCTAGGTTGGCATTCCAAACGATCGGTCGCATTGGTCACGAACTTCCACACACAGGTAAAGGGTTGAAGCTGGGAGTTTTCTCGATCTGGCATAGAACACGGGCTCATCATTCCAGACTTGGTATATGTATGCTCGTTGCTTCAAACGGCAATACAATCATCGAGGTTTCTACTCGATTAGGAATATCTCCCAACTGGTATACATAGATGATGTGCTCGTGTATACTGGCGGACCGGTGGCAAGGAAGTATGAGTTACCAAGATCATCCAGCCACCGATATCGGTGGGAATGTGCGGCGTGTACTTGTTGAATGAAGGCAGTCTTTTTCAAGTAGAGTAATCATCTATCAATGGGGCTATAAATATGACGCATCCCTCTGGCCTGCTGGGACTGAGTTCCAATGAACCATACCAGCGCACTTAAGCAAGATGCCATCCAATGAGTCTCTGGTCTTTTCATTCAAGGGCTCCTCGATGGAGACTGCGAGTGTAATGATTGAGAACGAGATGGCGGCTGATACCACTCCTTCGCGGGATTTTGGAAGGTAGCTCAATTTCCATCGTTTCGGTGCTTCAATCTCATATAAACTCCAGATTTACTACAACCAAGTTTGATGACGCGGCTAAGGAGCTCCTCAACAAAGCCAATTCTCGGAACCAGGCTTGTGTTGAAGAGTATCCATCCATTGCACGGTGAGCCTGATTTGCTGTTTCGCTATCACTATTCCTTATCCGTGGAAATGGATATATTTAAACTTAGCAAGTCGAACTTTCGTTCGCTGATTTTTCTAGGTTCCAGCAAAGCTGTGTTTCAATCCTCGCCAACCTCTGGAATGCACCCCCAACAGGTTCATTTGGAATTGCAGCAACCGGTTCGTCAGAAGCCGTTTTGCTTGGTGGTTTGACAATGAAGCGCCAATGGCAGATTAAGAACCCTAATCACCTAAATCTTCGACCAAATGTCGTTATTGGTGCAAACGCACATATCTGTGTCAACAAATTCGCACAATACTTCGACGTGGAGGCGCGGATAGTTCCAGTCAGCGAGCGCACTATGTTTACAGTTGATGCCGAGGCCGTGCGGGAGCTACTAGATGAAAACACAGGTAGGAAATTCTTTGGTCCGTATTCGATTCTCAAACTAACGTCTCTATGCTCTAGTGGGTGTATTTTTGACATTAGGCACAACTTATACCGGCCACTACGATCCTATTGAATCGGTTTCAGAGATGCTAGATGACTACCAGAGGAAAACTGGAGTCAACATTCCAATTCACGTGGATGCTGCAAGCGGAGGGTTTGTTGCGCCGTTCTCCACTAGTAACAAGTCGTTTATCTGGTAAGTGATCAAGTCCTTGACCCTACAGGCTATACTCATTCCGATAACCTATCAAGGGATTTTCGTCTTCCACGCGTGCAATCCATCAACAGCTCGGGTCATAAGTATGGCATGGCTCCTATGGCTGTTGGTTGGATGATTTGGCGTGATAAGCAGAAGATCCCCCAGGATCTGCTCTTGGAATCTTCCTATCTTCGGGGCTCGCACACCAACTTCTCTCTCAGCTTCTCACGGTCCGGTGCTCCTGTCGCTGGTCAGTACTACAAATTCCATTGTTTAGGAATGGATGGATATCGAGAGTCGGTTCAACGGGCGAGAGAACGAGCCCAGTGGATGAGTACCCGGCTTCATGACACCGGTTATTTCTCGTGTCTAGGCGATAAACGTCCACGATTCTCATCTCCGGGACTGAATGAATCATCGTCACTATGCCAAGAGAAAGACTGCACTATGGGTGCTAAAGTTCCAATTGTGGTTTTTACCTTCTCCGACCGAATTCGGGAGTCCTACCCTGGTCTACGCTTACTGACTGTGAGTGATGCAATGCATGATTTGAAATCATCCATTCCAAGTAAGGCCACATGTCCCATCACTCAAATCCACTCTAAGATTTTATCAGGTTATACACTAGGAGGCTGGGGAGCTGAAGGGCAGGATATTGATGTGATGAGAGTTGTACTGCGAGATGAGATGACCGATGGGGTATTGGAAGAAATATTGACTAGCCTCAGAAAAGTGGTAGAGCACCTCATTAAGCATATCTAATGCTGATGACGGAGGCTCATATGGGTTGAGTTGTGTTGATGACCATTCAAGTAAGATGTGATGGAAATTCCTTGGAGTCCAGCGGGAAAGGGAGTGGTCAGCAATTCACGCACGCAATATGAGGGTTACTTGCCATCGTGATGGTATGATTGATTTAGAACTTTTCTTCGCTCTAATCTCATCTTAGTTTCAAGGGCAACCTCAGCTCATTTCCCGGTGCCTGGATGGCGGCAGTGCCATCCACATACATCAATAAAAAGCAAGAGATTTATCTAGGTGAGCCGTCTGGAGATTCAGAGAAAAATGCTCGCGTTCTGGTGCTCATGTGAGCAGGTGCTCAGAATTTGAAATCTATGAGCAGGGGTCGATTCAGCTAGATTTAGAATGAAGAAACGCTGCAAAGGGGCGTAGAATGGAGTGAAATGAAGCCCGATTCGAAACAGCTGAGAGAGTATCTGACTTCTATAAACTAGGGGAAAATCGCATCTGAAAAGTGAAGTAGCAGAGAATAGTTATTCAGACCTCCGCAAATTCCACAAAACTCAGCCCACGGAATTATGTAGTTGGACTTTGGTTCCAGTGTCGGGCCCGCGGATAGACGGCCCATGCTCGGGGCCCTAGGGTCCACTAGAGCCGAAGCCCGTTGTGGCCCCGGGGGTTCAAGGGGTGGATGAGCCCACATAGATGCAAACATGCCAAGTCCCGAGGTCTTTACGGAGTAAAATGTATGAGTAATGCAAATTGCATCGGTATCTTGGTATTAGACTCACCTACTACTCAGCCACAGGGGCACAACAACTTGTACTCCGTACTCCGTAATTTGGTTCTTAAAAAATTCGAATCTGTTATTCTTTTAGTAAAAAACCTGTTTCTGGTCAAACGATGTCTTGGATATTTGATGAAAATTTTCTAAACAAGGAATGAAAGGTCTTCCTCCACTAGGTACTAAGCAGGTCAATCTTTAGCCAGGAAGGGCCGTCTAGTCTTTTGTCCTGGCGCAGTGAGATAGGGTCTGGAATGCTCCCCAGACTTACCCCATGACAAATACTGTAGTGTGAAAACAGCACCACTTCCTACCTGTGCTACAGCAGTAAGCAAGGGTATTTCTAGCGCTCAATTGCATAACACAGTGATCAGACACCTTACAACTCTCCGAAAAAGCATCATTCATTTCTCCATTGAAAAAGAAGAAGGTCTGCTTCCTACCGGTGATCCCGGTCGGGCATAAACACCCCCACCGCCGTGACTGCGATATCTGACCGCCAGCGCGCTCTTCCCACTTCAATACGTAAATAGATGGAGGGACCGAGATATTTCCGATATTTCCCCAATCGTCGGGCGTTAATCCCCGATATTGATTGATTGACGGGGAGAACCATGAGATTCCGCTGAGGAGTCATCTTTGTTACAGCGATATAGTGTCATATGGCACCCAGCGGAACTCGGAATGTGTGAGACATAACGGGGGCCATCGGAATCACCTGGGCAGGACAAAAACGCACTAGGACAGGGAGACAGACATGGAAACCTTAGTAGTATGGTGTACAAGAAGGTAGTGAGATCATTGAAATCAATGAACACACAATACAAAATAAAAATAAAACCGAACCGATCTGGGCATGTGTGTGAGAGTGCAGGGCTACTTAGGGTAGTGGGGCAGGGCGTCGTCCGCGGGGGCGGGTGCCTGGGGGCCTTATCTCATGTGGCCCACACTTGCCCCACACTTGCCCCACACTGTGCACATTCCATGGTTCCAATGCTTGTTGACCCCGCGTATTGTAGGAACCTCTCATGAGTCTCACCTGATATTTCATTGAGATCTCGGCATCGACTAATCAATTCCAGGTCAATGTGGAGTATCTCGTGGTATACACAGCCGACTATTTTCTATTATCTGCCCATGGTTAAGGTCAAGTAGGGCTACATAGGACATTCACAGACTCAGATTGATAGTAAAAATCCCATTACCCCTTGCAGGCAGGGGGCTTAGTGTAACCTTGGAATCAGCACGCCAAATCGCCCAATGATTCATTCGAGTACTCATTGAGGCATCCAGTAAGCTGCATCTCAACTTCCTCTTTTATGCACCCTGTGTATGATTCGGATACACAGCCTCGGCCTAAGAACCGCGGACCTTTCTATGTTCACGACGCGACATACTTTCCAAAATTGTTGCTGTGCCGACACTGCCGTAATCTTGCCCTCTTACAGGCAAGGCTATCTTCCTGTAGCTGAACTGAAGAGCGTATGCCGTCATCCGATTGGCCTTTCTATGCTTCAAAGGATGGGATCGACACTAAAGCCATACCCTCAATGACTGATATAGACAGCGAGTCACACTAGACATGTAGGGGCCATGCACGGGGGCTGAACATAATCAGCGCGACAATGTGATTTTGCCTTGTGGTAACTTGATTAGGAAGTTTCTTTTCGCGCTAGTATTATTCGGTCCCCGTACCTGAGTGTGTACTGAGACTTTGTGTTGACAACCTTGGAAGCGAAAGATATAAAGGCCAACATCAATCCATCGGAAAATGAGATATACAACATCCAAAGCCATTCCAACTCCACCAAATCACCAAATCTCAGCCCAAGCTATTCATTCACCATGCGTCTCACTGCTACCTTCCTTGCTCTCGGTGCTGCTATCAGCGGCGTGAACGCGGACATTACTATCAAGATTTGTAATGGCGTGAACTACGCGGGGACTTGCATTACCCCCAGTATCGGAATTCAACATGATTGCTGTTCGTGACCACACAATCCCCCATTTGGGCCACCTCTCTCCTTCCCCCACTTGACCGCAGTATTCAGCGAGAAAACCCCGAGTCTCCTCTGAACAATGCCAACGGTCATATTCGAACTTGCACAAAAGCTAATATAGGGTCCGTATACAGACAGCTTGAAGAACGATGCCAACGGCGTCATCCAAGGAAACGTCCGCTCAGTTCATATCCCTGGTGGCTATCGCTGCCGCTTCTGGAGGTATGTTCTCTCCGTCAAAATTTCCAGTTCACTAGCTAACCTACTGTGACAAAATTTAGTTCTTACTCCTGCAATGGCTCCAGTACTGGTGACATTGAGAATCCGGGTTCCACAGAAATATCTGCCCCGAAGATGGGATCCGTCAAGTGCTACAAGGACTAAGCGCTGAGCTTGGCCCTTAGCTGGTCAGGATGTTCGATCAATATGTCCTGGAATTACGTGGTCTGATTAGGTTCAATTTTGATGTCGGAATTAATATCCAAAGCTATCACTCGTTGGGCCACGGAAGACTAGATGAGATTCGTCGGGATATTGGGCTTTCACTGTGAATATCTATGATCCTATATGAGCTGAACATTGATTATTAAAATCCTCGCACCAAGGCAAATAGTTGAGACTGTGATCATTATGATAGAACTGGCCATATGGTGAGATTTGGTCATGATAGAATCTGCCACAAAACCCTGAAAAAGTCTTGTAGTAGTGCCACAGTACCCTTGGAGATTCAGGTGCCCTGGGTTACAGCCAAGCTCCCAGGGCACTTTCGCAGCTGAGAAACAAGTAACCGAAAGAGTATAATCTAAATTTGGATGCACAAAATCCTTTCCATTTCATTTTATTTCATCTCCATAGAAGTTTACAGATACTGTGTGCGTGTTATTTATGTTAACCTCGTAAAACACAAAAATTGATTTAATTTACAGGCTAGAGTAATCATCTTGAAGTCTACAGATAGATATTAGATACTCTGATTCCTGCCTCAGTTAAAAGCCTCATCTGTCTATATTTTCAAACTGTTCTTATGAGTTAGCGTAGCCCAGTTATATCACCACGCATTGTTGGGTTAATGCCACAGCAAATCCAGCAATTTCACCGAAGTCACCGTGGGCCCTGTTTGCAGCATCCCGGATGTCAAGAGAAACATTGAAAACCTCGGCTATTTGGTAAGGCTTACTGCACCCCGCCTCGGCCGTTCCGCTCCGCGCGCGCAGCTCTGTACCCGCCCCAATTTTGACGATCACTCCCCCCACTTCACCATAGCCCAAGCTCAAACCTCACGACCAGACAACCAAGTCTATGTATCCTCTTTGTGGGTATGTTTTTCGATCGATTCCCGTCTTCATACGGTTTCAGCCGCAGTCTAACGCGGTCAACGCCGACGATCAGCGGGGCGACGTGAGAATTACCCAGATAGGCAATGAGCTGCGCCAAGCTACGCTAAGCTTCGTTGTCGCTCGAGAATGATTTGCCTCCGATTGGCCTCGCAGGGATCGTCCCGTGCCCCCGAATTCAGCCAAGCGAGGTGCACTTTGAAAAGCTGAAATCGCCGCCCGCACCCCAAAACAAAGAACCCCCCACATAATCACTGCGGGGTCAACAGCTGAGATCGAGACTGGCCCCATTCCACTTCTACTTCCCAAAGAAGTTGCTTTTTGCGCAAGCGCGAGTTCTTTTCTCTTTTCCTCGCAGTTCCTCGCTGGCCGATCCATTGGAGTCAACATGGTGGGCGTGCCTGGCAGATACGGTGGATGTGTGACGTGTCGAAGGAGGAAAAGAGGTGTACGTCGAGCACCACAGTCAGTGTTATTCGGTACTAATACGCCTACCTGACATACAGTGCGACAAGAAAGCTCCATTCTGCAGTCAATGCGTTGAATCCGGCCTAGTCTGCGAAGGGTACGCCGGGAATCACTCAATCTGGATCAATTCAACCAGTGGTGAGAATCGCAGATATGCCAAGGCCTCTAGTGTCCTACCGGTGCATAGAGTTGACGCTCCAGTCATTACGCTGCATGACTCTCTCGCACTGACTGCCAGGGAGGATAGGTATGTCGGTCTTTATCTGGCAGCATTTTTACCAAACGGTCGCCTATTCTCCCAGCAAGCTTCACAGATATCTTCAGCAGGCTGGCTAAGATATCACGATGACCTATGTCGCTCCGAGAAAACACTTCGCTTTATCACCCTTGCTCATGGTCTGTCAATGATGGCTACAAGAGATAACGACAGTCAGTTAAAGCTCAAGGGTTTCGAGGCATACCGTATGGCGCTGCAGGAAATGCGCACAGCAGTACAAGACCCACATCGGTCCACTGCAGATGGCCTTCTGGCTGCTATCAGACTGTTCCGATTCTATGAGGTATGTTTTGCTGTCGCTGCTGGAACCAATATTTGAAACTAACCATTCGGTTATTTTAAGATTCTTTATGGCGCCGAGTCCAACTCCTCAGACCAAAAGGATTCCACCTCCCAAATCAAGGGTTATTATGCCCATACTCATGGTGAAATGGCTTTGTTCATGAGCAGGGGCTGTGAAAGAAAGTGGAGCAAGCCTGGAATGTCCTTACTTGTCAGCGGCCGAATAGTTTCAGTATGTGTTCAGCCCACTGCTATCAACGAATATTCTGTGCTGACTAGTGTATGTTTAGTTCATCCTTGGCGTTGGTCGAAGACAGCCCTCCCCATTCAGCGACAAGAATTGGATGACAGCTCCGTGGAAAGACACTAAAAAGTCACCACTCGACGAACTAAGTGATATTTTGGTCCAAGTGCCAGGGTTGTTGGGAGAGTTGGATACACTACGAGCAACTCCTAACGTCGATTGCAGCTCAAAAGATTGGAACAACTTTCTCAACAAGTGCATTTTCATCGAGCAAGGCCTAGTTGCCTGGAGAATTGCCATGAGAAAAGAGTTGGAGACCTACGATTACAACTATTCGGCGAAACCCATTCCCATCCCGAAAGTCGATAAAGATTTTGCCGTGCTACACATGAGCCACCTCTACTGGAGCTGCTCTATCCTCATATACACTACAATATACATGGCCACTCTCGAGGCAGATCAAAACTTGTTTCTCACCCACTTTACTGAGATTCCCTTTTCTTCGCCTGGATGCGTCAATTACTATAACGAGAGGAACCCAACTTTACATGCCCACAGGATCATTCATACTTTACCTCTTTCTCACGAAGCCCATGCCGGTGGCTTTGGTGCTTTGTCGGCAACTTTTCCGATGGGCATGGCGCTCCGCTACCTTTCAGTGGCTCATCTTTTCCCTCACGAAGGCGGCTCTCAAGACACGCAAACGGAATTTTTCCACGACACTATCTCACAACCATTTATGAAAGCGTATACCGCGCGGTTCCTTGGTCATTTGCACAAAGAAGATACACCGGCGCAGTCGATGGAAGATATACCAGGATTGCAAGGGGCCGAATTGAGAATGAGGCGATGGTGGTTTGGACCTACGGCCCATCAGAAACTAGGCGCGATGTAAAGAGGCAGCTCAAAATCATATTTTTTGTCCCTCATTGGGCATTCTCTATGCAGAAGTTAGAAGCCAGGGCCTCGATCAACATTTAGAGGTCTGGGGAGTTGGCCTACAACAATGATATCCACCTGGAGGGTCCACAGATAATTCGCTGCGCAACAAGCCTTGAAAAGGGCAAGGCTGGCGGCTCCGCCTAGGCACCACCAAAAGGAAAACCTTGCTGAGCCGCATCGGATCGATCAATTGCGCTAGCAAACCTTTTCACCGGGCTCCCCACAGATCGCGATCGGAATTGTTGTGATTGCCAAGCCGCCAAGCCCAACCCTCGCGCATCTTGATTCCCAATGCAGTTTAGCTCCGCTGTGTGACTACCACGACCTCAACCTTGGAACTACACTGACCCTATGGCGTTCTCCGGTAGGCCTGGTGGGCTGTAAGGGTCCATGTAGATGCACGCATCTTGCTCCCCGAAAAGGTATGTCTGTATCAGCCTTATGATCTACGGGGAATATTTCCAACACATTACCATGGATTGGTCGATTGTCTGTTCTAATTATACTCAACAGCCGATATGAGTGAGATCCAGCGAGAAACCGCCCCCATTTGCTACCAACTGCTCACAATGAGTATATGCTTCTCCATGGCTCGCAGCTATATAACGATGTCGATCCTCGTGCAATGTCCAAGCCTGAATTTCGAACTATCAACATCTGTCTCATTCAATACTTCCAAGAAAGCATTATCACATCACAATGGTCGCTCCGTCACGCCCCCCGTCGAATGCCTTCGTCGCAGCTGTCCGCAATGTTTACAACCCTATTGGCTTTAGCAAAGGCTACAATTTTATTCTCTGGTTCATCTTTGCAGGTGGTCTGTTGGGCTTTGTTCTTGCACGGCTGATGTTTCTGGACTACGGCGGTATTTTCTGTGCCGCGCATCCCGCCGGCGGAGTGAAAGGAGCTGCTCCCGGAGAATGCTGGTCTTATAATTCGAAGACATACTTGAAAGTGGGAATCAAACTCCACCTATTCACGATACTACCAGCTGGTCTCCTCGCCATCTTTCAGTTTATCCCCATCATCAGATACAAAGTGATTCTCTTTCACAGAATCAATGGATACGCGATCCTATTACTCAGTGTGGTGGGAACAGCGGGTGCATTGATGATTGCTAGAGTTTCATTCGGAGGTGGTATTGAGACCCAAACTGTGGTGGGACTTCTTGCAATCATGTTTCTTGGGTCCTTGTCGATCGCATACTACAATATCAAGAAGCTCCAGCTAGAGCAACATCGTGCCTGGATGCTGAGGGCTTGGATTTATGTATGGCCGCTCTCGTTTTATGATCCCTGTTACAAACTGACCGTATCGCTGGAATAGGCCGGGGCAATTATCACTTGCAGAATCATCATGATCTCTGCGGCCACGATCATCTCATTATGGGGTCCATTCTACAAGGCCGAAAAGTGCGACAAGTTGGCCTCCTTTTACAAGTCCAATGCTGCTCTACTGGAGGAGTATCCCTCTTGCAACCAATCTACACGCTATGTTGCAGTGAAAGCAGATATGAATGCGGGCAATGCAGGAAACGCCGCAGCTGCTTTGGACTTGAGTTTCGGCATGTCTGTGTGGCTGGCCCTAGCTTTGCACGCCATTGGAGTGGAAATATATGTGAGTGATTCATGATACCATACTCATATTTATATTAAGGAACAAGAGCGCTAATTTGAATATTTTCTGGTTGGTAGCTCCACCTAACGCCGGCTGAGTTTGAGCGTCTCCGGAAGATATCATACCGAAAGCAGCTCGAAGCAGGATTGAAAAACCCAGGACGAGCTGGATTGACCGCCGATCGGCTTGGTGACTCTGCGCTGTGGGTTCCCGTGTCAGATGATCGCCAGGTCAATTCAGCATCAGCATATGCCCTACTACCAAATGGAGGAAAGACGGCCGAATCAGACGTCCTGAGACAAGACCACCAAGATGAGATTCCATTTTCCCATACTTCATGATCATTGTCTTGGGGGAGTCAATTCAGAATCTCGGCTTACAAATTTGGGGATGACGGGTGGGGGGTAGTCTTCAACAACAAAGGTCGGGAATGTGGCTCGTTAACAAAGGCAATCTAGCTCGAAGGGAGAACAGAGGCTAGGTACTCTAGAATTATGGTGCGGGAAGTTTCATTTGGTTCATTTGTTTTCTTCATTTCCCATTGAAAACAAAAACGTGATAGTGTGACCTTAGAGTAGAATAACATGGCCTAAAATGTGAATTGAAGAAATCCGTCAGTCCTTGAGCTTTTTTCTAAAGTTATCCAATGTAAATTTTGATTTGTGGAAGTCCAGGGCCAAAAGTATCACACATCCGAACTTGAAGGCAGTTGCCAAGACACTGGATTCCCAATCTTTGCTGTGTATGATCTTGAGATTTCATCAAAATTTCTCCATGAACCTTGGTGTGAGGATCGTATACCTACCAGATGTCAGGTTACGGTGAACCCCCCGGAGGTTCAGGGTGATGTGGGACCGTCTTGGCACTTATGTAATCGGTGTTTTGGTACGGTAATAAGAGTGGCAGGAAACACAAATATACATACATGTTGGTTGTATCTGACCATAGCAAATGATGTAACTTGCGTGTGCAGTGTAACGAAGGGTATATGGGAGAGGAAAGGTTGACATGACAGGAATTATTATTTTTGTATGGTATTGTAAACAAAGAAATTTATTGTTCCCACCTCAGGCATCGCATCACGCTGAACCTCCAGGGGGTTCACCCTAATATGTGGTCACTATACCTACAGGACTGCCGACGGATGCCTGAGGGGTCAGGCGTCCACTATGCCTGAGGCACTAGAAAGTTGCATTTCCATCCCTTTATCTTCCCGAGGTCCTCTTTTTCCCCCTTCCCTTCCGACTTTTTCTTCTTTTTTCCTTGGCTTTAATGCTTTAGTCAAGAAGAGAGTGAATTACTTAAAAACTTTTTTTTTGTACCTGACGCGACACTAAAAATCCGATCTTTGTTCATCTACGGCGTAATGCATCCATCAATCACGCCCACAAGCTACTCAAATCCAGACTTCGAACCATTCTGTGAGATCAAATGCTGAAAATTTTCATTGAAAATACTGTTCTCAAAATCATTGCCGTTTCGTGAGATCAGATTTTCCTTGTCGGATTCATGTTGACGAACCCGAAGAACGGAAAAAAATGGGAAATCAACAATCTACACTGCATCTGTTTTTTTGATCCTCGATCCAAGTCCGTTTCTCTTCTCTCAGCGCCGATTTCACCCAGTAAGTAGTGATGACCGCCCAGACACCGGCCCAAATCCACGGAATTGTCCATCCTGCAAAATGAGTAGAACGGATCAGCTTATGGAAACTTCAAGTTACAGCATCATGTAGAAAGTGTCATCCAGATACTTACCGAGCCCAAAAGCAAAGGTTTGATCATGAACCGTAGCCAGTATTGATATCAGGAGTACGCCCATTAAAAATCCGCCAATCCCCCAGAACCAATTAAGAGATTCGATCAGGTGCTGAAATTGCGGGCTTGCTGTGTATCTCTCCATCAATGCTGCACGATAGGGTCTGCCTCTGCCTCCATCCACAGCAACGATGTCTTCGATGATAACTAGGATTCCCGGACGGAAAACAGAATTTGCGGGCATCGAAGAAACTGCGAATGGCTGCCGTACGCGAAACTTTGCCAGAATCCCAACAATCACCAAAGTGAGGCCAACTTGGACGAGCAATATCGATGGGGGCAATGATGTTATCCTCACACTAGGAGGATCTTCAATCAAGCCAATCACAAGAATGATTGTTACTAGGACAAAGCCCAGAAGATAGTTCCAGTGAAAAAAGTCAAACTGTATAGCAGAGAGAGAGTAACAATGTTAGCAGGCCTGTCAAGCTAGTTCTCCTAGTGAATACAAGGGGTGATCGCCAAGGGGGAAGGACAAAAGAACATACACTCCAACGACTTGCTGAGGTGAGAGGTCGGCAATCTGAGGTTGCTTTCACTAGTCGCCATGTTCTTAAGCCCAACCCGTATAAGGTTGATGCTCCTAATATAGCGCTAGACACCGATAGCGCTGAATTTGTAGATTTAGAATGAGATCACACCAAACGGGTAATTATGAGACACTCACAAATCTTGAGGGATAAGCCTGCGCCCCAGTGTAAACTTGGATAGAGCACCAACGGTGCGATGCAAGATGTGAGTAGCAGGATTCCCCATTGAATAAAGATCTTCACTTTGTGCTCATGCAGATCCAAAGGTAAGGGAGGTGGGGTATCGATCTCCTCCAGTTGATAACCTTGATACCTGTGTTCTGCGACCATCTTGGATTACAAGGCTCTCCACTGTTGTCGAGATTGAATTTATGAAGTCCAGAGAAGAATGAATATCCTTGGACCTGTAGTCGAAGATCGAATTTATACCTACTTCGGCAAGGCTGTCAAGCACGCACAAGCTTTCGGATCGTTGTTCACTTGCCGTGTTCTATTCCAAGGTAGGCCGCACCAGTCACTTAGCCTTACGCTAAGCTAAAAGAGTCAAACATTACCCATGCCAGCTGAGATACAAACCTAGAGACCGTATACCGTCGCCTCGAAGTCAGATACACCATACTTGGTTGAGGTTCATCCCGCGCGCGGGGGGAGAAAGCACTATTATTAGGAATTCAGCCCCATGTTTGGATTCCAAATCCTCCATTACCCACACCGTATGTCTCGATCTGTGTTAAGCTGCAGTGATCCACCTTTCGAGCCTTGCAAGTTCCTGATGCATTGTTGCCCATGTGCCCAGGTGAGCCCTGGAGGTGGCCCATGGCGGGGGCTAAACCTAAAGGGGAATCAATGCGCGCTAGCGCGCAAATCAGCTCCGGGGCTGCCCCTTGCGGTTAAACCGTGCACGTTCTCACTGGCCCCCGGGGCGAGCGTGCATGCCCCACCATCATCGGGTTTCAAGGTTACAAGCCTCGTTATAGTGGAATTCAAGCAAATGCCCAGATGTCATCCCGACGTGTGTTCTTCGAACCTTAAAAGACGGTATCCCACCAATCAATGATCTATGCCGTGAAAAAGGGGGCCATGGCGCCAGAAAAAAAGACGAGAGGCCCAAATCGGCGGCACGGCTAACGCAACTTACAGCCAACAGCGGTTAGTTCCAGGGTAAGCTATGGGGGAAGTATCAGGCTGGGTGGGATGGAGCCCATTGCAAAAAAAAAATAGGAAATTTGGCAAGAATAACAGGAATTGACACAGCACTTTAAAAGCAACATCACCACCTCTGCTGTTTTTCTTCTGGACTGTTTTGTTCAAAAGACTTCTGACTCACAATCCGCTGCACACTGGCACGTTATTCATCAATATGGAGTCAAAACAAGCTATGTCTCAAACGCATCTACTATCACCTGTGTCCCAACCCATTGCGCTGTTCGAGAACTTTATTGCAAGAGAGGCACAAAAGATCATTTTGAAAGAGAAGATTTTTTCGCTCTCCGGTGACAGCTTTGACATCAAGCTTGCGGATGGTATGCCACTTTTGAAGGTGAATGGCAACCGTTTTTCGTTCACTGGTCGCAAGAAAGTCGAAGACATGAATGACAACCATCTGTTTGATATCCGGAAAGAACACATGCATCTGCACACCACCTATCTGATGGAGGACCCAACTGGAAATAAGATTTGCGAAGTTAGAAACAGCCACAAATGTAAGTGTTGTTTGAGGCCCTTCAAGGCCGATGGGCAAGTTCAAAGCTCATTCATTTGTGTCAAATGACTGACTGTTCCAGTCATCGGATCGAAAGCGACTGCTGTCTACTATGATCAGTACAACAAGGAAACTACTTTGATAATGGAAGGAAATTGGAGTGACCACACTGCCACAATTGTCAACGAAGAGACTGGCCAATCCGTGGCTCGCATCTTCAGAAAGCGCTTCAATCCGCGCCACATAATATTTGGCCAAGACACTTACAGAGTGACAGTGGCAGCTGGTGTTGACATGGCTCTGATTGCCGGCTTATGTATATGTTTCGACGAGAAGAACAATGATTAGTCAAGAAGTGGTTGAATTAACCAAGATACGGAGTCCAGTGTCAGGTAGGCAAACATTTCAATAATTCTTCAATCCAGTGCTCGTCATCTGAGCGAGAGAAAGCAGATAATATGTGGAGAAAAACTGAGGAAGAAGGGGGAAGAGGAAGCCCCATGGATGGTCCGGTCAAAGGCTGCCTGAGGCACCTACTCTGAAAGATACTCATCTGTCGGGAGTCCTGCGTGGATGCCCGTTTTGTCAGGCTCGCCTGGCATGGATAGAAGTAGTCGCGGGGAGAGCTTCTCTCTCCTCTCTCTCCTTTCTTCTCTTCGTCTCTCGCAATTCATGCCTTACTGCCATATCTGGCTCCGTTTCTTCTGATATCATTTCTATTCAAGTTCGCCCATTTATAGTTGACGCCCGGTACCCAAGGCTGCTGTCTCTTGCTTTTCCTTAGACCCTGTCATCCACGGCTTCATCCTCCAGGTTTCTAGTTGTAGGAGGAGTTGCGTTGAACATGTCGGGGTCCTCCGCTTGCCTAATGAATTGAACTTTGAACTCAACACTGAGGCGTCCTGCGGGGAATCTCCAATTGCGGTATCCCCGCCAGGGTCGGTAGCTGAATGACAGGAAGCACCTCACGAGGAACAGGGCAAAGTGAATTAGTCTGAGTGAGCAGAAAGTGTTATTTTCAATCCGAAAGAAAACCAGGGATCGGACGCTCAGAGTGACCCACCCGAATATTATGGCAAACCCGGATATAACCCTGATGATACGGTTGGACCACAATGGTTCTTCTGGTCCCCATCCGTAGTCGCCGAGGGTCTGCAAACCACCGCCGATCGAGTAGAAGGCAATAGCGATGTCCAGAATGAGATTCAGCCAAAGCCACATAGGCCGGTTCCAGAGATATAGACGAGCCAGATTGAGGAATGAGATCATTCCAGCGACCATGAGCTAGTGAAGGTTTAGTTAGCGATCTGCCGCGTCGGAGAGAAATCGTGAAATGCGTCGCATAAGAACATACTGTACACAAGAGGGCAACCTCAACAACCTCTTGTCCCCAGGGCACGGCATCCCCGGTTCGGATATAATGCATGGCTATGATAGTCAGATGTGACCCAAGCAGGAAAACTGCTAACAGTGCCGAATGCCATGTCAGAATGAAGATGGCTTGAGCGCATCGTTTCTGATGAATCTCGACGGAGGCAGGGTTTGGTTCGTCACTCGAAAACCCAGATCCACCTGCTGTAGGGTCTGACAGAAGAGGGGTATCTTCAGTGGCCTGCGACATTGGGCCAAGTGGTTGAGGTCAAAGTGCACAAGATGAGAGAGTCCAGGTGGTCTCACTTGGGTGCTGACCTCCCTTGGCAGACTGCAGGCACTAACCCACCCGCTAGCCGAATCTGGCTAGGTGCTCGTTTCCAATTTCCTCGCTCTTGGGGCCCCGCTCACGCATCATTCTGGGGTTTGCAATGATCGAATACCACCAACTGTTTTGATTTGGCGACTCTCACTCCTTCTCCCGAGAAGCCTCGAGATTTGCGATCACATCATCGATCTCCAATCCACCGTTGATATATTTGCCCTTTTTCATAGCCAGCATCGCCACTCTCTCCTGAACTTGCGCCCAGATCGCGGTGATCTCATCATTTTCGCTTGCCTCTCACCCCAGGGAAGGGGTATTTCCCAAGGGGGACTCGAGCGTCGATCCAGCAGTCGGTATTACATGCTGCCCTGCGGGCTGAGGTAGTTCTTGCTTGGGTACTTGAGGGGAAATTAATCCAACCATGTCTTCCTGCGCCGGTGGTAACGTAGATCGATTTTCGGCTGTCGGGGTTTTTGCAACAGCTGTTGGTCTCGGCAAACCCAGCTGACCTGGTGGTTCAGGAACCTTGGACTTTTTTCTTCGTGGCCAACGCATGCCTTCACGGATCGTGAGTTGGGCCTGTTTGTGTGAGAAGTTGCTGGTCGGATCAGGCCCTCTCCATTGAAGATGGCGAGTTCATTTTAATCTCCCCCTTGTCTCGCTCAGGTCCACGCGATCTTTTCAGCTCCTCGCACTAATGTTCTGCAGCGTACATATGACGGGGCAGATTGGGACAACCTCAGCACTTTATTCGCTTTTCCGCAGTCGGATCGGGGTTGGGAGGCAGGGAGCTTCACTGAGTCCTGACCCAATCTCAGCCGCTCGCCGGAGAATCCAGCTCAAGGGGTTCCGTCTGTACGGAGTACTAGACAGTCTTCTCCACAGGAGCAAAGTGCGCCCCGATGATCATTCAGCTCCCCATTGTCTCTGCAGCTGCGAAGGGAGATCACCGCGCCCCGCTGGGGCTGCATATGGGTTTGAAATAATATTTGTACATGGGCATGAAGTGCAAATGGATTCCAAGATAGGGTACGGAGTAGATGTGTCGGGTTCAGGAAGCAGAGCAGCCACACTGTTGAAACTGAGAGAGAGACGGGAAAGTTGAATTTTAATAAGACAAAGATGCTTCTCAACTCGACTTGGTCGAAAGGTTAGGGGGAAAAAACAAAAACATACAACAGTGAGGATTCGCTGGTGGTCACCCACCCAACTACTAACTCACCGGCGTGTGGCTTAAGTACGGCTGAGCGGACGGGAAGCCCTGTTCTCCACACCCTGTGGTCGTATGTGCTTGGATACACCATGTTCTAAAATATGTAGAATGAAATATTTGATAGTATAAAGCTGCTGTAGAGTCTTGCTACAGGCCCTACCAGCCCCCCCTCCGGCAAATCTCCATCCCAAATATATCAACAACACCGTTTAAGGTGACTTTTTTTTTGTTTTTTTCTATGTCAAGGAAGACTTGAAATATTATTCTAATGGTGATACACAATGAAAATTCGTTCACAAATGATTTGTTGATCACGCCAATTGTCCAAGAATTTTTGGGGGCTATCCTGGTCAGGCCTAGTGGATCGCAGTGGCAACGTCTCGCTTAGATCGGCGGCCTAGCCTGCCCAGGACTGTACCCCGAGCGAAGTGCGGCGTAAATATCCAGCACCCTGCAGCGCTTTCTGTCGGCACCTTTTCTCAAACTCTTGACCCTCCGATCGAAGAATGGCGTGTCTTCTATCGACGCCTACAGAGATTCTTCGCATTATCTTTGCGTCCCTATCCCACAGTGATCTTGCGGCGGTATGCCTAACGCATAGGGACTTACGATTTCCTGCTGAGCCATTTCTCTACGCCCACATTCAGTGGACGTGGACAGACTCCCAGCACCCTCCAATTGCTCAGTTCTTGCGAACCATCATTCGGAGGCCCGATCTCGCAACTTATGTCCACAATGTTGTCCTCAACGGTGATAGTTTTGACAAGGGCACATTTGACCCAGGAAACGAAAGGCCCAAAATCCCAGTCACAGAACCTGTCGTGAATGAGCTAGTGGAGCTTGTTGCAAATATAAATGTTCCTTTCGCTGAAGAATGGATCCAAAAGCTACGCGCCGGATCGATGGACGCGTTTACCACTCTTTTCATATCACAACTCCACAATGTGAAACGTCTCTACCTCGACAAAAATTACAACCGAGAGACCAATCTCAGGGGCATGATGCTCCGGTCAGCACTCTGCGAAGAGTCCACAAATAGCCATCTCAGTTCTTTCGCACGTCTTGAAGATGTGTCTGCAGACTCTCCCTGCCTTCACTACAATATTCGCCGACATACGCAAAAAAGAAACGCACAAGACATCCTCCCTGTCTTTTATCTACCATCGGTCAAACGAATCAGGGCTTTGGTCGATAGCCCGACTACTTTCGCATGGACCGGAAGGAATCCACCAAATCCACGGAGTCTCACAACACTCGACTTGACTTCGGTGCGTGAGAAGCATCTTGGCCAAGTCTTATCTGTGACACCCAGGCTCCAGAAGCTTGAATGGGATTGGCATTACCGTCGGGATTTGGAAGATGATTGTGTCACCGATATCATCGATTTGGACCGAATCGCCGCGGGCCTTTCTCACGTTAAGGAGACCTTGACCGATCTGACCATTACAGCCGGGTCAGAACGCGACTATGACGACCTGGAAAACCCAGATGTTCAATTTAGTGGATCGTTCAAGGTCTTTAGCGGCCTCAAAAACTTGAAACTATTGCAGGTCCCGATTCCGTTTCTACTTGGATTTTCCCCCTCGGAGTCAAAAGCAAATCACTTACCAGTAGCGCTTCCTCCGAGTCTTGAATGGCTGATCTTGACCGACGACTTTTCTTGGAATCACCAATGGGAATGGCAATGGGCACGGGAGCAGGACTACCTTTTGGGGGTTATTCGATCATGGCTTCAAGATTGGAAGAGGCACACACCTGATCTTCGAGGATTTCGCCTGGTTGAATTTGAGATGAAAACAATCGGCTGGCAACCAGATATGATACAGGCGTTGAGAGATTTAGGAACCCAGTCCGGAATCGAAGTTCAAATAACTGACATGAAACCCAGGTGGTCAGGTCACATGTTGCGAGATCCCAATTATGATACAGTACCGACGATTCCTTACTGCAAATAATATACAATTCTGAATTGAGAAAAGATAGTCCCCGAAAACAGCTTTTTAAAGGCTGCTACGCTAAAAATTAGAAGAGGGATTTAAACGAATTTGATAGGAGACTGGAACAGAGAAACATAAACCATAAAGAATATATCAAGGGGAAAGTTGAAAGAAAATCAGGAAAGGCACACGGTCCTGGTGATAGACCTCATCCCCAACAAAATTAGTCTGTTGAATATCACTGTTGAAGCCACAAAAGCCCGAGAGAGGTAGAGTCAAGAAAGTGAAGGGATTCGGGAACACAAAGCGCAACGCCAAGAACCACGAAGGGGTTCGGGCCGACCAAGCAACGACTACCGATCCCACATAAAGCTTGTTATCTACTTACGTCACACATGCTTTGACCTGCGTGAGATTTAAGTGACAATAACAAGGCCAGTTGATTGGCGAAAGCGGTAATTCGGCATGTCAGCATGCTGACCTGCAGGCTGCAGCCCAATCCGACCACTCGTGAGCTTTCGGATGTGGCGCTGCTTAAACCTGGCAGCCTGACAAGCCTTCCGACTCAACAATTTGTCTCCGGAGTCTTCACCCGTGTCGTCGCAAAGAATAAACGACCAACTCAACCCCATATGCTGATGGATGATCGGCCGGAAGCCCGGGACCCACCGCTATCCACCCGGAGTAGATGCTTCGGGTAATTCTCAGATATGACGCTTCTCCAAAACCCGAAGTTGCATCGTCAAATCAATGCAGGTCGGATAGAACATTCTTCCAGATTCAAGGCCGATGGCTACCAACGTACAAATAGTCCGCTCACAGCCCCCCATCGTTCTTCATCCCAGTCAACATCGCACCGCAATATCCAGCAAGCTTCCAATCATCTCGGCTCATCCAGTCTATCTCCAGAATCAAACCAAAGCCCAATCAATCCAAATCTACGCAATGGGTTTCCAAGACAAGCGAGTTGTCGTCGTCGGCGGTGGTCTCGGAGGCATGGCATTCATGAACGCCGCCCTGTACGCAGGCGTCAAAAACATACAGTGCTACGAACAAGCCCATCAATTCGGCGAAGTCGGTGCAGGTGTGGATATCACTGCCAACGCGAACCGTATTCTCGATGCCTTTGGTCTGCAGGACTCTTTGACCCGTCGCTCCTCGCCCCAGCTGCCGTATTACATGCAGTACCACAACTACCACTCAGGCGAGTACCTCGGCCACATTGAGGAATTCTCGAAGCCACACGCCCGTCTTATTCACCGAGCCCATCTCCTCGATTCTCTCAAGGAGCCTGTCCCCGAAGAGAAATTACACCTGCAGAAGCGTCTCGCCTTTATCGAACGCAATACCGAGACTGCGCCGTACACCCTACACTTCGAGGACGGTACCACTACAGATGCTGATATTGTTATTGGGTGCGATGGTATCAAGTCCAGAGTCCGCCGCGAACTAGGCTTCGGCGACTCACCTAACTACTCTGGTCAGGTTGTCTACCGTGGCTTCGTCGAATATAAGGATCTGCCCGAAGATACGGCTACACTTCTCCGCAACGTCGTGAACTTCCGCGGTCCTAAACGCCACATGCTTTGTCTTCCCATCGGCAACCCGGCAACACAGACTGACCGCGTTGGTGTGATCGGGTTTATGACCGAGTCACTCGATAGCTGGGACTCTGAAAACTGGATGGCCCGCGCCGAGATCTCGACTCTTCACGAACATGTGAAGGAATGGTGTCCACAGGTCCAGGATATCATCAAGGGCCTGGAGGCTGGCTCGCCCGACGGCCGGATGATGAAACAGGCACTCTACGTTCGCGACCCGCTTGCGAAGTGGTACGAGATGAACGAGCAGCAGAGCGCGGGTATTGTTCTTCTTGGCGATGCGGTTCACTCCACACTCCCCCACCAGGGTAAGCATCTTGAAATCAGTCTTCCCATTACCAAGCTAACATACGATTACAGGCCAGGGTGTTTGTATGGCTATCGAGTCCGGTATTGCTCTGGCGACCATCCTCGCCCACTGGAAGAATGACGACCTCCAAGCTGCCTTCCAGTTTTATCAAGACTTGCGCAAGCCGCGCACGGACCGGGTCACCAATACTAGCTTTGAGGCTGGTAAACTGGCCAGCTCGGACCAACCGGATGAACTGAGCGATAAATTCAACCCGGAGGCGCTGATGGAGCGCATGAAGTGGATCATGGAGTATAATGTGCTCGACGATTTGAAAGCTAGGGGTGCTGAGTTTATGGACTTCCGTGATTCTCGCATCTGATAATCGTCGTGATTCGTTACCAGTATGTGCTTGGAGGCTTTTGGACCAAAGGCTTGTCTTGGTGGGCCCCATGGCGGTTATGCCTTCGACAACTGTATCAAAGATACATGTCATTGATCACTGTGTATACGCTGATGACTTTCAAAGTTTTGTTTTCCTTTTTGTTTCCTTTTTGTTTCCTTTTTGTTTCCTTTTTGTTTCCTTTTTGTTTCCTTTTTGTTTCCTTTTTGTTTCCTTTTTGTTTCCTTTTTGTTTCCTTTTTGTTTCCTTTTTGTTTCCTTTTTGTTTCCTTTTTGTTTCCTTTTTGTTTCCTTTTTGTTTCCTTTTTGCTTTTCTTGTTTGCTATTCTGTGATTAATTTTGCTTTCGCTTTTTTTTTGTTTATCTTGCGCGATAGATTTCTGTTTCGAATAATAGATTAATAATTGTGGATTGAATGTCAGCCTTTCTTATTCAGATTATAGTATTAAGAGCCGTAGGAAGTACAAATTGGCTAAGCGACTAGTCTACCAGTTAGCTCCTGCAACGGTTGATTAGCCCCCAAACATCGCAAAGAATATGTGAGCGAGGCGGCAAAAAGCAACTCTGAAAGTTGGTTTGTTGAACAGTCAAGAAAATTATATTCTTTTCAAATGAATTCAATTTTGGCTTCATAAGACCAAGTATAGGTAAATCAAAACAACCGGTGGAATTGATTGGGAAGTTTCAAAGGACTGGCTGTTTCCCTATTCCATTTTAGTGCTCACCCGGTAACCTTTAGCCTTCCCCACCACTAAGCACTAGCCATGCACTACACTACTAGCTCTCGCGAATTTGGCCTTCTGGCGGGGTCCAAGGTGAAGCCGTTAAACTTATGTTTCTCTCACGGTGATCTGAAAATGAAGGCATTTCCCAACACTTTGACTGACCATGGTGACCACGATCGAAGTGGATCATCTGATAAGTCTAGACAGCGATACCTCAAACAGCCAAGAATCTCACACGCGATCCGGACCTAGAATTCAAAAAAGTTTGATCTGTTCTCCAAAGGAGTCTCGGAATAAAGGGCCCCAGGAGCCAAGCACACACACAAAAGTAGAAGATGAAGTCCAGCTGAAGGGAGAAGAGACATTGCCTCTAAATTATTCTGAGCCAGCTACAGACCTACAGCAACAAAATTTACATTCGAAGTGTGATGTCAATGAAAAGGCAAAAGATGCCGAAAACTCACCAAGGGAGCCAACTTCTGTTTGGCGGGATACCTGGCTCCTTGAATGCCTTGCTATAATATGTAGCACTGCTTGTTTCATCGCCATATGTGTTCTTTTCAAAGTCTATGACAACAAGCCGAGATCAAATCTCTCCTACGACATCTCGCTGAATGCAAATCAGCCCTGGTATTTGTTGTCAGGGAGGCTATAGGCCAATCAAAATGCCTTTGTTTCCAAAATGCCAGAACTAGGCGGCTGCTTGGTATGCAGGCATTTGACAATGCCGGCCGTGGACCGCTGGGCTCTTTATATATTATTTTCAGCCATCGCGCTCAAACTCTCGTCTCATTTGGTGCAGCAATCGTTAGTATAATGCTTGCCTTCGATCCTTTCTTTCAGTAGGTTCTCAGCTACTGTCCGAGCTACCATTCTGGGCCCGTGTGCTGGAATCGCGAATACACCACAAGCCTATAATAGGAGCATGAACGCAGATGAAACAGGGCTTGCAGGTAGCACTCTGCTTGGACTTTGGACTAACGGATTTTCTGTGCAACCTAGCTGTTCCTCGGGCAACTGCACTTGGCCAACGTTTCCTTCGGTCGGTATTTGTAGTCGATGTGTTGATATGACTTCGACCGCCACATTAAATTGCACCACTCCGAGTAGCTATGATTCATGAAAAGAATCCAGTTTCACCAGTGGCACCTGAAGACCTCTTCAATGGGTCGGGTTGGGCCCGGACTCCAAGCCCATAGCCCAACCATCAATGGGCTATGGGCCCTACCACCAAACCACAGCCTAGCCCACAGCCCATTGATAGGGGCCCCGTGGGCCCCTATTGAAGCCCATTTCTTTGCATAATTAAAATCTTGGCGGTTATAATGCTTCTTAAGGTCTGTATTTTATTCTTGTTCTAGTCTGTTAATACTACCCTATCTAGGGCTGGAATATTTCGGTCCGGTGATTTCATATTATTTCAAGATAAAACCCGGATATATTAGTTTTGTAGTCTAGGTTCTCAAATTATGTCAACTTCATATTTCTTCATGAGCTGACCAGTCGGATCTTCCCCAGATACATGGGCCCAGGCGCCTGCGAAGTGGATTACAAACATTCCACTCTCCCATTTCCTTTTGTGTGTGTCGTAGCAGCCAATCTCTTCAGGAAAGGCATTGATCGTCCACTGAGGAATACGCATAGCATGCTGCGTGAGAGGGTCATTGCTCTTTATAAATGCGGCCATGGAGTCTTGGTCGCTCAATGCCTTTCCACTCATGACCTTTTCTCTATCATGGAGAGCACGAACACCATCGAGGAATTGTATAGCGCGTGGTGTTGACCGCGCAATAAAGGATCCATCATTTAGACCATTGCTATATGGTATTTAGAAAGTATTTCTTTTCGTCAGGGGTTGAATGGTCTCTTGGATTACTCACCAATCGTCGGTCACAAGGAGATCAATATCTTTTGACATTGTGACATTTGACAGATTCTCATCAATCAAATTCGTCAAACTAATGCTGGTATTTGTAATAAGGGTGTCAAAATCCAAATACCATATCCAGTCGTGTTGGTCAGCTTTAATGACGCGTTCGACCATATCAAATTTGAGCCAAGTCGTGCCTCGTGGGGAATCGGATTCGTAATCAACGAAAAGGTCGTATCCGTGAACTCTGGCGTATTCTGTTAATTGAAAAAGAAATATTAGTAGTGCTCGTAACCAGTCTATGTGTAATTGAGATTTCAATATTTCAAAATTACATACTGTCTTTGTTGCGAAGGGAGAGATGCATATATGACTGTGGCTTCGTAATGAAGACAACAATAGCCACGCGAGGTCCCGGGTGACCAACTGTCTGACTGAGATAGGGAAGGTTGCTCAAATCCCTTTGACTTGCAATGAGTTGCCACGTCAAGACTGATATCAGGAGCAAGAAAAATACGGTGTTTCGGAACGACCGAGACGTACGACGACTCATTTGCTTGGGAGATTTCGTAGCGTGCGTTTCTGAGCGAAGTCCATATGACCATTGGAGTAGTGCCCAGTGCCTGAACATGATCGGCCAGTAGTTGATGGTTCAGCAAAAATTGTTTGAAATGTGGTCAGCTCGACTGCCCAGGTGACTTATAAACCACAGTAGAAGAGAAGGAAATGATAGATGTCCTGTTCGCTCCCAAGATATCTATTACCTTGAGACTCTGAGGAATTCAATTAATATTCTACATCCTTGGATATTTTGGGATGTAACGCGACAGGGTGCCACCACTTTGGTGTATACTTCTTCCGAGGGTGCCGAGGAATGAAGTTCTATATAACCATTATCGTATTCGGGTACGATCTATTGGACGGAGCGTGGCACCGGCTGCATTGCATACTTAGGACTCGAAAAATAGGTCATCGCGCAGACCAGTTTTGACAATAAATATTCGCTCCGCTGGGAATGTTGGTATAGTATTCCCTCCTTGCGGTGGTCCCCTTGACTTTACCATTATAACTTTAAGCTTTCATTAGTGCCTTTGAGTACGAGCGCTCAACGTTTGCACTAAAGGATTGGCAAGTTCCGCCCCAGTTTGTTCGAACCCTTTCGAACCCCTTGTTTCATTAGGCCCTCCGTCCTTTGGAATGACAATTGGAAAAAATTGTTATCTCCCCCTGGCTAATTTTTTCCATAGTGGTCGTTTACCACGCCCTTCGAAGGTTTGCGGTCGGTGAGAAAATTCATTATACAACAACGGCGTTTTGTGATCAATGATAACCACGATTCTCATGGTTTTCGAGGGGCTTAAGGGTTTCAATCAAAAGAGGCAGCCAGTGAACAGGATAACATCAAAATTTACTATCATCTTCTTGACACAAATAAACCAGCTTATCTGAATTCCCAATTCATTTTATCGCTTCGCGCTATATTGTGGTTATTGTGGGTTGGAAATGATCTTGCGCAAAGACATACGCTCAATACTTGATGGGGTTGCTCCAAGCCCTGGAATTCGTCGGCGCACGATGCTTGACTCAGGGGCACGCACAAGGAACCAATAAAATTCCACTGGGAAGTTCTCTAGAGGCCGGAAAAATTAGCCGGAGCCTATTCGCATACCTATACCATACCTCCCTAACATCCACATATTTTCATATCAAAATGTAAATTGAATGTTACGAAACAAATATAAACAATTTCCCTTAGGTGTAAATGTCTGAATAGTGACCTAAAAGCAATAGGAAAACTACATATAGCGCCCTCGGATATGACAATATAAATGATTATCCATAATAACAATCAGTATGTTTTAGCCTGACTCACTCTTTTTTTAACACTTTTTATTACCTAAATAAAAAGCTTTACAATATACATTTCGCTCTTGCCCTTCTGTACGCTACTCTTGCCGCTGCTCTCCTAGAGGAGAATAGTAGTGATAAGGGAAAGGGTAGTAATAATGGATAGGGTGGTTCCTAATAGGTTAGACTAAAGGATATTTTGGTAAAGGTTGTTAACAGTAGAAACAGCGGTGGTATTAGCGGATCAGTTGGTATTATTGGTGTTGGAACTGGTGGTGGTGGTAACAGCGGTAACTGTGACCCTATTAGCTGTAATATTAAGATGAGATACAACTAAAAAGAAAGTGAATATTCAATTAATATTAACATACTACATCAAGTACAAAAAAACTAGGTAACTAATCTGGTTACTACGACACTAGTGGTTCTAATGGCTTACTTAGACTTGACGTCCTTGGATAATCCATATCATAAGTCTTGGAATAACATTTTAAAATCTAAAAACTAAGATCAAGTAGGGGCTACATTTATATTCCAAATAGATCTTATACTACAACTGCTACCATAACCTCCACTAGTACCGCAACTGCCATAGCTACTATCACTGCTATAGATACCGCTACAGATACCGTAACTGCTATTATGACTAACACTACAACGGCCACGGATACAATCACTACTACCAATACACTAAGCACCACAGCCACAGTAACGTACACAACTATTACGACTTCTTACCCGACAAACACCGCATACCTCTGCTGTCAGAGTCAAAGCCAACTGGGCTTGAACCTTCTCACTGGTACCTACAACACCATTCCCACCAGTTTAAACTACCCCCTTAACAACAATCCCGGCTACAACGACTAAAAATACAAAATCTGCTGCGACGGCAACGGAAAGTGCAAGCAGCAGTAAACATTTCGAAAGTCCTGATTCTTCAGCTTCTAACCACCCAATCTTCCATTGCGAAGTGTTCTTTGATTATATTCGATTCGTTTCTCTTCCTCAGTTATTGGTGGCTTATAAGAGTTCATTCTTACAAGTGATTTTTGGTTTTGGTTTGGTGAAGAGTGTCATTCGTATCAGTATTGAATGCTCTACTTCAGCAAACTGTCTTTTGGCTTCTGCTTATTCCATCATCTGTTCTCGTTGTGATGTCTTTCATATCCTCGTCAAAAGGATTTGCCCAGGTAGTCATTCGATAGTTTAGTTTAGTTTATTTATTACAAATCTCTTTTGCTAATTTACTTCCTCCCTCTTTTGTGATCGCTTGAGGCTTGATATCATAGGTGGAATACTCTACCCTAAAGGGGGTTTCGGGTGTTTTCTCAATTGTCCGTTTTCAGTTCATAATATTTATTTCCATAATAATGTATATTCAATTGCTGGGGTATAGGAGAGCGAAAACTAGTCAAATTAACCAAACCTGATAGATGTAGGTATATTTATACGGCGGGTATACAACTTGGGGTGAGTCGACCTGTGCAAGTGCTATTTGGGCACTCTAGGTTGAAAATTGAATAATGCCCAGGTGACTGCCCAGGTGTACGGTCGCTCTCTTTCCAATACTTAGGACACGGGAGAGATCTATGATAGCGAAGCAATAAATGCCAATGTGATGTAAAGCGGGCAGTGTCGGCACTAAAACACTTTACCACGCCCGGCCTTTATGTCTCCATCTGAAGCCCATCTGGCCACTCCCGAGTTCAATTGTTCACCTCTTTCTGATTGAGATTCGAGGAGCAGAGAGATATGGACATTGTCATCCATTCACTCTCAGACAGGCCAAAAAAAAAATCAAAAAACATACAACAGTGAGGATTCGCTGGTGGTCTCCCACCCAACTACTAACTCACCGGCGTGTGGCTCAAGTACAGTCAATAGTTGGGTGGGTGTCGCCCGGGTGAGAAATGGGTAAGCGCCGCTTTACGGTCGCGCGACCGGGGGTGATAAAGATGAGTGCGCTATAGTCAGGGTGAGAATCATGGTGAGAATCACCCAAGTAGTATAAGCCTTGAGTATATCTTCGGGTATAATACTGTCCTGTGATAGTATGAAAGAGAGATGTATTAAAATGCTTGTATGAAGCATATAATTGAATAAAGGCGGTGAGAAAGGCGGTGAGTCTTTAATATGGAAAAATACGTTATGGCGCGATGGCGGTTATGTACTGCCGTAGCACGTGTACTCGGGAATGCTTAGTCAAGTGCCATGCCCGGGGCCCGGGACAAGTCTCAGCCGGGAGGCGATCCATTAGCTTACACTTTAAGCATCATTTGCAAAATATCATTTTCCAACCTTCCAAGTTATATTCCACATGACGGGACGGCGATCGCACACAAAATCCAGGCTTGGCTGCATAAATTGCAAAGCTCGTAGGGTGAAGGTAGATCAGGCCCACTCAGACTTCACCTACACGCTGCAAAGTTTTGCCAAGCTGACGAATGTACATATTGCTGCAGTGCGACGAGGTTAAGCCTTCCTGTGGAAAATGTATGAAGCATGGAAATCAGTGCTCCTATGCTGAGAGGATAGTCTTTACTTCTACCTCTAATCCTACAAATTCCACTTCAGCGTCGGAGATAACTGCTGCCACCACCAAAAATGTTGCCCCATCTACTCGCTCAGAAACAAGCGAGTCTGCTGAGCCACCAATCGGCTTTGAAGAAATGGAACTCCTTCATCACTTTTCAACAAGCACGTGCTACACCATCACCCGTTTACCAGTAAATCAAACGGTATGGCAAATCAAAGTTCCTCAAATTGCATTTTCTTTTCCTTTTCTTCTTCGCTCCATCTTAGCCTTGTCGGCTTTGCATCTAGCATTTCTCAACCCGGAGCGTCATGATTATTATGTTGCACAAGCAAATCTCCATCATGACATAGCACTGCGGACGGTTTCCGCCGTAATGTGCAACCTCAACGATCACAACGCCTCAGCTGTATACCTATTCTCAACAATCACGGCGCTCATCTCCTGTGCTCAACCACGACTTCCCGATTATCTTTGGATATCTGGAGAAAAGGATATCGAATGGCTGTCGTTGCTACGTGGAATACGATCAATTATTGATGCGGGAGGTGACAATCTCAAATACGGGATTCTCGAGCCAATGCTCAAAAACGGATGGCGGAGAGGCCATGCATGGGCCGCTCGACCTCCGGGCAACTGGGCTCATCTGAATCATTTACGATATCTTCTGGAAGAAAGAGTTTCGGAGAAAAGAGTCTGTCAGCACTACCTGAATGCTGTGGATGACATGAAAAAGTCTTTTGCAACTGTGGCGGAGATAGGCCATCGAAATTGCGAGACCGCGGATGTCTTCATCTGGCTGATGCGAGTATCGGATGACTATCTCCATCTCCTTCGTCAACGAAAACCTGAAGCAATGGTCATATTCTCATATTTCTGCGTGATCACCTACGAGCTAGAATGGGCGTGGTGGATGCAAGGATTGAGCCTTCACTTGATGCGTGGGATATACTTTGCTCTCGACGATGAATACCGCGGCTGGCTGAAATGGCCCATGAAACAACTGAACTGGACCCCGTGAAATACCTGCATTTACAATTGAATTTGTTGGTTAACTGCTTCAGATAATATCATTATCTAACGATGATCTGGCATCAATCAATAATACTCGAATATATAAATCCATCAATCTTTGAGTCCATCTCTGGCTGGTTTCCCCCTGCAGATCATCTGGTTTAGAATTACCTAGGCATTACTAGACCAACCGATAGATTGTGATGCTATGCTAGCCGCTATAAGTATTGACTTGGATCCCGCTCACTGCCTCCAATCACAGAGCTTTACTATTTTTGCAACTTCAGTTTACCCCCCCATGAGACCTGGCCACAAAATTTAAATTATCGGCTCTTGTGTACTTTGTGATTCCAAATTCCCCTGTGATATATATATATATATATTCATTGGATTTCGGTGCTCATCAAATTTTATAATAGGCGTATACACAGAATTTTCTCCACCCAAGTCACTCAATAGTGGGTACCCCTTCCGCGCCCATCATTTTCCAAGGTTGTCTCGGATTATGGGGGTGTCGCATAGGTTTGAGCACTTTCTCGTTGCGAATAATTGCTTTCTATGTCCATGGGAGGCCGTCTGTAAACTCAACATTTAGTACAAATCATAATTGAATCGAAAACTTAATGGAAAGACTTTGCTTACCCGTGGCCTAATCCTGGAAAACTAATTCCATTTTCTTCCATGATCACCCTCAGATGCCGAGATCTAAGCTTTTGCATATAAATTTGTTGTTCCGGGGTCGGAGACCACATATGATTTGCTTGAGGTGCGACAATGGTGCCGAATAGAGCTGCTGCAAGAGACACCGACGCAAGGGAGCACACCAGCACAATGACAATTATAGCTGAGTTGCTGAGGCCCATTGTGCATAAATCGTGAATAGAATTTGTAGAAGGTGATGTGAGGCTTGAAGGCAAGGCAATAAATCCTTGTATTATTCAAGAAAATCCCAAAGTGCTGAATAGGTAGGAAATATTGAACATCAAGGCTTGTGTAACTTTAACTTATAGTGAGCTGCATTGTGCGAGATTTTTTCGGTGCTTCTACATTAACCCAATCGTAATCCATGGTATACATCGCCGCCAGGCTTTACCGGCATCGAACGTTCCCCAATAGGAAGTCAACATTGATTTCTTAGGCAGAAACTTTCGCAGGAAACTTTTATATCCTGATATGAGTGGGCGAAAATTTTGCTAGCTCCGGCTACATCGATACCAAACTCCGATGTGTATCAGAGGGCTAGCGCTAAGCTTTTTATAGATTCTTCGTATTCTTCGTATTCCTCGCTTGTCTCGTATCGGCTTCATCTAAACGAGGGAAACGATATTTTCTGCTATCCAATATGCAAAAACACGTTTATTCCTGCTCTATCAGCCACAGCACGCTGAAACGTCCTTTAATATTGCAGGAATGGATCCCGTTCTTTGTTCTTATTTTGGAATTCGTATAGGCGCCAGCATAAGTGTTGTTTTTCCGAGTTCGACTAGGGTCTAGTAAATCGCTAATGCGTACGACGACGTTTAAATAACATTCTGTGTCCCAGAAACCTCTTCTCATACTTTAATCCACTCGTTTTTTTATTTTAACATCACTTTTTTGTTTGTTTTTGCATGCGCGGTTGCATTTCCCGTGATATCAACAATGGCGACCGGCTTCACTCTTTATAGTTACACCCCATCCCTGGCTGCTGCGGTTATCTTCATCATTCTATTTCTTATCGTTACCTGCGGTCATATATTCCTCGCCTTTAAGCATAAGCTTCGGTTTCTTATCGCTTTCATTGTCGGTGGTTTCTTCGAGGTCATCGGCTACGCCGCACGTGCAGTCAATGCAAACCAAGCACCAAATTATTCGACTATGCCATACGCCTTACAGAGTCTTTTCATTCTACTCGGGCCTTCCTTGTTTGCCGCATCTATCTATATGATCCTCGGTCGCATTATCCGATTGGTCGAGGGCGACTCAAACTCTCTTATCCGCGCGTCAAGATTGACGAAGATCTTTGTTTGCGGCGATGTAGTCTCATTCCTCGTACAGAGTGGCGGTAAGAAACAACTGAAGCACTTGAGCTGTGATTTTTAACTAACAGTTTTGTCTAGGTGGTGGCATTATGTCAAGTGCTAAATCCGCGAGCAGCTTGAAGATGGGTGAGGATGTCATCGTTGTCGGCTTGATTATTCAAATCATATTCTTTGGCTTCTTCATCGTTGTATCTCTCATCTTTCACAAGAGAATGAGAGATCATCCCACCTCGGCGTCTCTGCGCTCTACCGTCAACTGGGAACGATACATGTGTGTTCTGTATGGTGCTAGCGTCTTGATCATGGTTCGTTGCCTTTACCGGGTGATTGAATACATCCAGGGCTCGAGCGGAACTTTGCAAAGTCATGAATACTACGCCTATATCTTCGACACCACCCTTATGTTTCTGGTCATGACAATCTTTCTGGTCATTCACCCAAGCCAGATTCTAGGCAAGGAACATAAGCGGTTGGAGGACACAGAACTCATATATAGCCAGGTCAGCTAATGTCAAGTGCAGCTTTTCATTAGATACCCTCTTTATATTGACGTTTCAAATATCCCAAATTCATATATAGCAATAGAAATCATGCAGTCATCTCGTTTTTAATCGATTAAACCTCATCTCCGACAATTCTAAACACGCTAAGGCGGTTCAAACCTTGGAACCTAAACATGCGGAATAGCATCGGAATCTTTCTTTGCTGTATATGCATATGAGCTGCTGTCATTCGAAGATGCCTGGGTGACTTTTCCCTGAACTCGAATTTCCTCAGCCTCCGGCTCGATGGCGATACCAGCAACATCATGTGTCGCATCCCATTCCGCTAATTTAGCAATGGGGACCTTTCGTAGTTGGTTACTCTGAGCCCCGCCATCTAGAGTGATGACTTCTTGTCGCAATTTATAGCCCCTCCGCTTGGGGACAAGGAAGGCCCAGAACCAGTAATAGATACCGTAAGCAATTAGACTAGACAGATTTTCGTTAGTACTAAAACTTAATCACTGGTTAAATGCCAAGAAGGATTGAGTTCGCTTACATTCTAACTCCTGTCGTGGGGGACGTTGCATACCAGAAGCTGACGTCGCTAGTATACTGGCATGATCATAAGGTAAAGCTGGATGAGGATATTGAAGAGAATGACGACGTGCCAGGCCTTGAATTCAGGTTCCGGGAGGTTGGCTTGCTTTCGGCGCCAGCGAATAATATAAATACTAAGGGCCATTGTAAGGTTAAACACAGTATTGGGGATGATGTTTAAATCGTTTACTATCGGAGAATTAGTACCAGAAAAACACCCCGCTGAGTACTGCAATAGTGTACAGGGCGATGGGCAGCTTATAGAAGGTGAAAGTATCTCCCGAGGGGATGGCCAGGATCATCAGCGCCTTCAAAGCCCGAATGACGGCGTATGGGCTTAGGGTTGTACCGAAAAGCTTAGTCGAGAGCCAGAATGGTGTCCAAGACAGAAATCCCTGTCGACCACATTCTCTAATTCTTCGCGAAAGACCGATGATCACGGCAATCATGTTACCGAACGAAGCAAGTGCAATGAGGAAATTGAGACCGCGGACTGTATCGCTGTTGCCGAAAACTTTTTCAAAGAATAGAGCAATAGTTCCGATCACTGCACTTGGGGAGAAAATCAATAAGTTAGCCCCTACCATCCTAAGGGTGAGAATTATCACCTGTTCTTACCTCTATCATCCCAGTATCAAGACTTCTCGCCTATATCACCTATACTCATTTTAGAGTGTCGCTTAAGTGCTAAGGGCGCATTAACTATTAACTGTGTAGAATATGTAGCTTAAGTACGGCTAAGCTGACGGGAAGCCCTGTTCTCCACACCCTGTGGTCGTATGTGCCAAAAACTACGTTGAAATAACATATGATCTTCATTGATAGCTGTTAGAGAGGGAGGAGGAAGGTTAATAATGGAATGTATTGAGGTGCGTGAAGAAGACAGAAACTAGGGAGCTGCGGCCAGAGAGAAGAGCGAGACCCAGAAGAGGTCACGTGACTAAGGAGATCTCTGACAATAGCAAAAAGCATGTATTAGCATTAATTCTCGATTTAGCTGCCTAGAGGTGGAAAGAACCGAGGGAAAAGTGAGAATCCGGGTTGGGGTCACCTTGGACGCCTTCGACTGACTCTTCGGATTGCCGTGCAGCAGGGTATCGTGGTACAAAACGGGTGACTGTTCTGGGACTACAGCCAGAGAGCTGCATCCTCACAGCGCTGGCAGCGGGAACTTGATGTACACCATTCGTAAGGACATGAACGATAAATGGGATGTGGTTGAGAGGAAGTGGAGATGTTATCGATAACAATGACCGAGGTTTGTTGATTCGCCGAAAGTCTCCGCCGACGTGGATTTCGCCGTTGACGATCTCGCCCTTCGGGGTTGAGTGTATCTTTCAGCTCCTCGTAAGCAACAATACAATCTTTCACGGCGACCAAGAGATCTGCAAATGTTGCAGCCATGTCGGCGAGCAGACCAAGTATGTGAAGAACCGTGCGCCAAGAGCTTTTCTCTGTTGCTTGGGGAGAAGGCGTTTTGACATGGTAGAAAACTTTGGTCAGTGTGAAAGGGGGTAGTGTTCTGGTCATAGGTGGGCGAGGGGCGAGGAGTACGAGCAAGTCGGGACGGGGCCAAAACAGAGACATACACCCCCACTTTGGTCTCAGCCTCATTCTTATGCGCCGGGATATTGACTACCTCTTTTTATGCTGCACTGATATCCAACAGCGACGATGGAACAATACCAGGGTCGCCGGAGTCGTGCGGGCACGAAGAAGTCGCAAACAGGTTGTCGGACTTGTCGGTAAGTACATGTGATGGTTCACGGATGTATGATCTGAATCCGAGGCAGAGTACGACACAAAAAATGCGACGAAGCCCCGGGATCATGCAATAACTGTACAAGCACCGGTCGGTCCTGTGAATATGACCTCCAGCGACTGCCCCGCCCAGGCCGAGTCAGCACAGACAAAAGCGCAGAGCACATACGTAGAATCCCAGATGGGATGCGCTGGGCAGTGACTACCGAGAAATCACAGAAAATACACAAAAGCACAAAACAGCACAAAAAAAAGAAAAACATACAACAGTGAGGATTCGCTGGTGGTCACCCACCCAACTACTAACTCACCGGCGTGTGGCTTGAGTACGGCTGAGCGGACGGGAAGCCCTATTTTCCACACCCTGTGGTCGTATGTATGGGGAAACAGCTGTAGGAATTATATCATGACACTAATTGCCAATAGTGCCCAGGTGGTAACCTTTAAATCCATGTGTATGCATGCGCTAATTGCGCGATTTACTATTTCATTCTACCCGTGGACATGCAGATCTTTATCAAAACATTCCGGCCTCGGCCCGACGCGACGCGTATTGCAATCTGGACTGCCCACCTATCCTTAACTTTACCTAACTTACGGAGTATTTTTGTCTGATTTGCTGACAAAATAGTTCTTCTCAAATGATGCTTAAGTGTACTATATACCACGTGTCCGAGACCCTCGTCCCGATGTCAACACCTTGTCATGACCTCAATTCCAACGTTTGACCTGTGATATTGTAATTCTGCAGGTCTTGCTTTGCTGTTAAAAATGGGCACTGAGTATCACCCCGTGCCAGGCAGACGTCCCGTCTGTTGACATCGCGATCTGCTACCAGCTTTGCTGACCAAATGGCGGGAGAGATCCGATGGACGACGCCTCAGAGTCGGCTCTTAGCGATCCACCGGTCAGCAGTGGGTCGATTGGAATAATCCCCAAAGGTACTGGGGCCTGCAAGGAATTAATGCCCGCTCTATCCACTGTCTGGCTGTCACTGAATCCAGCAACATCCCCTTGAAGCAATGGCGCCAGTTTCTGTCGGGTTTCATTCATCAGTTGTGCCACGAGGCCTTGCGGTTGACTCTGATGTGAATTCAGGAACGCTTCATGGTGTCGGTAAGAGGTTTCAATGACTGGCCATGCTCGGCGAACGAGTGCCACATTAGTGCAGCTATTACACTGGGATATTGCGGTGGAGAGGGCGAGCCATGGCGTGGTGATGTACCAGCGGAATCTGTCCCCGCAAGGATCATCGCGGATGAGTTGTGCCTTTTCCAGATTCTGCAGGGCCCGCGACAACAGGGTCGAATCGCCTTCTCGCGATAACGGCAATGATATCTGGCTACCTGGCTGCCCGCAGCGAAATGGTAGCAGCTCCGACAGACGAACGGCGGATATGATTGATTGGGTACTATGCCATGTGAACCAGGCGTAGGAAGATGACTTCGGATCACAGTAATGCAACAGGGTGAAGATCTGCTGCTGGACCTCTTGAGCTTGCTTGTGTCTTTCCGCAGCAGTGCTGCACTCAGGGCCAAAGTTGAGCAGTCGGCCGGCTACCTGCACTCGATATGTCACGAGAGCAAACGTTGTGTCTGTGAGCTCCTCATGCGAAGCAACTGGATGTGCGGTGTTAATACTCTTTCTACTGCTCTTTCTACTGCTCTTTCTACTGCTCTTTCTAGTAGTTTCTACCAGTTTAAACCCCTATAAGATACTTCCAATATTTAGCATAATCAGGAACCCGGAGAGGAAAACAGTTAATCACTTTTCTGTGCGGTCCTGCATGAATGACTTAACGATGCTAGGAAGCATGTTGAAGAATAGTCTTCTATAAAGATTATGGGAAGTCTATGTTGAATTTGATCAGAAGAGTCTTTTATAGTCCAGTCTCCTGGATCCATGGGGACCACGATAGACACTGACAATAATTCCCTCTAGAGTGGGACTTTGCATACAACAGGGGAATCTGCAGTTTGCTTTCCAGTGGAAATGGATGGCTTGGTCTCGATGGAAATCTCATCGGGCTCAGCACGCCGAGGCTGCTTGGCATGCAGAGGGCGGCAATTGAAACCGTCCGTTGCCCCGGGCTTTCACCAGGGAAAGGTTAGGCTGGGCGCCTAAGCTGTGCTGACCTCGACAGTGTCCGAAGGATTCTCTCCTCTTGCTTGTGACATGGTTGGAGAGCGCTTATGCAATTTGAGTCTTGACACTGTAACCTTGAAAGTACGTGGCATTTGCATCCGTGCTGTATGATCTCGATCGCAAGAATTAATAAAATTCTCCGAGAATCTTTGGCTGTGTACTCCGTGTGTGGACGATTGAAAGCCCTAGCTAAAGCTGGAGAAAGCACTTGAGGCGTGAGAAAGTTCAAAGGCCCGAGGCATGAACTCTTGAAGGCAACTGGCGAGAGAAATGCAAACACTGCATGCAAACACTGCAAATATCGCTTTTGCTGTATCGCATTCGGGGCCGAACCACAGCCGCCTCTGATTGGCCAGAGCGTCGGTCCGTGGGCGCGAAATCCGGCCCCGAAGCAGAATCCGGCCTCGCCATTGGTTGGCTCACACTATGGACGTTCAGCAAGTATAAGTTTATAAGTTGGACTATACCGACACCATTTCTCTTTATGGTCTTTTCAAACACAACTAGCACAAGATGAGCAATATCAGCGACAAGCATTTGAGCGCCCCCGACAGTGAGAAGGAAGCAGGTGACTTGGAGGCGGGCCCAACAACGATCAGCGCAGAGCCGTCCCTCGACGACGCCGACAAAGATCCGAACCTCATTACCTGGGACGGACCAAAGGACCCAGAGAATCCAAAAAACTGGCCTAAAGGCCTGAGATGGAAGAACACCTGGACAATCTCTCTCTTTGTCTTCATCTCGCCCGTGTCGTCTTCGATGGTGGCTCCCGCTATGAACGATCTCGCCAAGTCCCTTGGGATGCGTACTGAAATTGAGATATACTTGTCCTTGAGTATCTTTATTCTCGCCTACGCTATCGGTCCTATCTTCTTTGGTCCGGCATCAGAGCTCTACGGCCGGGTACGCTTACTTCAGATCAGCAACTTGTGGTATCTGGCCTGGAATTTGGGGTGCGGTTTTACAACGACTAAGGGCCAGCTTTTCGCTTTTCGCTTCTTAGCTGGTATTGGTAGCAGTGCACCGTTAGCTATTGGAGGTGGAGCTATCAGGTGAGAGAAGACCTGGAATCATAAACGAGACCACGTGCTAACCGGACTGAAAGCGATATGTGGACGGCGGAGGAGCGTGGTAAGGCCATGGGTGTTTATACTCTAGGACCACTTCTGGGACCTGTGGTTGGTCCAATTGCGGGCGGGTTCATCGCCGAGCATTCAACCTGGCGCTGGGTGTTCTGGTCCACCTCCGCGGCCGCCGTTGCAGTGCAGGTTGTTGGATTCTTCTGGCTAAAGGAGTGTCACCCAGGTACGCTTCTGCGGAAGCGACGTGACCATCTCGCAAAGGAGACAGGAAACGAGAACCTCCACACCGGTGAGAAGGTTGAGACACTGGGCTATAAGCTTCTTCATGCCTTTGAGCGGCCGGTGAAGATGTTCGCAACGCAACCGATTGTCTTCTGCATGGCCATCTACATGGCTTACCTCTTCGGGATCACGTATCTGATGTTTGCAACCTTCCCCAACATTTGGACCGTGGTTTACCACGAAAGTCCCGGAATTGGCGGCCTCAACTATCTTTCAATTGCCATTGGATCCTTTATCGGGCTCTTCTTCAACCTCAAGCTCGTCGACCGCATCTACAAAGGTCTCAAAGCGCGGAACAACGACATCGGCAAGCCCGAATTCCGCATGCCGTCGTTGGCCGTGGGCTCCGTCATCAGCACTATCGGACTCTTCTGGTACGGCTGGAGTATCGGAAACGCGCACTGGATTATGCCCAACATCGGCGCACTGATCTTCTCCATGGGAATCATTTCCTGTCTGCAAGGAATGCAAACGTACATTGTCGACAGCTACCAAACCTACGCGGCTAGCGCCATGGCTGCCTGTGCTGTGCTTCGCAGTTTGTGTGGGTTTGGATTCCCGCTCTTTGCACCATACATGTACAACTCCCTAGGATATGGATGGGGTACTAGTGTGCTGGCCTTCATCACCATGGCTATCGGGTGGGGTGCTCCCTTCGCTTTCTGGCATTTCGGTCCCCGGCTCCGTGCCATGTCCAGATATGCCTCAGGCTAGAGAGACTTGGCGTGTGAGGATAGTGGTGTTGGAGGCACCGGTTGACATGAGGTGGAACGTCTTTTGACTGGGTTGAATTTGCTATGTAGAGGGAGCTCCTGGGCGGAGGGATCGATCCAGGAGAGATGGCTCTTGATTTCTTCTTACGCACATTCAAGTAGTGCAATTTAATTGATTTGCTTAACTTTCATGGATGATTCGCTACTTCAAATATCACATACTATTTACCACAGACATTACTTGGGTACCGGTACCTGGTACTTTATTACCTAGGAACCTCATTATTCCAGAAAATGCAGCAATCACCACTGAGCCGTGATAGATAGCTGCATTTTCAAAGACTGCCTGCATGTTGCCGATCACCCCTGATATGATCTTGAGCCGATGACCGTATCGTACATCCAGCTCGTCATCCCCGCAGTCGGCCATCCAGGCCCGCAAGGCATTGCGATTTGCCCGTATGACGGCGGGCCGGGAATCCGCATCGGGTTCAACAAGTACCTCGGCCGTCGCATTATCGCGCATGACCAGATCTACCCACCCAGTACCACCGATGAAGCGATCAGGTGCCACGGTCTTGATCAAAGTCCGGAGTGGCAGCCCACCCAGAGCCTCAAGCAATTGAGAATAGCCCCAGTCGTGTAGAGAAATTGCAAATCCCTGGCTGCGTTCCGCCGGAGAAGCCTCGAAGACGATATTGGCAATTACATGGTTTGTTAAGAGTCGTCCGATTGCGAGGCCCGACAGACCCGCGCCGATAATAAGGACAGGAGGGGGGTCATTCGCCTTCTGCATCGCGTCCGTGGATGGAATAGATGATGTGGTGGGACGCCAATTAGCCTCGTAGACCATAGACCCTCGCAAGGTTAACAAATGTGTAATTCTTAAATGGTGCGGGCGTTATTGCTTCCTGCTGCGCGAGTCTTGCTGAAGCGCCCAAAATCCCCACAAAATCCGAGCGCCGCCACCAAATCCCGCGATGCAACAAGTCTTGCTCTCAGCCCAGACTAGTTCCTTGACACATCTGGTCCCAGAACAGCCAATCGGAAGAAGAGTCGAGATTAAACGAATTATTCATGTCCAGATCGGTCCCCTCCATGTTATTGAACAGCTCATCGAAAGAGAAAGCCCCATCTTCAGCCTTGTCCCCCGACAAAACGCTGTCTTGATGCCGATTAGTACCTCTGGATTCGCGTTGAGCCAGAAGCGCGGTTATGAAGGCTGGCTCGGGGGACGAAGGGCCGGGCGGATTTGCGAACCAAGCTTTCAGAGTGACCTTGGAAATTGTGACGTACAAGGTCCTTCGGGCCTTAACCAGTTCCTCGTGATTGGCGTAGACTGCCGCAACCTTGCTCCACGCAGCTGCAAGCTCGGGCGACGAGTAGAATCCCACCTCTGCAATGCTTCGAAGGATACAGAGAAGGGCGTCCCACAAGAAAAAGGCCTGCATCTGCCACCTAAAGTTCTGCGTGCCGGGGTTACTGAAGATGGTACTGTGGGTGTCAAGCACCTTTTCCGCAAGGGCGCAGATCTGTCTCCGATGGGCGTCAGTGATAGTTTGCTGCTTAAGCAGCGGGATTCTGGCACGCAGCCGGACAGAATCGATGGCTGAGCGCACAATTCCGGTGGTCAGAAAGTGCAAGGGATTAAGGATATCACAGTACCGCAGAAACTTGGTCTCGATAAGGTCTTCCACTTCATCGATGAGTCGTTCAATGTCATGGGCATCACAAAACTGGGTCGTATCCCCATTTTCCTTGAGCTTGACACCCGTTCGAATGTAGAAGTTGGACAGCTCCATCCGAGACAAGCAAAAGATCATCTCCGAGGCACCCCGTTGCTCACAGGGTGGCTCGGTCATCCCAGGAAAGATCTGGTCATCGTTAATGTTCAGTGGCTGCTTGGTATCCCAACTGCTGGGCGAGATGGATATGCCCGTGCCAGATGTTTGGCCGGCATAACTGTCCAGAGGCAACAGTTGCCAAAAGAGCCGCCGGCGCATCTGCACCTCAAATGGGGGCAATCCAAGACTTTCGCCATCCCGGTGGAGTCCCATGCGCTGCGCTAGGCGGATCGCAATTCCTGTCAAGATCCAAAAGGTGTGTGAGTCAAGCTGAATGCGCAAGGCAATTAGGAATAGTGTGTAAGCTTGCAGGATCGGCATCGCGGTCGTCTTTAGCCATGACGCATTGATCAGTGCCTGGACAATTGTGGTCTGATATCTGGACAACAACCGTGCCCTCGATTGATTGAACGCGCGCAGACAGTCGGCGTCCGACATGGAAAACACAGCGAAATAGTAGATGACAAATAGCAAACACTCGTCATTCTTCGAGGCGGTCGCAGGGTGCCTAGAGACGACGTCGAACATTTTGGCGACCGTCGGAACATGGAGAATCTTACAAAGGGGCTCGACGTTCCTCAGATAAGCTTGCCAGAGCTTAGCAGCCTCATCGTGGGTCGGGTGTAACTCAGCAAGGCTTTGCGTGCTTCCCGGTATTACGCCTGAGATTGTATGTGCAGCGAGAGCGCCAAGAAGACCCGTCAAAGTGCCTTCGTCAGGGCCAGATTCGTCGTGGTGATAGTCTTCATGCTCAGACTCAGGTAGCTCACATAGATCTCCTTCGCCGGCGTCCAGCAGCAGGACATTGTCGATGTAGCGAGACCTGCCGTCGGTGGAAAGCACTAATTTGCCGGCTGTAGCGTTGGGCTGGGAATCTGGTAACGCTGGAGTCGGGGCCCGTGTGCTGATCGCCGAGGTTTCCGTGGCTCTGCCACTTGGAGTGGAGGCAGCGGCCGTCTGAAGGAGGCCGTGATCGTGCAAGATGCGCTCATACCGTGCCAGACGCTCATGGACCTCTTCTTCGTCCCCATGGCGCTTTCTCTTGCGCGGCGGTGGTGGCGGCTGATAGACGCAGTGGAGCTTGGACTTACTGCAGCCAGCACATTTGGGTACCGCGCGGTCACACTTGACCTTTTTCCGTACACATGATTGGCAATTAAAGCGCATCGCAGCCGTCTGGTCAGCATCAACAGAGCCACTGACTGCATCCAGGGATGGAGCCCGTGCGGGCGCGGGAGCAAGTGGCACCAGATGGGAGACACCTGTGGTGTCTGTGATATTCTCCATTGAGGAGTGCTCTTCACTTTGGCTCTTATTGCTCCCTTTCTGGTCTTTGTTCATCTCTTTAGCGGCTGCATGGGAACTATGACTCCCGATCATCAGCTGTCAAAGAGAATACATTGCATAGACAACATGGCAATGTAAGGTGCAATTTGTGGCAAAAGAAAAGCAATCAAAGGCAATCAAAGCCGCTATGTGCAGGGTAAAGCAAACTGTCGCAGGTAGGAAGATGCGGCCCAAGGGTGCCTTAGTAAGCATTCAGACCCTAGTCTCCGTCCGGAACAACATACAGAACTATTAACTTGATATGACAGTCTGCTAAAGCTCTAAAAGAATGCCTAATCCGATCCCTGGAAGCCCCCAAGGAAATAAGCCATACCAAATCAATCGATGGCAATCACTTTTCACTGTGATCGGATTGGTCATATTTCATCTCATTGGCCGACTCAAAGGTGCAGCATCAAGTCTAGGTTCATGATCTTGCCTAGAGGCCTCAACTCAGAGGCGCCCCCGCCCAAGATCTCCTCGTCATTGACCCAAAACAGCCTCGATAATACACAACAGCTCGATAATTATCTCCGCTATGTTATCTCAGTGCAAATATCACTGGGCTTATTTTGCAAGACCCTTCCAAAGATGTCTTTTAGGTTTCCTAGCCTATCATGCCATTGAGAAACATATGTTCGGCGGACTTGACCACGCCCGGGCGATAATAAACTTGGTATTTTCGACGCCAGGAATGTGAGAGAACAGCCTTTTAGCAATCCTTAGCCTCCGAGGCCTTTTTAGGTTTTTATATTGACATCATCACAAATCCCAAGAGCAGCTCGGTATGAAAGATCAGATTCATTATCCGTCTACTATTTACCGTAGCAGCCTTTTGAACGACTAACATTGGAATCACTTGAAAAATCTCTCAATTGGTTATTAGGATAATTTTCATTAATCTTCAGTATCCCTAGGCTGCTATTAAGGAGTATGCAGCACTTTCTTCTTCGATCACCAAAGCTACCAAACTAGCGTTTACTAACTGAACCCCCGTGATTTTGGTCGATCCCCTTGCAGCTCGATGGCCCAGGGAGACATCGATATACCGGACAATTCAGCGTGATCTTGAGGACTGCTCCTCCTGAGCGTGGTCTGATCATCCGTATGAGATCGCGGGATATTATCTTGATTTCCTTTGTTTGCTCTTCGTCGAAACCATAGGAACGCAATGACAGCAACAATAATAGCGATCGCGCCAACAGATAAGCCTGCCCCAATGCCCGCTTTCGCCCCGGTGGATAGGCCTGATGCGTCTTCATCTGAGTCAGGACTTGTCGTTGGTGATGATGTTATAGTTGTTGGCAAGGAATATGTTGCTGTCGATGCTGAAGCAATATCCGATGACTGCCAGGCAATACCAACCGGCATGGCATGCACCAAAGGAACAGAGTAAGTGACTGCGGTGGTGGTGGTTGGTGTAGTTCCAACAATAGTGTATGTGATTGTTGTAACACCCTTGCTCCTCATGATACATGGCTCTTTTTCGTACCAGGCTTGAGCATTTTCGGTTGCAACCGTGTACCCACTAAAGATTTCACGAAGATTCATGTCAGATTCAAAGTTTCGCCTTGAGAATGAGATTCTTACTTCCATACCTAGGACAGCATGTTGCCCGAGTCTCGATACTCGCAGCACCAAACAAGGCCAAAGTGGTTGCGGCAATTGAATAACCACTTGGGCATAGTATTCCGGGCGAAAATGTCGTAGCCGACGTTTCCCAGCCAGAGGGATAGCATTCGGTCTCGGTCGCGCGTACGATGTTATAAATACGTTCGCATGTGGTCCCTGGGCAATCTGACGAGACCCAAGACAGATTATCGCATGATTTTGGTGGTGTGAATAGTGTAGTCAGCGGGATGTTTGGTGCGGGAGTTGTGGCTGTGGTTATTGTGGTTGTCATTTTGGTGATCGAAATATGAATTCCCACGTAAGTCGTCAAACAAAAACCACTGCCAAGCTAGGTTTTGAAGGTCGATGGATATTTCCCCAATATTTTCAACAGGCGGAGATCATTGCCATAAGTCGGCTGGGAGAAGGCCCCCCAAGGGCTCCTCGCCTCTTTAGTACCTTTCCTTTGTAGGCTAGTGTAATGTGGTAGGTAACTTATTTCATCCATAGATATAACCATGGGTGGGGCGTAGAGGACCGCCAATGGAAGCCCACAGATATGGGGCTCGGGGGCTCGAGCAGGGGCGGGGGCTACAAGGGTAAGGCTTGGTGGAGGGTTTTGAAATTTTTGGCGGGCAGATTGACCTCATAATTGCTTCGACGAGATCCAGGGTCTGTGGCCTAATGAGGCTTGGAATGTGCTTCGGCGTCAAATTGACAGGAATGAAAGGCTGGATCGTGAGCTGCCCTGTTTTGCTGCATTAGTGTGTGCTCAACGGACTTCAGATCAAGTGCTCGGATTTTGTGGGTCCTGGTTGTGATTCCTCCAGGGAACCCTCGCCTTGGTTGAACGAAGTTCTCTAATGCGTGCCAGCCTAAATTCTTGAACTACAGAATCTCTTCTAAGGACGCGCATACCTAATGGGGATAAAGGAAATACCGCTGGTTTGCAATCTGAGATACTATGTTGTATTTCTGGCTTGATTGGGCTTTTCCACTCATGCAACCGCCCATGAACTCCGAGATCAGAATGAGCGCCGAGGTTACTACGCAAGGGAGGGCTACCTACTCTGTACTTTGTAGTAAGTACCCCCTGCCATGATGTCTGTGGCACTCTTCAAGATCTAACCATTACTGTGACACTCTCATATGCAAGATCCAATCTCCATATTTCGCAAGTCGAGATCAATGACCATAAAAGCGAGTCATGCAATCCACAAATAGACAGAGAACTGGAAAGATTTTGCTCGAGCCGTGGACAGTGATATTCTCGAGTGTCCCGGCGCAGGCGGCCGTGTCCGCTTCGCTTGGATATCCCTGCAATCTCTGATGTGTCGATGGATTTCTGTCCAACTGGTACTTTTGACAACTGGGGGCCGGGAACATTTTTAGCGTAGTCGAAGTCCGAGAAACGGATAGGGGTGATTGTTTTCCCTGTTGTTATCTCTTTCTCAAAGACCATTCACCACTGGCGATTCTAAAGACGGGGAGGGCATACTGCAAACCATTCCTGAAGTCTTGATTGAACATACTCAAGTGTGGGACATCATCCGGGCATACGCAGTTGCGTCGATCGGTTCCCGGACTTTAGCCGAGGTGGCGCCTTGGCGATGTGCGACCAGGCCACTAATTAAATTAAGGGTAATTTAACCCCAGTAAAAACATTTCCCCCTGAACACCAATTATATACGATCCAGTATCGCTTGGCATCAACGGCGCTTCGTAGCGTTGAGCACTGGAAAATAGGTTTGAGCCGATCATTGTATCCGCAAAAAAACAAAGTTCTGTTCTTAACTCTTTGAGAAGTTCTTAGACATTTAACTTTCTTGTTCCTCTTTCAGACCTGAACAACAAATATCACAATGAATCTCAGTTGGCTACCTTGGCCCGCTCAGCGCCGTCCCGCTCCCACGAGAAACAAAACAACGTGGGAATATGTCATTTATCGCACCACCTACACTCCCCAGTCCGACACTGCATTCCCTCAGATCGTCAACGTACTCAACTCCTACTTCAACAACGGATCATTGTCCGAGTATGCTCCTATGCAGAAGAAGCTATTCAGCGCTGAGCCTACTCGATATCCCGAGTCCTGCTCTGAACATCCTCCACTCATCATGGCCGATCCGACGAGATTTGATGGAGCGTCGATAGAGTCAATTCGTGATCATTTTCTGTCATGGGTGAATAAGCAAGAGAAGAGAGATCACACCACCATCTACCCCACTTGTATAGTGGTTGACGAGGAGTGTTTGCAAGCATTTCTGGATACTCCACTCCCAGGGGAGAAGTTGAAATCGGATAGTGTGAGAGATCACCTGATCCGTTATTTCAAGGTGATAGCAGCATCTCCAGAGATCGACGAGTACGACAGCTTCATGGGTGGAGAGTATCCGGGGGACATCTCGGATCGGTCGGTTCATTCTTCTACTCCCCGTGGAAAGAAGATCGCAGCATTACTGGAGTCCGATGACGACGAGTACGATAGTTTTCTTGGTGGATGATTTTTACTACCTATTATACTATAACAGACAACTATTTTACAACAACCTAAGGGATGGATGTGGGGAGACCGATCGGATGAATAGGAAGAGGCAACTGTAATTCAAGGCTACGTTTACTGCATGTCAAATTGCGCAACTGATACGACAAGTTGAACCTAGAGCGAAATACTAAAAGCAGTTAATGCAAAGGATAGCCACAAGACAAGCCAAGACCCAGTATGCGAGAGAGCGGGTGTGGATCTTATCTCATTGACCCTGCAGGGTGCCTCATTTATTTTCCCTTCCAATCTGACACAGTTCGTAAAATACGATGAACGTGACGGGCCGTACCTTTTGATCTTCCATCACTAGCTGAATCGAGTGAAGACCAGACCCACCCATTACTAGTGCGTGTGAACACACAAGCTAACGAAACACCGTCCTTCCGACCCTGGAATGTTTGCTATGAGCAGCCCCGCCGATGGTTACAGCCAACCCTTGAAACCCAACCAAGCTACGGGAGCTCCATCACGCAATATTACCAACATCCTCATATCCCAGCATATCCCAACAAACCTGATTTCAAATGTGGGACCCGATCACGCGAGCCCGGATGGATCGAACTGATGTTCGGCCAGTAGTGGGGTGCCGGTCGTCTGCTTGAGAGGTTCGTGTGTTTCATTCAGCGGAACGCGACGGGGGGTAAGAATACGGAGTACTGCGGATAGACAGTCGGACGGAAAATTAGATAAAACCCATCATCCGTTGAGTAAGCGCCGCAGCTGTCCCAGCTCAACCGTCCCTGACTCGCGCGATCTCTTGGCATGTGAAAAAGGCCAATGAAAGCCGATTTCGTACCGCGGAACTGCTTGACACCAGCGGCTGCGGATAGCCGGACCGAAACGATGTGGGACTTCTGCCCAATAATGTGCTGTCTAATCGCCACAAGGTGCCCCACCTTCCCGAAATTCCAAGGTTCGATGTTTGAATCAGTCGAGCCGGCGCAAATGCCCAACGCGCTCGGGGATGGCACTCAATGTCGGGCAAGCGCTCTCCGGGACTGTAAGATCCGGGTTCGAGCCTGGGTATTGGTGACTTTCTTTTTTTGCTCCACATTTTCTCATTTCAGCTGCCGACACCTGTCTTCGGTAAAACACGAGTGAATCATTCACGAACTGACGAAAAAGATGAATGATCTTGAGTAGAATGTCTGACAACGGGGGAACATTGCATCACGAACATGAAAACCTAGTGGGTTCCCTATAGGCTGCGTGCCCTCGAAAAAGAAATGCGAGAAGGAAATCTGGCAGTAGTGAAATCGGTCAAGTTGGAGGAGATTTCCTTGACTGGCTCTTGAGCGTGAGCATCTGGTAGGATTTCGGCACGATTTCGGCGCCGAAGAAGATGCTTCCGAAAAGTAAAACGATCGCTAGATCACTCGAGTGAGAATTGCTTGCTTCACGAGTTTTTCTTCCCGGTGAGGAAAAAATGATCGAAAATCCACCAGTCTGAACTGACGCAAATCAACAATATCTATCTGAAATATTGACGACTTTCCACGCTGGAGCCCAGTTAGTTCATGCAAGCACCGAAGGAGCCGAGAGCGTTCCGAAATTGATTACTCAAGGGTCACGTGGACGGAAACATTGTACAGCGGAAGTCGGATTTCTCGGAATTACAGCCAGACCCTTTTCACCTTCCCAACACATTACCATGATGTCAAGTCAAATTCACACAGGCGAGAGTCCTATGCAACTTCGCAAGCGCGGACCCCGAATTAGTCGCGCGTGGGAACAATGTCGAGGGCGGAAAGTTCGGTGTGATGGGCAGAAGCCTTGTTCCGGGTGCCGAAGTTGCCGGGCCGATTGTTTCTACAGCTCGGGGCCGCGGCGTAGGCGGGTCACTGGCAACTCCCGCTGCGATCCCCCTCAAGCTCTAGATCAATCAACCCGCACCACAGGAACTCCAGGTGCAGGCATTACAAGTGCAATTTCCGAGACTCCCAATGTGTGCCATGACCCTGTCCAGTTCAAGAGACTTCAAGAGCTCCGCGCCGGAATCGGAATTTCGAACAGCGACACCGGTGCATTCCAGTTCTACGGTATTTTGACCGATTCTTTTCCAAACGGCATTCAATTCCAACTGAGATTGGGTTGCTAATTTCGTTGGAAAGGCCCGTCATCGCACTTCTGCTTCATTCAACGTATATACCAGCGAATCAGCCGAAAAACGCACGAGACTTTTCTGACCCCAACAAGCACCCCCTTACCCGGTGGTGTACAGAAATGGGGCTTGGAAAGGATCATGTTCTCAGTGGGCGCGGAACGAGATGACGCTACATGCCAACCAGATGCTATCGTTTCCAGTGAGATGGGGACTCTGTTGATTAATTCATACTTCGATGTCATCCACCCGCAAGTCCCAGTCCTAGTATACGCAGAGGTATTGGAGGCCTGGAATGTCCTTCAACAACCACCGAGCAACAGAAGGCCCAGTCAAAGGAAAGCCCTTTTGTTCATGGTATTTGCAGTCGGGGCCCGCGTGTCTAGCTTGGAAGGGAAACAGGACGCTTCGTCATCGGAAGCATGGGGAGATTATTTCTTCCGCAAAGCCAATAACTCACTGAAATCCGAGGATGCAAGTCTGCGACTCGCACATTTCTTTGTTCTGAAGGTAAGGCCCAACAATCTCGAACAGCTTTTGGATCACCGCTTCCAAGGTGAGCATTTGAGCGTGGGGACTGACAAATGGTTGGACAGGCGGTGTACAACTACCAAGTCATGCGGCCCAATGAAGCATATATCGCTCTCGGTCATGCGGCGCGCATTGCACATACACTTGGTATCAACCGAGCTCAAGTCACCGAGGGCGCCACCATGGCCATGCACCGGCTTCGCCTTACATTTTGGACTGTCTACTCGTAGGAAAGGGTTTGTTCTTTATACGCGGGCCGTCCTTCCACATTCCGAGATGAGTTGATAGATACCCCTTTGCCCGAGGATCCTACGTCCTGTGGTCTATCCCAAACCGAAATAAACTGCCAATACATGCAGCCAACGTTGAGATGTGGTATGGCTCGGGCAATGGCCTCCATCGCAAAGATATCTGACCGTATATTGGTGGATATATACTCCAGAAGCATATTAAGCACGACAGATATGTTGCGAGTCCATCAATCTGCCCTTGAATGTGACGTCGAGCTGGGGTCTGTGACCCGGACACTTCCACCTTATCTTCACTTCTTCGATGACCACCTTCCAATAGGCCAAGGTTGGCAAGAGGTCCAACGCGTTGTACTAGGGTGCCATTACTACCTGGTACGAATGCTAATGCACCGGCCCGCGCTGGTTTATGCCACCTTTTACAAATCCAAGGCAGAAGCAGAGGATCAAGCAGCTGGCGCGATGAAGGTACAAGAGTCTATTGACGCCTCGGTCTCATCGGCGAAGCGTATTGTCGACTTGAGTCACACCACCTTCTTTCGTCGCTATCCAAATGTCAAGTTTGATGGTTCTCTGGCAGCGTTATTGGTTTCAGCCTGCATCACTCTGTTATATGACATTCTAGATCCGGAAACCACCCCTGAATACGCACGAGACACGTTCACAGTGGTGGATCGTGGAATCGAATGCTTGGACCAGATACAACACGTTGGACCGACAACCGGCAAGGCTGTTAGCCTGGATGTCATGAAAGTCGCGAAGGACGCCTTCCTGTGTGCTCAAAACCAAAGTATCCTAGATGACGACTTGATCGGCACGTTCCCATGGCTACAGGAGTAAGCTATCGTCCAGCTCGACTCGTTGCATATTTTGTTTTACCGCGGTTCTAACATTCGATAGGACGGGCCTGCGGGGCGAACATACTAACCTCACAGAGATGGAGTCACAGCCATTCGCGGAGGGCACCTCACCCGCCACGGGTCTCAACATGGCGGACACGAGAAACAACTTCCTAGATTCTTTGATTGCGGCTCCAGAGGTGAACTATGTGCCTCATTGGCTGGAAGCTGGATTTGAACAACAGGATGTACCAGAGTGTTTATATTGATGGATGTATTTTTAAAACTTAGCAACCTTGGAATATTTGCATACAACGGCCAGGGGACTCCCGAGGTCTGTCAACCCTTCACTGATCTGCATGCACTCGCAACCTCTAGCTTGCAATGTCAGACCTCGGGAGGGTGCGGTCAATGGTAAACCCTGGAAGCCGATCCATGGATGAGCCCCGATGTCCACTCACAAACTTGGAAACTTCCAAGGTTTCAAGGTTTGATTCGAATTTATTAAGTCAACCTGGTGCTGCATTGTATCCATGGATATTCCGTGGGAATGTTCACATTAAAAAATAAAGAACGGTTACTCCGAGGTCTAAACATATTTCTTTCTATTTCTATCCGTTTTATTTAAAAAACAATATTACCCCCAGCTGGAGCCCTCTGGAGGACTTCAGTTGAATCCGTGGACGATGAACCGACCATGCTGGGTTCCGATTCGCGAACGTTCCAAGGTTGTCTGATCCCACACCCCAGGGCACAGAATCAGACGCAAACCGTGGAATGTTCTACATATATTTCGATCCTTTCCCCCTTTCCATCTCCTGCCACTGTGTTTATCCATTGCTTGTCAGGTTGCAATTATTTATTTTCGCCAACGCCGAATCAGCACGCGACCAACCCAGGTTGCGACGAAAACTATCACAAAATTGGATAAGCAAAAGGCCAAGAACACTCCAAAATCCCTCCACCGGTCGGTGAAAAAGAAGTCCATAGTACTCGAATAATCGTCTCCGACAGAGTAAGGACAGTACTGGCATGAAGAGGTTGCAGAGGTTCTTTGCAAGTATCCCGGGTTGGATGACGTGAAGGCCTGCACATATTCACCACAAGTCTGACCAGGAGGGGGGTCAAATACGGCAAGATCTTCAGGTTTGCAGATAGCTTCGACATTATGCAGAACCGAGGATACAGTCGCTCCAAAGTAATAGCGCATCGGATCCGCCCAAGTCATCCAAGGGCGATAGAAATCATTCAGTTGCGATTTGGGAGCAACGATACCATTGAACATCATGAAAATGACCCAGAAAAGCGAGTTGGCATACCCTGCCATCGTGGCGTTGGGGAAAAGGGAGGCCATGATGAAGCAGAATCCGGTTCCAAACAATGACATGACCAGATACATGAGGTAAACAAAGCCAGCGATGGAAGGAGTGTTGGCATATCCGACCGTCCAGTAACTGCAGAAGAAGACCAGAGTGAAGCTGACGATCTGCCATGGTGTTTCGACGGCGATGAGAGCGATGAGCAGCGCTTTGAAATCATAAATCCCGTTTTTCTCTCGCGCTTCATAAAGAGCCCACTTCTGGAACCAAATATCTTGCACATCTGCAGCAATAGCCGGAATTACCCAACAGCCAATCAAGAGAGCAAGAGCATGATTTTGCAAGCCGTTGACATCATTTCCGGCTTTGAAGAAGGTAAAAGCAACAATCATCTGAAAGAAAATACTTTTGAAAAGCTTGCTGAAGTTGTATGATCCATTCCGCCAAATTGAAATCCAATGACGTTGGGTCAGATAGCGAACTTGTCCCAAAAGGGGCAATGCAAACTGCTGGGCGCCCTTTGAAAGAGTCTCCTTTTGACCACCAATCGAGTCTGAGCGTTGTGACATCATGTGTGATACACGTTCGTTGAGATCATGGCATTCCGATGAACTCTGCCACACCAGAGGCCAGTTTTGAGTTTCATTGCCCTTGCTAGCAGTAGCAACGGTTGTGATAACAAACTCAGCAGGATTTGCCGATGGGCTCATGACGGCATTGTTTCGTGCAAAATAACCATTCAGCGGCTCACCTGTCTCGCCAAAATAGACAGTCTTTCCACCCGGTGCCAAAATAAGAGCATGATCGAACATCTCAAAAATAACGCTGGAGGGCTGATGGATCGTGCAGACAATGGGAATTCCCTGGGCTGCGATCTTGCGAAGGAATGTGACGATTGAATGAGCTGCCTGACTATCAAGGCCAGAGGTTGGCTGTAAATAAAAGTTAGCCAACTCATCGTTGTTGATAACATGATTTATTCAATCAGGATAACATACCTCATCGAGGAAAAGAAGGGCCGATGGACGAGCGCACAGCTCGACTCCAATAGTCACACGCTTCTTCTCTTCTAACCCAAGGGAGCCAACCATCGCATCCGCGATAGGACCCAGGTCAAGCAGGTCTATAATGTCATAGACCTCTTGGATCTTATCCATCGTTGGTGTATCTGCAGACTGTCGCATCAAAGCTGAAAACGCAAGAGCCTCGTACACGGTGGCTAATGGCTCGTGAACATCTTGCTACATGCAGAAGCCACAGGATCGCGAAAAACTGTTGTCAAGATCACGCCCATCAAACTGCAAGCGGCCTTCAGTGCGCCCCTCGGTCTTGCGACCGGAGATGGTCTCTAACAGAGTGGACTTTCCAGCACCAGAGGCACCCATCAGCGCAGTCAGTTGACCGGGTTTGACATAGGCAGTGATGTTGTCCAACAATTGACGCTCGTTGCCCCCGACGTTCACAAAATAATTTATGTTCTGAAACACGAAAGCGCGTGTCGCCGAGTTCGATTGGGTTTCCAAAGTTTTCTCTGATACCGAGGTGGTTGATGACGGAGATCGTAGTTTCCCACTCTTTGTGGATTGATTCTCAATATCCTTCTCTGTGGACTGGGAGCTGAGGATCTGCTTTGCTCCACGTCGGAAGACTCGAGAGTTCGATGAAGCAGACTCACGAGTCATGAAACTCAATCCAACCGCCGTCAGGATGAAGTAAATGATCCACATTGCGATCACGATGCCAAAATCACGCCAGAGGTTGGAAGCATCGAATCCATATTGGTTTGTAAGATATACTTCCCCAGGTACGTAAGGAGATCCTTTCTCGGCTCCAGCCATAGGGCACCCTTGGTATTGGGTCTGGTTGTATCCACCACCATGCGGTATCAATTGATCAGGAGACCAATGCAGAGTAATATGCGCGTACTCGTTGCCCATCAAGGCTTCCATTGCAAACGGGGCCGGGGAAATGCGCCGTATCCAGGAGCCCCAGCGGTGCATTGTGGGCACCGGGGGTGCAAAGCCGGAGTATAGACAAACGATCGGAAGCGCACTCCCGGCCATGAGCAAACCAATGTTGAGGTTTGGGGCCCAAGCCCCAAGCATACGGAACAGATTTGACACGCTCGCAAAGTGAGTGAAGGTGATCAGAGCGAAAATCCAAAAACTCCCTGCCGTCTTTTCCAGCCCGATGGTGAAATAATAACAGCAAGAGAAAACAAGGGTTTGAACAACCATGACAGGTAGCTCAGCGAGAAAGAGCGAAATGGCAAAGGAGAAAGGATGAGCATATCCCATCTGGCGCTGCTTCGACAAAATGGCTCGACTTTGAATCGTCTTCGGGACTTCGGTGATTGCGTTGAGGGTGAAGTAGATGAGAGCAAAGAACAGTGCACCACTTCGCTCAAATGACCCGGTCGCGGTTTTCGGTGCCATGTAGTATGCAGAGGAAACGATCAAAGAGTTGACTATCGTAAGAATAACTGTAGTGAGAACAGTGTGCCAGTCCCTCACGATGAGTTTGTATTGACGGCGTAAAGTGGCCGTGGTTTGGATCCAGATAGACGAAACTTCAGTGGCGGACTTTGGAGAAAATCGAGATCGTGTTCTGTGAACCTCCTTTTGGAAGGTCTCGGTGATGGACTTGTTGGAAACAATTTGCTCTTTGTACGCTGTCATCTCGCTTTGCAGGTTGTGGTAGTCGGGGCTGCTGCGGAATACATGCGCCAAAGCCTGGGGTGTCTCGTATCGTTGTCCTGTGTAAGTGCCCTGGAAGACTCGCTCTTCCGGGGATGTGATAGCAGTGAGGAAATCGGCTGTTGTCTGACGGGGAGGGCAGTAAAATCCAAGTTCGAGGAAATACTCTTTGGCTCGACTGGCGGATCCGCAAAAAATCATCTTTCCTTCGTACATGACCATCACTCGATCAAAGAATTCATACATGGCCTCGGATGCCTGGTACAGTGTCACTGCATTCGCCATTCCAGTCTTCTGCCCCATGGATCTGAGGAGTTCTAGCAAGTTGAGAGCAGAATGGCTATCCAGACCTCTGATCGGATTGTCCCATGATATCACAGAAGCATTGATCGCAAGTACCTCTGCTAATGAGATCCGCTTTCTCTCGCCCCCGGAAACACCGCGCAAGAAGGCATCGCCCACGATGGTATCCTTTGTGTGGGAAAGACCCAACGAGGCCAGCACCCTGTCGGACATCTTTTGCGAAAATTGAGCTGCCGGGTCGTGATCCCCGTTGGGCTTTCGAACGCGCATTGCAAAGTCCATGGTGTCACGCACACTGAGGTTTGGAAAATGAATGTCATCCTCTGAGCAATAAACGATCTCGGAGCGATAATGTTGGTTCATCTCTTTCGACGAAAAGCCAGCGTACTGGATGGAACCTTCTACCGACTTGAAGGTTTGGTGTTGATTGGCGAGCAGACGAAGGACAGTCGAGCAGCCCGCTCCTGGGCGCCCAAGTACCAGCATCATTTCACCCGGAAACAGCACGCCGTCGACATTTTCCACAATCGTAAACGGCTCTTTTTTTGGGTTGGAGCAGTTGAGAATGCTTTTCACAGGCCACATCAATATATCACTCAGAATCTTCTGGAGATCAGTCACACTTTGCGAGCCGCCAGCTACCCCGAATGCCGTCACGTTGGAGAATAGGATGCCGAGGCTGCGACCGTCGGGTCGGTAAATAGGAAGGTCTTCGCAGCCTGATGCCTCCCCTGGAGGGGATTGCTTCGGAATTTTAGCATTTCGACTCGTTCAATCCTCATTCGACGGTTTCACTTACTAGGTGTGCGACCATGACAGGCCGCCGTAAATGAGCACTTGACTGCTTAGTTTTCCGTTTTATGAGCTGAATTGGAGAATTTTTGGCGGGCTTGAGTAGCAGAGAACAAGCTCTCTACGCCGAGATAAGCCAGTGATATAAGTAACAAGGTTGTTGTCTCAACGGATCACATTTCGCTTGATCCGAATGCCTTTCTTTAATAAAACCCAGAGCCCACTTGGATCCGGAATTCGGGTCGTTGCCCATTTTCCGAGCCAGGTCGGTTTGTGATAAAGCATCTGCCACGAGGCCCTCAAAGCAGCACAGATCGAAGGAAGCACCAAATCGGATTTGAGGTGGATGCCGCGGCATAAGAGCCGAGAAAGTGGATCTCTGATCACATTCAATCTAAATTCCGAAGAATTGCTTCATCCGATTCGTCGCCACGGATCCCAGAATCCCTTTTTCTCCACTCACCTCGGAAACTTTGGAAACAAGAAGATGATCCGAATTCCGAATGCAAACTCCTTTGACTTGATGACGGTTTGTGGATCATTTTCTCCAAAATTAAAACAATGACACTCACAATCTCTTCTTCCAAAAGCAATTTGCCCTTGTGGTCGAGGTATTGGGCTTCACCAAGGTGGTAATCGCCTGTATGTAAAAATACGCATACGACAATATTGAAGACAGAATTTACATCGGCGAACGAAGGTGCGGATGCTCAGAGGGTGTTGGGCATTGCATTAAATAAGCGGAGAATCAAGAACGAGAGGAGCTTCATCGTCACTCTCTGTCGTGAAAAGGTCTTGGTCTGAATGGTCCTCATCGTCTGGGTCCGGAAGCCCATCGTCACTCCAGTTCTCACTTTCATCCGACAAGATCATGTTGGTCCCCTTGATACAATCAGTAGTGACGGTTTCTGTATATGGGTGTTTATGAGACACAATCCTCAGCATCTTGATATCAGGGTGACTGCCAGCGACCTTTGTGGCAGCCGTCACCATCTGCCCATAAAGATCATATGCGGACATGGACTCGGTGCAATGGCGACTAAAGCCTGCACGGAAACGGTCGGGTTCTATCAGGCTCATATTGATGATGATACTCTGAATCTTTGAATTCGACCCGAGTTTGAGTACACGCGGGCAGACATGCTGCATCCTCAAGCGAATAGATCGCAAAGAAGGAATCTTGAGCACCCGAGGACAGATATGCACGCCGCTTTGAAATCTGGAGCCACAGGTGTCAATAACAAGGTCCGAGATAGTAGAAAGATCAAGCGTATCGAAAAGCCTCGTGGGTGACCACGACTCGAGATAATGAATGGCTGGCGCCAAGGGGTGATGCGGGTCGAAGTCAGTTCGAGCGCGCAAGCTGAAGGCTTTCAGGTGTACGCATCGAGGTAAGAATTGACTGAGCACATCGTTCAATTAATCATTACGGTACACATCGGCGGCATGCGTCGTCAGGACTGTCAGTTGTTGGACATGCGAACTCAAGCTCTGAAATGCAATTTCAGGTATTTTGTCGAGCTGGTTAGCGTTGAGAACAAATTCCTTAAGAAGGACCTGCTCTGCAACATTATACCACCATTTCGAAACCAGTAGACAACACGCTTCTTGTTTTCGAAAGGTCGTACTGCCAACAAATTCGAGAATGAGGTAGATGACTTCAAAGGGAAGGGTTTGTAGCGGCATTGCCTTCTTTCGCCCGAGGTTATGACGAGAAACTCAAGCCGAACTTGAAATAAAGGGGAGCGATGGGGGAATGTTTTTCCGACCTGAGAATTGTTGTCAGTTGAAGAGTTTTTGTCAATTTGTCACACAAGCATGACACGTTGATGGCGGAGGAATGCATTGCAGAGCGCCCGAAAATAGATAGTCGAGAGACGGACAGAGAAGTCGTCGCTCTTCAGTATGGTGGGGAGCATGTAGAAGTATCCTCTCCCCTGACGACGTGATTCAGCCCCTCGGTCGGAGTCAGGTGATGCCCCAAGATTGTTTTGGCTTTGGCAGGTCAACTAGAGTCCCTGCCAATTTCATTCATACGTCGCTCATCAATCTGTGTCCCTCTGTGGTCAGCAACTTCAATCGCCCGCTTTGATCTTGTGTCATCCTCGCCGATTTTGATTGTTCAAATCAAAATCTAGAGCCATGCCCCCTGTTGACCAGAACTGGACCTCATTCCAAAACATCGACCCTGATAGTGACCACGCCAGGAAGATAGAGACATTGCTTCAACATACAAACTTCGATGAACTGTGCTCAGCAGCAGTCAAGCGTCGCAAGCAGGAGATCAAAGATCTTGACAGAAATAGCGTGACCTCGCTCACCTGCGCAGTTGACAAAACCAAGTTTTCAAGCGGTGCTTGTAATGTGGTTATCGCTCTCAATTTTTCCGATGCAAAACAATGGGTGGCGAGAATTCAACTACCCAGGGAAGATGAAGCTGATAGCGTCAGTGTTTCAATGTCGATGTTGAGTGAGATCTCCACGATGAATCTGATTCGCCTCAGGACTAGCATTCCCATACCCCGAGTGTTTGGATATGACACGTCAACAGAATCCATTGGCTATCGGTACATGCTGATGGAAGCCCTCCCGGGCCAAGTTCTCCCTGGCCGCATGGCCTTGTCGATACCGGATGTCCACAAGAGTAAATTTGCCGCCCAGCTAGCCGGCTATCTACACGAGCTGAGCACGATCCGTTTCAGTAGGATTGGACGACTCATGTCCCATGGCGAGTCAAGTGAAGTCGAGCTGTTGCCCTTTGATGTTGCAGGATCTCCCAAGAAAGTAGGGCCGCTCTCCACTTCATTGGAGTTTTTCTACCTCCTTCGCAAAGGGCAAACAAATGCAATCCTAAACGATCATCGAGGAGAGAAGGAGTGGGAAGCGGCTTGCTGGTTGTTAGAGCAATCGGTCACAATGATGACGACAGCAGAGAACATCCATGGCCCATTCCCGCTATGCCGTGTGGACTTCCATTACAACAATATTCTCGTTGACCACGAGTTCAACATCACCGGCGTGCTGGATTGGAGCAATGCCCAAACGGTTCCTGTTGAGAGATTTGCCATCATTCCTGAATTTGTCGCTCCGCCAGCCGCGCCAATAGAGAACAAACAAGCAATATGGAGCTTTCGTGACATGTTCGTCGACGCAATGGAAAGATTGCAGATGGAGAGGGATGGGCCGTTGCCAGCCAATGGTCCATCATTATAACGTCTCTTTGCTTCACCGAGATCAGAGCTCGTTGTCCGATGCACGTACAGCTATCCATGGAGAGCGAAATTCGATGCCCAACTGGCTTTGCCTTTGATGTATGGCGATAATTGCAGTTGGGCGGAGTTTCAAAAGTATCACGCAGAGCGTTGTATTCGAGACTAGCTCCTTCTTGTTTAATCAACCATCAAAACCGCGGGGAGGGTCAATATTGCATTTTGCCCTTTCCGCTCTGGACAAGTGCCTCAACCGTCCTCAAATTCATACATTGATATCGAGGTGATCATTTGCCCTCCAGTCGGACATAATGCCGTGATAGCACTGAAAAGACCCACAGAACTATTTTAATCCAAAGCCTTTCGTCTCAGTGATAGCCTGGAAGTCTGAATTTGGTGGTGATCCAGGCGGCTTCTGTCCAGGTGGGGCTTGTGAGAGGCTCTGCCTTGGTGGGTCCATCAGCGGACCAGGGTTAGTCGCCGCCCCACACTACCAGACACTCCGCCTAGCCCGTATAATCCCATCTCATGAGACCGGCGACTGCAATATTCCCACCAAAAGTACAGATTGAAAACTATTGACATACTATTTAAACTGCAACTTTGGAATCACTTAGACACCGATGTCCAATTTATAGCAGCATACCCCTCGCCGACCTTGTTTCCATGGCCTGTACGCCCAAAAGCGGTCTTCTCATCCCCAGAATTCAACCATGTTACCTCCTGTTCAAGTTGCCAGGGAGCAATGTGAGACAAAAGGTCTTTGGCATACGCAGCTGCAACCATGGCTGCATATCCCTGCCAGTGTTTGGTCTTATGTGTGTCAGCGTAGTCACAGATGCCTCTGATTACTAAACAAGGAAAGTTGTCATTTAGTCCAGCCACCTCCATTTCAAAGCACAATATATCTCGGTCTGCAGCCAATTTGTCCCGAACCCCAGCATCCTTCATCAGTTGGTTGCTTGAGGCAATGATACCGTAATGAATTGCTGGATTATCATCATATTGGGTACGGGGAGGTCGCGAAATTAAGGAAGAGGGGCCGTCGCCGCAACTCAAAACACAGGTTGTTTCACCGTCTCTGGGATGGATAACCTCACTGCGGTATAGCCGATCACTGGTGAGATCTGGGCGCTGATATTTGTTTCGTAATCGCGGCTTCTGGTCTAAGATCTTGCAAACCATGCGATGGAGTTGGTTTCCTTCACTCTGATATTTGGCCCGAAGCTCGTCCACTCCTGTGCGAAGGACGATGGGTGGCAAGCCTGGAATGCCCGTAGTCTGGAAAGTTTGGCTTTGGAGTGCCTTTCCAAAATCATACTGCAGGACCGCGCCCGGGGCATTGTGGGGAATGCCAATCACGATATCTCCAAGACGGATATCATTCTTTTCGCTTGGTGCGCCGCCACCGATGCCGACCATGAGACATATGCGGATATTTGGAAAGGAACTCATCATATCTTCTGGCACCAAAGCGGCTGAAGCTGTGCCATAACTGGCCGAGGGGAGACTGGCGATAACAACATTATGCGGGCCCACTCTTCCCAAGGTGTAGTGCGCTCTGCTTCTGGGCGACAAAGACGTGGGCGGTCCATGCTTTTCATCGAGGAGCTGTTGAGCCGCAACATATTCCGTGGTAATTGCGCAGATCCAACCAACATTATAGTCCCCCGGATTGAAAGCTGTTGGGCCAACATTCCGTCTTGCGTCCCCTTCTGAATTTTGTACTTGAAATACTAGCTCAGAAGCATTGTAAACTTCATGGACGATTGATTCACCCGCATTTCTGAGTCTCTTCAACTCGTTCTCTCGTGTTCCATTGGACTTAGCCTCACTTAAAGAGGATGCTTTTGAACTGCTCGCAAAATAGGAGTTTTGCTCAAAATACTCAGAGTACCAGAGCCTCCTTTCCCGCGAAGGTCGTTCTTCACCGGAATTTTCGTGAAGTTCATTCTGGATCAGCCATTCATAAACCTTGTTAGAGCTTTCGCAAATGGTTTGATCACTTTGTTGTCCGTTATCATCCGCCCATGGCAATGCCCGGAGCGAGAATGAGTGGATCTCCCTTGCAATGTGATTGAGGAGCACATCTTTCTCAACCTCAGCTCCCTCTTCCTCTGGCCAATTGCACAATGGACATCGTTCAACTCCTGTTGGTGTTCTTTTTTGTGACAGATCACAGAGGACCTGAATTTGGCCTGTTGGAATGCTCGCTGCATGATTGGACTTGATGTGCTGCACGAAGGCATTCTTATCATTGAATTGCGACCCATCACCACATGCAAAACAAGTCCAATATGTGAGACTGCTATGATCCTTCAGAATATGCTCTCGCCAAGCTTGCTTTGAATTGAAGAGGACATCGGCTTGAGCACAATTTGCTGAAATACAGGTATAAGGACTTAAATCATCTGCGATATGTTTCCTGTCATTGTCTTAGCCTCGCCAGCTGCCACTGATATTACATAAGAAACCTTACCTCCATCTGTTTTTGTTTGCCGTCTGTACAGGGAGTGCTTCGCAGCAACATGGACAGCGAAACATATGTGCACCATCTTTGAATCGGGGTGGGCGTGGATAGTCTAGGTCGATTGCTGTGGTCGAAACAATTGAAGACGCAGCGACTGAAGCGTGGCCGGGCTGTGATAAATCGATGTTACCGGAAACCTGAGACGCACTGGTTCCAGTGACGACTGTACTGTTGGCATGTCTTGGCATATCCATTGAGGGGCTCGAATCGGGCTTTCCCCCGACCATCTGTTCCTCGGCCGCTCCAGCATCCTTTGGCGCACTCTTGCGTTCTCGACGGAAAGCAGAGTGAGCGTCGAGACCCATGGAATGTTGTTGTGAGTATAGAAAGCGATTTCGACGCTTCAAGTTACAGCGTACCAGTCGCAACTGTACGTCGTTCAATTTCGACGAGTCTCGTTCTTTTGGACAATGCCCCAATTGAGTGAGCAACATCCCGACTAAGTGACCCTCCAGTTCCTGGTGTTCTGCCGCCTTGAATCGCCGGTCGGCCTTTTGCAATCGCGAACGCGTCCCCGAGCGACGAACGGCAACCGCAATTCGGGCAAGTTGATCTTGCATCGATTCAATGTTATACATTATCTCCCGCAAAGGGCTTGCAGGTGGTAATCTGGTAACATGGGCGTCTTCCGACTGGCTATCCGAACTGGAATCCTCTGACCAAGGAGAAAATGCTCGGTCTTGGCCTTCGTACTCAGCATGGTCGGGATTTTCTTCATCAAGGTCACTATGAGACTCTGGCACTTGACTCTGCATCCGACATTCTTCGACAATCGCACCAAGAAGGTGCAATAAATTGACAATCACATCACAAGCCTCAGGTTTCGAGGCTAATCTTGAGTCCAAGGAAGCCCGTCCTCGGGCGCAGGCCCCGGTGCCCGAAATCCACAGGTTCATATCAGCAAGGCGATTCTCAGCCCACTCGTTTTCCATCAGTACAGGGATATTAAGGCATCGGGTGAAGCCCTCGGTGCACTGCTGTGCAGCTTGTTTTATTCGGCCCCCCGACTCCATGTTGTTTTCAGATGGTCGAAGATATATATGTTCCCTGTCTGCGATGAAGGAAATCCTTTGTGTGAGGCGGGGCGTATCGCAGCAAACGACCTTGGAATACCATGGATACTCGTTTGACGTGAAGAGGAAAAGTTAGAGGAAGTTTCGGAACAGCCCTGGAGTGAGTGGGCGATATTGAGCGTTGTTGACGGATGACAAGATCATGGTAAGGTGGAATATCTCCCCTGGCCAACCCCACTACCATTTCGAGAGCGCTACATGTCAGCCACACCCCGCTCAGGTGTCCCCTCCCGGAAGGTAATCTTTGTTTTTATCTCCCCTCCTACTCCAAATTTCAAGCCCTGGCATCAGAATTGTATAAGAATGGCGCAGCAACCAACGTACATACTCGCGCCCAATTTCCACTTCAAGCCAGGAACTGGCCCTATCGCCCTGGGCAATATTATCTCGAATCCGCTACAACCCCACCGAGCTCTGACAACCGTCGATACCGCAACACTAGACACAACTTACCCCAAAGTGGAAAGGTTTACCGATTACGAGCGAAGCATAACCCGAGGAGACCACCGCGGTGTCTCGATAAGTGTGTGGGCGGAATTCCTTCAGACAGTATCTGGGAAGGTCTCGGGCGGACGCGGCAGTGATGTGCAATCAAGCTATACAATGGAGTCGCTCGAGACAATGTATTTTGTCGCCGACCCTCCAATCGAGGAGATTCAAGCACGTCTAAAAGCCGCTCGGGTTCAAGCTGTCACCAAAGCTAGCAGAATCCCCGGGTTCCGGTCGCCTGTTTACATGGTCACGGGTCTTATGATTGCGAAAGGCCTCTCCGCCACGATGGGAAATAGCAAATCTCGTGATAGAGAGTTTGAGCTAAGCGGCAATGCTCCTTCGCCAGCTGGTCAGGTTGGAGCTGGAGCAAACATCGCCAAATCTACCAGTACGGAGAGAGCGGATCAGTGGCGGGCGAGTGAGGACATTGTGTTTGCGTATCAACTTCTGAAAATAGAGCTCAAGGGTTGGAAAGGGGAGAGGGTTGAGTATGATGAGTTGAGGCACAAGGCTGCCTATCTGAGCAAAGATGACGAAGAGGAGAGCGAAGAGGAAGACGATGACGTAGAAGAGGTATTGATCAGTCCAGCTAATGCGGCCACTTTGTCCATAAATAAGGAGACAGAGGACGTGGCTGTTATTGAAATTGGAGGGGAGGGAGAACGAGTTAGCTGTATCTCTGTGAACTAAAGCTCTTTTACGGCTAACCGAATGAAATGTCCGTAAAATCAAAGCTCGGACAACGCGTTTCCCAGTTTCGACCACCGAACATCCTCCGAGGTACCTATCAAATCCCATGGCCTCAGGTATAGATACCCTGCTTTGAGTGTGTCAAGTGACAAGGCCCTGAATATCGCGAGCATTCCGCGGCGTGTCCGTGCTCGGTGTTTGCACTCATAGAACGGCTTTTCGGGAGGGTGGGAATCGACGTATCCAAGGAGGCACCCTGCTATGCCGGCCGCGATAGCGGTAGCAATAGATGTTCCGGATTTGTACACATCATGATCCGAGTTAGCCCATGCAGAGGGAACATCTAAACCAAGAGTTCCGAACACTTCGACTTCATCATGGCTTTTGGGGGGGTTAAAGTCTTGAAAGTCTCCATCTGCATTCGTCCCACGGACTGAGATGACAGAGTCATGTCTAGCGGGAAACATCTCTCGGTCGTTGGCCCCGTGATTTGACGCCGCCGCAAAGAAAAGAATGGAATCTTTGCGCTCGTATAAGGATTTCCGAATGGCATCACTGATGCAAGGCTGCTCGTCCGCAAAGCCAAACGACATGGAAATGATGTCGGCTTCCCAACATTGACTTGCCCACGAAATCGCCTAAACAAGTCAGTCAAAGCACCTGCATTGGTTTCCCAGACACACCTTTGCAACATTGTCGCTTGAACTCAAGAGTTGATCCGGACTTTTGGAAACCCGTGCTACATATATGTCGGCTTCGGGGGCGCATTTCATCACAAGAGACACCAAATGAGTCCCATGTCCGTGAAGATCTTCAGGTTGATCAGACCCACCAACCCAGTCTTTCCAGCCTTTCAAGCGGCTCTGGACATCAGGCAAAAAGAAAAAAGGAGCATTGTCATTGTATCCAGTGTCCAGGATCGCGATACGTGCCCGTCGCGTAGGCTCTCTTAGTCCGACTGCTGGTGCAACTTGAGCTAGCTCTCTATTCAGACATTCCAGACGTGACATCCATTTGCTTGCAGCTTTCTCACTTCTGGTGCGTTGTTTTCTGGGTGCCAGCGTTTGTGGTTGATCAAGAATCCCCGGCGAGTGTGTGTGTTCCGGGAATGCTGTGGCTCGCAGAGGAGTATCCAGAGGCGCGATCTTTGTGAAATCCTCCATCCATTTCGTACCCTGTAACAGGTCCTCGAGAGGAAATACAACCTTATCGTATAGGATATTCCTCCGCTGCTTGAGGCCCTCTTTCCATTCGCGGGTAGCTGATCCTTCAACGCAAGGTGCCTCATTGAAGGTGTCGGGCTCCAGACAGTGACGGACTGCATTCATATAATCCGGGTAATCAAAATCCTTCCACCGCTTTTCGTCTTTGGTATAATGAAAAGCTTTCAACAGCTCGCTATTCAGTTTGGCAGCCAAGGGTTGGGACTGGTGCTCATCTCTGGGAAGCGGAAAGCCGAGACCTATCTCGACCAGCATAATACCGAGCGCTCTGATCCTTGGGTAGGCATGAACTATCCCAACAACCTTATCGTATTCATAGCACTCCGGATCTTGGTCGTTCAAATCCACTGATAGGTAGGGCTTCCAGGTAAAAAGCTTGCCTTGGTCCCCAGAGGTTTGACCTTCTCTCATGAACTGAATGGTCTCGCTTGTCCACTTTGTCTTCATCCAGTCAGAATCATAGTATTGCCAGACGGAGTAGGCTATTATGTATGCTAAGACAAGCTTCATTCGTGCTGTCAGATGGTAATTGCCGAGGATCCTCGCCAAAGGTATGCCAGGGACATGCTTGAGTATCTGCTTGGGTGACTCCAGGTAATGTAAAAGGTCCCCATCTTTGATTGATAGACAAAGACGCCAGTTCGCCACCTGTTCAATTAGGCTGCAGAACTGGCCGTCATTGACTCTCTGCGGTGATTTTGAACAAGTGATGTCGGGATGGTGATCTTCACCAGCATCATCGGCGTCGGCAAATCGTGCCCTTCTTTTGTTAGGTTTATGGTCACTGTTCGGCACAAGCAGTTTGATATCCTGCCAGTGACCCAAGTTTGGCCCATTCCAAAATTGCTTAGATGAAAAGAGCATGTCAAACTGTGCCAAGCTGTTGCTAGTCGCCTGCTGATTGGGTGGCTGTAGCAAGAGGCAAGTCGGATGTTCTCTCTGAATTTGTTCCTCCCTTTGATTGCTCGGGCAGGTGCAACACATTTGTTCACGTAAAGCTCGATGAACTAGCTCGTTTGCATATCTCGACCGCTCTGGTTGACTACTTTTCTTGGTGGATGTGGTGTCATGGCTCGTATTTCGATTGAATGACTTGCGATCTCGCTTGCCGAACTTTTGGATATGAGAAATGACCTGCTCGGCATCCCGAGAATTTGTTGTAAGCTGAGCAAGTCCTCGTCTAATTTTGGCGCGAGCTTTTTCATAGGATATCGTCCCCGGCAAAGACTCTGCTATCACCTCAAGGAGTGGGTAACCATTTTTTGCTACTTGCTGTGGCCACTGAGTCCAGCCTATCAGTCGTTATTCATAGAAAACAAAGCGTCTCGTGATACTCACATTGCATATGGCCTCCACATCTCGCAGTAGCTTCGATATTCGAAACCGAAGTCTTCGCTCTTGGTCCAGTCCCGCTGTGTCGATATAGTTGACGACTAGGTAAAGCTCAGCCCCGAGACGGCCGCAAACAGGTCGCTTGTACTCAACACCCAGTAAAGAGGCAATGTTGGCGACCTGGACTATTGCAGTATGTGCAAAGTCTATCGGATCCTCTGTAGCCATTGAGGACGAAGAGCAAATCAGTCCGCGGGGCGATGCGGTTCGTCCGGCAACAAGGAAGGCTGGAAAGTGATGCGGGGCAGACCCGGCGGAAAGCCGCCCGGGCTAAACTCAAGAATCAACACGATCGCGGGAAAGATGGGGATGCGGTCGCGCCAGGGTAACAGGCGTCGGGGCTTATACTGATGATTTCAACTTGAGATATTGTCAACCTTTTCGCATGACGCATGACGCCGTAGACTATATTCACGTGTAGATATCTTTCGGCGGCTTTGACCATCACCTCAGCAGCCAATCGTTTGTTTGCTCGGTCTAACCCAGAACTGTCTAGCCTATCCTCACGTGAGAGTCACGTATATTGTTCCAAGTATCATCATGTAGGCCTCACCCTAATCCGACGAAAAGAGAGGAGGAGAGAAAAGGAAAGAGGAAGGAAGAGAACGGGGAAAGAGGTCTGCCCCAGTGGCAGTTCTCGCCGCCTAACTTTCTTATCTCCTCGATATGACGCTTTCGACGAGAGTTGAAGCTCGCTCCCTATACTCTCGCTTGAAAGTATGATACTTTTGAAAGAGAAGAGCTCGAGGATTCAGTGCTCATTGTGGTTGGCTGGTTTGTTGGCCTCTATGCTGCCGGGAGAGAGAGGCGTGAATCCAGAACTCGCTCGCTCTCTCTCCCCCCCTCTCTCTTCCCTTTCCCCTTTCTCTTTTTCTTTCTTTCCTTCACTCTCCCTTTGACTGTCTCTCGCTCCCTCTCGTTCCTTTTCAATCCCTCCAGCCGACTCTTCTTCCTTTTCCGTATCTTTTCTTCCCCTTTCTTTTTCTCCATTTCTTTCTGTTTTTTTCCGAACTTCTTCAATACTTTTTATACGTAGTTCGTATTTTCTATCGTCCTACACTTCTTCCTATGCGAGTGTACGCCCAAGCACACACTTTCCATAGAGGAAAAATGACTATTATATCAGAACAAATTTGAATATGCCCGGGTCAAGGGTAAAGCAATGTACAGGCGCTAATACACGGATGTGAAACAGTAACATAATCAAACTCAAAAGTAGGTACAGACAAGGATGTGATGAGGGGAATCGCTAGAGATGATAAAGGAAGGAGTTCCGAGATCTGACAGAGAACGGGGCTTAGATTATGTATGTCATTCCCACCAACCTTGAATGAGTCCACTCTATAACGTCAATCCCACCTGGGCAATTGTTATGTATAGGCGGCAGGATCTACTCGGTGCTTCCGGGCGGTTTCTTGGGTGTTTGTGAGAGGCTTTGGACCGGTGGGTCCATCACCAGATCGGGGTTAGTTCCCGCCCCCAAACCAAAGACTTGGCTTATTGGCTGAAAGCTTACACTCCACCCGTGGACCCCGGATCACGGGTAAATCTGGCCCCCGGGGCCGTGCATCCGTATGGAGTAGGCGGGCATCTGCTTTGGCGTTACTGCAATCTTACTGGCAACAGGGGGACGAGCTGACGCGAGCAATTGTCCCGAATTGAGACAGATCAAGAAGGTCTAGGGGGCATGTGAGGCAAAAGACCAAAAAAAGTAAATATTAGCCCAAACTTGAAAGACTAGTACGCATTGTGTGTAGAAAAACAAAATAATCTTGCAATACTATGATCTTTCGCGTACAAACAGATGTGTTCGAGTGACACGCTCTCTCGGAGTTGTGTATCCTGCCAAGGCGGCTGCATCGCAGATCACCGCCACCTGGGCACACTTCATTGCTTACCATACATACCGTGGGACAAATTTAACCGCCGTTGCTGATCCCGCTAGACCCTTGCTTGGCCCCCATGATTTGCAAAAATGTACCATGTATATGGCGATTCGCTCAATTGATAGCCCCCTGTTTCATGGGGCCGACTGCCAGGTATCACATGTCCCCCACCTTCGTAACAAACAAATCGAGGCTCATCATGGAGACCTCGGGAAAACAGTGAGCTCCGACACCATTCATGTGTGCACCTGGGCAAATGCAGGGTAACTTTGCAAACGTGTTCGCGAGCATATGGCTGTGATGTACATGACATCATACATATGTCGCATTGCCCACAAGTAGGTAACGTGTCTCAAGGCAGAGCCGCGTTCTCCCAAGGTTGTGACTGCTACCCAGGTGCAAATGCTGATCATTTTACTCTTGGCTGAACTATCATACACACGTTTACAACTCTGTACATCGACCTAAACTGACCGATGGGGTCGCTGCGAGACTCATTCCAGATTCGTTTCAGCGGCACCTTGAAAAGTTCTTTATCGGAGCGCAATTTATTTCATATTCCCATCGCTGATTACGAAGTACTCGAAAGCAATTAAACATAGATAACTCCGGAGTACGCAAAGAAATGACTGTCGGAGCCCGGGAGGCCGGGGCAGCCTGATTGATCAGGCTCCCAATTGTAGATATTGTACGGAGTAGACCGCGAGCCATCTATCTCCCGTGGCTTCTCTCTCATTTTGTCTTAAATAATACAATACTTAGGTCAACTTGAATGTTTTAATTCTTTATCCTGATAAAGACTACAGTCACACAGCGTAACCCAGAAGAAGCAACAGAGAGATCAGCATCTCGAATCAACGCCCAATCAGTGACAAGCCCTGGGCCGACCCTTTGATCCTGGGGACTCGCCAAACGGGTGATACAAAACAACCAGATGCAGCTGGCGAGAAAAATACCAGACGTGTTATCTTTAGTGGTTGATGATCTTCTTTCCCAGTCTGGCAGCTAATACTCCCGGGACTTCCAGAAACAGCCCGTCCCTGCACGTCAGTCTCCTTGCATTCAGAGAGACCTACGTGACTTGAGACACATGAAGGATTGCAGAGAACGTGGAGCTTTACAACGTGTTAGCATTCCTGGTGCACGTTCTTACAAGCATGTAGGTGTATACAGACCTTACAATCCAAAATGACCGAATCCACCATCGCTTCTATTCAACCTCGATCATCTTGGCATCCTACTTTGTGATGTCAGAGAGCACTTAGGTATTTGGCTCCCTCACTTCCAACCAAATCCTCTCATCTGCGCTACCTTCTAGATCCTACTCCGATTCAGCAGTAATGTCTTTTTTTGAGCCGATCAACAAACTAAGTCCAATGGTTGAAGGTGACGCTTAGGATCTCCGTTACTGTGAAATTCTATCCGTAATCAGATCTTGCAACCTGTGTAACTTTCTTGCCTCTTCCCTTGGTTTTTCTGCCAGCTCCAAGGCTTGGGTCTTTATTGGATAGAAGGGCTTTTTGGGGCCGAGATGCTTTATAGGCTACTTTATGAAGTAACTGGGGCGAGCCAGATAGAGCAATTTCTAACAGGCATATCCAAAAAGGAACAGTCCCCAAAAGTACCATCCGCACAAGCCAATGAAGGGTTATTCACCACCTCCCTTTCGATATTCGAGGGGGTATAGCGGCTTCCATGGAAGGCTATGTTGGATCCTCTCGTCGAGTAGGGTCACTATCACAGGCCTGTAGTATCCACCTTGTATCATGAGCCTCCCCGGGGCCGCAGTATCCATGTCTTCCGGGGCCATGCAATGCTACATTCCTTTACTAGGCTGTATACTCATTGAGGCATACATGCACATATCCTTCGACCCCAGTAGTAACATCCATGGATGTAGGAAGCAATCAGCTTGACGTAGAAGCCCCAAAGGCTTGCTACGTCAGATTCACCCAGAGCTGATATAGTCAAATCAAACGTATAAGTAGCTGGACCTATCCCTCCATTTTCTCCTCATCAACTCGATTTCGATCAACTTACAACCAAACACAATATGAAGTTCTCTGTTCTATTCCTTGTCGGCGCTCTCGCTGCTTTAGCCAACGCTGCTGCCATCGCCCTCCCCGCTGAAATTCTCGAGAAACGTTGCACCGCTAGTACGTTCTTCTCAGATTCAGAGTCAAATACAAGTGTCTAAGCTAACTGGACCCAAGTTCACGGTATCTGCCATGTAGACAGTGACTGCTGTTCTGGACATTGCTTCACACACACTCAAGCTGGTAACTGCTACCCTGGTTAGAATTTTGGTGAGTACAGCTTTCGCTTCTTTATCTCCCTTTTCTTTAGGAACGATGGTACTGATTGTTGATAGACATTTTTGGGTACTTGGGTACACGAATATTTGCACACCTTTATGATTTTCATGTTCGATTCGTCCAGATTGATATTCCAATATGAATGATATTTTCACACCTTGATATCAGTTTCAAACTAGGTCGTGATCGAATCACGTTCCTATGTGAGCATTCCAAGGTTGAATTCCCAGATGTAACAAATTATCAACAAACTTGATGTTCTTACGATAGCTTATATCGGGGTTCTGTTATGGGGGGCATTGTAAGCTTTCATGGACTACTCGATATTCGTTTCAGCAATCAAAACCAACTTGCCGCTTTGAATATTAAGACTTTTGCGATGCGATTTACATATTAACCTTTCAATCTTAGTGGTTTTAGAAGATTGACATAGACCTCGGGAAATCGTTGCGACTTAAACCTATATAAGGCTTGATACAATCATAATGTGCAGCCGTGGAACTCAAAATATATACTTGGTCAGGATTTTCAAAACTCTTTCATACAAATCAAATATTCTCATGGAAAACGTCAATGCTCAGGGTAGGCTCAAGTATTTGCAACTTGCAAAGTTTTGGGTTTTTTCTGAACTGGGTTTGGAAACAAAATTTGTTTGGATTTCAATCAAGCCCTGGAGGCCTTGAATTAAGTTCATTTTGAATGCTTGTTAAGAAACGGACCGTATAGTGGTGTTGCATAAGTATTTCGACCTCAGAAATCCTCTTTCGACACTGCTTGACAGAAGGCTCCCGACTTCGGTCCGGTATAATACCTGGAATAAGAGCAAAAAAGACAGTAAAAAAGATAGGCAATTTCATTGCATACACGTTGGTCAGGCTAAGAAATGGGGTCCAAAGTACTGGAGGTCAAATACTTATGCAACACCACTGTAGGTACCCAAAGGATTGTAATTTTACAAATTCCATCCCTTACTTTAATCAAAGATAAAAAATTAGGTACCAGCACAGAAATCATTGAGGCCCAAATTCAAACATTTTTCCGAATCTTACTGGGCCAAGGGTCCACACGGGGCAGAGCCTCACAAAATGTGCTGCCTGTGAATTGTAACAAGATCTCGTGAAACGGGGCGCAGCATACGGACCGTTATGCATAAGCGATTACAAAACACCGTATGTAACCTTCACAGCCCGCATGATTTTGTTTGAAAGAAATCCTTGAGTGGGGTAAGCTTCCCCTGCTCGTTGGTCGTGCATCCCTGTTACTCCAATGAGATCAGCTCGATGCTTGGCGACTGCGGCTTACTCGGTTCCAGGTTAAACAGTCTCCCTATCCGCCTATTTTCCAAAATAACTTTTTGCTTTAACACACCTGAGAGCAACAGCTAAGAAATTCTAGCCCCTCGATTATTCTTGGCAGCTGCAATCATAGAGTGCGCCATGATTTTTCAAGGTGCCAGACATTTGGCCATAGTAGCCTTGCACATTCTACCGCTTACTAGTCATGTCTATGCGCTTGACTTGGATATTGAGAGTCAGGGTAAGAGTTCGCGCTTTCGGGATATGAATTCTAACATGCTAGAGGCCAAATTGCTGATTTAATTGCCTTTTCTCGATGGACAGAATCAATCAAAAATGCTGCAAGCACTGCGACCTATAACATGATGAAATGGTACACGGGGAATGGAACAGATAACCCAGGTTTCATCTCACGATCTTGGTGGGAGGGAGCCGCTCTGTTTCTGGCGTGTCTTAATTATTGGCACGCTACGAACGACACAACCTACAATGACGAAGTTAGCATCGCATTGCAACATCAAGGAGGCTCGGGCGGAGACTATCTACCATCCTGGGCCGTGGGTGTAGTAAGTGTATCCCTCCAAGCTCGAAGTATATATGGTAACAAGTTTGATCTTTTTACAGGGAAATGATGATCAAATGTTCTGGGGCCTTGCGGCAATCACTGCAGCAGAATACAACCTGCCGAATCGACCGAGTGGAGATACCTGGCTCACACTCGCTGAGCGTGTTTTCTATGATCAAAAAAGCGCCACAGGAGGAGGGTGGGATACAACTATTTGCGGAGGTGGACTTCGCTGGCAGAAAGATGTCTGGCAAGGTGGTTATACCATGAAAAACTCAGTGTCAAACGGTGGCTTTTTCATGCTTGCCGCGCGTCTCGCTTGGTATACTCAAGACGACGAGTATGCCACGTGGGCTGAGAAGGTTTGGGAGTGGTCTACCTCCGTGAATTTGGTCAACAATAAGACCTGGGAAGTGGCGGACAGTGTCAGGCAAGGGTCCGGGGGTCCGAATGGCTGCACCCTTCCTGATCACACTCGGTGGACCTACAATTATGGTACTTATCTATCTGGCGCTGCTTACATGTATGCCTATGTGAGTAATTTTCTTTCATCTCTCATTCCTCGGACAAGAGTCCACACATCGAGATTTGCGACGCTAACAACACACTATCATGAAGACGAACGATAACAAGTGGCTTGATATTACAAATAGCCTGATGGATTCATTATTTGCTACATTCTTCTTATCCCAATATGGAGGTGTGATCTCAGATCGATGCGAGCCTTCGGGGCAATGCGACGAAGACGCAAATCGGCCCATTTTCAAAGGCCTAACAGTGTCTTGGCTTGCAGACATTGCATTGATCATCCCTTCTCTCAAGGAGAAGATCCTACCGAAGCTCCAAGTCTCTGCCGAGGGCGCCGCAAAAGCATGCAGTGGCAATGGCCAAAACCTCTGTGGGAACCGCTGGTGGGGTGGCAAGTACGATGGACATAACTCAATGGAGAATGCAATGAGTGGGAGTCAGATGATGAGTGCTGTCATGGTGAAATTTCTGGATTCATCTTCAAAGCCAGTCTCCACGGCAACGGGTGGAAATAGCTCAAGTGACCCGAATGCTGGTACAAAGAAAACCACAGGGTCTTCCCAATTGCCCCCCATCACAACGGCAGATAAAGCGGGAGCTGGAATCCTGACGGTGCTTTTCGTGGCCAGTACGATAGGTGGGGTGGTCTTTTTGTTTGGTACTCCTTGAGCTCAACTGGAGAACCTTGGAAAGAGACCAACTGCCAGTCAGCACATTCGGGAAGCTTGCTGGTCGATGTATATAAACACCTTGAGTTTCGCAAGGAGCCAAACGCGTATCCCTATTTTCCTAATAGATTCTGAGCTTTGTCATTTGAAGAAGAAAGGAAAGAGTATTTTACAACAGCCAGAAATCAAAAATAACCCTCATCCAGGGCTTGAACCAGAGAATTGATCGCGTTTAAATGGGCCGGCCATGGCGGCTATACCAAGCTTTCCGCCCGCGGGTCAACCGTCTCCGCTCGGCTAAACCTCGGCGGGTTCTCGGAAGGTCCTCGGGCTCTCTCGTACGATATGGGTAGATGATGGCGTGGTGTCGAGTGATATGGGAGTTGAGTTTGCTGAGGGTCTGGTGTGCTTGGCAACATGTTTGTGGTATCTCTTCTCATCCTTTCGATTATCAACCAAGAGGCAATGCAGTCTTCGTTTCGTGAGTTCGCTTTCGGAGGATACATCGGCCGATATTCCTTTCTTGGTAGAGACTGGCATTTTCGATCTGTGAGCTACAGATAGCATGTGGGTAAATTCTCACCATCATCTGGATCCATAGATCAACTCACGCGACGGCAATGATGTGCGGGGCGATGGGCACCTGCTATCTCCCCGCCCCTCAGCTGCTTGGTTCTTGATAGGACAGAGAAGCACTACGAATAGAAGCAGATGCGCAGAGTAGTAGATACAATTCTCTGTCTAATAAAACGGACGAGGGAAAAAAGAGGAGAGAGAGAGAGCGAGAGCAAGAGAGCGCCATATGGGCCTGTCCACCATGGGGTGGGTCACGTGACCCAGCACCCTGTCATCCCCCTCACAGGGCCAAACTCCTCTGAAAAACCCCCCAAAACATGTCTCTAAACGCCCTGAAAACGTCTGAAAACGTATAAAAACACTCCTTTTATAGAACAGACCCTCTTTTCTTATATAGTTAGACCCTTTTACTAATCTAGTGATATATAAATTAACTAATTCTCTCTATCCCTAGCTGCGCTAGGAACTTTAGAAAGACCTTAATACTAAGAGCTTTGGTGAACCTATTAGTAGTATTATTGAGAGTATAGACTTAATGTAGACTTATCTCTTTCTTTGTAGTAGCGTTATATATAAAGAAATACTAAAGATTAAGCTATTAGATTAAGTTCTTATTTATCTTCTAACTAAGGATGATCTTAATATTGATACTGTTAGTAAAAATTAGGATTGGTTTATTAAGAGTAGGTAAGTGTAATAAAACTACGATCTTCTTGAACTAATAGGTATTATAAGATAGCTGGTTAAGTATGTATCACTCTAAGATAGTAGAACTGGGTGTAGACTTCCGTAAAGCCTAACTTTGGGCCTAAGCTCTGGGCTCGAAACCTGACCTTTAACGGGCTGGGGGTCGAACTTTTTGGGCTCGACCTAGATCCTGGCTCGCAGAGGGGGGGCTTGACGAGTCTTTCTTCTAGGTTTGAAATTGTATAAAATAGGGTCTTGGTGTTTATAAAGTTATTGAATTACCTAAATAAATTATTATCTTTTATCTATATTTTGATTTATACATGGATTTCTACTATATTATTATAGTAAGGAATAGGAAATATTTATAAATTCTAGTAAAAGTATATTTTTCTTTTATATATTAGTATAATAACTAAGTTTTATAATTATTAAGATTAACTTATTAGGAATATTTAGTATTTATAAGTTAATACTAACTAAGATATATATTCTATACTAGGAACTTTATATATCTTTATAATCAGGTATTAATAAGAGTTTAAAACTAATTCTAAATAGTTAAAATTATTTAAATTTTATATAGAAATAAAGTTAATCCTTCTTTAATTTATAGTATCTTTTTTAATTATTAGTTTTAATAGTTTTAGATAAGATATTTATATTTAATATTATCTTATAACTAATTAATTAAAATATTTTAAAGAAAATTAAAGTTAAATAAACTAGGAGTAAGTTAAGAATAAGTTTTTAATAGGTTTTAAATAAGAAATTTAGATTTTTTTTTAAATTTTATAGATCTTTTTTTAAATTCTATAAACTTTTTTTTAAGTTTTATAAATCTTTTTTTTAAATTTTATAGGCTTTTCTTAAGCTCTATAAGTTTTTTTTTAAGTTCTATAAACTTTTTTTTAAGTTTTATAAATCTTTTTTTAAGTTTTATAGGCTTTTTTTAAGTTAACTTTATTTATTATATATAATTTAACTAATTATTTACTACTATTATTATCTTTTATTTTAATCTATTAATTATTAATTTAACTAGTTAGATAATATTTCTTATTTTTTATAATATATTAATTATCTTTTATAAATTCTTAAAAGTTTTTATTATTATAATTTTTATTAACTTAATAATATTCTAAAGTTAGTAATCTAAGTTTATATTATTCTAATTTAGAGATAACTATAATATTTTATTATACTTTATACTCTTAAATTATCTAGTTACACTATTAATAAGTTAATAGACTTTTAATATATCTATATTAGCTTTTTATTATCTAGATAATATCTTTTTACTTTCTTAGCTTAAAAGATTTAAATATATTAGATCTAGTTAGAAAAAGTTATATTTCTTATATAATAGAATAAAATATTAAAAATAGATAGAGTAGTGATTATAAATTAACTATAGATTAAAGGGTAAGATTATATAATATTTAAATTATTTTTTATATATTTAAAAACACTTTATCTAGATAGTCTATAATAATAATAGTAGTTTAAAAGTTATATATAAATATTACTTTATAATCTTTAAATATCTTTATACTGTAAAAAAAGATTCTAATAAAAAAGATATATATTATAATATAACTACTATAACTAGATATCTTATAATATCTACTTATAAAAAGGCTATAAATAGAAATTAATAATAAAGATAATTTAATAAGTTTATTTAGTTAATAGTATAGATATCTTTTTTATATAATATATATTATTAATATAATTAAATTAAGATAATCCTATTTAAGAGTTATTCTCTAAGATAGTTTAAAAAGATAATCTATTATAATTTATTATAATTAACTAACTTCTTTTTTACTTTATTAAATATCTAATCTTTTAATAGATAATATTATAAGTATATTTAACTTTAAACTTTTTATTTATTCTTTTTACTAATATAATTTAATATTAACTATCTTCTTATATAAAAGAATATTAATAATCTATACTTAAACTACTTCTAGTAGATATAAAAATATCTATTATATTAGATTACTAGATATTATTATTTAAATAAATATTTATAGCTATTACTAGCTATTTTATTAATATTAATTAGTACTATTAAAAGATACTTTTTAGATTTAAATCTTTTAAAGATATTTACTTTAGTACTAATCTAAGTAATATCTTTTTAGAGATACTTATTAATTATAATATCTAGGATTATATATTTAGATTAATTATAGATAATATATTAAATAATAAGATTCTTATTAACTTATTATAATAAGCTTTATTAAGTGATATTTATATTATCTAAATTTTTTATCTTATATATATTATTTAATTAAGTCTGAACTAATTTTTTAATTATTTAAAAGTAATTTTTTAAAATAATATAACTAAGACTAAATAATCTAATTATTAATTAAGACTTATAAAAGTAAATATCTAAAATAAAAATTATAGTATATCTTATACTTTAAATAAAGTTTAATATCTTATAGTTTATATCTAGATTAATTTCTAACACTATAAAGTATTTATTAATTTTTAGTCTTTAGAGTAAGTACTTATACTATTTTAAGATATAAAGATTAAATAGAATTTAATATTTTTTATATTTTATTAAGTTAAGAGACTCTATGATTTTTTTAATATATTTTATATAAACTATAACTATAAGGAGATAGTATTTAATAATAATAAATAGCGCTAGATTAATTATCTTCTTTCTTTTATAAAGCTATTCTATAAATATACTTTTACGTTTTTAAAAACTTAAGATATAACTATATATCTAGTATTCTAGATTTATAATATATTATTTAAATATCTTAAAAAGTTTATTAAATAATTTTAATAAAAATATATCTTATAGAAATAATAGATACTTTCTATCATAGGCCGAAGCCTGGAAGTGGATCACGTGAAGATACGTGACCTAGGCGCCCTATGTAAAGCGCCTGACTACGTACTAAACTCTCCTTTCTCTAAGATTGTTGTAAATAGTATATTGGTCTAGCCTAATTGAATTAATAAAGCTTTAGCTCTTTATATATAATAATCTTCTAATACTATTATTAAAATATTAGAAAAAACTCTAGATACTGAGTTTAGGCTATGAAGAAGAAGAAAGTCTTAAGTTTTTATAATTCAGTATATATTTATACTAGAACGGAATAGATCTCTCGAGTAATATAGATACTTAAGGACAGCCTTAGCCTAACAGCCCTTTTTAATAAGCGCAGTTAATAATATAGTAGCTAGTACAGAGCTAGTAGGTATAGGTTAAGTAGGTGGCGGTGTAAAATATCTGTATATGCTAGTTAAAAAACTTACTTGTAGTAGTAAATTTTAATAATAGAAATAATAGAATAGAAGCGGAAGATATAGTAAAGTAAGACTAGTTTACTATTATAGCGTAGATAGAAGAATAGGTTAAGACTTTTTATAGATTATAAATAAGATTTCCTAACTTTATACTATTTGTAGGAAGTGTTAATGATTAGCTTATTTGGTGAATTATAATAGAAAATAAATTAGAAATTGATAGAAATATTATTAGATTATCTTCTAACTAGTTTATCTATATCTTCTTTTAATTAAAAAAGTTTGTATAGAAGAACTCTAGAATATATATAAAGTATATCTAAGATTCTATAGGTTTTTATAATCTACTTAACTACTTCAATTTAATCTATAGCGATCTTAATATCTAGATATAAGTAGCTTATTACTTATATTAGATTTACTAAATCAAAAGTATAGCTTTTTTAAGATTCTTACTAAAGTTGGAAAGAGAGTTTACTAATATGAATATTACTAATTAGTTTAATAAAGTGAAATAATAGATCCTTTTAGAATTATTAAATAAATTAATAAGTACCTTATTAATAAATTATAGTATACCTTTTACTTATACTAGAGTAATTATCTAACTTTATAAAATTAGTATAGATATAGATATACTTAATATTACTAAGTTATTATTTTTTTATAAGATTATAAAGTTAGTTAATAAAATAGACTAGATATTAACTATCTTTATAAATTATACTAATTTATATACTAACTATAGATATAATAGCTCTAGTAATTAAAAAAAAACTTATTAGATTACTAAAAAAGAAATATAAGACTATTATAATAAAGGTTAGTGCTTACACTATAAAAGATCTAGTTACTAGATTATAGAATATCTCTAATTATCTACTAAGTATCTAGATAATAAGAGCTATATTATTATTACTAGATTGTTAAAGAAAAGAGAGAATCAGAGTAATACTAGAAAGGAATTAAAGTTAAAATAAAATATACATATAAAGAAGTTAAAATTAGTTATTAAGTAGAGTGATATAAATAGTGATAAGAGCTTAGTAACTAGTAATAGCGAGTTAGAAAATAAGTAACTCTTATTCTAAGCTATAAATAAGAGTAAAGAGAAGTTAAGAAATTAGATAGAAATAAGAAATTACTTTTTTTAGTTAATATTAGAGTAAATAGAATTCAGTTTATAGAAATATTAGTTAATTATAGTTACTTAAACTATACTATTATAAATAGAACTCTTATTAGATCTTTTAATCTCCTATATATTAAAATATATCTCTAATAGCTTAATAGAGTAATAGTGAACTAGAGTTAGATTACTTATATTATCTACTTTAATACTAATATTTATAACTATTAATAAGATATGGTTTTTGTATATATTATTAAAAACTAGATAGATAATATAATTCTAGATCTCTCTTAGATTAAGGTTATAGATAGTACCTATTCCTTATATAAAAGATATATAGATATCTACTTAAAGATTTATAAGAAGATATAATATTAGAACTAGAAGGATAAGATAATTAAATCTATTAAAATAAAACCTTTAAAAATAAAAAAATTAAGCGTAAAGTTAATTTAAAAAATATTTAACTATTTCTTAGAATTAAAATATTTACAAGTTAGAAAGGTTATATTAGATAATATTAATAAGATACTATAGTTTAAAAAGAGTATTAATATTAAAAAGAAGTTATTAGAGTAGTATTAGCTTTAGCTTGATATTTTTAGTTAATAGCTTGCTAATAAACTACCTTTTTATAGATTTAGAATTAATTATAGGATTTTATTAAACTGTGACTAGAATAGTATTAAAGAATTACTTTTATATAGACTACTATATAGTATAAATAAAGAAGAGTTATTATACTTATATAAAATATTAATTAATTTACTTGATAAGAACTTTATTAGAGTTAGTAAGTTATTTATTATAGTACTAGTATTTCTAGTTTAAAAGTTTAGTAGAGAAGTATAATTCTATATTAACTATTATAAACTAAATAAGTTAAGTATAAAGAACTACTATCTATTATCACTAATCTATAAGATATTGAGAAATATGTTAAGTATAAAATGGTTTATAAAGCTAGATATTATCGCTATATTCTATAAAGTATAAGTTACTTCTAGTAAAGAATAGAAGATAGCGTTTCATATATAATATAGTTTTTTTAAATAAAATATCATATCTTTTAGACTCACTAGTATATCTGTAATATTTTAATAATTTATTAATTAAACGTTATAAGAGTATCTTAATAATTTTATATTAACTTATATAGATGATATTATTATTTACTCTAGTAAAATAATTAAGAACTACTATTAAAAGGTAAATAAAGTCCTCTAGAAGCTAAAAGATATCAGTCTATAATGTGATATTAGGAAGTTAGAGTTTGAGTGGATTTTAGTGAAATACCTTAGGTTTATTATATATATAGGTAAAGAAGTTTATGTTAATCTAAAAAAGATAGAAGTAATTAAGATATAAAAAGTATTTAAGTTAGTTTATGATATATACGGTTTTCTAGGATTTACTAACTTTTATTAGTTATTTATATCCTAATTTACTACTTTATTAACGCTATTAATCTAGTTAATAAAGAAGAATATACTATTTCTATAGAGTAAAGAATATTAATAAGTATTTAAGAAACTTAAAGATCTTTTTATTAATATATTAATCCTTATATACTTTAAAAAAGAAAAGGAGATAATAGTAGAAACTAATATTTCTAGTTATATAATAAGAGTTATACTATTATAGTAATAGAAAGATAAAAGACTTATACTTTACGCTTATATATCACAAAAGTTATTACTAGTAGAATTGAATTATAAGATTTATAATAAAGAACTGCTTATAATTATATATATTTTTTAAAAATGGTGATCTGAATTGAAGATAGTATCTTATTTTACTATTATAATAGATTATAAGAATCTTTATTACTTTAATAAGATATAATACTTAAACAAATAATAAATATAATAAGTAGGTTTAATAATAGAGTTTGATTTTACTCTTTATTACTAACTTAGAAAACTTATTATTTTACTAGATATATTGTTAAAAAGAGGATAAGATCTGTTATAGAATATTATAGATAAAAGGCTTTTAAATCGTTTCTGAACACTTTTTGAGAAAGTAATGGTTCAATATAACCGACTATATAATATGGATAATATAACTAGACTAGAATTAGACTTTATAGTAAATATACTATTTTTTAAAGAGTTAGAATTATAAGAAGGATAGAAAAAAGATAGAATAGATAATAGGATATACTAGGTGTACTCCTAAGCTTTATAGAAAGACAACTACTATATTACTAATAAAATAGATATAAAGATAAATCTCTCTAAGTACTATCTTAATAAATAAAGGTTATTATATTTCTATTAAAAGATCTAGATTTTTAATAATAAGTTTCTATAAATAGGAATTATCTAGAAGATATATAATTCTTATATTACAGATTATCTTAGATAAGACATTATATACTTAATACTATCTTAATATTTCTTCTAGCTAGATATAGTAAGAGATATATAATAATTCCTTTAGAATTATATAATCTATAGAAGAAGTTTAATCTAGTAAGATATAAAATATAGATTATTAAAACCGCTACTAATTCTATAATAGATCTAGACTAAGATCTTAATAGATTTTATTATAGATCTTCTCCTAGTAAAAAAAGACAGAGCTATAAACTTACTTATTATTATAGATAGATTTATAAAGAGGATGATCTTAATTAGAATAAAGAAAATTATATTAAAAGTAATAGTAGAAACTTTTTTAATATATTTCTATATATACTATAGGCTTCTAAAAGTAATTACTAGTAATAGAGATCTATAATTTATAGATAGATTCTAGTATATTGTTTATAAGAAATTATTAATTTAGTACTAACTATCTACTACTTTTTACTTATAGTTAGATAGTGTGATAGAGAGAGCGAATCAAGAGGTTAAAAAGATTATATAAACCTTTATTACCTATATATAGAATAATTAGAAAAGCTTATTACTAATAGTTATTATAGCTATTAATAACTAAAATATCTTATTAATAGGGTTATTACCTTTTTTTTTTATTTACAGCTATTATATTAATCTATTAAGTATTAATAAGCTTAAGAAGATTAGAGAACTAGAATAAATAATAACTTAGTTAATAATTACTAGTAAGTTCTTTATAAAACAGCTATAAAAGGCTACTAAATAGATATAATCTATAATTACTTTTATATAAAAAATATAGTAAGAATAAGTAAATAAGTCTTATTAAGTAACACTTATCTACTATATTAATAATAGAATATAACTTAACCTATAAAATATTTACTTCTAGTATTTATCTAAAAAGTTTAACTAGGTCTATATATAATATATAGTAGAAAAAGTTCTAACGCTATATATAGTCTAACTTAATATCTTATTTAGCGTACACTTAGTATTTTATATTAAGCTGATTTAATCTATATTATTAGACTCCTTTCTCTTTTAATTTATAGATAATATATAACTACCTATAATAGAGATTAACAGTAAACTAGAGTATAAAGTAGAAAAGATTCTAGATTTACAAAAAAAGTATATTAGAAAAAGAAGATAAATAGAAGTTTTAGTAAAGTAAGTAAGTTATATAAAGATGTTATAAAAGTCTTTAGATATTATTAAGGACTATTTAGCTCTTAATATTTATAAGTAACGATTTAGGCCTATACCTAGACTTGCCTAGTATAAAACTAACATTAATAGAGATATCATAATCCCTATATTAAGACTAGCACGTCGCTAAAAGTGAGAAAGGGAGTACTATCACAGACTGAAGCCCAGAAGTAGATCACATAAAGGCACATGACCTAGACACCCTATGTAAAACGCCCAACTACGCACTAAATCCTCCTTTCTCTAAGATTATTGTAAACAGCATATTAGCCTAGCCTAATTAAATCAATAAAGCTTTAGCCCTTCACACTTTCCTTCTTTAAAACTAGCTAATTAAAATTTAATAAGTACTATTTATAGATAGATTATAATTATAATTATCTTTATATAATTAGTATTATACTAGTACTAGATAATAGATTCTAATTCTTTCTTATTAATAATTAAATTAAAGAATAATATAATAAATATTAAACTTTATTTTAAGATATTCTTTTATTTTATTAAAAATATTATACTATAAGTTAAGGTCTATTAGTCTCTTTATTTAAATTAAAATTAAGTATAGCTTTTTATAATCTACTTTATTTAAAGAAATCTAAAATAAAACTAGTTAGTAATAAAATAACTTAATATCTTAATAATAATAAGTTTTATTCTTTTTCTAGATTTATATAATATTTATTACTAACTCTATTAAATATTATTAATTCTAAATTACTACCTTTTTAATAAGATAATTATAGTTATTTTCCTATTATTACTTTATTTGTATAAGATATTTTTATAATTCTAGTAATTAGTATAGATATAGAATAATTATTTAATATTACTTATAATATTTATTATTATTATTATAGTTATATAAAAACTAAGATTATTAAAAAGTTAATACTATTCTTTTATATTTTAAGATTTAATCTTAAATTATATAAGATAAAAGAGTTTAAATAATTCTTTTTTTTAAATAAGATTAAAGTATTAAAAGAAGAAAAGAGTAAGAAACTTAATAATATTAAATTTAAATAAATTAGTAATATAAAAGAATAATCTAAGAGTTTAAAGAATTTAATTAATAATAGTAGTAATAATAGTAGTAATAATAATAGTGATAATAATAATAGTAGTGATAATAATAATAGTAGTGATAATAATAGTAGTAATAATAGTAGTAATAATACTAGTAATCCTCTATTACTAAGTTATAGTACTTAGCTATATATATTAAAGAAGAAAAAGAAGTATAAGAAAGATAATATATATTAGACTTATTAATTTACGCTAGATTTAAATTATAATATATTAATATATACTTGAACTAATTAATTAATAATTTATTAAATTTAAAATAAATAGTATAATCGAAATACTCAAAATTACTAAGAATTTCTATATTATTTATACAGTTATAAGAAAATAGTATATTTGTACTGTTTAGTCGTAGAGAGGGGCCTGACGAGCCCCTCCTTTCAAGCTATAGGCCTAAAGCAAAAGCCCGAAACCTGCTGCGAGCTTTGGGACCAGGCTCGAAACCCGACCCTTTTGAGGGTCGAGTCGGGTCGAGTTTCAGGTTTTTCAAGTTTTACGGAAGTCTAGTTTTATTAGTAGCTGCTGTAATAATAAAGTTATTAATATAAATTATGATAATGATTATTTATGTATTTTTGTTATGAATGTAGATATAGGGATTATTATTAAGTGGTAGGAAGTTTATGTGTTATAGCGTTTTATTAAGTTTCTTATTTTATAAGAAAGCTAAGTCTTAAAGACTATAGAAAGCTTGGTTAATCTATATAATCTAGGTTTTCTTATCTTTATTAGTATCTTTGAACTTAAATTTGTTGGGCTATTATATGTATATAGTTTTCTTATTTTTATATGATATATTAAGATAAACAGTCTTAAAATCTATTTATTGTTATTTGAAATTATAAATAATAATTATATTAAGAATAACTTTTATTAGGGATTTAGAGATAATAGGAGTATAATAGGTATTATTCTTTTTTTTTAGTCTAAAAATTATTATAAATAATCTAGTAAATCTTAAAGCGATTGATGTAATACTTATAATCTAGTTTGATATTGTATATCTACTTTTCTAGTAATATTTTAGCCTTTTTAGATTTTAAGATAAATATGTATATCTTTTAGGAGTTGAGGTCTTTAATCTAGATAGCTATGGCAGCTTTTTATTAAGATTAATATAGAGATTTAAAAGCTATATTATATAATTTTAGTATAATAATATTGTATATATAAAGTGGTTTTTTATTTTTAAAAATCTATTTTTTAAGATTTTTGGGTGTTAGTAGTAAGATAGTTAGATTATTAATCTTTATCTAAATAGTAATAGTAATCTATTTACTTTCTAAAATGTTATCTTTTTTTTTAGTATCTTTCTTATACTTAGTATTCTTTTTATAAGCTTTGGTAATCTATTAGATTAGTTTATTTCTCTCTATCTTTATAAGCTTTAGATTTAGATTATTATATTAGTCTAGTTATATATTATAAGTAGTATATATAAGATAATACTATTTTAGATTAGGAGTAATAGAGAGTTTAGTAAGAATTAGTATTATTATAGAAGTTATTATAATCTATATAGATTAGATTTATGTTAATATTAATGTAGTTATAGTTATAGCTTTTAGAGGTTATAGAATATATACTATATATAAAATTAGTATCGCTAGATTAGCAGTCTTAGTTAACTATAAGATAGGTAATATAGTAGTAGTTAATATAGTTTTTAGTAGTTATAAAATAATAGTTTTCTAAGGTGTCTATTAAGATATTGTTAAGTTAAGAGTTAGTAGAATCTCTAGAATTCTTAAATTCTATCGTTTAGTAATATTTTAAGAAATAGCTTTTATTTTTTTATTAAGAATTTTAGGTTATAAAGAATTATTGAATAGTTACTACTCTTATTATAACGTGTTTTCTATAGTTATATGTATAGTACTAGAAGTAAATAGATTAGGTAGTTTTACTAATTTTTATAAAAACTATCTATTATTACTATCTCTTTCTTCTTAATATTATTTACTTATTATATTTTAAAATATTTAATATTAATATATATCCTAGCTAGATATTTTTAACTATACTTTTTTTAAATTATGGTTAACTTATTTCTCCTAATCTACTCTTATGGTCTTTCTAAACTGTATTATCTCTTTTATAATATCTAAATATTTATTGTTATCTACTAGATAAAGGGTAAGTATAGATATCTTCTTTTATACTAGAGTTGTTAATTTAAGCATAGGTTTTATAGGAGTATAAGGGATATTAAAGAATAGTGGTATATTATTTACTAGAGTAGATATTTGTATTATAAGATTTTTAGAAATAAGATTAATATTACTACTTTTATTATAATTATCTTTATTATAATATTATTCCTCTACTATATTATTTTTAATTATATAGTTATTATTATAGCTTTAAACAGTATTAGCTAGAATTTAAATAGTAAAAGCTAAGTTAATATAGTAGCTCTTTTCTTTAATAGGAATATAAATAACCTCTTTATAGAGTAAGATCTTTATAAAGCTCTTCTTATCTATTTTAAAATCTTTAGTGAATGTAATATCCCTAGATCTTACTATATAATACTTTTTAAGATCTTAAATCTAATAGATATATCCTTTATCCTTTTTATAGTTAATAAGATGGTTTTTCTAAGTATATAAATAGGTTTTATAGTTTTAAATATAGTTCTTTTTAAAGATATAAATATATGTAATAGTTCTCTAAAAATAGAGATAATTTATAGATAGGATAATATTAATTATATTTAAAAGAGAATATTATATTTTAATAAGCGAAATATTAGTTTCTAGGTTTATAAGATAGTTAATTATATAAATAGTTACTTTAATAGTGAATAGCTATAATTTCTTTAGTAATCTAGAGTTAATTATTATTGTATAAGTGATCTAGTTTATATAACCGCTATAGGCCTCTATAATACTAGCTTATTAATAAGTATATAATGCTATTATTTTAAAAGTTATATCTTTCTATTTATTTTAAGCGATAAACTATTTAAATTTAGTTCTGTTATTAAATTACTAGATAGTGGGGTAATAGTTATTCCTAAGTTTCTAAGTTTTATAGAACTTAATTATCTTAATAGAGATATTAGTTTTAGATTTCGCTATAATATTATGACTATAATAAGTTATATTATTAATAATTAGTACCTAATACTTAATACCACTATATCTATCTAGTTATATGGGTTATATATCTGTATAAAACTTATAGTCTATATTCTAAATCCTTATCTAACGTTTATAAGAAATAAGTTATTTTGACTTATCTAGGCGATATATCTTATAATTAAACTCCTAGTTATCTAGAGAAGCTATATCTTCTATAAATATACGTTTTTTAATAGTAGAAGCTTTAGACTTACCTATATACACTAAATATTAATAGATTTTATATATTAATAATATCTTAAAATTAATACTATAATCATTATCTAAGTCTTTTTTAACAATCTTCTAAATATAATCTTCCTCTAGCAAGAGGTTAATAAGATAGAGAATACTATAAAAATAATCTACTTTACTAAAGATATCACTATTTACTTTAATTAATATACGCTTAACTAGATTATAATACATAAAATACTTATTAGTAAGACGTTTTAATAATAGAATATAGTTATCTATAGTTAGACTATAGTATCTAAAGATTAATATACTATTCTTCTTTTTATTTATAAAAGAATAAATTAAGATTATACTCTTACTTTTTATAATTATTTTCTTATTAATAATAGAGTAATAGATATAAGCTATTATAGGATCTGTATCTTTGTATATATAAAAATCGCTATAGAACTAGATTATAATACGTTTTAAACCACTATTAATTAACTAACTAGTTAAGTTATTAATTACTAAAGTAGTAAACGCTATACTAGCCTTACTATTCTTTTTTTTAAGCGCTTTATCTAGACACTAAATGTTAGTATATGATATCTAATAACCAAGTATATTCTTAGATAATAAAAAGTACTTTTTTATATCATAAAGACCATGCCTATAATAAGCATAATTACTATTCACATCACGTTATTTCTTAGTATTTCGATATTTATAAGTATATTTAGTAGGGTTTTTTCCTTAAGGTAAGGAATCTTTTATACTTATAGTATTATATATTGTTATAGTTATATCTATTACTAAGTTGTAGGTAAGAGGATCTAACTGTTTTATATTATCTTAAAGCTTATTTGATTTATCTTTATTATTATCTTTTTTTTTGTTATTATTGTTATTATTATTGAAAGATTTAGGATTTAGATAAGTACTTAATAATATCATACTAGTAGCTAACTTAATAAATCTATACTTACTATTTATCCTAGTCTGTACCTCTATTTCTATAAACTTATAGATACTATTAAATATATCTTCTATAAACTTATCTAGTTTTATTCTTTTAATCTTCTATTATATAAAAGTGACCTAATCTAATTTACTACTTAGATTATATATAAGCTATAATATTAGTAAGAGCTAATGAATATCTATATTTATATCTTTAAGTTTTTTAATATAATTGTATAAAGTAGTGATATACTTTTTAATAGAGTTATAGTCTTTCTAATATATATCCTATAGCTTAATAGCTTTTAAAATAAGCTTATTTAAGTAGTTAGAATCTATAATAATCTTCTAGATATAATCTATTATATTATCTATATAATAACTACTTTACTTAAGAATACCTTCTTATTATAGTTTATACTAGATATTATTAGTAGACCTTGATAAGTCCTATAGGACTTAAAAGATTTTGGTCCCAACTCCTGATCCTATTAGTCCTATGAGACTAAAGAAAATCTTAGTCCTAAAACCTTAGTATCCCTATAGGAGTCCTATAGGGGTAATAGGACTCTTATATAGTCTTATTAAGTATATAACTTTGCTAAGTACTTCCTATCTAGGATATATAAGCCTACTAATTAAGTTAATAAATTCCTATTTTTTATTATTATATTACTTTTGTTATATTTAGTATATAAGAAATATTTAACTTCTATTTTATATATTATAGTTAGAAATTTTTATATTAGGTTATTACTTTTAAAACTAATAAATCTTAATATAATATTAATCTTAATTAGTTTACTATAGAGTTACTTACTAAAGTTAATATATATTTATCTTTTAAAAAGCTATATATTAGAAAGGAAGAGACTATATAAAAGATTAATATTAGGTGACTATAAAAATATATATTTATATTAGTGATATATACTCTAGATTCTTTTTAATTATTTTATAGTTTAATTAATAGATTAAATACTAATAATTCTTATCTTATTTTAATATCTTTAGAATTATAGTATCCTAGTTTAACTCTTATAGTTTAAGAATACTATATATATATTATAGTGAAGTAAGAAATCGATATTAAAAATGTTAAATAATTTACTTAAGATTTAGAGGAACCTATTTAACTCTGAAAACTCCTTTTTCAAGTAGTTAATAAGAGTTTTATAGAAGTCTTATAAGAGTCTTATAGAAGTCTTATAAGAGTCTTATAGAAGTCTTATAGAAGTTTTATTAACCTATAGGGTTATCTAGTTAATTAGTATAGACTATTTAGATTTACTTATATCTATTTATAATATATTATAAATAAAAACTAAAATCTCTAGTGAGTTTTATCTAGAAAGATTTAAATCTTTTAGCTTTAGTAAAGATAAGAATATTAAAAGTAATATGATATTCTTTCTTTATTTTATTTATTTAAGTTTATTAAGTATTTAAGTTTATAGGTATTATATCTTATTATAATACTTATATAGAGATAGACTAATCCTTATAAATTATATTTTTAATAATTAGAATTAATTAACTATCTTCTATTTATAGCTTTAATATTAGAGATAATCCCTTTATACTAAATAAATTAATTAGTTAATAATCGTTCTATATATTACTTCTATCTAATATCCTTAATACTAACGTGAATCTTATATTATCTATCTTTTATTAAATTAATCTATAAAACTAAAAATATTAAATATTTTAGATAGTAATAAATAAAATTAAATTTATTAAATAGTAGCGCTATATTATAAGAGTATATCTTAAGTCTTCTCTTTATAAGATAAACTTTAATATATATTATATTTTATTTTTATAAAAGTAATTTAATTAGATAGCTTATTATTAAATTAAAAGATTAATAGTACTTTATTAAAAATATAAAAAAATAATTATTTATCTATTATTAACTTTAAATAAATTAAAATTATTAAAAATATACTTAAATAGTTGTATATATAAAGCTATAATATAAAATAAGTTAACTTAGTAGTATATTAAATAATCTTTTAAACTAGTAGTAAATATTATTAATATACTTATTTATTAATTTATATTTATTTCTCTATTCTATATAGTCTATCTATACGTCTACTTAAAAAAGGTTTAACTAATAGAGATTTAAATATATCTAAGTTAAATTTATTATAAACTCTTAATTCTCTTTTTAAATATTAAAGTATTAGAACTTTTAAAATCTTATTATAAAAGCTTAACTTATATAATAAACTCTTACTCTACTAACTCTTATAACTACCTATTATTGTCTTTACTTAATTATTTAAATAAAATAATAAAAGTTACTCTTTTCTTTTCTTATTAGTATAAAACTCTTAATCATATTAGATTACTAGATCTTACTATTTTAATAGATATTTATAGTAATTATAGATTATTTAGTTAATTAAAAATAGGATTATTATAAAATCTTTCTAGACTTTATATCTATTTATAGTTAATATACTAGTACCTATTTTATTAAGATTTTATTTAAAATTCTTTAAGAGTATTAAATTATTAATAGAGTAATTATAATTACTACTAATAATATATCTAATAATAAAATAATAGTTAATAGTCTTTATAAATTAATATAATAAGTAAATCTCTTATTATTAATAGAGATTATTTAAGTTTTTTATTTAGTATATATAATCTAGCTTAATCTTAAAGATCTATTTAAATTAATAAAGATTAATCTTAAAAACGATAAAACTGTAATTATATAGTTAAAAGAGAATAATAATACTTTCTAATAAGTAAAGTAATAGAAAGATATAATCTATATACTAGTAAAGGTATATCTATTTTTCTTATTTAAACTCTAAACTAATTTTTTTTATTTAATTAAATTTATACTTTTATTATATTTATTAATATAAGTCTATAATAACAGGATATATTCTTTACTCTCTAAGATAAAAAACTAAAACTTATATTAATTTAAGATATATAGATTTAATAGAATTTAATATATCTTATACTTTAGTATACTAATTATCTATAAATTACCTTTAAATAATACTATATAGAGTATTAATAATCTAAATTCTATTTAAATAAAAGTAAGTAATAATAGATTAATTACTTATTTTATATTATAAAGCTATTCTATAAATTCATTATTAATCTATTAAAGATTAAAACTATAACTATATATAATATATTTTTAATTTATAATTAACTATTTAACTATTTTAAATAGTTAATTACCTATTTTTATTATAAATAAGTATCTTAGAAAAAAGCTATACTCTATATCTTTAAAGCTAGAATATAGAAGTTATCAGTATACTATAAATTAATAGAAAAAACTTATAGTAATCTATATACTATTAAGATAATTCTTATACTATAGTATAAACTAAAATTCTTTTAAATATTAGAATAGTAAAATAAGATTAAATTTAAGAATAATCTTTTTACTTAGTTTAAAATTTATAAGAAATCTTTTTATTATTATTTTAAGAAGTATTCTAAATATTAGCTAGAAAAATAAATACTATCTTTTTAGAAGAATATAATAGTAAAGATTAAAGATAAGACAATAAACTTTCTTATAGAGGATTAATTATTAATACTATTAATATAGAAAATAATTAAGTAATAAAAAGAGTTAAAAGGATACTTAAACTTTAATATATTTTCTTTATTCTAATTTTTATTTATATTAATAGTTAATAGAATAGAATTTAATAAACTTATATTACTTTTAAAAGAAGAATATATATATATTCTTAATCCTTACTTTATTTATTTAAAACGTTTTTTCTATTTTTATTATAGATATAGGGATAAAGTGTCTTTTTAGTACTATATATAATATCTACTATTATTATTAAGACTTATTAAATAAAATAATAATCTAAAATCTAATAATACTTTACTATTTATTATAATTTAATATTAAAGTAGAGCTTAATAAAAAGATTTAAAATAAGTTTTTATTAAATATAGATAAGTATACTAAAATAGATAAATAAAAAGAAATAGTTCTACTAGAATATATTCTAGACCCTATTAATAATAATAAAGATAGTGATTATATTAATCTAGATAAGAAGATCTAGGTTTAATTAGATACCTCTAACTATAAGAAGTCTCTTTTTATAGCTGAATTAAGCTAGGTATATCTATAGAGAGTAATTAAATGTTAAAGAGATAATAATTTATATAAGTATAGGATTTAGAGATAATATTTAAATATAAAGTATTTTAAATATAATTAATATTAAATATTTTAAATACAATTTTTAACTTATCTAGGATTATTTTTATTAAATTACTATTTCTTAAAGTAATCTTAATATCTAAAATTATAGTCTTATTATTTATAACTTATATAAATCACGTTTTTAGAGATATTTATACTATTTATAGTTCTATAGGACTCCTATTAAAGTCTTATAAGAGCAGACTAGAGTTTTTAGTCCTATACTTAGTAATCCTATAGGACCTAATGGGACTCCTATATGGTCCTATGGGATAGTTCTATAGGATGACTCTCATGGGACTTGTCGAGGTCTAATTATTAGAGACTTATATATATAGCTATCTAGTAATAGAATGTAAGTAATATTCCTATTTTTTAAATATCTTATTATTAGCTTTAGAATATAAGATTTCTAATTAAATAAGTTTATAAAGATATATTAGAGATAAAGTGAACTCTACAATAGGTATCTAGTCTAACTAATTCCTTTACTTAAGATTAAGGTATTTTATTTTTAAAATCTGTATATCCTTAATTTTCTCTAGTAGTAGCTTAGTCTATATGGAAACTATAGGCGTAGTTATATTGTTTTGATAGGATTATAATGGGGTACGATAAAAACGTAATAAGTCTTGACTGTATTTGGGTATTCTAGGATAATATAACGATGATCTTTGATAGGTTAAACGATAATAATCTAATAGTATAGATAGGATTTGATGAAATAAAGAATAATAAATGGATGATAAACTAGGTGGGTCTTGGGATGACTCACTTAGCTAGTAGGAAGCGTATTGAAATAGATGATGTCAGTTGCCCAGACTGACGAGTGCTTATAACCTGATAGGACAGAGAAGCACTACGAATAGAAACAGATGCGTAGAGTAGTAGATACAATTCTCTGTCTAATAAAACGGACGAGGGGAAAAAGAGAAGAGAGAGAGAGCGAGAGCAAGAGAGCGCCATATGGGCCTGTCCACCATGGGGTGGGTCACGTGACCCGGCACCCCGTCAGTTCTTTTTCCGGGTTTACTTCCAGAAGAGCAAAAATGGTCAATAATGTATGTCTTGTGGGAGATGAGCAGAGGAAAGAGAGGGATAGAAAGAGGCACTCGATCTACATCTATCTACAACTGCACTGGAGCCCAATCAACTAGACAGGGACGGGTGTCGACCCTCAGTCAGTACTTGAGTTGGTTTTTAGGGGTATAAAAAGACGATTTTGACAAGTATTCGGAGGAAACACCCATAGCTTGGTACTGAAACTACCAACTCTTACCGGAACGAGACAGCTAGATGTAAAGGTGATTGTATTCCCTCCTAGCTAAGAGAGGTAAGAAAGGATGTTCAGGTTGTGCAGCCTTTTTTGGGGCACGCAGCCTCAAGAATAACTTGAATCAGAGTGTCCACAAGCTCAGGTCATCCTGGTTCTTTGATTGATCAGGGGAATTAGCAAGGCCCCAAAGTTCCCAGATACAACACAAAGCGCCCTGATCCGTGGTGATTTCAGTGTTCATGCGGTGGCGACCCGGGCGGCGGCGCTCCCAAGACCGAGCTTCTTTTGCCCTTCGGAAGTCGATAAACGTTCTGTCCGGGCGATTCAATCAGTGACGAGGCTTTGATCCACATTGAAGGCACTTACAGCTTTGAGGATTCGGAATCCCACACGAGATGAGTAGCCCAGGGTGAGAAAGGCTTATAATTTGATCTCGCCAGTGTAACGTATCCCTTTTCGAACTCCTCACGGATCTTATCTCGTTCCGCTCGGTTGAAAATCTGAAAGAACTTGGGCAAAGGAAAGCCAGGATTGAATCCTACATGATCATCTGCAAGTCTGACTCCAGGTAGTCGCTGGAAGACCATGTATACGATAAAGCCTCCAGGAACAGGATCATCGTTGTCTTGGAGTTCCTCCCTAAACCCGAGTAGAGCAGGTACCATAGTAGCATTGTGCTTATGGAAGAATTGGAGGGCGTCGACTTCACTGTGTGGGCACAGGTCGGCTTGGCGGCGGCGAACTTCCCGGGATTCAAACTCGGTCAGTGGATGTGGGACCTGCATGTAGACTCGCATGTATGCTAGCGGACCAGATATCGCCAACTGGTCCTGGACCAGGAATGTCGCCTCGGCTGATGATGGTCGATAGTCAAGATTGTCTTCCGTTCTCTGGTGGTTATGTTGAGAGACTTTCTCATGAATTGTCCATTTCCCAATGTTTGGTTTTTGAAACGCAAACGTTGAACCAAGCCCAAATCTGCTTTGGGGGAAAAGTCCGATCTGAGCCATGGTCGCAAGGCAATCAAGTGATATCAAGACGAAGCCAGTGTATGCTTGAGATGGAAGAGTTGGAAGAAAGAAGCAGAGTGGCAGAGTGGAAACTTGGGCACCCCGTAGTCCCAGAAGGAAGGGAGGAAGGAAACCTCAGGCACATAAATATGACCATCACACTTTCCCATTTTAATACAACAAATCAAAGCGATCATCACGACATCTTCGAGAGCAAACAAAATAGCCAACGATATTAACTATCTAAGTGCAACAAAGTCAAACAGGTATTCACTCCGGAAGAGTTATCCTACCCAAAAAAAATATTGGAGATCCATAAGTATTTGACCTTGTGTATTCCGAACTCACATATTCTCTTTCGATAGCTCCTCGCAGAAAGTTATGGAATTCGATACAGAATATTTAAAAGATATTTAGACAGATGCCAAAAAGGATTCTAAGAAAGATAAGCAGGTTTACAGTAACAAGACGCTGGAGACCTCTGGAGTAGTTGAGCCAGATGCGAAGGCAAAAATGGACGGGGACCTCGGGAAAAGAAGGGAAGAACTCTAAAGGGAGGGAGAAAGCGAGATCAGGGCTCCGAGTCTCTTAACAGCCCCCTCACACGGCCGACTCTATCTCGCCCAAAGCCCTTAAGATGCTATCTCCATGAATCAGACTCTCCTTCTCAAATCATCTCAGCCCATAGGTCCAGATACTGTAAACGGTTGGGTGATTAATCAAAAGAAATGGTCGACTCCGTATTCAACATAGTAAACCAAGCTGAAGAGGAAAGACAGAAGATGAGAGATCTAACAAGCAAGAGATCTAATTCATATATCTCTCCATCTCAATACCTGCCTTTTTCCCAAACTGGCAACGCGTCTGGTATATGAATTTCCAGATTATCACCCCTCACAGAAACATTGTTTCCTTCGACCGTCTCCCTTCCTCGAAACACTAAGAACAACGTGAAAATTCAATTTCAAGTTCTTTCGTGAAGCCATCCGCGACATTGTCCTTGGTATCGACACGATGTAAAGTGATATTACGCTTCATCGCCACATTTCGCACAAGGAAGTAGCAAATATCAATGCATCATGTGGAGTTGCGATGGGCTTTTTGACGTAGAAGGTAAAGCAATGGCAGATTGATAAATTTGATGGAATCAAGCCCAGTTCAACTTTGGAAATTCAGCTAGAGAAGAGGAGGAAGGAGCTTTGTATGATGTTGATCATATGTGCGTTCTTCGTGCACAAATACACCATTCGCTCAAACGTGGCGTTGCTGTCGCCGACTAGGCTCATTATCGGGGTTTGCAACATGGTTGGTAACTTAGAGAACAGGTCGTCTTTGCGGTAGTCGTCGACGATCTTAGCCTCTCCTGCCAGCTGCAGGAATTCAGCGATGAAGTCCGTGAAACCGTCCTTCGGTATCATCTTCAAAGCATGGTAGGCTGTCAAAGCTTCAGCACGGCGGTGGGGCTGTGAAAGATAGCCCAGAAGAGAAGTCTCGCGAGTGAGATCTCTTCATAGATCTTGCGATCTTCCCATTCGCGTGCTCTCCTTCCTTACCCGGTGTTATTAACAACCGCTCCCGCGCTGCCTTCAGCATGTGATCTTCGTCCCACGAAATAGAATCATCTGCATATCTATTGAATAGGTAAAGGTCGGTCTGATAGCCCAATGACCCATTCGTGTGTCAGAAGACGAAACGACACATTCCGAAACAGTAGGTTCAGACTGTGTGGTAAGAACGACGGTGGAAAAAGAGAGAAGAGCGATCGAGCGAGCGCAAGATCGAACATGTCTAGAAGGTAGTCTGCGCAGCCATCTCCTAGCATTTCCTTCAACAAATGAATCCCGGCTTTTGTGGTAATTTTAGTGCCTTCCAAGGACATTGGAAAGGATCATTCTCAAAAGTTGCGGATGCAGGCGCTCCAAACTCTTCCAGTTGTAGGTAACCGTGATGCAGTCAAAGTGTTCATAGCAAAGGGGTTTATTTTTGGAGATGCGCCTGAGAAACATTAGTGATCCAACCCCGAAACGAGAACCAAGAACACTCACTCCAGGCCAGTTATCGGCAACACCGTGACCCTGCGTGGATCGGTGAGCTTTCGCCGCCGAATCAAAGTCGCGGATAAGCGTGCGAAGCAAGCATCGAAGCTCCAAGATGAAGTCGTCATCCCATTCAGGCCAGGTGTCATCATCCTCATCCGAGTCCCAGAAAAGCATTTCCGCCCATTTCAGGATCTTGGTGAGATCCCGAGCGTCTCCCGACATACCTTCCATAGGCGCAGGGCAAGTTGCTTTATTGGACTTGCAACCATCACAGTTGATGGAAATCCGGGAATAAGTGCAACCGATTCGCACGGGATCCAGGACCGTATCGTCAAAGGATGTATCGACTCGACGCAGACAGGAAAGACACCAGTTGAAGTCGATTTCCGCGAGAGAGCGGCGAGGCGTTGGTGGTTTGGGTGGCATCGTGTCTGAAAAAGAAGACGATGAAGGATGGAGAAGAGAGCAACTGAAACGAAGAATTCAATGATAGGGAGTCAAGGCCAGCGAGATCGTTCGCTCATATCCTGGCTTGTATTGTCACTCATATCTTCGTTCATATCCTCGCTCATATCTTCAGAGTTTGCTGGTGGGATCATCCCGTCGGCTTCTTGGTTTTCCTTCGCTGGCTGTTTGTGCCATAAGATTGGCACTGAAGGAAGTGTGAACTTATGTCAAATCAAGTGAATCTTGCAAATCCTTTGCTATGTGTAACCCGTTGTCAGTTTGATGAACTCAAGTCCGTTGAAATAGGGGTTCTAACCTTTGATGGGATTTTGAAAACCGATGTTCCTCTAAGAGCCGCCCCAGAGATACTAAACGACACAATCAAGACCCTTGTCAAAGATATCGAGGTGGACAAGTGCAATAAATTCATGCCTTTTCGTTTAAAACTCCGAATACTCTTTCTTGGGTAGTTTCGAAACCCAACTAAGAGTTATAACTGCTTCACTCTTTCAGGTCGACGACAGGCCGTGGGGGGTTCGTTTCGATCTTGACTTGTTCATGAGAGATTGTGAAGCCCGAAACTTTGATATTCTCGATATAGGACTCTTATTCTTCCAATGGGCCTGTGCTTTTCAAAGCATCATCAGGGTCATGTTGTCGAAGTCGTGCTCGGTAAGCTGCTCTTTCCTCACGTTGAATTCGCCTTTGACCTGGGCGGCCAGGGCGTGCAGACTCGACCCGAGGTTGGGCCAGGTGTAGAACTTTCCACCAACGGTGAGCGAGTGCTCCGTGGTGTAGACCGTGTGAGGGCAGTCTGGAGGCATGAGTCTGGAGGCGCCTTAGTGGTTAGGCTGGAAGCAAGGAGCGACCGACTTACAGGAGATCACCAGGGTTGATTTCAAGCTTCATCCATCGCCCATGCGCCTTTGGAACCTCTGCCCCGCAATCCTTCATTATCTGCAAGGTTTGCGTTACGTCGAAGCTCTCGGGGATGTACCATGTTTTGCATCCCGTGATGCCAATGATGTATGTGAGCTGGCCGACAGTGTCGGTGTGGATCGAGGAGAAAGAGTTCCCCCTCGAGATGAGGAAGAACTCAAGGTCTAGGACCTGCCTGTCAAAAGGGAGGGAATTGGCCTTGGACGGGTTCTAGACCTGGCACTGGAGAGCGAGGCGGAGGGCATCATCCACATACGCTGTCGCGTACACATTCAACACTTCCCCAAAGCTGTATCCATGTACCGCAATGACCTGGTCAGGTGATACATGCGATACCTTCCCAAAAGCTAGTACACTGTACGAGACCATTAGGTTGTGCAGAATCAGGCCGTGGAGTCATAGGTCAACCAAATTCCTGACCAGTTTGAAAGGAAGTTTGATAAGATCCACCCCACTGTGATGCTGGGCGATCACGGCCAACTTCCTGTCGGTGGGTCAAGATCGCTGAGATCGTCGATCGATTCTTCCAGTGACTGCCCGAGCCTACCACACGTCAGCGAAAGAAGAAAATAAGAAAAAGTTCAACCACCACTCACTGGGCGTATCAAGGCCCGCGATGGTGGTCTGGAATGAAAAGAAGCGTCAGTAGATGGATCTCAGATGTCCAGAAGGGGGTAGGAAGACTTACAGGGTCCATGATGGATGTAGCTTAGTTGGTCTGATGATATCGGGTATGTGGAAGCTCTGAAGCGGGAAATCAGCAATGGAAAGAGAGCCGCGAAAGGGAAGAGAGATGAAGTTGGAGACGGGGGATAAAAGACATTTCACACTAACACAGGACCCTCTAGCAACCTTGCAACAAACCACCACAATAAACCCAGATGACTTATAACGCCCGTCACAATTGCCCTCCCCTCTGTCAGACACAACTGCACAAGCATCACATCTCTCCGCATTGCACATCCTCCGCTGTAGTGTCGACGGTTCACCGTCTCGCTGTCATACGCTGCATCGCAGACCATCCTCCATTTCGAGTTCTGGTCGTGGTTATCTGGGATCGGGAGATTGTGCTCTTCCGCGATCCTTTACCAGTGCTCCGGTATCGCCGGCGGGCCTGCCAATGGCATGTTGTCAGTTTCATCCACCGTCTTGGGTTATCGTGCAGTTAGAATTCAGAAAGAGTAGAAGCACGACTCACTCTAGATTGGGCTGCAGGCTAGCCCACTCGTTGGAAATTACCCTTGGTAGATCGGGTAGGGTAGGTAACAAGGTGACAAGAGAGGCAACGGATGTGAGTATCCGAGCTGAGAAGTCGGTTCGGAAAGAACCGTCCCACTCCAGAAAGCCGTCGGTCGAATGAATGGCACGGTGGTAGATGTACAGGACATACACCAGGTAGAGGGCTCACGTTGGGGCCGGATCGATTTGCAATTTGCTCGATATTGTGGACGACATCCAAGGCAGGTTTAAACGACTGTTCGTACTGTGCTACTCCGCGCATATATATGGAAGCGATGTTGATTTCTTCCAGATGGGGAGTGTGGCAGGGGAGCTGCTGCGGTTGTATCTGTGTTTGAACGCGTACTTCCACGTCCACCGGGGACACTTCACCTCTGGAGACATTTCCAGAACGTCGTCGCACGCCTCCAGCAACCAGAGGATAATCCAGTCATCACTCACAAGTATCCGGGTCCCTGAATATATACTAGATCAAGTTCCGACTATCTTCAATCAGAATGCGGAAGTAGGCTATACCTTGGTCGATACAGGCCACACAAGCTCAGCGCCATCTGTCACCACGATAACAGATTGGAGTTCCCCAGGCACAGTTAGTGTAGAAGGTAGTGCGCAACACACACACAGGAAGCAGTGCTCGGAGTTTCCAGGATCGGGTGACAGCAGTCGAGGGTTGATTCGATCCTGCAAGAATCCCAGGCGCAACGTTTGCCGCAGCGAGAGAACCATGAGCACATCGTTCCGCATTCCACAGCCCTTCCAAGGCTGTTGTCATCATAATGACTGGGGATCCAGTGCCTGCTGGCTATACGCGGCATGGCACAGCATGGTCAGGTTGGAGGACGGGTTATAATGCGATGGGCGTCGCTGGCTGTGGGCCTTGACCAGATACTGGCAGAGTTTCGGCAGGGATGTCGGGCTGGCTTCTGCAAGATTGTGAGTATCGTCCACGGCACTGGCCCATTCATTCCCTTTACCTTGCAACTGTGGCAATGCGGCGTTTGCTTAACAAAAGAGACATCCTTAATGTACTGGCTATCCCAAGGTTTGACCCAGTATCAGATGTCACATGAGGAATGAATATATAAATAGAGGTAGAGAGTAGTAAGAGACAAGAGGGTGTGGAGTTCTCAGACAATCACGTCTGCTTCAACATTAGGTGATCTTGGGAAGATCAGAACGAGCGTTGGCCGCTCTCTGGATCTCAACAGTGTCACGCTGTCGAAAGGCGCGAATTCAGGCGATCCAGCTTCCTCACGTTGGACGTGACCGGGATGCAGTCAGATTGTTCATAGCGGCAGGCTTCAGTTCAATGAAGATATGAATGATAAAAAGTCAAGACCGGCGTACTCATTCGCTCATATCTTCACTCATATCTTCAAGGTTTTCTGGGGTAATCATCTCACTAGCTTCTTCTCCGTCCACATTCACTGGCTCCCTGTGCCATAAGATTGGCACGGAATGGAGACTGTATACTTGTGCTGAGTTGATGGGCATCTTGCAAGTCCTTTGCTATGCCTAAGCCGTTGTCAGTTTGATGCATTCAAGTTCGTTGAAACGGGGATTCTCACATTGCACTTATCCACTGAAATTTCGAATGCTCTTCCTGTACTAATTGGAAAGCCCGATGAAGATTCGTAGTTGCCGTGGAGCTCGGGAACAGCTCCCATGAGTTGGTACAGAAACCACAGCTTGGTAGTAAACCTCAGGCCCAGTCCATTGGTGTTGAAGGTTGAGCCTCCCACTTTTGGGGGCTCTGCTTCAATGTTTCATGTCGACGACAGGCCTTGGGTGATGTCTTCGGCCTTGGATACTTCCGTTGAGATTGTGAATCCCACACCTTGATCTCTACCAATTGGAACTCGTGCTCTACCAATGTGCTTCCGCGGTTGAAAGCATCGTTGACACATGCTGTCGCGTAAACATTCGATACATCCCCAATGCTGTATACATATACCGTTGGAGGGTTGTTGGGTGATTTTTGCGACACCTTCTCGGGAATTAGCATATAGTACGAGGCGATGAAGTTCTCCGGTATCTCTCCTGGGAGTCATGGGCCAGCGAAATTCCTTACCAATTTGTATATATCCTTCACAAAATTCAATCAACGATTGCAAAGGGGTTTCCCCCCTAGCACCGGGATCCGGGGACCCGTCAACTCCAAAGACGAGCGTACGCGCGGTTTGCAGCGTATACATAAGCTTATACAGAAGCAAATTTGGCCATAATAATAGAATTCTCGTTCACAGGGGAAGATTGTGACGAGCTTGGAGAGCAGGTCCTCTATTTGCGGGCCGTGGTATTCTCGAAACTTGACCAAGATTGCCCACGGTGTGTGTCCACGAAGATGCGCCACACCTGAGGCCCTAGTTATATCTCGGTTGACACCAGAAATCCATTCACCAAGCCGCACGACACCAGATGTTCTGCAGTAACATCACCTGCGCGCCAATCGCGAGGTCCAGGTAACGGGAGAGATCGCATGCATTCTCCGTCTTGATATGCCTGGCCTGGGACTGACCCGTGTTGACAGCTTTGATTTGCAGCACTGGCATATTCAGGAATCAGGTCCGCCAGGCGGATGTGATTGAATTCCGCCACCTCCAGCTTGGCGGGATAGATGTGCAGTGCGTCCTTCAAATGCTCGATCTCGGACAGTGGTCAGCCAGGCTAGTAGTGTCTTGTGGGTGAGCTTCGGCTTCTTCGGGGGAAACTGTGAAGCCCAAATCTTGATCCCTGCGACATGAAACTCGCACTCTGCCAATTTGTTCTGCTTTCACAGCGTCTTCCGCACATGCTGCGACGTACACATCGAATACGCCCCCAAAGCTGCGTTGATGCATAGTTGGAGAATTGGAGGTGTTTGGTGAAAGTGAAGTGTACTACCTCGTTTATTGCATTCCTGGCGGTGCATTTCCCTCCCAGATCCAACATCTGCAGGCTGAATTGACCCGTGTACCTAGAGTGTACCCATCATCGGTACTTGAGTTCTGTGCCCGGATTGGAAATTCATCTCTGTTTTTGAGATGGCGTTTCAACATTCCCAGTGAAACCCTTCTCGAATTTCGAGCTTTGTGTCGCATTCTGGGTTGCAAGTCCACTGCATCAGATTGCCAACCAGCGGTGGTTGGTAGATGAGTCTGTCGCCACAGGGTACTGCTTGCATGAGTCCGTACAAGATCGCAAATCCACTCCAGGCTTCTTTGCCAGCACGATCGGCCATGCAGATTATAGAATGATAAGTGTGAATGAGATGCAGAAGCGCGGCTCGGCAGTTTGGAAACACAACCCTTGGAATTGCTGAGCTTTCGTTGTCAAGGGCATTTTCCAATCCGTCACCCGCAGCCCCAGGTGCTTTCCTGCGAACACATCACTCCATCGTTGATTTTCGCTACCATGTAGCTCATGAGGGACCTGGCCCGGGTAGGCAAAACTCAAGACTATAGCAAGTGGAGTCGGAGGTTTGAAATGGCAGGTTAAAAAAGAAGGCAACTTGGTCTCTTCTGGATAGCCTCTGTCAGTCCATCCGTATATATAGATGCAAAATCTGGATGTCTTCCATGGCGGAAGATTGTCCTGCCATTTCTATGGCGCAGGCGTTTTGTGCATATTTTGTCGCTTTGATCGTGTGAAATAAGAAACAAGGGAACAAGAGGGGAAACGAATGTAAGTACCCGAGCGGAGAAAGTGGTTAGGGGAAGAATTCTTCCAATTTCGATAGCCGTTAAGTATAATGTATGGCAATGGCACGGCAGTAGATTCGGTGTTGTGATACCGTGAGCGTGGGTGATGTCGGAGCAGATACGGACAGTGGAATGGGTGATTCTTTGGTTGACTCCGAATCGCGTGTTGAGACGCCCAGCTTTGTTTGGTCTAGGGACTAGGTTCGGGGAACGCGAGGTTTTCTAACTGATGGAGTGGATGCAGGAGCGCCGCCAGGGTCTGAGGCGATGAGACTTGTGGATTCCCCAGGCTTCGTCGGACTGTCATCTGGCGCGGAGGACGTAAGGGAAGCATAGTTTCTTTTCACTGAAGTTCACGGATCTGGAAACAGCAGGAGCGGGTCCGCTCGGTCCGTCGGGAAACGCAGGTGAGGATGCCGATGACTTGGGAGCAGGTTTCGAGTGATATCAGATCAGTCCGGCCGAAGTCATGGCACGGAAAGAAGAGTCTTACTCGTCTTCCTCATCTTCTGAGTGCCGCACGTCGCCAGCGTTCTCTAGGCTCCTGACTGGGAAGTCTGCAAGTGCTTTAGTCAAAGGAACGTCAGAATAGCCTCGGAAAAAGGGCCAATAAGGGGAACTCACTTCGGGACAGTGCCGTTTCGCTTTGGCGCAACCGGTGCACGATTTCGTATTGTGAATCCCAACGAAGCAAGCGATTTCAACTGGCTCAACAACCCAGTTCCTGGTCATTTTATCACTGCCTGACGCACGCAGCTGATACAGAAGGTATTCTGGCGCAATATAGGCTTTCGCAAAGCCATTGTGGTATCCTTTGAAGGTGAAGCCATAGTGAAAAAGCAGCGAAACAGGGGTGAAAGGGCCACGATGAGGGACCGCAGATGGCTCAGAGGCTCGTGCAGGACCGAAAGGGCGATCAAAGTGAAGCAGAAGTTGATGGAATCCTTTCACTATGAAAAGTCATTTGCTGGATCTCATCTGTAAAGACTTTCCGTATTCATCAGACTTACCTCGGGAGATCAAGTCCCGACTCACTGGGAATCGAAGAGCAAAATGTCGATCAAGTTGTTGATGAAACCAGCGACAGAGAAGATATGGATGGTTTAAATAGGCAGTTGATAAAATATATCATATATAGTTGAAAGAAAGACATGGACTCCAAGATTGTGTGAAATCGAAGGTCGGTACGATGAGCGTTTTCTGTGGGCTCCGATCTATTGGGAAAGCCCTTGAGCTGGTGAGCGGAATGTCAGCGTCGACCAAAATGTGCCAGGGGGAGAGTTGTTGATGTTGGGGCTGTGCTTGATCGCTTCCGTCCACGTCCATGCTTCACCTCCGTAGACTCATACTGACCGTTATTCTACTCCTCTAGTAACCACGAGCACACCATTTCCTGTTCCACATCACCCGGCAATTGGCTGCATACTCTTTGTTCACGATATCGCACAGCATGGTAAGTTTCGAGTACAGGTCATGATCTGATACCCAGGTGGTATCCCGAGGTTGTGCTTTTCGACCACACGTTGCCAGAGCTCCGACAGGGACGGCGGGCTCGCTCCTGCATGGTTGTGAGTATCATCCACAGCACTCCAGGGTTGACCCATTCCCTTTACCTGTGTCAGGCTGGCGATAGCTTCTGATATTTGAGAAGGTCCAAAGACTAAGAAACTAGTGATGAGGAAGCAAGAAGCTATCGAGAGAGCCAGCTAGCAAGTAATAGCAAAGAATAGCACATATAGCAAGCAAGCAACCTCTTGCACATGCACATGTCAGAGAAAGAGAGATCATGTGATGCGCACATGACATTGTGCTAGTGCGGTTTCTGCTTGACGATAGCGACATGCTTAGAGCACTAGCTATCTGGAGTAGTGTGAAATGTCACATGAAGGATAAATATATCAATAGAAGTGGTGAGTGGTGAATGACAGGAGAGTGTAGAGTTCTCAGACAATATATAGCAAGGGGTGATAAAAGATAAATATAGAAAAGGATGTAGAGAGTAGTAGTCTGGGAAAGGCCAAGAGAGTGTGAACTTCTCAGACAATATATAGCCAGGAGTGGTAAAGGATAATTCCTAATCATGAGAGATGTGAGAACTAAGAGTATTTCCGCAAAGAAAGTGACGAGCTTGGGTCTTCATTCAAGCCCAGCTTGTAACAATAGTTGATCAATGAGTCCACGGGTAGGTGGGGATATACAAAGACGCCAGCAAGCAATTGTAAAAGCAAACAAGCAAACGGCGCTGAGATCATAGAAGAGAGCCAATGATGTTCGCAATCTACATGCGATATAGTCACATGCCCAGGTGGACATTGAGGTCACCAGTTGACTCTGAAAGAATCCCCGTACAACCCCACAACTAAATGAAGAAGACCTGTGCAGATACTCAAACACGCATTATAATGGTCTATGCAAACGGCCCGACACCACCCTATAGCTTTAAACCAGCAATCAAAGGACAATATAGCTGCATGCAGTAGTAAGCACGAGGATGTACATGTACATGATACGATACTAGCAACACAACGACGCAGTACGTCGTCTCGTGCAAGTAAGACAACCCCTGATTGGTGCCCGGGAGTGGGCACCAGCGACCAATAAGACACCCCGATCGCCCCCACGGACCCCAGCCACGGGCCACATGGGACCGGAAAAGGCCGTGAGTGGCAGCGCCGACGGAACTATCGCTGCACACGAACCCAATTGCGCTTAAAGTTGGACTCCTGCGGGTATCAGAGTTGAAGATCGACTGAAGTCCAAGTGACTTTCCCCGTGCACGTAGAGGCCTGTGCGGATCATGTCTATGGTACCTTCCCTCCCAGAATCCCTTATCGGTTATCAGCATGTGGTGAGCTGATAGGACGAGAACGCTGCTTTCCTTTGCCCTCGTGCGGAGGTGCATGGGGTCGTGATCGCATATTAGTATTGCTCTTCGCTCTTCGAGCTTCTCCTTACTTGCATCTCCTTTTTCGGTACTCGACATGGATTGGATGCATACTTACATTGCTGCTGCGGGGATGCTGGTGTTTGCCCTCGTGGGCTTGGTGCTGTTGCTGGCGTCTCGGCAGATCAGTATTGCGAATACGCGGGCTGGTCCTTATTTGAAGTTTATTTGGGCCAATTTTATCAAGCCGCATGATAAGAAGGCGGGTGGGCAGCAGGATGCGCTGGAGAGTTTCTACAAGACACAGGTGCGACTTGACAATGCAGGAACCGGGGACCTGGCTGACCTCGACAGGCTGCAATTTACGATGCTACTCGTCGTCGGTTGCTCTGCGGCCGAGAGGACATGCTCGGTCTGGTGGGGGCGCAGCTGAAGCACAAGGTTGAGAACAAGCAGATCAAGGCTGGAAAGGCCGTGTGGGTGGATGTGAGTGTTTACCCGAGGTCGTTGCTACCGTTTGAATGCTAATAATCTCAAGGTCGGTGGTGGTACAGGGTATGTGAATTGCCAGTCCTCTGACGGAATCAACTGACTCGACGAAGGTACAACATCGAAGCTATGGCTGCCTTCCTCCCCGTGGACAAGTTCTTCAAGCACGTATACTTGGTCGATCTTTCTCCCTCTCTATGTGAAGTCGCCCGGGACCGCTTCGAGCGCCTGGGGTGGAAGAATGTCACCGTTCTCTGCCAAGATGCGCGATCATTCACTCTCCCGGAGGCCGCAGACCCTCGGTCTCCCAGTTTGGCTACCGACGGCGTGGACTTGGTCACCATGAGCTATAGTCTCTCAATGATTCCTGGTGAGCACAAATTGAGCATTTGGTTTCAGTGCAGTGCTAACAGTCCCAGACTACTACAGCGTGGTGGACTCCTTGACCTCACGTCTGAAGTCAACTGGACTTCTGGGCGTGTGTGATTTCTACGGTAAGCCCAGTCATCGTTGAATGCCCTGGGTGGAAACTTACCCGCTCGCAGTCCAAAGCATCGTCGACGTCTCATGCCGGAACTATACTGGCGGCGCTTTCAACCGACACGTCAACTGGCTCGGACGCATGTTCTGGCGTGCCTGGTTCGACTTCGATCGAGTCAGCCTGGAAGCCGCTCGTCGAGACTACCTGGAATACAAGTTCGGAACCGTCATCACGGCCAGTGAACGCAACTACCTGCTCGGTGGCATTCCTTATTATATTTTCGTCGGATGCCCCAAGGAAGTTGGATCTACATCCTCCAGCCCATCTATCGAGAAGCTGGATGCCTCATTCACCGAGTCCCCATACCTGCTACCCGCGAACCACAAGCAGGAGATGGACAGCGCGGTCGTGAGGAGCACACAGGAGATCCGATCCAAGGCTTACGAGTCGGCCGTCGTCAATCTCAGCGCCAACCTGCCTTTGCCTTCATCGTTCTACCAGAACCACCACTACCGCATTCATTATAATGACATGCTCCCCAAGCACACCCAGTTCCAGAACGAGTACATCTACGCGTTCACATGGGAAGACCCGAGAGTCGATCACCAGCTGCTGAACATCGGCAAAGACGACGTGATTCTCGCGATTACCAGTGCTGGCGATAACATTCTCGATTACTTGCAAAAGAACCCCCGTCGCGTCCACGCCGTCGATCTGAACCCTAACCAGAACCACCTCCTCGAACTCAAGGTCGCCTGTTACTCAGCCCTGGGCCACCGTGACATGTGGAAGATCTTCGGCGATGGAAAGCACACTCAATTCCGCGAGCTCCTCATCTCCAAACTCAGCCCCCACCTGTCTAGCCAGGCATTCCAGTACTGGCTAGAACACACCCAGGTCTTCACATCTACATCCGGCCATGGGTTATACGAAACCGGTGGCTCCCGCCACGCCATCCGTATGGTCCGCTGGCTCTTCAACATCTTCGGACTGCAAGGCGATGTCCGCAAGATGTGCGAGGCGCAAAGCCTAGCCGAGCAGCACGAGATCTGGCCGCGTATCCGTCGCGTTCTGATGAGCCGTCCTCTTAACTGGGCTATCGTGAGTACCGAATGGTTTGCCTGGAAGGCGGCTGGTGTGCCGCGTAACCAGCGCAATATGATTCTCGATGACTTCTTCCGTCGGAATGGTCTCACTGAAGATATGAAGAAGGGCAAGGATGTCAGCGGCCAGTCGATTTGGGAGTATGTTGTCAACACGCTTGATCCTGTTGTCAACGATACCCTCATCAGCAACGACAATTACTTCTATTACCTTTGTGTTCAGGGGAAATTCTCCAGGAGGTGGGTGGAAATCTCTCCAAATATGGCCACATCATACTAACAAATACAGATGCCACCCATCCTATCTTTCACCACAGGCCCACGTCAAGCTATCGACACCAGGTGCATTCGACGGTCTCCGCATCCACACTGATGAGATTAACGAGGTCATCAACCGTATCACACCCGGAACCCTAACCATTGCAGTGGTAAGTCACATCAAATAATCAACCGAACCCAACTAACACCCCCAGGTCATGGACTCAATGGACTGGTTCGATCCCGCCGAAGACTCAGCCCCAGCCCAAGCCCGAACCTTCAACCACGCCCTGAAAAAGGGCGGCCGCGTCCTCCTCCGCTCAGCCAGTATCGACCCCTGGTACATCAAGCACTTCGAAGCGAACGGCTTCTCCGCTAGTCGCGTCGGAGCCCGATTTCCAGGGACATGTATTGACCGGTTAGTTCTCATCCATTCCATATTCGATTGAAGCTAACGGTGTCAACCAGTGTCAACATGTATGCATCCACGTGGATCTGTACAAAGACCAAGGATCTTTTCCAGAGCCATGCCGACCGCAAGATGTCGACTCTCTCGCTGCCGGATAGTGCTATCCCCACTGGGAAACGGGCGGGTAGTGTAGAAGACTTGCAACTTTGAGGATGTTTCTTTTTCGCGTTAGAGCTGTACACTGCTCATGATACCATGATTGGAGTTTAAGAGGGTTTTGATCCGGGTTAGTGTTGAGGATCGTATGTGAATCTCGTGGTGTTTACCATTAGTCGGGGCGGGGTCCCTAATAACATACGCCATTTTTATATCTGTATAAATCTCGTCCTTGTTCGATGTAGTCATATGAGACTGCTGGGAAGGCTGGTATTGCAAAGACCTTGCGGTCCCAGGTTGAGGGACCTGAACAGCCATAGTAGGCCCACGTGTTGCAGCACTTACAGATGTACCCATCTGGAGTCAATTGGGATCAGTATCCTTGCAGAGCAGTAACCCTTAGAAGCAGTGGTGCAAGCCTTGAAAATAGCATAACCTTGGACGTCGAGAGCAATGTTCGAACTCGCAATACCGTGGACCCGATATGCCCACCAACATCTACCCAAACACTCTCTACTTAATCCCAACACACACTTTTCAACATAATATATTGCAAGTCAATTCATCGACTTAAGGTCTAATCATATTTCACAAGGGAAAGACCGGGCGACGCGAGCCCTCTAAACAGTGATTAAAAGATTCAGAAAAATCATAAATGGTCGCCATGAGCCCAAAACGCTTTCACCTCCTATCGTGTCATGTCAAGCCGCAGCGCCAAGCGCATGCGAAATCATTATAAAACGGAGACGGGGAAAATAATGGATTTCGAATACACTATGACCGGCCGTAGCGCGTCTTGCCGAATGAGAAGGGTACGTAGCGGTACTTGATCATGTGTTGGATTTGTCGTCGCACTGGAGAAAATAGCGTTAGCGCCGTGTCATAATTCGCAGGTTCTGAGATGAATCTGAATGTGGATTCGGTGTGCAACTTACTCGTCAACACGAAGAGAATGATCCAGTACACGACCAAGACCGGCCAGAACACGGGGATATCGAACATGGGCAACCAAGCGCAGACGAATCCGATGGTGATGGCGCGGGTGGCGGAGTGCCAGAACTTGAACTCAGGCAGACGACGGATGAAAGGTCGGAATTCCTCGTCCTTCTTGGTGGGGAGGCTGGGGGACCCCGCATCACCGTCCTCAAGTCCTTCATCCTGGGTAAGAGAGGGGTCGAACTTGGGAGTCAAGAAGGCAAGGAAGAGGTTCAGGAGGTAAATGCCAAGAGTATAGGCCACTGCGGAGAACCAAGTTAGCGATTTGTTTACGTTGGTCGTTGGCCGTGCGGATGGGATTGCGTGGCGCATGTCACTGCTTCACGCAAGCCATCCTTTTAACGCAGTTTGAGGGGCCTAGCCATACCGATATACCAGCCCTGTGCGAAGACAATGCGCAGGAAGAACAGGAAGAGAAGCGCGCCGGATCCAACCCAGCGGTAGGTTGCGTACGGGGTTGAGGCGTCGAGGTAGGCTTGGTATTGCTGTCGCCGTGTTAGCGGGGGCTTCGCTTATGTTTCCGACGGTGTGAAATGCAATGCGCAATGACGCTTCCGCCTCGTGGGCACTTACTCGGGTGATCTTGGACGTGTGGACGGACACGGCCGTGAAGGGCGACTGTTCGGGCTCGGGGACATCCATGGCGAGGGAATTGAAGTTGGAGGAGCGCGGAGGGCTAGACCACCAGAGGAGAAGAAGAGAGGAAGAAATGAAGAAGCGAAATGCGGCGATTAAGATAAGGTGCTGAAACCAGACGTTGACATTCCAGGACAGGCACTTCAGGAGCGAAAAGTGTCCACTGCGCAGCGGCCAATCAGCGTCCGGCTGACTTTCCAGCCACGGGACATGTGACGTGTGGCGACTGTGGCGGTGCAAGATTCGTAGACAATGCGCTTGTCCGTATTCGGCTAGCGTTGATGGGTGCTGTACTTGTGTTGCGTCACGTGAAGTCAACCTCGGAACGGTTAACTTCGGCGTTGCGTCGGTCTCGGTCGCGGGGAAGCGGTATCTATGATGGTATGGAGCTTATGTTGTCGACTCCTTTCTTCATAATTTCTTAATTCCTCCCAACTCTCTCACAAACAATCACCACACACACGCCACAATGTTTGCACGTCAATGCACTCGTCTCGCCAACTCGCGGACAGCCGTCCCCTTGACATCATACCTGGCGCGAGTCCGGGGATACTCTTCATCCGCCGGTAGCTACGAGCACATCCTAACCTCAACCCCCAAGCCCGGCGTGGGACTCAGTAAGCCAATCCGACCTCCACAAATTCCACCTACTAACTATTCAGTCACCCTGAACCGACCCAAAGCCCTCAATGCACTATGTTCCCCACTCATGAACGAGCTCAACGAAGCTCTAACCACCTACGACAACGACAAGAGCATCGGTGCCATCGTCATCACCGGAAGTGAAAAGGCCTTCGCAGGTACGTACCCACCTCCCCCCGAACCACTGCATCAACAAATCTAACAACCCCAGCCGGCGCGGACATCAAAGAAATGGCCCCCCTCAGCTTCTCAGCCGCCTACAGCGAGAACTTCATCGCCCCCTGGTCCCACCTCGCCAACACAATCCGGAAACCCGTCATCGCGGCCGTCTCAGGCTACGCGCTCGGCGGCGGCTGCGAACTCGCACTAATGTGCGATATCCTGTACTGCAACGAGAAAGCCGTCTTCGGACAGCCGGAGATCAAGCTGGGAACTATTCCCGGTGCCGGTGGATCCCAGCGTCTCACGCGTGCGATTGGCAAGAGTAAGGCGATGGAGCTGATTCTTACGGGGAAGAACTTTAGCGGCAAGGAGGCTGCGGAGTGGGGTGTTGCGGCGCGGGTTGTGGAGGGTGGATTGGATGAGTTGCTTGAGCAGGCGTTTAAGACGGCTGAGACTATTGCGTCGTATAGTCGGGTTTCGGTGCTTGCGGGTAAGGAGGTTGTTAATAAGAGTCAGGAGTTGTCGCTTAAGGAGGGGATTGAGTATGAGAGGCGGTTGTTCCATTCGCTTTTCGGGAGCAAGGATCAGAAGATTGGTAAGTTGCTTGATGGTATTGATGATTGGTGCATTGCTGACGTTCGTTTTAGGTATGACTGCCTTTGCTGAGAAGAAGAAGCCCGAGTGGTCTCACGAGTAGACACTTAATGAACTAGACCGTGTTCTAGCCTGACTATATAACCCAGTATATGTACAGCCCATTTCCTTCTTTTGAAGGACCGTGAAATCCATCAGTCGTTAATGGTCATAATCGACATTATTACACGTCTTCCGGTTCCTTTTTAATATGGATATCATCCATATCCATCTCATCGCCCGGATGAGCATTACCAGTAGGCGTGCCGGTTTTAAATTGTTCCAGACCACGGTTGATGCCGACAATTCCCCATGCAAAGACAGCCACATCGCGAATGGTATCCATGAGACGCGAAGAGTGCGGACCGGTCGCTCCTGGTCCACCGGGTGCACGATGGGTCGTATCAGAGCCGTACACGGAATCCGATGCGCTTCCAGAGCTGGATTCCATGCCGTCGCGACACAATGTCGTTTTGACTTCCGGTTGAGGAGGGTGTGGACCTGCCGAGCTGGATGCTATGGCATCTCGACATAATGTTCGATTTTCCGGCTGGCGGGCCACAGGAGCCAATGCCGGGTGCGGGAGACGGGGTGTTGCACCGTACGAGAAGACCGGGGAAGGCGCCCAGGGCGCGGCGAAGATGCCGCTGGTTTGCCCAGGCGTTGGCGCAATTGAAGATGTAGCACCCGGGATGGGAGCCCGGGCACGGCGCAGAATAACCACGAGTCCGTCGGAGGTACATGACACGACGGCTTCCAGCTCGATTGGGGTATCATTGTGTGCGTTTTGGAGGGGGTTGCGGAACCAGAAGCGCAGGTATGCGATTGAGTCGTTGGCTTTTGCGCCCTCCAGGCATCGGATGGCGTCGCTGAGACATTCCTCTTGTATGCAGTAGTAGAAACTCTGGGAGATGAGTTGGGTTGGATGCATGCCGAGAATCTCGGCGACTCCATTGGTCGCATACATGATCGTGGCCGTGCGCGTGAAGCGATTGACGAACATCGCTGCGCGAGGCTCGTGGATCGGCTCGACTAATCGCTGAGAGAATTTATTCGATATCCAGGTAAGCATGTGGTAGCGCGGGTCATTTGGCGACGAGGTAAAGAGCTGGCGCACGATGGGTGCGTCGACTGCACGTTCTATGCAGCGGCGAGTCAGCGAATGCGTATACTTCAACCCGCAGACTTGGATCAGAATTCAACTCACTTTGACTACCCTTTCCTCCACCGTAGACCGTTGTACTGGCGATCAAGACATCGTAAACGACGGTAAAGACGCACTCACACCCCACCCAGGAACCATTCTTATGACGAATAGAACAATAATTCAACACGGCCGCTTTATCCAGTCTCACGCCGCGACCATGGATCGATCGCGCAAAGGGCAATTCCTGCGGATGAAAGTAATCCCAACATGAGCGATCGAGGACCTCGAGCGGTTTGTAGCCCAGCACGACGGTTATACTATCTGAGGCATATCGAATGGCGGCATCACGGGTTAGATCTGGGGCAGTTAGTTCGCATTGAACCAGGCACCGGTGCTGTCACCGTGGAAGCTAAGGATGAATCGGGGGCGATCGATCGGTGTGATCGCACCAGTTAGGGCGGAGGGACTTGCCATGGATCGTGATGAAGGTTGTGTCCATTGCGCTGCAGGAGAGTGGAACCTGAGGGATCAAGAACCAGAGCTCAAAACAAGAAAACAAAGCAAGTACTCGTACGGAGTACAATGCAGTGAACAAAAGTACCGAAGACAGTGGAGAAAAAAGAAAAGTGCAGGGGAAAGTTGACAGGCGGGACGAGTCCACTTCAAAAGTCAATTCTCGTTATTAAGGACCTCATCTACGGAGTACTCCGTACGGACCCGTTGGAAATACAGTAAATACATGCTTGATTATATATATACAGGATGCTATTCATCACACATCACATTTCATGGCCGATTCGTCTCCAATTGGCCAGGATCCGGCTGACCCTTCTCACGATACTCGTCGAAGACGTGTCTCTCGATCATCTCATCGAACACGTCAACTTCCGTCTCCGCGAACTTACGAGCACTCACACCGCGCTCAAACAGCAGATCCAGCTCGGCGAATGTCCGACCGCGCGGTTCAGGGACCCGGAAATACGTGTAGATGATGCACAGGAAGCAGATCCCACCCCAGAAGAACCCGGCATAGTTGCCCCAGTCCCAGGCAGTTGGGTTTAGCATGTAAGGGGTGAGGACGCCACAGACGATGGCGACGATGTTGTACAGGTTGCGACCGAGGACGACGGTTTTGATTTGCAGGCGGCGGGTGGATAATTCAGCCACAAGGGAGTAGCAGACCGTGCCGACCGTGAGTTGGTAGAAGAGGGCCCAGATCAGCATCATTGAGCCGGTCGCAAGGGATCCTTGGTCTTTGTGCGCCTCGGGTACTAGACCGAGGAATCCCATGATGAGTAGCATGGTGCACAGCCCGCAGAGGCCGTAGAGGCACAGGGTGCGCCGACCGATGCCTAGGGTCATGAGGAACCAGGCTCCGAAGACTCCGACCATGTTGATACCGTACTGGCCCATGGCGAAGGAGTAGGAATTGTCAGAGCTCAGCCCAGCCTGCTCGAGGAAATAGGTCGAGTAATTGGAGAAGGAGTTTCCACTGAGATTCTGAATCGCCCACACCATGCAGACGATCTCAGTGCGGCGCAGATCCGTACCGCGGAAACAGTCGAGATAACTAGCACCACTAGTGATTTTAGCCTCGAGGGCAGTGGTGTGCACCATCATCGCGACCGTCTCGTCCGGATTGAACTCATCCTCCTCGGGACCCTTGCTGGTCAACCGGACCAGCGCCCGCTTCGCATCCTCCGTGCGGCCCTTTCGAACCAGCCACCAGGGCGATTCGGGCGCGAGCCAGATTCCAATGAAAAGAGGCAGTGGCCACATCCACTGCAAGCCGTAGGGAATCCGGTATGCCCACTCGTCATCTCGGTTCAACATTCCCTTGATCACGCCGATTCCAATTAACTGGCCCAGACCCCAGCAGAAATTAACATATGTCGTGAGGTAACCGCGCAGTGCGACGGGACACACTTCGGAGGCGTAGGTGATGGTCAATGTCTGGAAGACACCCCAGGGAATGCCGCAGAGGATCTCCGCCGCTAGCAGGGACTGCACGTTTTGAGCCGTGAAGAAAATCGAGGTCCAGGCGCTGACGAGGATCAGACAGGCCATGATGGTATACCGATACCCGAAGCGCTCGGATGCCCAGCCGTTGATGAACAGACCGATGATTTCGCCGCAGTACGCTCCGTTACTTAATCCGGCTTGCCACTATTGGAAAAAAGCATTAGTCTCATTCCCATAAACTCCCGACTCGCTGCATCTGCATCCGTTCAACTGATTCCGCACTTACCGCCGCAGAGACCTGGTATTTCTTGCCATCCGTCGTCTCGCCATATTTCCGATTGAACTGAGGGAACGCATAGAAGTTGTTCACCAAACTGATATCGTACCCCTCCATGACAATGCAGGTGGAGATGAGCACGCTCCACATCACCGCCTTGGGGTACAATCGAATGCCCTGCATCAAGGTCATGGAGCGTTCCTTTTCGGTGGCGGCTTTGGCATTCTGGATGATTTTCGTGGTGGAATCCGAGGCTCGCCCGGAGTATTCCTCCGGGTCGCCCACCGGTGATATGGTATCTGGCGCCTTTGGATCCATTGTGAAGGGGGAGGGGGAGAGAAGACTGGAGTCTCGAGTCTCGAGTCTCGAGGGGGTTCGGTGGGTTCGGAAGTCAGGGGAGCGAAAAATCAAAGTCCCCACAGTGCCAACATTGCACGCGAGCACTGGGCACCAATTACTCCCAATGCTTGAGGATCTAGATCGAAAGGTCAAAGAGTCGTTAGCGGGGGGGAGAGTCGGGGAATTGCTCTCGTTAAAATTTTGCGGGATGAGAAGCTTGGCGAGGCCGCATGGGGCAAATGATGGGTCGCCGTCGTAGCGCCCTTCTCTTCTCCATTGGCCCTTCTTTTTGCCTTTTACTCTCGAGGTTTATTCTCTGGGGTTCTGCTCGGCTTCAAGTCTTCTGTCTGACTATCTGACTATCTGCGATCCGATCTATACACCCTTTACCCACGTGGGACATCATCCCTTGCTTCAACCTTGGCACCCTTCAACCTTCCCCTCTCCGGATCGACCAAACCTACGAACGCCACTCAAGCACTCTAACGTACTCGGTACTACGCACATAATGCTAGACCCGAAGAGGAAATCATCGACAGCGCGAACGAAAAAGAACCAAAAGAAGCAAATGGCGGATGCAGAAAATAACTTCAATGTGATCATGTGATCATGTGATCACGGGGTATACGCTATATGCTATACTACAGACGCGCGGGCGGCGCACCGGAAACATTCGCCTCGGTGGCAGACTGAATGCGAGCTCCAAGGTCCGCATTAACGCGACGGAACATCTCATATGTCGCCTTGCGGACGCGCTCGTCCGCACCGCACAGATGACCGGAGATGTTACCGACAAAGTTCTCCTGCTGGCCCGGGGTACGGCCGAGAACCTGCCAGAGACCGTTGGCCTGGACGTAGTCCTCCGAGGTAACGGGGTACTGCTGAGCGAGGACGGCACCGGTCCACTTCTCGTGCTGCTGGCTTGCCGGGACGGGCTGGTGAGCGAGGGGGCGGAATGTGGATGGGTAGTTGGGGTTAGCGCCATAGTTGCCGTTGACGTTCATGGGACCGTCGCGGTGGGTAGGGTTGAAGGCGCGCAGCGGGCAGTTGACGGGGATCTGCTCGTAGTTGCCGCCGAGACGGTGGCGCTGGGTATCCGGGTAGGAGAAGAGGCGGCTTTGGAGGACGGGGTCGGCGGAGGGTTCGGCGCCGGGAACCATGTGGGAAGGTGAGAAGGCAGCCTGTTCGATTTCGGCGAAGTAGTTTTGCGGGTTCTTGTTTAGAGTGAAGCGGCCGAAGCGGCGGAGGGGGACGTCTTTCTGCGGCCAGACTTTGGTGAGGTCGAAGACGTTCCAGCGGAATTTCTCCGCTTGTTCGGGGCTGAGGGTTTGCACGTAGCAGGTCCAGGAGGGGTTCTCGCCGCGCTGGATGGCTTCGAAGAGATCCTGGGTGTGCCAGTCTGGGTTCTCAGCGGATAACTTGGCTGCCTCGTCGTTGTTGAGGGTCTTGTTGCCCTGGTCGGTCTTGCAGTGGATCTGGACGTAGTTGAAGGTGCCGTCGGGCTTGATCCATTTGTAGGTGTGGCCGGAGTAGCCGTTCATGTGGCGGTAGGAGAAGGGAGTGCCGCGGTCACTGAACAGATGCATCAACTGGTGAACAGCCTCGTGGTGGGTCGACAGATAGTCCCAGAACATGGTGGCATCCTTCAAATTGGTCTGGGGGTTGCGCTTCTGGGTGTGGATGAAGATGGGGAATTTGGCCGGGTCGCGCAGGAAGAAGACGGGGGTGTTGTTGAAGACCCAATCCCAGTTACCCTCTTCTGTATAGAACTTCATGGCGAATCCACGGGGATCGCGAGCACTGTCGGGTGAGCCCTTCTCGCCTCCGACGGTCGAGAAACGAGTGAGCATCTTTGTCTTCTTGCCAACGGTCTTGAGCATGTCGATGGTGGTCTTGGATTGTTAGTATCTTGTCCAGGCAGCTCCTATCCATGCGATATGTTCACATACAATATCACTAATATCATCAGTAACCTCGAACTCGCCGTAAGCACCGGCGCCCTTTGCATGAACCACGCGCTCGGGAATGCGCTCGCGATCGAAGTGTGCCAGTAGATCGATCAGGTGGAAATCCTGCAACAGCAGAGGACCATTGGGCCCAATGCGCTGAGCGGCTTGGGGGTCCATGACCTAATACAATGTCAGAGGTGGTTATGCGAAAATGCGACGATCTACCGTACCGGACAGCCGTTGGATGCTGTGTAGACCGGAGTCTCATTGTACCGGTAGGTCTCTGCAAACAGTTAGCAAAGGTCTTGGTCCTGTGGGTGTATACCGGAATACTCACTCGGCTCGTCGTCGTTACCCATGGCGGTATACTTGAGTATAAATGCAAGTAGAAACTTTATATCAAAGCCGAAAAAGAAAAAGAACAGAAAAAGAAAAAAAATAAGATCAACGGACCCACCGATAATAGGAAATCATCCATGCTTCATTGGCTGTCTGATACCCACTACCTTGCTCTTCTATCTCTTATCGAGACCGCAATAATCCAACGGGTGTTTCAAAATTGTTTGAACAAGCCGATCGATCCGGTGTAGACCTCGGGGGCTTTACATACCGATATTGATAGATGTCTGTGAAAGTGCAAATGTTTTACGCTGTCGGGGTATAGCCTGTCGACCGTAAGAGAGATGCATTTGAAGCGAAATTCCTACTTTGAAGGGGGTAACCATAAACTTGATATAATATACCATTGCTAAACATTCAATCTCTAACAAGACAATCATCCGCTGAACTACTGGGAAATATGAGAATGCAAGTTGTAACCCTAGATATAGTATAGTTTAGAGACTGTTCTGAGAAGATGATAACACCATGTCATGACCGCCGATAACCTTGGAAACGCCGGAATAAGAAAATGATATGATAGAAATGTGGCATGAAGATCGGGCGCAAAGAAAAGTAAATGGAGGTCAGCAATTCGCGATTTCCACAGACTCAAACTTTGGTCTCTGTAGACTCCCCACTTTGCATCGAGTAGTTCGCTTTGTTCAGAAACGGTTGCAGCTCGCTGGGGTACCAAATTGCGAAAATCACCATCGAGATGAACATCGGCACAGAATCAAAGACATAAAGCGTCCATTCGTTGCTCAAGGGATATCCTTCATTTCCCATAGCGTACTCGATGACTCGAAAAACAGACCGAATGAGGATGAGCGCGCTGATAGCGTAGAGGACATGCAGATGCTTCTTCCAGGGAGCAAGGCCATCAACTCCCCCCGAAGTGAGGTAGCGATGCATTCGGATCTGGAACACATATGCAGTAACGATAAAAAGGCTGAAACTCAACACCTGCAGAACCAAGCCAGCAATCACAACGCCTTTTCCAATACTGGCAAGACCGCTGCTGACCATCATTCCTGATGCGCCTGCCTGGAGTATAAAGGTAACAACGTCGCAGATGACAAACGTCTTTGTGAGCCAGTTGATGCGAATAACCGAGTACTTCTCTGCTCCGACGCTGCGGATTATGCGGGCAAGTACCATGTAGACTGACGCAGCAAAGAGGGCCGGGGCTAGCAGAATGAAGACAGACTGGATACAGTAAGGCATCAGCTTCCCGGTGTTATTATGCGAATCGATCCGGGCGGCATATCCGATAAGTTCGACTTGGGAAAATATGTCAGTGATGAAGCGGTGCCATCGTGGAAAGAAGGACTTACAGATACCGCCAATGGCGAAAGGTATCATGAAACGGACTCTTGTCTGGAAGATTTTCCAGAAATGATACGCCGTGGTTATGAGAAAAAGAATGAGAAAGATGACCGCGGCGGCCGTTGAAGGAAGATATTGCCAGACATAGTAGCCGCTCTTGAGGGATTCTAATTTGGCCATTTCGAAGTTTTCTCGAAAGAATTGTAATGAGAGAATTCTTTTTGAACGATGGATACTTCAAGGAAATCTCCATTCTTTCCATGTCTTTATATCTTAAAACCAGGCACAAAATGCTGAAAAGAACCGCCACCCCGTTTACAAACCGATAGACTAGTATGTAGTCTAATTCCAATTGACCAATCACGAAAGCTGCAGTACGCGTATTCGGGCAGGATCCAGTGACCCACCAACCAAACCGTGGTCCATGCATACGCGTAACCATACTCCAGAACAGTTAGCAGGCAGATTTTGTACTTTTATCAGGCAGATTTGGTGATTAGTGCGTAGCCTATCTCAATTAACCGCGGACTGCGGTTGTGGTGATTGGTCACTGAAAATAGACTTGTATTTTCACTGAGCCTTCGCACATTCCATAAAATGAAAATTCCATGCTATTTCCAAATCAGGAGGTAGAAATTATCAGGGTCGCTCAGAATCTATCGGCCGACCCATGATTGTTCGACTATTTCGCAATAGGGGCCCATATTTTCCTAGATGGGCGGCCACGTTGTGTTTGCGAAGCCGCTTTCGACAAATGTTTCCCAATTAAACTAGTGATGCGGCTAAATCGACGCTGGTAAGATTTGCCCCCTTTTTGCCGAGGAATTGTACATCTTTTACCTTGCGTGTCATGATTCTGTACTCCGTACCTTCAACTTTTTTTAAGAATTCATAATCATCTTCAACAGCGAAATAACTGGCCAGCCAACGGTGACGTGAGACGATTTCACCAATATGGGCCAATTCGGTCTGCGCGTCGAAGGACAGACGTTCCGAGACGTCAACGATCGAGAAATAATTTTGAGGGGGATCAACGTGGCAGGTGATGCAAAATATCCTAAGACCCCGGATATGTCACCGCAGGGTCATGAGGGATTCTTTGAATCGAAAGTATCATTTGTTGGACGACCATTCCCCTTGGAGGACGCGGATCTGCACTTCGAACGTCTACGAAATTGGGGCTACAACACTATAAGGTATATATTCACCTGGGAGGCCATCGAACATGCCGGACCCGGTATCTACGACCAGGAATGGGTGGATTTTACCATTGAAATAATCCGAGTTGCAAAAAGATTCGGTTTCTATGTTTTCATGGACCCTCATCAAGACGTGGTAAGTCTCCTATTGCGGAAGCTTTACTGCACATTTTGCCTGAGGTGGATGAAATCTGACTGCTAAAAGTGGTCGCGACTATCTGGGGGATCTGGAGCGCCCACGTGGACACTCTACGCAGCAGGCTTGAACCCCAGGAATTTCAAGAATACACAGGCGGCCCTTGTCCAGAACACATGGGAAAATCCCGCAGAGTTCCCAAAGATGCTTTGGTGTACAAACTACACTAGGTTGGCCTGCCAGACAATGTTTACATTGTTCTGGGCTGGGAAAGATTTTGCACCAAAGGCGATCATCGATGGTGTCAACATCCAACAGTACCTGCAAGACCACTTCATTGCCGCGATCAAGTATCTTGCCCAGCAGATTCATGACGCTGGTGGTCTTGAAAATGAAGTGGTGATCGGATGGGAAAGTATCAACGAACCCCATAAAGGATTAATTGGCGTTCAGGATATATCAGCAATCCCATCAGAGCAACATCTACAGCTTGGCACATCACCAACGGCCTTTCAATCGATGTTGATGGGCTCTGGGCGGCCCTGCATAGTTAAAACTTGGGCATTTGGAAAGTTTGGTCCATACAAAAAAGGAAAGGAGTCTATAGACCCAGAAGGCGAGTCAGCTTGGCTACCTGTTGATTACGACGATACTCAGTATGGTTGGCACCGAGATACTGGCTGGAGACTGGGAGAATGCATCTGGGCCAAGCATGGAGTTTGGCATCCAAATGAAAACGGAGGCATACTGCTGCAAAAGGACTACTTCTCGAAAAACCCGAGGACTGGCGAAAAGCTGAACTATGAGGTGTTCACAAATACATATTTCTTGTCTCACTATCGAGCATACAAGGAGGCAATCCGCAGTGTCTGTATCGATACTATCATGTTCTGCCAGCCACCTGTCATGGAGGTGCCACCGAGCCTCAAAGGTACACCCGATGACGATCCAAACATGGTTCATGCTGTGCACTTTTATGATGGTTTGACCTTGTTGACAAAACACTGGTCAGTGCCCCAAAATCGCCTAATTCACCTGGGCAAGGTACTTACTCTAATAGGAACCGCCTTTATAACCTAGATATCGTCGGCCTACTCCGGGGCAAATATCTTGCCCCAGTATGCGCTTTGAAAATCGGCGAAACGTCAATCCGTAAGAGCCTGTGTTCCCAACTCAAATACTTGCGGAGGGAAAGCCTGAAGAATATGGGAGATCATCCCCTCATTTTTACCGAGATCGGAATTCCATACGATATGGACGACAAGTATGCCTACAAGACTGGGGATTACCGCAGTCAGATCAAGGCAATGGATGCAAACCACGTTGCCCTGGAAGGAAGTAATGCGAACGGTTTTACGTTGTGGGCATACATGACAGAGGTACGTGCGAATCTCAACCAATGATAGAGAGATACTCTTTGCTAACTGTACTCAGAACAGTCATGATGGGGGCGACCGATGGAATGGAGAGGACCTTTCCATCTACTCGAAAGATGATCTGCAGCTCCCCATTGAATTCGCAGCCCACCCCACAAGCATCACTGACAAGGCCTATCATCAATCCTCGAACAAACTCCTACGACAGAGGATGGGTCATCGCGCGGAAGAGGCACATGTTCGGCCCAGTCCCGTCTGTGTGAATGGGCGATTGGATAAGTTCGCTTTCGATCTGAAGAATTGTATCTTTACAATGACGTTGACTGCAATGAAGACTGCACCACATACCCCGACGGAGATATATCTCCCAGAACTCCATTTTCAAGAGGGAGGTATTGAAGTCATGGTGAGCGGAGGGGAATGGGAAATCAAAAAGGAGGAATTTGCTTCAGCCAAACTCCAGTACTTGCGTTGGTGGCATGCCGAAGGAGAAGTGAGCATCAAGATCAGAAGATGTCGGGAGGAGAATAAGGAGTGGTAGATAGGCTGAGATAGCGACAGGACTCGAATCTCCGGTTTTCCGGCTCCAGAAATGTATTGTCCAATAATCCCCCTTCTCCAAAATGTCTCCAAAATGTCTCCGAATACGATGCTCTACTATTAAACCACCTCGTCGGCATATCGGGATAATAATACCGCTGCAGGAGTCCCTTGTCTAAATCGCGCGCTATTTGTGCGATTTGACTTTTGAAACTAAGCTAGGGAGAGAAGGAAGAAGGAGAAGAGGTCGAGAAAGTGTGTCGGAAGCCCTGGGTGGGTTGTCTGTTTGGTCAGGCTCCCCGCGGTCTAGATTGCGTAGTTCGAGAGAACTCTCTCTTTCTCTTCTCTCCTCTCTCTTCTCTTCTCTCTCTTCTCTCACTTCTTTCCAATGCATGACGATCAAATCGAGATTGTTCTGACATTTTCGGCAAGCTCACGTTCAGAAGCCTCGAATTTCCGAAGAACAGAACTCTCCTCTCCCTTTAGTGTCATCTGCGAGAAATGCTTTCCCTCTCTGACTCGCGCTTCGATGATGCGTTTGCTAGTCTTGGAATGGGTCGCGGTGTGCATGCTCTTCATCATTCCGTGAGCAGGATATGCAACCAATCCCACAGCAGCTGCCATATGTGTCAGTAGTTGTTGAGGTCAGTCAAGAACACGTACATACCGGAAGAAACCTTGGTAGTGATCCCAATTGTTCCCTTGCCAATCCCCTTAAGAACGCCCATTGCTCCCTCCTTTTTGCCACCTTGGTAAGGTTGTGTAAATACTTCTGCGACACCCTCCGTCATTCCGTGTGCAAAGTTCTTCCCGGCAAACATGAATCCAGTTTTCCAATCCTTGATAGGTCCATGATCCTTGACATCATCACCATACAGACGAGGTACAGCTCTGAGACCTTCGGTCACAGCCAAAGGCATATCTATCAGGACACCTTTATACCAGAAGCCTAGCGCTTTTCCCGCACTCTTTGCCGAGCCTCCGAGAGCTGTACCCGTTGTCTTCCACTTGGAGGTGCCTTTGGAGCTTTCAGTGGCGATAGATGTAGTGCTCATGGATGCAGTGCTAGACGATCGAGGGTGAGCTTCCGGGGCGGAATTGTCCAGTTGAGGATTACGACTGAATTCTCGGTATGGGCCGTAGAAGACGTCGCCTGTCGCTTGGAGAATATCGGTACTTGTGCCAATGAGTGAAGAAGTGAGGCCAGTAACTGGGTCCCATCTGCGGTTGAGGATATATATTGGGCGTATCTTGTGACTAAGACTTTGATTAGACCATTTCTCTAGAAGCAATGAATAGACTCACGGCTTGATATCACTGATCTTGATACGGTGAGATTGAATGAGAATTTCCGCGGCGACTTTTGAGAGGTGTATATTGGACTTGGAGGCTTTTTTGAATCGCCAAACGGCGGGTTGTGAGGGTAAGAACTGGCATCGCATATTATCAAGTGGCAGGTTGCGATGGAACGAAGTCACAGCAGCGGTAACCCCAGATTCGCCTGCCATCTGGTTTGCAACGTCTTGGCCGGCAGCTTGCGCGCTGGGTTGCAGGCAGAACTGGATAGCGTCGGCCAGATTCTGTGCGTTTAAAGAACGATAAGGAATAGGCTTGGGTCCAAGGCCACGAGATGCGACCATGTTTCCCCAGAATAGCTGACTAGAAGGAGTTAGCCAGAAGATCATACATGCAAATCAGGTAAGCTTACTCTCCAAAAAAGGGGACGATCACAGTAGCCCTTCCAAAACGTAGACCACATGCTGTTGTTCCCGCACCCCCATGGTGAACAACGGCATCAACATGCTGGAATAGCCATTCGTGTGGACAGTCGTCGAGGTAGAAGATATCATTATCCGCCGAGGCCTGCTCATTTCCAAGCTTACTCCAACCGCGAGAAATTATTGCTCTGATTCCCAGCGATTTAACAGCCTGGAGAATGATATCGGTCATAGCAGCCGGGTCATCGATAACAATACTACCAAAGCCGATGTAAACTGGCCGGCTACCGGTTCGGAGAAACAGATCTAGCTCAGTTGGTGGGCTGTAATCGGGTACAGACCGAAAGAAAAAGCCACAGACATCAATGTAGGACGGCCAATCCGATGGTTTGGGCATTAGACTCGGAGACCAGCAGTAAGTAAACGGCACTTTTAATGTCTCAGCCAAATTGGGCCCCTCGGTAACCGGGATCGGTTCCAAATCAAGTGAATATCTCCATTCATTGATAAGATCGCCAAGTCTATAAAATAAATTAGTATATCAAGAGATTATTGAGAAGATAGGTAGTCGGGACAAGTCCCTGCATTTCGTACCCTTGCCATGTCATCCACTCAACAATACTGTAAGATATATAGTTGGCGACTTTCGGTTCCGTGGTGGAATATTTGAGGTTGGCCAAAGGATGGGGGAACGATTTTGTGCTACTCCATGGCATCGTAAACATTAAATGCACGGGAATAGACAGGGCTTGTGCGCAATGTATATGGGCAAAGCTCGGCGGGTTAGCAATAATAGCATCAGCAACGAATGGTGCGTGAGTGACTAAATCATCGGCAATGCAAGAATTCCAACAGCCCCGAAGCATTTCGGCTATCATAGCACGTTTCTTCTGGATCTCTCCGCCCTGTAAGCTCTTCATTCGTGGAATCAAGCCTGGATTCTTGACCATGTAGGCCATAAGCTCTGAGGGGTCTCCCCCAATAGGGTAGAATTCCAACTGTGCATCACGAACGAAATTCTCGAAAACGTCATGAGTTGCCAATCTCACGCGATGGCCATGGCGCTGGAGCTCATTTCCTAGCGCGATGAATGGTTGAACATCTCCTCGGCTGCCTACCACTTGGATGACAATATTAAGGCGAAGTTCGAAGGAGGTAGGGGCCTCTTCTGTGTAAGAGGGCGGAGTCACTGGTGTCTCTTCCTTATGCGTGAACGGAAACAGCTTTGAGACTGTTCTGCATAGTTTTGAATCAAGATCCACCTGAATGCGGCCATCATCTTCGAGAAGTTAATATTTGATTGAAATATAGAGCTGCACATCACTGCATATGAAAGATCTTATGAGAGGTGGTACCTTGAAGATGTGCTCCTTCGAGACCTCCTTCATCATGAGACCACCCTGTGGCCTCAAGCATGGAATATCTGGGGGGTTGTTCCTCCATGGATGTTGACTTCGTATTTGGTCAAGTAAACCGATTATTTGTCCCCAATTCGAAGGTTCCACAAAAGGCCGCCAAGGCCGGATTTGAAAACTTGGTTGAAGGCCCAAAAAGGCAAGAGATGGTTGTCCGTTTGGGGGTAAGAAGGCCCTGGGGAGGATTTGATTTTAGAGAATCACTACACCCACAGAAAGGAGATCAGAGGGACCAAAAAGGATGTGGTGAAATATCATTTTCCTGCATTCAAATGGGGGTTGACTGGTAAACTCAAATTTTCATCAGGCGAAAAAAGGATGAAAAGATCTGAACGAATTAACAATTAACGGCCCTCGTTAATGCAACTTCATCCGCGTGAAACCGGTGGAACCGGTGGCGATCTGTGGAGCTTCATCTGAATACGCGTATTGCAGCCCTAACCATTGGTCGGTTGAAATCGACTAGTTAGAACCTAAAATACTTAGAACAATACTGCATTCCATCCGAAGCACTAGTGGGGTTTGTATATGTTTTGGCTGTGCTTATGGCGATCCCAAAAGGGTCTGGATCGGATTTATTTTTAAAGATCCACCAGCCAACTGAGAACGAATCAACGTTCGATAAATACGCGTATACAGCTCGGACTTACCTAAATTGCATGTTCAAATAAAAATGTCAACAATGATAGGGGAGAATTGCAATTACATTGTTTTTCAACGCAAAGATTTTCTGAAAAAGACGCCGCTCATTTAATCGACCAAGTTAGTGAGCCGATTCCGCATACTTCCGACCCAATCAATTCCGCGGATATCCCTTCTTCCTTGATAAGTTAGTTCTTTCTTAGTGAGGTGCGGCCTATATCGTATACGGTGCAAATAAGTCGTGAACTTCGGATTCGTATATGCGTTTAAATTGCAATGACGCATAATATTATGCGACTTATCACAATGTTATATATGAAGCGCATAGAGAGTCTCGGACTTGGAATTATCTTGTTACCTTTACTCCGTACCTCATCTGATGTCTGCATAAACCTCTTACCCAGCTGAAATCAAGCAACTTTTTATATTGCTCATATTGCAAAAGCGATGACCTTGATCTCGAGAAGAAAGCACACAAAGTCAAGAACAGGTTGCCTTGGCTGCAAACGGCGACATATTAAGGTTGCTCATCTCCACGTATATACTCAAGAGATAATTAATACAGTGCTAACTATGTTGACCAGTGTGATGAGAGCCGCCCGGTTTGTGGCAATTGCAACATCACCTCACGGCAGTGTATTTTCGAACAAAGCCTGCCATCACGTACGACAGGCGACGCGTGCCAAAACATGTCAAACACATCGAGTTCATTACCGCAAAGTGAAGATGAGAGTCATGCAGATTCCGTGAAAAGCGGTTTCACCGATGGCGAAGAGGACGGTCTCCCAATCAACATGCTCCACATGAAGCTTATTCATCACTTCATCACCGACGAGCTCAGCCTCTTTGGTTATGATAAGTCTATTTTCGAAACCTTCGATAACTCCGAGATCATGAAAAGCATGCTAGCTGCCCCATATCTAATGGGCCAAATGCTTGCTTTCGCTGCACTTCATTTAAGCGTCACCACCAATGAGACAGCGCTCGCACAATATTCAAATCAGCTTGGCAGCCATGCATTCAAGACTTTCCAATCGATGGACTTGAAACTTGACTCACAAAATTGCATGCCTGTGTTTCTTTTCACCTCCATTCATGCATTTCACATGCTGTCCGAGAAGATTTTGTTTCGCGGGGATAACTTTGGGTATTTCATAGGCGACTTTATCGATGTCTTGGGGTCGTATCAGAGGCTCCGAGCGATTACGAACAAGTCATGGCCTTTGATTCTGGAATCGTCGCTAAAACCTTTGATTGAAAAAGAAATCGCCCGAATAGATCAAGGAGAGTCCGGGCAGGAATGCGACGAGGTACTGTCTCTTATGAGGTTGGCATGCGTCGATCCATCTACGAGAGACATTTACCTAGTGGCAATCGGTAATCTTCAAAAGGCCATCGACGGAGCTCGAAATATCAAACCAGAGCTACTAACAGTTGGCCCGGTTATCAATTGGCTAGTCACCATCCCCCCTGGATTTATAGATCTGCTATCCGAGCGCCGGCCGGAGGCTCTCGTTGTTCTGGCGCATTTCGGAGCTTTGATACATATACATCGTGAAATATGGGCTTTCAGAAACGGGGGAATTGATGTTGTTGATTCCATTGCGGATTTTCTGGGTCCCGCATGGAGTGATTGGTTGCTTTGGCCAAAAAAGTGTATTTTAAACATTCATGTTGCAGAGAGGTGAAAACGTAAACATTGAGAGTAGCTTTACAACGAAATAAATCCCATATGTGATGAAAATGATTTAATTAGCAACCGACTCCAGCCCTGGAGAGCGTTGTAAGTGGTCGAGTTCAGAGGATATCATGACTACGCACATACAAGCACATGGAGGGTTTCTTGTTCATTTGGGAAGGAAATGCTCGTTAGGATGAAGCGATCTACGAAGACTGATTGCACTTGCTTCTCCCCTCTCGCTTAGTTTACTACGTCAAATGAGGACTTGATCCATAACTTCATCAAATTTGCCATAATTTTACAAGCGTGGGTGTCGGGGTGTTGATCAGGAGACCGTGGGACAGGCTGAACTAGAGCTCCTTTTCTCTCTCCCTCTTCTCTCCTCCATCTCTCCATCTCTCCCTCTTTTCTCCCTCTTCTCCCTCTTCTCCCTCTTCTCCCTCTTCTCCCTCTTCTCCCTCTTCTCCCTCTTCTCCCTCTTCTCCCTCTTCTCCCTCTTCTCCCTCTTCTCCCTCTTCTCCCTCTTCTCCCTCTTCTCCCTCTTCTCCCTCTTCTCCCTTATCTCTCTCTCTCTTTCTCCTTTCTCTCTCTTTCTTTCCTCTCTATCCGTTTCTCATTATCTGCAGTTAATACACTCCTTTTGTATAGAATTAATGAAATTCTGTCTCATCTGAACCATCTTATCACATATTGAGAAAAGAGTTGGGCCAACAGAGATAGAATTCCCACGAAGGCCCTAAGTACTCATTTATAGAAGATATAAGATATAAGCCGCTGTCCCCGGCTATCCATGTTTCATGATGATTGTGTAACAGCACCGCGAAATATGAGAGTATGACGAGCGCTTCAGGTCGACGTTCGGAGAGTAGATCAATGTATGCCGGGGGAACGGTGACCAGCCAGGACATCATTGGGCTAATTGCGGAAGCATGTGGTGATGGTTTTCGACATCCGTTAAAAGCCGTCTGCAGATATTCAGCCGCTGTTCGATAAGTATTGCCAATTGCTGAGTCGAACGGAATGGCATCAACAAAGGATAGGAGCTCTAAGCATTCGGTTCCGGGGGTAGCTTGCTCTAGTGCATTGCCTTCAGCCTCGAGAAATGATTTGAGAGGCGTCTCCAACAGAAGAGGCCATGATTGATTGGTGACTGCACGCACACCACGATGCATGCGCAAGGAATGAATGAAGTCATCGAGAAAAATCTCGAAGGTATGCGGGCGATACAACAATTTCTCACTTAGAACATGCATAGCAAGAATTGAAGAAAAGAAGAACATCGGAACGCAAGTGACGGGCGTCACATCCATTTGAACACTGTTGAATCCAGATAGGGCATGCGTCTGAAGCTGGGATGCGTGATGTTTGTAGAATTCTTGCTTCTCTGGGTAAAGAATGCTCAAATGCAATGCAGAAAATGCAAGAATCTGATTCATGAGAAAAGGGGCTGAGAGAACGCATTTTATCAAATCGATAGAAGAGTCACCAAAAGGAGACTTATTAAAGCCCAAAGACGTGATAACATCAGTGGTAAAGTGGTGAAATAGTTCCAGATGCAAGATATTAACTGAAGGGCTATCATCTGCCCCGGCATTAGCGTCACCCGAGTGATGGATATGTGTCTCGTCCTTTCTTTTGACTGTGGGCTTTTGCTTCGGTCGAGGACGCTGTACTAAAACATGCGCTTTTGAGACCATATCTTCATATGAACAGTGACGCTTGGAAACATTGCAATTGACACATTTTGGGCGGCTTTCATCGCACTGGTGTACGAAGTCAGATTTGAAGAGATCATTTGAGAGAATTTACGCGTGAACGAACATGACATACCTTGACGTGGCGACGCTTGCACTCGACACAACCTTTTCTTGATTTGGTGTGCGCTTTTCTTGGGCAAATCTTACTTCTGTCTGGATTGGGCATATCTTGACAATCGCTGACAGTGGTGAATAGGCATATGAAATATCAACGCGAGTAATTGATGAGTATCGGTGAAATAAAAAGAGCTCTTGCTGGTTCCGCAGCCGGTGGATAATTTGAATGATGACTCAGCTTCTCGGGACTACCTGAAGGACTTCAACTCCACGGTCTTTGCATCAAGCTAATTACTAGGTCTGATTATTATTGGAATAAATCTAAGTGGCATGGGCCAAATGTCGAATTTTCTCAAGCTTTGTCAACGAATCTCCAACACAATCGCGTTACACCACCAACGACTCAGCACAATCAGCGGGGGTCGGTTTTTCCCTTTGGCGGTCCAGTGGTCAATAAGCATGCAAATTCACATACTCCTCCCCTGGCAAAGACTTGAGAGCCAGAATTTTGCCCGGGTGAAAGAAGTGAAAGATCGCCTGCACAAAAAACATCGGGACCGCGTCAAAAATGTACATGAATACCTCGTGCGAAGACAAATAACCATCAGTTCCACCAACATATTCGATGATCCGAAACACACAGCGTCCAATCACAAGCGCAGAAACAAGGAACAGGACGTGGAGAAGTCGAAGCCATGATCCAGCAGTCAGGTCAAGACCAGACCGACGCAGTCGCACCAAAAAGCTAACTGAAACGTAGAGAAAGAATCCAAAGAAGATCAGTTGAATAATCAAACCGATAACCAGTATCTTTTGACCCATGTTACGCATGCTGTCGATAGTCTGCATGCCACCCCCTGACAGTTGGAGCAGGAACGCAGTAGTATCACCCGAAACAAAGATTTTGGTCACTTTCGAGGGTGAGACAGTAGACATTTCGGGCTTTCCAACGTAGACCACAATACGACCGTATGTCATGTAGATCGTGGCGGCATAAAGTGAGGGCGGAAGAATGATAAGCGTCGACTGACAGATGTAGGGCACAAGGCTCTCGAGACTGCGTGCTGAGATCAATCGGAAAATGTAGCCCAATGTCATCACTGCAATAAAGTGTGGTCAGTGTCACGAAATGAAAGGTTTCCTTTTTCATGGAAGACGAACTGAAAGCGCCAATGAGGAAGGCAGTAAAGAACCAAGTTTTTGTCTTTGCCATTTGCCAAAGATGAACGAACGCGCTTGCTCCGAAAAGCACCATAAAGATACCAGCACCTGCCTTGCTAGGGACATAACCGTAGTAGCCTGTATCCCCCATTGTAGTGAAGAGGCTTTATCGGAGGATCCAGATTCGTAAAGATTGAGATTTAAATGACCCCACAATGTTTATTGGGGCGATTGAATGAGAGAGATCGCACAAGATTTATAGGAATGACGGAAAATGAGTGAAAATGGAAGGAAGGAATGGAAAAAAAGGAGTGTCGCTTTTAATATCGAGTCTCGACTGGGGTAAAAGAAAAGAGCGGAAAAATGACTTAGCATGTAAATCCAAACAAGAGAACACAAAGTATAGGAACGATCTCTATTTGTAGTATCGGTCAGATATCTCACCGAGGGATAACACAGCTAGCTATGGAGCACCTATTCAGTAGTAGCATTCAGCTAGAACTAAATATAACCTTCAGTTTCGATTTGAAAACAGTATCCACCAGCGAGTGGATGTGGTAAACCGTGCCTGCAGCAATTATCGAGATGGGAGCGTTTAGACTATACGAGCTCCTGGTATTTGATGGCCGCACCGGTATCACACTTTGTTTCACGTTCCTTTGCGTGGAAGTACATATATGGGCTTGAACTTTGGTTGACCAATATCTATCTATGCTGTATAGAAAATATCTGTTTCAGGCCGGTTGAATTGGGGCAGGTCATGCATGAGCGTGCTCTTTCTGTTTAGAAAATCCCTAAGGGTCTACTCGACTGATTAGTTGGAATTTCAATTGCATTTATTTTGATCTGTATCTCTCTTCATAAGATTCCCCTTCTTGATCTTGCGTTTGAATATTGAATATTGGGGTGTAGAATCATCCAAGACTTCGGGAATATGGATGCTTCACCCGTACCCGTACCCGTACCCGTACATTAGCGCCCATAAAACGAAGTGATCCCACTTATATGGCTCCATAATTTCAACTCCGGGGACAAATCAGAGGCCTTGGAGTCCGCGTGTTCGGTTTATATAATACGACCCAGTCCTCGGGGCCTGGGCTTTTTGCTCCGCGTAAGCCCGGTATTCTTAACAGTGTTCCAATGGAGTTGCTGGAATATAAGGCGGATCTGGGACCTCGGGCATGATGAGAGTTCTTTCATAATGGCTTTTTAGTCTGGCGGGCTCGTATGCTCCCAGACATACCCTTCACAACTATGTACATGGCTAGCCCCCTGGTAATGGACCATTTGAGAACCTTATACTTCTAAGGTTGCTTTGCGCTTTAGCCGTGTACACCACAGATTATTGGGCTCCGAGCTCCCGAGGTCTTCCATATGCCATAATATAACCCTGGAACTTCGATCATACTGCGCACGGAGCAAATCAGTTGACATGTACTACTAGTACTAGTAGTAAAGAAGAAAGGAGGGCCAATCTCGGATTATATACATTTTTGAATGCTCCAGATGTCCATAGTCCTGTAAAGCTTGGGGCTTCAAGGGTTCCAACTTTCCCGCGTAATCCAGGGCTTGATCTCGTCCTCTCGCCTGTCGAGAAGAAGGCTAATTATCTCGTCACCGCAGCCCACATTGTTTCTAGCAGCCTCAACGACATTCGCAGTGATCTTGACTTCATCCCCTCGTCTATCCAAAAGAAGCTTCATGACATCGTGGCCATGAGACCAACTTCCAGCAGCAGCCTCAACGACCTTGTCATCTGCCATCTGGAGATCACCCCCTTCCTGGTCTAAGAGAAGGGCCACTCCTCGCCGATCGAATGATCCGGCAAGGGTGGCTAGAACTTCAACTGATAGATCGAACTCATCTCTTTTCCCTTCAAGAAGAATCCTCATGAGATGATGACCATTCTGATCATTCTTTCCAATGGCCTTCACGACTTTCTCTGTGATCTTGATCTCCTGCCCACGTCTGTCCACAAGAAGTTGCAAGACCATCCTGCTCTGGTTATAATCGGGTTCGTCATCATTGCCATGATTTTCAATGGCACAAACCACAACGCGCTCCGTGATCTTGACTTCATCTCCTCGCTGGTCGAGAAGAAGCCTCATAACCTTGGTACTGTGCTTGAGGTTCTTTGCAGCACCCTCAACCACCTGGTCGGTAATAGTAATCTCGTTTCCCCGTTGGTGTAGAAGAGCCGCCATCGCTGTCTGTTCGAAAAATTGAGCGATAGTGGTGATCCCCTCGATTGATACATCAAAACATTCCAGACACCTATCAACAAGAAACCTCATGACCGTTGCATCAGTTCGAAAGTTCTGAGAAGCTGCTTTCATGACTGGAGGGGTAACTTTGATGTTCTCCCCTCGTCTCTCTAAAAGAAGATTCAAAATCTTCCTGCCATCATACCAGTTCCCTGCAGCAGCCACCAGAGCCTGCTCCGTAATATGGACCTCACTCCCTCGCTGGTCAAGCAAAAGACTCATGTTCTCTTTGCCATATCGACCGGATGCCGCAGCAACCACGATGTCATCGTTAATCTGGATCTCATTGCCTCGACGGTTCAATAAAGTGGCCAGGACTTTCGGGGGAAACGACGAAGCGAGTGCGCTTACACAATCAACAGAAATATCGAACTTTTCCACGTGCTTCTCGGCAACAAGTCCTATAATCTCCGTGCCGCCGTTCCATTTTTTGGCAGCAGCCTCGATAACTGGAAGGGTAATTTTGATGTCGTTCCCTCGTCTGTTCAAAAGAACCTTGAAACCCTTGTCGCCGCTTTCCGGGTTCCCTGCAACAGCAATCAGGACCTGCTCCGTGATATGGACCTCACTCCCTCGCCGATCAAGCAAAAGACTCAGGATCTCCTCGCCACTTCGATTAGCTGCGGCTTCCATCACAATTTTATCAGTAATCTCAATTCTTTTCCCTTGAGACTTCAACAGAGTGGCTATGGTTCGTGAATCAGAGAGTCCAACGATTACCTCGAGAGCTTCCATTGAAAGTTGAAACTCGCTCACTCGGCTTTGATTCTCAAGGAAATGTCTTAAGATCTCCTTTCCACAGAAAGAATTGTGTTTGGTCGAAATCACCACTGGAGTGGTAATTTCTATATCATCCCCTCGCTTGTCAATAAGAAGCTTGATGATAGCCAAGCCACATATCCAATTTCCCGTTGCAGCTAGCAGGATCTGCTCCGTAATCTTGACTTCGGCATTGCGATTGTTGAGAAGGAAAGCAATGATGCCTTCTCCACTGACCGTGTTTCTTGCAGCGGCCGTCATGACATCCTCCGTGATGCTGATTTCCATTTCTCGCCTATCACAAAGCAGCTTCATGAACTCCTCTCCATTGCCCTCATTTTGAGCAGCGGCCTTCACCATAGGTGCAGTGATGATGATTGCATGATTTCGCTCATCAAGAAGAAACTCCAGAACCTTTCTGCCATTCCATTTGTTCTTTACAGCCGCCATGATCACCAGGCTATCTATCTGAATTTCTTCACCTATACCAAGAAAAAGTTTCAAAATCTCCTTGCCATGCTGATAATGTTCTGCGGCTGCTATCAGAAGTTGTGAAGTGATCTGGATCTCGTCTCTCCGTCTCGTGAGAAGCAGTGTGATGACGTCTTTACCACTGCGTGGATTCATGACGGCAACCATAGCGATCTCGCTAGTGATCTTCACCTCATCTCCTCGTTTGTCCAGAAGAAGTAGCATGACCTTGTCACCACTGCCGCAATTTCCGGCGGCAGCCATGGTGACTAGGTCAGTAATCTTGAATGTATCGCCTCGCTGGCTGAGAAGAAGCTCCATCATCTCTTTACCATATTCCGAATTTCCGGCAGCTCTCTCCAAGATTTGCTCCGTGATTTTAATCTGATCTGCTCGCTCGACAAGAAGAGATTCCATGAGTTTTAAACTTTCTTCATCTCCTCCTGCAATAGCTTCCAGAGCTTGTGTGGTGATCCTGACCTTATCTCCTCCTTCGTAAAGAAGAATCCCTAGCTTCTTAGGATCGTACGAAAAGCCCAAGGCAGCCTCCACAGCCTGGTCGGTGATGTTGATCTTGTCTTCCCATGTATCAAGAAGAAGCTCTATAATATTCTTGCCATTCCCCAAAACTCCGGCAGCCTTTTCCAAGACTTGGTCAGTGAGCTTTACTTCATCTCTTCGCAGGTCTAAAAGAAGTTTTAACACCTGCACGCCATCGCTCTCATTCCCTGCAGCGGCCTCAACAACCTCATCAGTGATCCTGACTTGGTCTCCTCGCCTCTCAAGAAGAAGCTTCATGACTTCTTCACCACTACCCCTGTTTGCGGCAGCAGCGAGCACAAGCTCTTCAGTAATTTCAACTTCATCTCCTCGCAGATCAAGAAGAAGGTTCAGGAGGTTTCCTTTGTCGTGTGTATTCTTTGTTGCAATATGCACTGCATACTCAGTCACCGCGACTTTATCTCCTTGGTGGACCAGGAAGAGTTCTGTCAGCTCTTTCCCACATGAATGGTGCTGAATAGCATGCAGGAAAATTCTCTGAAGAGGTAAGGCTTCATCATTATGGTCGATGTATCTCTCAAGGAGATATTTTGTCTCACTGATTAAACCGAGAAAGACTGTCCAATATAGCACAGGCTCTTCGAGTGTAATAAAAGGTGACCGACCATGTCCGGACGACTCGGAGTAAATTTTGAGCCAAGAGTGTGATAAACCATTCCCGACATCGCAAAGCTTTATCGCCCTTGATACCGAATCATCGTTCCTGGCGTAGTCTTCCTGAATATGTGATAGCCAATTGCTTGCTGCGTAATTCAAGAAATCGTACACCTGTGGGTTTGATTTCACTGATGACTGCTGCCTCCTGGCGGAGGCTCTTGTTCGCGCCGTAGATCGAGTTTGGTCAAACTCGTCGAAGAGAAGATAGGTAATGCACTTCTCTGATATGACAGAATTTGCTTCTCGCGGATCTATTGAGTACTTCCACTTGAACGGCATAGCTGATTCCTCTTTCTCTCTCGTAAGAAACTCCCTTGCTGTCTGATGAATCAAGTAGAGGTGCGAGTCAACTATGCTCACAAAGAGACCACAGGCTTGACGGACGGAGTCTGCCCTATTATCGAACTCGCGATCGAGACTCTCGTAGTCTGATGAACTTGACTTGATCTCAAGCGCTATATCAATCTCACTGACCGCGAGGGGTCGTCGGGCAGCAATGATGAGCTGAAGAATTTGCCTTGCCTTTTCCCGATCGGGGGATTTGGCTAGAATTTCTTCATAGGCTTCGTCGACAGATGCAGATAGATTGTCGATAAGTCCAAGAAGCTTCGTGCGAGTCCTCGATCTTGATATTCCCTTTTTGACCGCGTCAAAAGTCAGATGGAGCCAGAGGTAGGTTCTGTTTGGTATCTCGCAGAGTCGATCTTGCAAAGCTGAACGAAGCTCATCATCTAGTTTGCGATCTTTTGCAAGCTTTTCGACCTTTGCCTTGATCACAATTGTAATCTCCTGACTAATTCCTTCCGTTTCCTCTTCTCCAGCTAAACGAATGGTCGGAATTTTCTCTGTCAGTTCCGAAAATTTGTCCACAATTCCGTCGTATGGACGACTGGTGACAAGGAACTTCAAGGAGGATCCTTGAGCAGATGTTGTGAGAGAGCTATCATAGAAATTCTGCAGGCGATCGATCAATCTGCTACATCCAGCTGCCTCGCATTCATCAAGCGCATCAAGGATGCAGACAACGCTGCCAGTGGATGGGTCGGTCGCAGCGGAAAGGAAGATTCGCCATAACTCCTCGAAATTGCCATGAAGGCCCTCCTGGAATCTCTTGACTGCTGGAACGCCGTATTTTGAGAACAACTGCTCGTGCTTCTGGAAGAGCTGGTGGAGTAGGGCGCACATCGCCTTTTCAACTTTGTTTTGCTCATCATTATCCTTGAAGAAGAAGTAGCAGATCGTAACGGGCTCGGTGCTAACAAGGTTCTCGTCAACCAAAGCTCGCGATAGCACTGATTTGCCACACCCTGGATCTGCGGAGAGCCACAGGAGATCGTTTTGTTTGTTGTCTTTCCATTTCTGGAAGATTTGGTGTTTCAAAAACCAAGCACATGTTCCTTCCACGCGCGCAGGATTGATGTTTTTGTACGATTCATAGTGTGAATTGTAGAAAAAGCCCTGGTAGACTTTGTCACGATCCGAGTTGGGGGAGCCTTGCACATCATTAGCTTGAGACTTTGCCATAGGGGGGGCTGATCAGTCATGACCGCGAGCTTGAATTGTTATCTCGCTGTTTCACTTACCTGGGGGCAGATGGAACTCTGCCGTGATTGAGCCATGGTTGTCTCCGACTTGAAGTCCATGGTTTTTGTCACGGAATGATATCACTGCCATATTCGATGAAACCGGTCTCGTTTGTAGTTCACCAGGATATTTGAAGGCTTCCAAGGCTGTCTGCTGCCCAACTGGGGGCGGGGCATCTCATCAGATTCACTGTCACGTGGATGATGCGGCGCTAAGAGATAGAAAACGATTGGTAGCAAGCCACATGAACACCTGGGCATTCTATCAAAGTGGTTCAGCTGCCAAGATTGGCACCTGGGCACCTTGCAGGAACTTCCAAGGTTCAATGCCCAGGTGGTCTTTTGTGTTTCCATTTAATGTCCAAAGATACCTTCTAATCTACGGTATTCCAATCTTGGAAGGTTCCAAGGCTGTCTATATGAATGTGGATTCAGAGACTGTCAAAATGAGATAAAGGAAACCAAATGCTCGCTCTCGTGCGATTCGTATCTTGTATATATAGTGTAGAGAAGCTAAAAACAAACCAAAAGTCGACAAATCATGAGATGTAAATGGGTATAGTTAGTGCAGCCGCGGCAAGGGACAATTTGATCAAAGCAACGAGACCAACTGTATGGTCGGGTTGATGTATGAACACGATCAAACGATGAGAGGGCCCGATGTAGGCGCCGAGGTGATGACAGGTGTGTGGACCGACTTGTCCCAGCATCCCCACATAGCACCGGGTGTTAGACAAGTGGCGGAGGTGGGCATCGCAGCGGAGGCGGCGGTGGTTGTGGGTACGATACTGGTCGAATCACGGCAGCCAAACCACCCTGGGTCAAGGCAACTGGTGCTGGCGCTTGGGGTTGGGGTGAAGGTTGCGGTCACTGTGGGTAAAGTGGTTGTCACTGTAGATGCAGGAGCTGCAGTGGTGGTGGTGGGGTCATTGCACCCGAACCAACCCGGAGTCTTGCATGTCGTGGTGGTAGCGGTAGTTGTGGGAGATGTCGTACTCGTAGTGCCAGTTTCGGTGGTACTCCCATCCAGGCAGCCCCACCACCCGGGAGTCTTGCAAGTAGAAGTGCGAGTAAGGGAAGTCGTGGTTGTCGTAGACGTGGTGGTGGTGATCTCCGACCCATTGCTTTTGAAGAACTTCCACAGCTCGCAGTCGTAACACTCTTCCTCTGCGATACACGTCGGCACCGTGTCGTATTTCAAAATCACATCGGAAATCACATTTTCAATCTTGTGGGTACCAAGACCGACACGCCAACCCTTGTCTGCCACAGTATCATACGTGCACACCTGTCCGGTATGGCACGCCGATTCCATCGCATAGCCACCCCAAGTGCAGATGGAGTTGATGCCATTGCAAGTTCCCATATAGATCGGATCTGCCGTATGTCCAAAATGGTAGGCGCCGGTGAACTGTCGCGCCTGTGGAAGTCGCGGGTCAAAGCCGGGCGGACTCGGAATCCCAAGTCGAGCTGCAGGGAGGGCTTCCGGGACGGCCTCAAAAGTCACCACGGGCAATCCAAATGTCAGCCCAACCAAGCTGGTCATCGCACCTCCAAGGGAATGGCCAGTCATCCAGACATTCGCATCGGGGTAGATCTCGGTGACGTTGGAATAAAGATCCATGGCCTGCTTGTAGTAGCGGTTTTCGTCATTCATAGATTCCACAATGCAAGTTAGGTTTGCAGTGAAGGTCTTCGTCTGGCAGTCGCATGACTGCCTCCAAAGGTACGATCCTCCTTGGCCGCAGCAACAGCTGAAGAAGAGGTTATCGTTCACCTTGTCGTTGGTAGTGGTACCAGCGCCATCGAAAAGAGCCGGCGAGGTACCCTTCAAGGAGATGACAACGGTACTGTTGCTCTTGTCCGAGTATATATGTCCTCGGAGTCCGTCCTTTTGCCATCCAAAACTGCCCGAGTAGTTGAACTGGCCGTGTATTGTATGCCAGGCGCCAGTCCCGGGCTCTTCGATGTAATCATTTGCGGTCATCTGGGCAAATGTCAAAACAGTCTGCTTGTCCGTAATATTTGGTCCTTGCACAGTATCCATGACCCAGTCGAGTGGGGATAGAGCGACCGCAGAGCTGGAAGCTCGAGCTGCTGCCAAGTGACCTTCGATCACAGGGATCCGTCGATCAGCCAGCCGTTGTATGTTCAGGGGGCTCGATGAAGCAAAAAGAGGTGACTCCGACGCAATATACTCTGTTTCATCGCCGTCCTCCGATAGGGCTCGGAGGCGAGTATCCGGCTTGACATCGAGCCGGGCATGCAAGTCGGCTTCCTCATAGGTAACTCGGTGGAAGATGTGCCGTAGGGACTGAGATCGGTCATTAGTGACTGTCAGCGGGCAAAGTTTCGGGTGATCAACTTACAAACTCATGGTCCTCCGACGGAGCTTCGGGCCCGTTCAAGGGCACTTGTGGCGGGATTAGTGGATACTGTTGATAAGCTGCGGCAGAGACCAGGCCAGACAGCACAGAGGTTGATAATAAAAGGCTCACACCGAGCCCATACCGTAAGCGTTTGCGGGACATGATGATGAGAGGTCAAGGAAGGAGAGGTGACTATCGCGGTTATCGAGGCACTTATCAAGTGACGCAGTGCGGAGATCGGGATCTGCACGTGATTGAGTACCGTGACGCGATGTGGTAATCTTTTCCTTCTGATCGGATCCTGCCAACTTTCTCAGGTTCCTTGGACCTCCAGAGCATTCTTTCCTTGGAATTCTCAATGCTGTGACCCCCGTCACCTGCAGTCTTTGCTCTCAAACGACTCGGACGGCCAAAACGGCGGAGCTGGGGCAAGTGATCGGCATAGGCCTATCAGCTGCATCTGGAAGCGGAGACGCGCAATTAGTGCCTGATAGAACCCCATCGCCCCTGGTCTTTGAAATGTCTGGCTCTGAAAATGGCTCCCGGTCTCCTTTAACTCCATCACAATCGTTTACCAGAATGGAGAGCCCGGATTCCAAATCAGGGGGAGCCTCGACTCCTGTGCCCTCAGTCACCAAGGAGGGGCAAGCAAATGGGCCCGACGTGTTCGAAAGACGCGGCTCCGCAGCCTCGACCATCGCCGGCGATGGACAGGAAGACGAAGGCTTTGTGCTTTCTCGCAGCTTGCAGGACCCCTCAGAGGAGCTTCCGATCGAATTAATCAGTCTAGCAGATCGGTAACTATTGCACTCTCGCACCCGAACCCTTCGTTTCCTTATCTAACGGCTTCCAGATTCGTAAATTCTTTGAGTGCCAAAGTGCATAATTCGCCTCCAACGATCGAGAAAATTTCCGAACTCTTCCAGGTCTTCTACAGCCGCGCCGAATCCCACATAGCCACCCACATCTCGGCTCTCATAACTCGCATCAACCGTGAACTCTCACCCCAAGTCTCGAACCCCTCACGAGGCAGCGCGCTATCAAAATTGACGAAGAAACTCTCACAAGACGATGTCCGACAAGCGGCCTCGGGCCGTCAAATGCTGACTGCGGCAGAAGTGGCTGAGAAGCGCAAGGCCCGCAAGTCCCTCGAAAGCAAGCGGAGCGCATTGGAAGAAGCCGCAGAACGCAGGGTCTGCGAGCTGGTATACGATAAGATCTGGCGACATAAGAGCACACTAGACGATGTGCGCGATGAGAAGCTGCGGTCGAAAACTGCAGCTTTGCTGTTGGTTGGCATTAATCTGAAGGACCTCGGTATTGATATAGATCTTGAATCCATCGATGAGCAGAAACAAGAAGAAGCAAACGAGTTCCTTGCCCAAGCTCGTGAATACCTTGCCAAAATGGACAATTACAAGTATCCGCTTGGAAAGCTTCAGCAGCTCGCGGCGGCTCACAAGGCTATCGTTGATGCTCTCACCAAAATTTTGCCGTCCACCTCCTCGGCGGATGAAATCCTCCCGACCTTGATCTACTCACTTGTCACCTGCCCTCCCGAGGGCATCAACATTGTCAGCAATTTGCTGTTCATCCAGCGGTTTAGATCTTCAAGCAAAGTTGACGGGGAAACAGCTTACTGTTTGACCAACCTTGAAGCTGCGATCAGCTTTTTGGAAAACGTCGATCTCTCCACATTGCGTGCCGACGAGCTTCAGGACGGTCCCGTCAAAACTCCCGAAGCAACCACGCCCTCTGCAGAGCCTGTCGATCCTTTCCGTCCGCCTAAGGAGACGACAACTTCCTATGTCTCGGCCATCTCCGCATCCCCCGAAATGGCGAAACCGGAACCCAAAGAACCTGCTGCTACATTGCCCAGACCACGCCTCGCTACAACACCCCAGCAACGGCGTTTGAGTAATCTCTTCCAGCCCCCTGCCAAAGTCCTCGGCGCTGCAAATGATGCGGTGCGTACCACTGCGGATCAAGGTCTCAAGAACATTGGCGCCACCCTGGACAGTAGTTTCAACTTCTTGTTTGGTCGTCTGAAAGAGATGCAAACCAACCAAGGACCCAACACAGAGGGAAGCGGGCCGTTGCTACCGAAGACGTTGGCCGAAGCTCGACGTCTAGTGACGTTGCCGTCTACCTCTTCCCCAAATCAGAGTCTGACTCAGGAAGAATTGGCAGCAATGAACTCTGTCTCCGTAGGCGACAACACACCGCCACGCAGCAGCTCCAGACTCGCAGATCCATCCGGGGGCCCCACCCCCCGCGACCGTAGCGTGGACAGCACCCGAACCCAGGGCAGCAGTAAGAAGTCCATCACCACGTCACTGCGCGAAGAATTCACATCAAACTCGGCAACCAGCCCAACCCCGCTGGAATCAATGCGCAATTTTGGCAACACTCTCAACCCGCTGAATCACATCCCCGGCATGATGAGAGGCTTCGGCCGCGCTCCCGAGACTCCGACTGGCCGCTCCGTCTCTCCCTCCGGACTGGACAGGTTCAAGCCCTCGCCAGCCTCGGTTGATAGTAGCAATGGCGCAAACAGCCCGCTGCCTCCTTCCTCCAAACTTGACCCTCCCATTCAGCGTTTACTTGACACTCAAGATGCGCGCGACCTTCGCATTGGGGACGTGGCTGTCCTGCTAGAAGACTACAAGAGACTCGCCGCAGCTCTCTACAAGCCTGTCTAGTCTCGGTAGATTTTGAATTTCGGGCGTTCAAATTGCACTATTGGCGTTATAGATATCTAACTGCATTTCATTTTCGCGAAGGCTGGATTTCCTCGTTTGGTCTACCTATGCATTGCCCATACCATACATTTCTAGCAATATATTATCACTACATGAAAAAACAGAATATCGAACCTGATTAAGAGGAAATAAGACCCAGGAATCCGAGCAGGCTTAAAAGGGGGTATTTGGCAAGAATAATCAACTCGCAGTTGGTAATGGGTGTCAAAAGATATCCAAGCGAGGAATCAGAAATCAAGGGAAACGGCCGCGCAGAACCTCCGCACCACCACTTCTCATATCCGTCAACTTGTTCGTCAATTCCAGATTCTGGGTTTCGACTTCATCGTGGCGACGCTTGACTTCGCCTTCGAATACAGCGGCCGTGTGGCGGCGCGCACGTCTGAGATTTCTCATTTCTGAGAGGAGGTGGGTGAATCGATCGATCATTTGGTCTCCGCAGTCCTCCCATTCATCCATGGACATGTGGGACAGGTAGTTTTGGCGTTCTGGGTCGGTGAGAGCCAAGAGGTCAGTGACGGCGTTTTTGGGCTCGTGGTCCTCTGGAATGAACGCCGGTTTGGGTGGCAGAGGAGGCGATTTGACGGGAGGAGGTGTAGGTGCCTTGTCAAAGGGCTCGGCTTGGAGCTCTGAGAAAGATTTTTGATAGAGTACTTCTGGGGGGTAGTCTGCCTCCAGTGGTCGTTTTTTGTTGTGTATGATAGTGTTGCGGCGGGGTCGGGTTGCGGGCTCGTATGGCTCATGGGACTCCTGTGGTTCCTGTGATTCTTGTGTTGGTTCATGTTGATCATGAATTTCATGGGAATCGTGTAAAGTGTGCGCAAAGAAAGGATCATTGATTGTGTCGTCGACGTCCAAGTCCGTCAGACTGGTCATGTCGAAGGCATTGGTTGAGTGACTGATTTCTCGTCTGTCACTTGCGCGAATGGTGGGCTCCATGCCGTCGTCGCTTCCACCGTCGCTGCCGATCTGGTCCTGGAAATACGAGATACTGGGTGACTGAGCGGAGTCTGGTGGAGGCTGAGATTGCTGACGAGTGGGCGAAGTCTCGAGTCTCTTGTCGAGTTGCTCGAGGAGTGAGGGTTTGGGGGGACTGAAACGTGTCCTGGGTGTTGATGATGTGTTTTGGGGTAGCACGACCTTTCTGGGCCCGGCAGTAAGCATCTGGCCCAGCTTCCGTGGCTTGGTCTTGGGTGCAGTCTCGGGTTGAGGCTCCGGGTCAGAGCTGATGTTGATGGGCTGGGGGGAAGAGGTTCGCTTCCTGGTGTTATTCCAGAATTTCTCCAGGCGTTTGCTCAGTGGTTCCTCTGTCGCACGCGGCTTCTGTGGCCAGCCCACTGCCTCCTCAGTGTTTTCATCGTCACCGCCAGCCCCACCAAGAGAAGACGTTATCTGACTTCCGAAATCTTCGAGCTCGTCAGAATCAAAGCCCGTCTTTTTCGTGGCTTGATCGCCTAGAGGATCCTGCCAGTTGTTTCCCCAGTTCTGCCGTGCAGGCCGTGGCTGGTACAAGGGCTGTGAATCAGCATTGGTATAAGCTGCATTTGCATTCGATTCTGCCTGAGGTTGGTTTTCATCAACACCATAGACACTCGTTCCTGCCACGGTGGAATCATCAATCTCTTCCACGTCGGTGTCGAAAACACCCCTGTTCCACTGTCCCTGCGTCGGCTGCGGCCCAACCATGGGTTGCGTAGAAATAATACGAGGCTGGATTGGGAACTGCGGCATTTGAAAAGCCGGGCCAGTGCCATTGGCAGTTGCGGCGCCTAGGCCGGTCAATTGCGCCGGGGGCACTTCAGCTCTGGCCGATTCGGCACGCTGGTGTCGTGAACGCACATTCTTGGCAACTCCGCGAGGTGGTCCCCCTTCTTTGGAATGGATATAATCACCAACCCCCATTGTTGCGGATCTCTATCATATGGGGAGGATACATGTCTCGCCCCGTTAGGCGGTGATCGGTGGATTTCAGTGATCGCCGCGCTGCGCGATGTTACGCGTGGTCACGTGGCGATAGACAAGTATACCAACAGAAGCATTCCAAGTTTGACTTGAAGATGCAATGTTTGCAAATAAACCTTGGAAGGGAAGTGCTAATTGATTATTGTAATTTGAAATATAGTTCATTTGGAATCAAGTTACCACGTGGTTTAACGTGGAATTTTCAACATTTACTAGGTAAACGACGCAGGCAGACTCGGAATGAGAAATATATATTCACACTTCCAACATCGGAATATTATTGATGCCCACTGGCAGGCGAATCACGATTTTTGAAGGTTTAGATCATGCCCAGGTGCATGGGGGTATAATTAATTGGGTATCAAATCGAATAGTACAACCTTTCCACATGAGCTCCAATCTAGGAGAAGTCCCGAAGATGGAATTTATCCAAATTGCGTGCGATATTCCTTCCGCGTTTTTGAGCCTTCTCGAAGAACTCGGCGGATCTTTTGACTTCAAGCGACCTCTTATCATTGGCAATTCTGAGTTGACGCTTGGCTTCGAAAACCTCTGGGGATTCATCAAGATCCATCCTATCCATCCTATACTTCCTATCATTGTCATAATCGTCGTCTTCGTCGAGTTCCGTCGGCAACGCTATCGAGGAGACCACCAGATCGCCAATCCACAGCGAGAGCATTCCTCTAAGCTCAAGCAGTTCGGCCGAGTCAGAGTACGGAGGGGATACAAGAATCTGGTCCATGCGCATAGAGATTTGTCGCGCTTCTTGCAACTCATAGCCTCTGATTACGCTGATGGCCTTTCTGCCGTGCATTTCTCGTTGCCGCTCTGGATCATATTCTGACCCGTCGTCTGAATAGTCAAATTCATCATACTCTTCGTCGAGACGGGCAGTGATATCGTTCCTGGCCCAGTTGCTTCTTTCTTGGGTCACATATACCCACAGCCCAAACATGGCAGGGTAAAAGTGCAGAGAGGATGCAGACTGAGGCGCCGATCTCGTGAACGGATGATTCAGAATGAGACGTTCATAGTATTCTTTGGCTTGCACGAAGCCTGCCGCGGAAAAGCCCGAGGTGGTGCTGCTCGCTGCTTCTTGGGGTTTGCTGCCGGGGAGACTGGCCGCGGGATTCTTCCGACCTCCTCGAAGTAAGAGCTCAGCACCAATACCCCACCTGCCTTCATTGCGGACATCCAACGGGGAGCCCCGGGTGTTTTCACGCATGATCATGCCCCAAGCTCTTCCGGCTCGAACATAATCCCCCTCGAGCATGCATCGATGTAAAATTGCGGTTAACACACCGAGTTGCTTCAAGCGAACGTTGGTTTGCTCGCCAGTCGGTACGGGGTAAATTGGGTTTGATAGATCTGCCAAGGCTTCAAGTTGGCTTAAGGCAGTCTCCCTCTTCGCCTTCTCCTGGGGCGGTTCATGGGGGAATTGGGGGAATTTGCCCTTGGGTAGTTCTTTATGAAAAGGGTGACCGGCAATGCGGTATTGATGGGCCTCATTTGGTGTCAGTACCAAGGAGGGGCCCTCGGGCTCAAGGTCTATCACCGATGCGACATCAGTCGTTTCGTCATCTAGCCTGTGGCTCTCCCCGATCTTGCGCTTGCGATCAAATCGGGCTACACGAGAGCCAGGCGGTTGAGACCAGGCGGGGACCGGGAGGGTAAAGACCGAGACTTTAGGCGTATGCGCCATCGGGAGCGTCCATGGGAGGAAATATCGGTCTCAAATTTGCGGTTCTGGAAGATGGCGGAAGGAGTGATGCCTCAGGCCACGAATCGGAGCACATCACTTATCTTCTATCAGGTAGACACATCAAGAGTCCATATCACATCTTCCTTTCTCTTTCATCTCTCTTCTTCTCCACCCCCTTTTAATTCCCCCTTACTCCCTGCCCGCTGCTCACGCTGGCCGACCTTGACTTCTGGTGAGCGCGGGACACCTCAGTTCCCCGGGATTCAACTATCTCGGCGGTTATACCAGGAGTGGGCTGTGTCTGGACTTATCAAACAGCTCGAGACATTTGGAATCCTTGGCTGTGGCGGCTAGTATGCGAGTAGCTGCTTGACGTGTTCCATCCTGCGAAAAGTCCGCCCACCCTCCTTCCTGACCTTCTCCTTTGTTTCAACGGCCCGGCACGGACTTTAGAACCTCCCCCGAGAACCAACTGCCGCGACCCTACCGAATCCACCCGCAACGAAATCGTCGGTTTTGGTTCAGAATCATCGATATCCTGATTTGACAACTCGTTATCGACTTCCATACGGTCGCCGCTGCTAGCTATATGGTCCCATGGCAGTGAAAGCACTGTGAGACTACGCATCGATTACAATTGCCACAATTATTATGGGACAGTCCTCTTCTACGCAGCGTGACCCATCTGACATCCGATACTCGCCGAATTCTGCTTCCCCAACAGCCCGTGGTCCGATCCCGAGGAATGAAGACATGGATAATAGACACACGGTTGATCACAGCGGCGACGGCCACCAAGCGGGGGAGATGAGCGCACACGAGGGAGGAGAAGGCAGCACACCGGATCAGTCGAATGAAGGCTCAGACTTCTGGCGGCATTACATGCGAGGCCATCGCCCTATGCGGAGCATTGACGAGGATCGTGAAGAGTATGAAATGCCCTCGCGGGAGATGCGCAATGCAGCGTTCGCTCGAATGGCAGCGCGAAGACAATCGACAATGTCAAGGCTTGGTTCCAGACTGCTCCCCAACTCGGTGATCCGTGGTCTCCTCAATAGTCAAGAAGAGACCCCAGCTGAAGGCCATGCACATCGCTATGGGGGAGTGAATAGACCTACCCCAAGGACGGAGATCTCCCATTCCACCAGTCGGTTCCCATTTGGGTATAGAGGAATCACTAGACGGCGATCTACCCAGTCACCATACTCACCGGGGGATGCTGTTGGTCTTGCAGATGGACCGAGACCGCCGTATCGCGACCCTGCAGATCCACTACCTATCCCCGAGCCTACACGAGCTTCATGGCGCCGCAGCGTCAGACTCAATCGCATGCGTCATTCGATCTCGTCGCCCATCTCGCACATATTCGGCCAACCTCACTCGACTTTGCCACCACATGATCATGCACATCTAGAAGAGCCGACCTTTGATGACCTCCGATCTATGGACACTCGAATGGACTTCACAGAACCGCCCCATGAGCTTGATTCTGTGGAGCCAGCGATCCATTCTGGGGATTCCGTGCCAAGCCTAGGCCCCGGACCACCCAGTCCCACTTTGATGCGTCGTCTTCCTGGAATTATAAGAGCAAGATCGTCGAGAGTCTTGCGACGGGAGGAACAAACACCTCTCTCTCGAGTTTTACAGCTCGCTGCGGCTGCGATTGCTGCCCAGCTCTCTGGCACCCCCGGCCCTGCGCTTCCCAACATCCAAGCGTTGGGGAACGATGGAATAGATGGCTCACTAGAGAACTTCATCCAGAGTCTACAGCATGTGACTTCCGGACAAGGCCAGCCCACAGCACCCGGCGAGGGATCAAGCGATGAAACCAACGAAGCACCTTCGCCACCTGTTAACTTCTTGCGCGTATTCCGATTTGCCAATTCGGATGCGGTCCCGGATTCTGACATCCCAGGACAGAACACACATAGCGCACAGGGTGGAAATGGTCCGCAAAACAACAGCACATCCAATGACAACATGGACGTGGATGAGCCCGGAGAAGGCGAGGGCCGAACTGTAACACTTGTGGTTGTCGGAGTTCGATCTGTCCCTGCTGGGGGTGGAGGGCACGGTGAACAGCCTGCAGGCCCTGCACCTGGCTTGGATGCATTACTCGGCCTTCCATTCTTGCCGCCGAGCGGCTTACCAGTGAACAGACTCCACCGACAGCCACCTTCTCCAACTGAGTCTATATCGCATTTCCCTCGCCGTCCGGAACAGGCTGGAACCCGACTCCCAAATGGACTCCGTGCTGCCAGAGACACACCACCAGAATTTCTCCGTCCTACGATCCCCACTGGTTCTAGACGAATGTCAGAGCCCCATCCCCCTCAATTTGAAAGCCCACCAGGACCTCACCCACCCCCGTCCACGCCAGCGGAACATGCGGCATCCACTGAGTCTTCGGGCACCTCCACCCCAAGCCGCAGACCATCGTCCGCTTCTGCGATGGGCCCAGATCCTACAGGCCACCATCATGGCCACACAATGCAGCCGACGGTGGATTCCACGCGCGAGCCTCCTGCATTTAACCCCGCCCATCAGCGACGCCGAAGCGACTCTGAATTTGCTCGGCACAGGGCACTTGGTTCTGGCTCCGTTAGACGCAATGGCATGGTTGAACCTGACCAGCCCCCACCCACTGGAGGTCGCAGTTGGTTGATTTATGTCGTTGGAACCAATCTCTCTGAGAACCACCCTGCGTTAACAACCCCATCTCTCTTCACCGACGTAAGTTTCTTCATTGAATTTCCGCAGAATATCGCTAAATTTACCTAGAACCCAACCTATGAAGACATGATTCTTCTGTCCTCATTGCTCGGACCCGCAAAGCCCCCTGTGGCATCCCAAACCGACATCAATTCCGCAGGTGGATTGTTCCGCCTGGTGGAATATGGCGGCTCGCTGGTCGCAGAAGCCGTGGAAGGCATCGGGTCTCTTCAAATCCAAGACGGAGAGCGCTGTCTCATTTGTCTCAGTGACTACGAAGTGGCCGAGGAAGTCCGAGAGCTTGGCAAATGCAAGCATGTTTTCCACAAAGAGTGCATTGACCAGGTTAGTCGTCCTGTCCCAGCTCCATTTACCTTCATACTAACTATTGTTTAGTGGTTAACTACCGGGCGAAACTCGTGTCCCCTATGCCGGGGCGAAGGCGTCCACGAAACTCCAGCACCGGCGGCTGGTTCTGCCCCCGGTGCACCTGCCCCAGAGCCAGGTCCAACGGCTGTTTAAATATAGCCATGTGCCTCAATCTGACGTTCGAATCCCTGTCCTGTTTTAGCATCAAGCGTCTGCTTAGAGCCTGTAATGACTCTTGTTTTTGTCATGGATATCCCCTTTGCATTTTAGTTTTGCGCATTGCTTGGGTGCTTTTATGCCCGCGCCATTGGAGGGTTGTTCTCGCAGCCTAGAAAAATGGTGTTTTACGGTCTTCTCAGGTGGCCCTGTGGCCTTTTTGGTTTGATCCAATAGTTATTCACAAACACTTGTGTATATCGTCTATAGCATCTTTTCTACTTCTGTATGTACTTTGTTTGGTATTTACCTTGGTAATGACTCTCTTTAACTTCAACGTATAGTGAAGCCGGCAGAGTATAAAATGACCCCTCTGCCCCGCGGAATAGGTGATGACTAAGCATCGAGAGATCCAGCCGAATTTTGGAAACTCAATTGTTGGACTTTCGAACGTCGGTCGCACTTGATTTAAGCACGGAGTCCAGGATACTCACACGGCATAGTTGTTCAATTGACTCGGTGGCCTACCTACAGACTTTCACCTTCCCCAGAAGCCCGCAAAACCCCCAACCCCCGCCTTACCACTACACCTACATCCGCCATGACCACTCCCATTCGCGTCACCGTTCTCATCTCCGGCAATGGGTCGAACCTACAAGCCGTGATCGATAAAATTGCTGCCGGTCAGCTGAACGCCTCGATCGTCCGCGTGATCTCCAACCGCAAGACCGCATTCGGTCTCGAGCGCGCAAGCAAAGCAAACATCCCAACCCAATACCACAACCTCGTCAAGTACAAGAAGCAGCACCCCGCCACACCAGAGGGCATCCAGCTCGCGCGCGAAGAATACGACGCCGAGCTCGCACGACTGATTCTCGCCGACGCGCCGGAACTAGTCGTCTGTCTCGGCTTCATGCACATTCTCTCCCCGCAGTTCCTGGAGCCTCTCGAGGCCGCGAAGACGAGAATCATCAACTTGCACCCTGCGCTGCCGGGTGCTTTCAACGGCGTTGTAAGTTATAGGTATCGGTTCCTTGGTTGACACGGCTAACAATGCTAGAATGCGATTGATCGCGCGCACGCTGCTTGGCTGGAGGGTCAGATCGACAAGACTGGCGTCATGATGCACGATGTCATTTCCGAGGTTGATATGGGGACACCGATTCTCGTCCGAGAGATTCCCTTCCGGAAGGGACAGGATGAGAACCTCGAGGCTTTCGAGACCCGGGTCCACGAGACGGAGTGGGGAGTCGTCATTGAGGGTGTGGATCTTGTGTTGAAGGAGCTGCAAGCTCAGAAGAATGCCACCGCATAAACACTGCCACTGCCTTGACGCTAGAGCCGGGTTCCGGACGAAGGGAACTGGCGATCTGCATTCGATGCCGAATTGACCAGCGAAGATGCATTTCCAACGATGCGAGTGCCATCGTCTGGTCTGTTGATGAGTTATGACTATAAATAGATATCATGTACAAAGTACGGAGTACTCCGTACGAAGTGCAGAAACAAAAAAGAGACGAGTTGTGTATACTCTGTTTTTTCTCGAGACGGAGTCCGTTGTCCGCGCAATACCAAGACCGACACAAGCCGAGGCCAAGCATTGACGCAAATCCCAGCTCGTACCGGGACGGCTTGCCTTTCTGACACAGACCTAGCAGATCACCGGCAATCAAGATGTGGAAAGGAGGTAGATGTTGGCACCGGGGTCTAGATGGGTCAGATCAACTGAGTCATTGAGCCATTGCACCCCTGACCAGGCCTCGTCACATGCCAGGTGTAGATCTACAAATAGATCACTAGTCTCATGAATCTACACGCCCCTGCGCTGTCCACTCTGGATAATCATCACGTGATCGTCCACAAGTACGAGTATGGAAGTGCTAAGCACCCCTTGCTCAGCATTTATCGGAGGTGGGCGATATCCAAGAAAACAACCTTGCAAGAAAAAGCAAATTACCACGGAATGCCAGGACCATGCAGTGCGACCTCAAAAGTGGGCACCCAGCAGCGCTGCAACGCTGAACCGTTGGACCTATGACGGCGCCAAACATGACAGATCAAACCCAATTGCCCATGGGCCAGCTCCACCAGATCCCCCTAAGCATTGGGCTACAGGCGCTGGGACTTGCTGTATGCCGGTGGACTAGGTGGGCAGTTTTGGCCCCCGACTGCACTGGCGTCAACTCAATTAAATGGACTTCCGTCAGTGAGATCGGCCGATGTGGTGACCTTATTAGGCGTAGACTGGGATCTATTCCGGTGGGGCTTGTGCTTTTGCTGGCTCATCATATAGGCTGAATCATATCGTATTCAGGCTTTATTGTACATACAAACAAGTACAGTACAAGACAGCATTGGAGGGTGTCCAGACTTGAAGATCATTACTAGTTTGTTCTTTGGGTTCTGTGCAGTCGGGCTAATAAGTTCCGAGGGCCGTCATTGCGGGATTACAAGAATGGAGTATTGGTCGAGGGTTCAAATAGTGCACAGTTCACTCCAGGCCAGTACTATCTGATATCCACTTGAGCATGCTAGTGTTGACTATTGCGCTCAGATGAGCGGAAACACAACGAATCAAGGTAATACTACGAGTACGGACAATGAAGACCGGAAATTGATTCTTCCCTGCGCTGGTGGCCAATGAATAGCTCGAGAGATTGCGGGCCGAGATATTCTTAGCCCCGTCAGTGAGGTGAAGCAAACCTTGGAATGATCTAGTCAAAACTCTATCATTTATTATTGATATTATTGACGGAGTGGAAGGATAATGTGCGGAGTACAGTACAGGATGTGCAGTAGTGAATTGTAGTTAGCACTAGTTACATAGTACCTTTCTCACACAACAAGGCTGAGAGGACCCAAACAAGGACGATCATTGAATCAACTTGGAAACTCTGGTTTCACATTCAGTGTCAATCAACGCCATTAGTATGATCTTCGAACCACATTGTGCTGATCTCGCAGATTGCCCCTGGAATGGTGCTCTCAAGGTATACCGAATGAGGTATAGTAGGGCATGTGCCGGTGGGGACATTAGCTTCTGCCACAAGCGCTGGATCTATAATAATGCGGAGATATTTCCTTTCCCAGTTTAACGCCTGGACATGGATGTAAACCAGGTCTAAATAAACGGAGTCCGGAGTATCTAGCATGCCCTATTCAAGTACTCCGTGCTAATTTCACAGTAATCAGATGTGGCCAGGGCGCAATCTCAGGAGCTTCAAAGTCCACCACGGGATTCACATGGGCCCACAGACCAGGAGCTGGTTTCTAGCGTCTGCTTGGCCCGGGTTAACTTTTCGATGGAGACAGTGAGCAACTTACCTGGTGCACGGCCCAGTCATTAATTTCTAGATGCATGTGTCCAGCGCCTCAGAACCTTGTCTTGGGGCTGCGGGATCAATGGCGAAAGGTTGCCACCTGTATGTCCGTGATGCATGCATTCCCCCTATTCTCCTCAATTTCCTCATTTTTGCGAGAGCCGTTCTCCTTGCTCCAGCTCCCATGACTTTTAGCATGTGTCTTGATGACGGAGCTTCCCACTGAATAGAGAATATTGAGCCGACAGCTCCCAAGGCTTGAAAGGGTGCTAGTGCCTTCGATCTATCAGGCCCACTCTACTCTGTCAAACCAGCGTCGATCAGGCACGATACCAGCTGAACGGTCAGATATTGGAGCGGAAATCGAACGTGGGAAACGGGGGCGTGGCACAAGCCTTTTTTTCACCCCTATCCCCAATAGCACACCGGTCCAAGCAACCAGCAGAATTGAACCAGTGAGGAGCCAGTGAGGAGACAGGGAGATCAGTGAGCTCAGAAGGCGTGGAAAAAAGGTCAATCCCCCACTCGGATGAATCATCGCTCAAATGAGGACGTTCCCACAGGCCTTAGCTGTCTCCACTTAGGACCGATCCCCGTCCACCGAACGTTTTCGGCATTTTTCATCTGCCTGGCGTCCTGGAAAGTTTCAGATTTGCCGAGTGGTCGATGCGTGAGCATTATTCAGTACTGACTGAGATTGCCGATCAGTTGTCATCTTGTCATCTTGTCATCTTAGTCCAATTTCGATCCGGATTGGACCCATCTTGAATTTCCGTCCGAGGCGGCCAATGAGCTGAAAGAGGCAAACCGGAAATACAGCAAGGAAAAGGGATTTAATATCTCATACAGGATTTTACTATTGGTTTTTCTTTTTAAAAAAGAACACAGAACAAAGAGAAATTACATTTATGATCGTACCATCCCGAGATCCGGCTCCCCGTGCAGAGATTGATAAACGGCAAAATATAAAAAACTGGGGAACTTCTTGGAATGTGAACGTGAATTTCTTTATACGGATACGGAAGAACCTTGGATACAAAATGACTACGGAGTGCTCCATATGTAAAGACAAGCCCGGGGAGCCCGGGATTGACGCTATGATCAACCTGCATCGACCCGGCCAAGCCCTAAACGGAATTGCTTTCCACCTGGGGATCGCCGTTTGGACCTGTCCCCCTTTTTCACGCCGAGACCCGAGGTTCATCCGCGGAGATCAGCTTAAAATAGGTGATATTCGTGTTCCTGATCTTCAGATGTAGTAATACTAGACGAGGTTAGTGCGTGTACATTGTGTTCTCAGTTCTACCGTGCAGTTTGATAGTTCTATACTTTACGGCAGAGTCCGAATAATCCGAGTAATCCGAGTAGGGGGTATATTCTCTGCCGAGGTTCACAATAGGGCCCGTTATAGGGCTCCGCAGACCCTCCCTGAGCCACCTGAGCCACTAAGTACTGTCCAGTGAACTTAACTAAACTGACTGGACTAGACTAATTAGACTGGCATAAATGACATCTGTTTTATATTTAATTTTTGGTGGATTTGCTGTCCCAGGTTCGTATTGGATACGATATTCTTACCAGTACAAGCATAGAGAGCCATAGTCTCACGGTGGAATTAAGTGGAATTAAGCCCAAATAGACTAATAAAACGAAGAAATACAGACAATAAACCAATCAGATAATAAAATATTAATATAAAAATATTAAAAAAAAGCAGTAAAGAATAGCAAGTAGATTCTAATCTCCGCACGTCCCCGAGATCCATTACTTTGGGTCACTTCACTTCTACACTTCACCTCAAGCCATGACTCTGCATTAATCTCCAATGAGGGGCGACATGGCGAATTCACAGTCGTCCCATGCCCTGTCGGGCTTCTTGGATTCCATGCAGGATCCAAATGCCTCTGCATACTCCTTGTTAGGCCCGACAGAGTATCCCGAGAGCGTGGCATTCTGGCACGACCCCTCCGCCCCGACAATGAGAGTAGCGCCCTCATATCAGGCAGCCCTCCCTCTCTCAGATCACAAAAAACATAAGCGCACCCGCAGCGGATGCTTCACCTGCCGCTCACGACGCATCAAATGCGACGAGAACCGCCCCGTCTGTGAACGCTGCAGGAAAGGCAGTCGGGACTGTGTCTATCCCTCCCCGTCACCATCGACCAAATCCGGCGCCAGATCCGGGAAATCGCGCTCCAATCGACCCCCGTCTCAAGGCAGTGACTCGTCAGGTAAGGTGGAGGTCGACGCCGTCAGTCCGCTGGAACCCATTCTCGACGAGGAGGAACCCGATGCCACATCGGATTCCCGACCGTCGCCCGTTATCCCCAGCACACGGCCCTTGCATAATAGTCGAAGCACACAGTCTCTGCGGAAACCGTCCCGGGGGACGGATCCCTTTGTGAAAGAGCAGAGTAGTTCGCCGTCGGCGGAATCGTCGCGGATGGAATCGATGAGTGTGCGCTCGGGGAGCATTGGACATTCCACGGCGGAGCTCATCAACAATGCGCGTCTGTCGGATGATCTGCGCTTTTATCTTAATTTCCACCAGGAGTTCATGACGACGCCTCACTTCTTTCTGCGACAGAGTTGTTTCCATTTCGTCCATCACAGTCTGATCGAGCTCGCTTTGCAGTATGAGCCTCTCTTGTATGCTCTGGTGGGCTTCTCCGCCTACCACTACAGCTTGCACAACGAGGGCAAGCTCTCTATATTCCTTAATTATTACAACAAGGCCTTGACTCTCCTGCGGAAATCGCTGGGCTCCGGAGAACCGCACACCGAGGCTACACTCTGTACGGTTCTCGTCCTGACCACCACTGAGGTTTGTCTACCCCTTCGAACCTGTCTGGCATCGCTCTAACTTCTGTAGGAATACATCGGCGACTGGATGAATCTGATCGATCACCACCGGGCGGCCCACGCGCTGGTGCGAGAACTGCTGACACCAGAGTCATCCAACCTGAACGATTTACACACAAACATCTTCCTTTGGTATGCACGATTCGACGTCGTCGTGGGGATCCTAGCCGGAACCGAAACAGTCCTCAGTCGAGATTGGTACCTAGCGAAGGAGCAACACGATGCCGAACAAGCCGCCCTATACCCAGACGACCCATCCAAACAACTTGAACTCGTGGGATCGATCAACCGCCGCTTCGGACTAGACATGGCCTCTCTCTACGCGAAACTTTCCCGAGGCATGATATCCATGGAGCAATTTGCGATCCAGAACGAACTGCTAGGCCAGTGGCTAGAGCAAGCGAAGATCATTCTCAGGGGATTCGACGACTACGAATACAAGGTGCAGGATTACCCACACAAACAACCTTTGACCGAAGACGATATTGTGGATCCGTATATGCCAGGAGGCTTGCACCGCGGTGCCCTGTGGGATTTCAACTACGCTTGGATCGACATCCTTTCCACGGAGACAATGTACAAGTTCCAAACCATGCAGGTCCTTCAACAACCCCTACTCCAGGAACTGCAGGAACTGGCACAAGAGCAGTGCCGACTGATGGAGACGATGTCTCGCTGGCCGTACAAAGAAAATGGATATTGCATTATGTTCAAGAACAGTATCGGAATGGCGAGCATGTTCCTTCCAAAAGACCACAAGCATCAGATGTGGTCACGGCGCAAGATTGCCATGATGGAACAGAATGGGTAAGTCGGACTTCAAGTGTCGTGATTAAAACTCAATACCGAACGCAGTGCTGACATCTATTCTTCTAGATATATTATCCCCCCTTCGTTCCGCATGGCTCTCTCTGCAATCTGGCATGCACCAGAGGTCAACCACTGGTGGCTTCCCAATGAAGAGGGTTACACGAATATCGTCCGCGAGATTCGTGAACTGACAGCCGAGCGCTCGGCGCAGCCACGAGACGCGCTCCGCGAAAACGTTCGTGATATGAAGACTCTCTTTGGGAGACTCAATGTGAACGACTTGGAGGATTCAAGCAGCCCGACCAGTACTAATAGTGGTCATCATTGAGCGACTCCCCTAAAAACATCTCAGCACACATTACCCATGCACAGTCCTCGGTCCGCTCTAGGGCAAAGAGATGGAGCGACGCCCTAAACGTGCAACATGGACTTCTGAGCCCCTTTTCACCTTGTGAATATCCTTTTCTGCATACTGTCGTCTCATCCGACTTGCTATGTCCCTACACACCCCTCTCCTCCCATTCTCCCATTCTCCCCATCTTCTCCTTCCGACCCAAAAGATGTTTCTTCGGTCATGACTTGATGTACATTTATTATACCCACTTTCTATAAGACCATTGACTACATATTTCATCTCTATACACTGAGTTCTTCTATACACCGTCTGCTGTTATATGTTCTGTTCACACATTATGTGTGCGACAAATCTAATGTACCGGAACCTTGGAAAGGTGAAGAGCTCACCCAGTCCCAGCATCATGCACAATACACAAGATGCAATCGAAGCACATCACGCCGTGATACCCGCCCGCACCCCAGCTTTCCACGGAACCTCCTCAGCCCTCACAACAGTCTCCAACCCTCCAGCCAGCTCTCCACCCCCAAACCTCTCCCCACCATCATCCTCCCCCCACGGCAAAGCATCAACATCAACATCCCACCCCAGCAAACACCTCAACACAACCCCCGCCCCCGCCTTACTCATAACGACATTCATCTCCTTACACCGCTCATCACAAACACACTCCACACACCCCTGCGGCGAAAGACAAGTACAAGCCTCTATGCGCGCAACCGCCCGCCTCAGCAGGAGTCCAATGAATTCAAATGCCTTGCTGGCAATACCGGACCCGCACGCCCCGCCCTTTGCATCATAGAAAGTAAGTCTAGCGGGACGCTGTCGCGAAGGCGGCTTGAGCTTATCTTCGAATTCGGCGGGGACGTTTGCGCGACGAAGCGGACGGCCGAGTTCTTTTTTCGCGACTTTGCATTCGGTCCGCACGTCGCCGGGCGAGGAGACGACGAATGAGGGTAGGAGAGATAGGACGGCGTGTTCGGCTGCGTGAATTGCGGCTGCGATGTTCAGTCTGTGGGATTGGAGGATGTCGATTGCGCGCGTAGGGACGTCCAGCCACATCCCGCGAGTCAGACGGTCGATTGGTGGATTATCGACGGCGACTGCATCGAGGACGCGGCCGCGCTTGTCGACTTTGAAGAATCCGTAGACGACGGCGTGGATTTGGATCGTGCCGAAGAAAGCACGAGATGCCGTCTCGCCATTGCCGACTGAGCGCATGGTTTCGGTTTCCAGGGGGTCGATGTCTGTGTAGTCGCGTTGCATGGTACTCCAGTCTACGTGGACGCGGACGACGCGAGCGAAGAATTTCTCGGTATTGAGTTCCTTCACGAGGTAGGTTGTGCCTTGGTGGAGGAAGATACCACCTTCGTAGATTGTGAAGAAAGCGCGCGAGGCTTCGACTTCTTCGAGGACGATGTTGCGGTTATTGGTTGTGTCTATTACGGCGAAGTGCTGGTCTTCTGTATCGCGGATTGAGACGCAGCGGGAGGGTTGAGGTCGGAATCGGGGGTGGCAGTGGTAGAAGCCGAGGGAATCTTTTGTGAGACGGGTTGGGGCTAGAGCGAACAGTCGATTCCCGAAATAGATACTGTCTTCGTCGGGGCGGATGGGCATTTCGAATGCGGCGCATTGGACATGGCCTTCGAGGATGAGTTCGTTCGTGAGATCGATTTGCAGCTCGCAGTTTGGTCGCGTGAAGATCTCATCGGGGTTCTGCATGTAGTGTTGATCGGTTGGGTATCGATCTCCGATGAGCACGGATAGGGAATCCTTATTACGTCGTCCTGCACGGCCGCTCTGTTGCCGTAAATTGGAGATAGAATATGGGAAGCCCATTGTGACGACTGCGTCTAGGGAGCCGATGTCGACACCTAGTTCCAGAGCACTGGTTGCGACTATGCCCATCAACCGTCCCTCGAACATTTCCTTCTCGATCTGGCGTCGGTCTTGGGGACTGTATCCACCTCGGTAGCCCATTACCAAATTACCGACCTCCTTGCGCTCAAGTCTGTCGAACTCATTTCGGACGGCCTGTAGAAGGACCTCGCACAGCTGTCTGATCCGACAGAAAGCTATGACTCTCACACCCCTCAGTATTAGCTGGCTGAACAACCGGGCGGTCTCAGCCACGGTGTCACTCCGTCCAGAAGTTGGATCCTTGGGATCCTTGAATGGAGGGTTCCAGCAAACAAATTCTTTGCGCCCGGAGGGGGAGCCATCAAAATCAATTAGCTTCACGTCGTCTATCCCGAAGATTGACTTCATGTGATCTTCCGGGTTTGCGACGGTCGCAGAGCAAGATATGAATTTGACGTGGCGATTTCCTACCGCGGCACATATTCTGCGAAGTCGCCGCATGATAAAAGCGACGTGAGACCCGAACAGACCGTTGTAGACGTGTAATTCATCGACGACGACGAACTTCAAGTTTTTCAGGAAGGTTCGCCAGGAGCCTTCCTGTGGTAGGATTGTTATGTGCAGCATGTCAGGATTGGTGAAAATTATCCGTGCCTCATCGCGAATCAAGTTGCGACTGCTCATCGGTGTGTCGCCGTCAAAGGTCTCAACCATGGTGTGTTGAAGTCCCTCCATATATTGTAAAAGATCCATCATGCTGCGCCGTTGATCTTGCGCAAGAGCTTTCGTTGGGAAAATATACATTCCCCTGCTTTCCGAGTCTTTTTCCAGCTCGTGAAGCATGGGAACTTGATAAATGAGTGATTTTCCTGAACTTGTAGAAGTCGAGACGATGACATTATGACCGTCGTATAAATGATTGATCGCCTCTGCCTGATGAGCATATAATTGAGTAATGCCTTTTGTGTTATAAAGCGCATTAACAAGATCCTGCGATAATTGAAATGTCAAATCACCAAACGCAGGCGATTGAGCCTCAAACACGCGATGACCTTCAGGTACAATCTGAGCATGATACCACTCCATCTCCCGAATCTCCGCAAGAATTTCCTCAATAGACTTTCGCTCTTTGGGAATCGTTGCCGGCGCCTTCGCAGCCTGAGCCGGTGTGTTTTCTCCGCTATTCGGAGGAGTAGGTATGAAAGCGTTTTTAGCCTGCTCAAGGCACTCGACTGGATCTGTCTGGTTATCTTCGCATTGCACCAGGAACGCGTTCATAGCGTCTGAGAATTTAGAATTTCGCTTCTCAATCAATCCTAGCATCTGCTTCTGACTGTAGACGGGCATTTTCAGATCTTCATCTTTCATGCGGCGCACTGGCTTGGTAGGTTGTCCAGTTTTCGGGTGCAGTACTTCGCGTTTGAGATCGCCGTCTACGAATTCGAATAGCAGGACGTGCTTTGTCCCGTCTAAGCAATCGAGTTTGCTATCGTCTTCGGTCGCGTCTGTATCTGCCATTTCGGGGAGATTGTGTCGTGATTGCATACCATAAGGGGCCATTTCTTGATCGCCCATGGTCATGACTTCCAATTTGGCTTCGTCGACATACTCGAACCTCACTGCCCCTGGGACCAGAACCTTTACCCGTGCGACATCTTCGATGCTAAGTTCGCGGCCTTGACCGAGTTGGGATTGAACTGCCTTTTTGATGTTGTCGAATGTTGTGGCAAAGTGCTTGCGCGTACAGCAGAATGTATAGATGAGGTTCAAGGCGCGGTGCGTTTGGGAGAGGCTTTTAAAGGCGTCTGGCAATGGCGCGGTTGGAATTCGCTTTGGCGGTTTCGGGGCAGCCTTCTTCCCTTTGCCTTTGGGTTTTGCCTGCTTGACTGGCGCGTCTTGGTGAGAATTGGGGTCGGTAGCGGGTGTGGCACGGTCTAGGGAGGACACGTTGGATGGAATTGTAGAGTCGGAATCGCCATTACTTGGCCCATCACTTCGTTTTCGTTTCAGCGATGTCTCCGGAGCTAATTTCGATGGTGAATCCGCCATCTCGAAGCTCCATTGTTTCATGCGTTTGTTTGGTCGTTCAGAAGAATCTGGCTGCACTGTGACGAACGCGAGATCACGTGTATCAATGTTACCTAAAAGGGTATAAAGTGGAGACGAAACGGGGACGAGGTATAAAATGACACCCAGCGGTCTTCTACAAGTATTTGACCTCCAGCTCTTTAAAATCCTCTTTTTTGGCCTGGCCAACTTGTATGCAATAATGTTTGCCATCCTGTTTGCTGTCATTTTTGCCATCATTTAGATGCTACTCCGTATACCACCCAGGGTAACCGATGTCATTAGATATGGAAGGAGGCATATTATTTGTTTTATCAGATCGAATTCCACGGCTTCTAAGGTTTCTGTCACGCAGTATGAAAATAAATAGGTGGTCAAAGTACCTAAGGTCAAGTAAAGGTTCAGTTCTACTATGTCGAGATAATCCCCCTGCATGAACAACAAAACCAATCTAGGGCAACATTACAAATCCGCCATTTCCACCTCCGAGAACCTCAGGGTCGAAACCCTCCCTGACGGAAAACCTATCGCCACTGTGTTTGCAGAGATTGCAACTTTTTTGTCTCTTTCACGGAACTCTGCAGGAAGCAAAAGCAGATTCCTTCCCGCCATCGTAATCCAGCTGTTGTCCCGCAAACCAAGTTTCAAGTCTTTTGCATGCAGGAATGATGCTTCGGATTTGAAGAATGTAGAACTATCGGCTGAACAAGAGAAGAAATCGTCGATGACACTGCTCCAGCTATAAGGCACGAACGAGTGAGGTGAAACGGAGCAGCGATCCACGTCCCGAACCTGGTCACACGTTCCGGTTTGCGTATTCCAGAGTCTGGCCGTTCCATCGCGAGAGAACGATGCTACCATCAGTGAGTCGTGTGACAACTTCACTGACATGATCACACCGCTATGGCCTTCCAGAGTTCGCGTACAGTTTCCTGTCTGGATGTTCCAAATGCGTATTGTCTTGTCTTCAGAGCCAGACGCCAAAATTTGTGAGTCATGCGAGAATACCAATGAGTAAATAGTGTCCGTATGACCGTCAAGCAACTGGTCGCATGTTCCAGTCTCCACATCCCAGACCTGCAATGTGGAGTCAGAAGGGGCCGAAACTAGCTTTTTTGAGTTGTGCGAGAAAACAAGATCGACCATAAAGTTGCCATGGCCTTGAAGTAATTTCTTGCACTTCCCTGTTTGCGTATCCCAGATCCGTACTGTCGTATCGGAGGAGGCTGATGCCACTATTCTGGAGTCATGTGAGAATATTGCTGTCTCAACTGACTTGCCGTGGCCTTCCAGTATTTGGGCGCACTTGTTGGAATTTGTCTTCCAAATCCGTGCTGTCTCGTCGTCAGAGGCAGACACAACCATCGTCGAATCATGTGAGAATCCTATGGAATTAACATAGCGTGTATGGCCTTCAAGTACTTGTTCGCATTTCCCCGTCTTCGTGTTCCAGATCTGGACTGTTCCATCCGAGTCACCAGATGCCACCTTACTGAGGTCAGTTGAGATCAATAATGAACAAACTCCTGTATCGTGACTCTCCACTGGTTGCTCGGTCCCTCTCATCCGTGTATCCCAGAGACGGATAGTAAGATCGTGCGATCCCGAAAGCATGAGGCTCGAATCATGCGAGAATGCCATTGAAGTGATCCTGGAGCTATGACCCTTGAGAATCTGTTCACAATTCCCGGTCTGTACGTTCCAGATTCGAATCGTGCCATTAGAGTCGGCTGATCCTAGTGTCTTCGAGTCGTGCGAGAGGGCCACACATTTTATTGTGCCGTCATGGTCCCCTAGTGCTTGCTCGCATCGTCTTGTCTGTATATCCCAAATTATGACTGTGCCGTTTGGGGAGCCTGATGCAACCTTGGTCAAATCGGGTGAGAATGCCACCGGCTTCTCCATACCACTCGCAAATTTAAATACTCGCTCACACTCTCCTGTTTTTAAATTCCATGTCCGGAGTGTTCCATCCAAAGAGAGTGAATAGATCAAATCCGAGCCCAATAAGAATGATACTAGCTCGATAGAATGATCATGGTGCAGCAATTTTTCGCACTTTCCGGTTCGTGTATTTCAGATTCGTATCGTCCCACCAAAGGAATTCGACGCTAGTAGTTTCGAATCGTGTGAGAACACCACAAAACGAATGAAATCGTCCTGACCCTCTAGGACATGTTCACACCTCCCTGTCTGTGTGTTCCAGATGCAGGCTATTGTACCAATGACTGATGCTACCATCCTTGAGTCGGGTGAGAAAACTGCCGAGTCGGCATAACCCGTATGTTCAAAAGCTTGCTCACATTTGCCTGTCTCTGTATTCCAGATCCGCAAATTTCTGGAAAGGTGAAATGGGGCTGATACCACCATCTTCGAGTCATGCGAGAACGCGACTGACTGGACTCCTTCAGGGCACCCTATCACCGAAAGACACATGTCCCAATTTTCTTTCACTTGTGGCCATCCCGAGAGCCAGCTTGGCACATTGCTCTCATAAGATTGCCGGACGAGGCTCTTGCGAGGTGCAAAGACTAAAGCGGAGGAATACACTTGTAGCGGTGCTTCGTCAATAACAAAGGCATTCGTTCTGGCAAATCGAGCCGCATCTTGAACGAAGGCCAAATGTCCTTCACAATTTACCTCCTACCCATAGAAGTCAGCAAATTTGAAAGATGGAAATATTCCAGATAGATCATACCTCAAGCCAGCTTGCTAAATCCCTTAGCACATTGAGAATATCTTCAGAGCGACCAATCAAGCTCATCACTTCAAGCCAATGGAGAAGATTGTTTTGCAAGAAGTAATCAATCTGCCGATAATCTCTTGGCGTATGCTTCACTGCAATTTGGTGATGCACCCAATAAAGACAAGCATACTCTAGCTCTGGAGGTATGCAACTCTCGATCGTTTGTCTGTCGAGCTCGGATCGACTTGTGCCTGGAAATGGTAGGTGGCAAATGTTCTCTTCCAAAGTCTTGTTCATGACACGCAAGCAGTTATTGGCCAAGCTTTCATGCGTAAGTTCCTCGTTCACCCAGAACTCTGTCTTTTCTGTGACCAGGAAATCTCGAAATGATAGATGGAGCAGCCGGACTGGGAGATCAAGATCTTCTGGAACATCCAAAACAGAATGCAAGACCCTAAGCCTAGCGTCCACTGCTCTGACACCCACTCTGAGAAGGAATGCCAAAGCACGTTGCGATAGGGGGTTTGCAAGTGTGATAATAGAGCCAACTACAAGGCGGAAGCTCTCGATGATGCTGTTTCTCTCATTTTCTGATCTGTTAGCAGTTTGCTGTTCCAGAACTAGCGAGTAAAATCCAGCAAGTCTTGAGTTGTGCACATCGCTTGTGGCTTGAAGTGCCCTTTGAAGAAGCTCTCGAGGACTGCCAAGCCACGAGTCTGAAACGAAACGACAGATAGTCGCCGCGGAAATAAAGAGAGGTGAGGCTGCAATCGCGAGCTTCATGAGCTCGGCATTGTCAGGCCAATTCGCTTTCAATTTCAAATCTTCCACCGCGGTAAGGTTGAAGTCTTCACGAATTTTCGCGAATTCATGACGAATAAAGGTGGAGATGTCAAGCATAATAGTCGGCGGTGGAATTTGATGTAGCTCCAAGTCTTGATGATTGTTATGGTGGTTGATGTCCCCAAATCCAAGACGGACTGGTAGCTCGGGTCTGCTGGTGACAAATATTCGAACACGAAGGGAGAAGGTAGAGCATACACCAGACAGAAGAAGAATAAGCAACCTGATATCCTCATCACCGTTGCACTCATCTAATGCATCAATGACAATAACCAGTGATGATGGCGATGTTGTCGTTGTCTGGAACTTTGACAAAGGCTCTCCAACCAGCCTTTTGAACTGTTCACCAACCGATTTTCCGATGATATCGTGATCGACATCGACAGCGCTCTTGACAGCGGACTTGACTGCCTCGATTCTTGAAGCTAACTGGCGAGAGATAGTAGGCACAAACTTAGTCAAGCTGCCTCTGTCAATCTCTCCCCTTTTAAAGAAGAAGGTGGCTCCGAGATCACCATGATTGTGTCGGCTTTGGGCCACGGTACGCGCAATGGTTGATTTTCCGGTCCCTGCTTTGCCATTGAGCCAGAAAATCTTCTTCGATTGGGGATCATCGATCCAATGATAAATGTCCTTGAGGAGCTGTACTCGGGTATCTGGTAAGCATTGTGAGTTGCGTTCTTTGCTGTGGGAGTCGAAAGAGGCCCCTTCTGCAACCGGTAGACGATCTAAAGTGGTATCTTGGTCGATTTTCTGAACAAAGGTGCTAAAGAAAACCATCAATCACCGTGGTAGACTTTCACGATTTAATGGAACTTACCCTATCGTGTTCACTTTCTCCCCGACTACCAAAGAAATTAGTGAATGAAGATTTGAAAATTGTATGAGGCTATGGATACTAACGTGCCTGTATCGCTTCGACGACCTTCTTTGTTGCTTGCAGCTCTCTATCTGGGACGAATCCAAGAAGCTCCACTGCAAACGCTGCCGCGGCAGCAGCGGCGTATCGCTGCCACCTGTCGTTCTTGTGAGAGTCCGCATAATCGCAAATCCCACGTATAACCAGACATGGAAAACGATCCATCAATCCAGCGGCCTCCATCTCCACACACAAGCATTGCTTTCCGGTGTTCTCCCAGAGGCTATCCCTGGCAGCAGAATCTTTGAAGAGAATGTTTCCCGAGGCAATGATGCCATAGTGAATCTCTGGGTCAGTTGAATCCCGTTGTTCACGGTCGACCTCTTGAAAAGAGTCACACTGGCCACAAGTAACTCCGCTAACATGGTCGTATTGTGATTTGAACAATCGATCATTTTCAGCACCCTGGTATCTGAAGTCTGTTTTTGGTTTTTTCATTTGAGGGTTGTTCTTCAGCATGGTTTGGAGCAGGTCTGGAATCTTGGAAGGGGCAATTTCATGCTCAGCCTGCAGGCTCGCCAGTGCATTAAGAAGGACTGGTGGGGGCTTATCCAGGGAACCCTTCCGCTCCCAAACACCCTGCGGGTAATTCGTCTTGCAGTGATGGGCTGACTGTAATGCTCAAAAGATGGTTAGAAAGACAGCGAAAAGATGTTTAGAAAGACAGCAAAAAGGATGTTTAGAAAGACAGCAAAAAAGATGTTTAGAAAGACAGCAAAAAAGATGTTTAGAAAGACAGCAAAAAAGAGTCTAAAAAAGATAGGAAAGATTACCTTTGCCTTCCCCAAGTCGTATTGAATCACTCCACCTGTTGTTCCCTCGGGCTGGCTGACAACAATATCGCCGAGTCGAATATCCTGATCTAAATCAGGTTTAGCGATTCCTCCTCCAATGCCTACCAGCACACCGATCCGGATATGAGGCAAAGAATGAACGAGAGACGATACGGTTGTGGCTGAAGATACATTCCCGTAGACTCCCGCAGGAAGTGAGGCAATCACAACATTGTGTTTGCCCACTCGGCCCCATGTATAGGCGTTTGTATCGGATTCAGATTGGTGAAAGCCTTCAGGTGTGTCGTGGCGCTCGTGGAGCAACGCCGTCGCTGCTGCTCGCTCTATTGAGAGAGCGGCGATCCATCCAACAGTATACAATTCAGGGCTTTTGAGACAAGTCCCCATGACCACAGCCTGATAATTTAATGGGCTCAGAAGAAGAAGAAGAAGGGTGCAGTCTGATACTTTGAGTGAGAAGAATTTCCAAGCATGCAGAGTTCTGAATTCTCCGTGCCTGAGAAATCAATCGGCAGTCACAGCCCGCTTTCAGCTCATCGTGCGGCAAATGCGGGACCGATGTGTGCCTAAAGGCTGCAGCTCGATGGCGGTCCGTGCAACCCACTTGGCAGGCATTATCGCCCACATAATACAGTGGTGTTGCATAAGTATTTGACCTCCAGTACTTTAGAATCCACCTTTTAGCCTGACCAACCTGGATATAATAAACTTGCCCATCTTTTTTGCGGTCTTTTTTGCTGTCTTCTTCCTCATCCTCTTTCAGATGTTATACCGGATTGAGTTTCAGAACTTTGTGTCAGGCAGTATTAAAAGAGGACGCCTGAAGTCGAAGTACTCAAGGTCAAATACTTCGGCAACACCACTGTAGGAGTTGGTAGTCAATAATCAGTACCCCGTAAATATAAATGCGCAGGGAAAGAGGATGATAACGTCACTTCATGCAATGCCATGCAGTGTGATGGGGTTATCACACCACATAGGCGCTTTGCTTTTGATCGGTCTGAACACTAGAGCCGCATGAGAAAACCCGAAACAAATTCAAGAAAAGGGACGTGCTGAAACGATAGCCACCTTACTATTTCTTGATTAGCGTGTTGTTGTTGTCAGCCAGTAGCGAGATGAGTGTCACCTAGAAACGCGCGAGCGGGGCCCATCCAAATGTCGCTCCAGGGGGCTGTATGAACCTGTTCTAGACTCCCCAACCCCCAAAAAAAGAAATTTTTCGAGACTTGTGTCAGCGGGCGGCAGTGGCCCGACACTGGCAGCGAGAAATTGATAATTTACATTGAAAGGAATGTGAGATGTGCAAGAAAGAAGAGGAGAGAGAAGGGAAGCGGGCGGCAACAGCTGAGAGCCGCCTGGACCTTTCGGGTAGTGCGGTGCCTCAGGCAAATGGTGCCCCATAAGTATTTGACCTTAAGTACTTTGACCTCCCAACTCTTTTGATGTCTACTGATACTAGCTACCCTAGATTATATGATATCCTAACGATAGTAACAAATATAGCGCAGATGGATTTTTTCTTCTTCCTTTGCATCCGTCTCGTCTTAGAAGTTTCCTGATTATCCAAGTTCAAAACTGCTTCCTTCAAACTTTCTCCTTTAGGAAACCTTTTTTGAAACCTTCCTCTATAACACTTTTCACGCTAGAAGATGATTGCCCTGGTAACTACTCAATCCTCACTTTGGCTTTCACAAACATAGATCAATATTCAGTTGCAAGCTGCGGAGTGATTTGCGAAATGAGATTTCACCGAGTATCCCACTACCACGTGGACGGAATTCTCATTTCACTATTTTAATAGCTCCGAAGCAATGTCGATTCTTACTATTTGAAGCTCTGACGGAGAGCCCTGGACAGCGACAATATGTCTACTTTCGCGAACAGTGAAGCAGTCACTTAAGAACCGACCAAGACGGACAGATCAAAAGAGACAGAGGCAAAGAAGCTCAGGAAGTTAGAAGAAACAATGGAGAAGGGTGTCGCCCTAGTATTAGTTTGCGTTGCAGAGCCAGTTGCCGAAAATCAAGACGCTACCACTGACGCAAACCTTGAGCACCAAGCCATCATTCCCGATTTCAAGGAGGAAGACCAATGGATTATACCACCCGTCGGGTTTGCTCTTATCAGATCTGCAGGTCTGTATTACAGCCAAGAATCGGGTCAACGAAGAGCCATTCGAGAGGCAGCGCAAGGCTTTTGACAGCAATGGGAACATCCGGTCGACTAGGGTTCGCCTGGGGAGCAACCCGGGGACCTGCCCCCCATGCTGCGGGCCCGTAGGTTACCTTGGCTAGTTGTCAATAGAAGCACAATTGTTCTAGGCCGACGGCTGCAGGCTGACCGAGTGACCTCAGTTAAGAGAACAGGCGACCAGAACGTCGCAGCAGCCGAGAGCGCCTGGACGATCGGACTTATAATATGGATTCCAAATTACCCAGGGACGAATACTTATGAAACAGCAATGTTACTTTTCTCTATCTTTCCAATACCTTGCGGAATTCAGAAGCGGTATTCCAGACCGCGCGAAGAAAACACCTAATCAAGAGACATCTGGAACAAACAGATCCCGTCAGCCAGACATAGTCAAGGATTCATCAGCTTTATGCCGAATGCAATCATTTACGTGCTTCACCTAAATTTCTTCTTCCTTCATTCCATGAACCATTCTGCAAATCGAGGGCAGGCGTTACTCCATACTGCCAACAGGGTGCCTCCTTCATGGATCATGCGGACCTTATCTAAATGTGCAGGCGTACTATCGGGCAGTTGCCCAGAAGTTGTGGACAGAAGAACGTACCAAGATTCTCCGTCTTTCCTGGCAGCTGCGCATGTGTCATCGGGCTCGGCCACTCGATCACATTCAATTGTGCAGCCGAGGCGCCAAGTGGAATGAGAAATTTACATGACGGAATTTTGAATAGCAACTGATGATGACATGGTGCAGGGAATTGGTCTTTCTATTGTTTGGTTATAGAGTAAAAAGTAATCACAACGCGACACCAATGAACAAAGAACATCTTGCAAGGCGAGGCATGGGTATTGTGTAACACTGCACCGTTCCAGAGGTCGCTGGCTTTATGTACCGCTCACCATTTCGGATAACACGCGGGTGCTCTGGTCCCATAATGTGCTGCATCAAGATCCGATGGCTGATCCATAAATGGACCCCGGGACCGCTCATCGCCCGGGCAATGATCGGGCGGGCACAGTCGGCGGATAGGAGCTCCAGGTTCCCAGAATACAAATGGTCAGATGTTTGCAACCAACGAAAATGAACGTTTTATTTCTGCTTAGGGTTGTAGCTGTTCTTCCAATGTTATGAAACAGATACTCCATACACCAAGAAATCATGCTCTCGGCGATCTGCTACGCAGCCTTACACGGGCACAGGTCGTTGTTTTTGGGCTTCAGGCAGACATGAGCAGATACATTTCCTATTTAAGATAATCTCGAGGTAGCCGCATCCAAAGTCTCAGCTAGGATCTCAAAATCAATATCCAAGACCAGCAATCCTCGTCGTCCGATATACCCAAAGACAATCCTTTCGTTTTGCGCATCTACGCAATATGGGTCACGGTCGATGGGAACCGAATCTGGGATCTTGATGATAGCTTGTTGTCCGCAAAATATCCAAGTACCAAGAAGAGGGCCGTCCCGGTGGTATTTGAGATAGAGATATGGTGAATCTCCAATCACGTATTTCCCTTCACTCTTTGCATGAGTGTCACCCAGCATAAATGAAGACACTCCCGCTAAAAGATATTGGCCATCCGCTGAAAATTTCAAAAAGTCTCGCCATACAACACCTTCTACCCTGACCTTTCGTGGCCTTTCTCGAAGGTAACGGTTGAAAGTTCTTCCGAAAACATTACCGGCGTTTAGCGATCGAGAAATGTCCCATATATTAAGAGTCCATCCTTGCCGACCACGAGATGCACGGAATGCAATTTTTTTACCGTCTGGGAAAAAAGCAACATCGAGAAGTCTCGTTCCACGGTACTTAATCTTCATAACAACAGCCCCTGTCGACATGTTCCATATTTGGATCGTCGTATGATGGAAAACAGCTGCGAGATGTTTACCATCTGGGGAGGCGGCTATGGTGGAGACGGTGCCGTCTATTTGCGACTGAAAAGTGCCGCTCGCGGCTTCCCAAACAACGACATGGCCGGTCAATGCAAGAACAATGTTTTCATCGCCAGGCGAGAACCTTGCAATCATTATGTGTCCCTTTTCATCTTCCGGCAGTCGTATTGTTCTCTCGGTGACACCGGTTCGGGCATCCACTATTGCAAAGTCATCTCCACCCCGTTTGTAGTACAGAACTCTTTTTTCATCATGGGAAAAGGCCACGCCCATGGAGATTCCCATTTGTCTACCAAATGCGACGATTTCGCCCGCGGTGGTTAAGGGTGGATCTCCCATTTTCCTCCAACGAGCTTTCACGTCACGCACGCAAAGTTCACCATCATATGTCAAATACACAAATGAGTCTCCAGTTGCCGAAAATGCCCATTTCATAATTATATCACCGGGATGTTGAAGAGGCCGGTCAAGCCCACATATCGAAACATCCCAAGCAGCCATGCAAAGGTCGCCCCTGAATACGACTTTGGCGAAGTCGGGTGAAATAATGAGCTTTTCTTCGCTGTCACTGTACTGCTCTAACATCTTGACTTTGCCTGAGAAAGTATCCCAAAAGAAGACTTTCTCTTCAAAGTGGTAAGCAATCTGGGTTCCATCTGATGAATGAGCCAAGCAACGGCGAAAGTGAGACGGCTTGACCAGTTTCCTCTTGAGGTTGCCCGTCGCGGTATCCCAAATGCAAACATCCCTCTCAGAAACATCAAACATGATCTGTGTATCATTGAGTGAGAAGAAAGGTCTCTGATCATGGTCTGGGTAGTTTATGAAAACATCGACTCGAATTTTACCAGTCGATGTGTCCCAAATGAGGATTCCGTGGCCATGGACACATGATGCGACTTGCATGCCACTTGATGAGAGGACCACGGTCTTGCTGAATCCTGGATTTTCGATAAGTACGCTGTGAACATCACCAGTTGACATTCTCCATGAGTGGACAGCATCTGTTTCTGAAATCCAGATTACCTTCTCGTTGTCTTGCGAAAAGCACATGTCACGGATGTCTTGTGTGGTGTCTGAACAAAATTCCCATTGCATAACTTGCGCCGAGATGTCCCAGATATAGATGACGGAGCTAAGCTCAGAGCTAAACCGTTCACAGGCAGTGGCCAACAGCTTACCGTCCGGAGATATTTTTGCTTTCAGTTGATTTTTGACGTTCTTTGGAAATACCAGTCTTGGCGGCCCCCACGTAGAGTCTAATGGTGCAACACTTCTTAACCATGGAACTCGGTCCAAACACGTTTTTCTCACGGGACTTGATTCGGGTGTCCAAATGGCAGCACATACATAAACTTGCAATGGCCATCCTTGCATGTTATGAAGGTGTCGGGAGAGAAAACGAGTAGAATCAATCACAAATGAAAGGGGTATAGGCTCGTCCTTTACCAATATTGTCAACGAAGGATGATTGATTGTGAGGATCAGATTCAATACTGACCTTGAATAAATTTTCCAACCGTGGAAGAGTTACCATACCAACTGAAAGCATATTCAGTAGGCATAGGCATTCTAGCCACTCTGGCAGCTTTGTGTAGAGAAATTCGATAATAGAGCCTCTGGCAATCGTGTGGTTCCGAGAATGGACACGATCAATATCCCGAACATGCTGTCCCCAAAAGAGAGCTGCATATTCCACATTCTCCAACACGGAATTTTCATTTCTTGCCCTCAGTGCTTCAACTCTGTTCAAGTTTGTGTCGGGCAATATTCCCAACAGATTGACCTTCAGAGACAGAGATAGGCATGAAAGACAATTCATGGCAATTTCGCAGTGTCCGAATATTCCATGGGAGTCAAGAACGAGCTGTTGGTCGTTCTCAGCGAGATAATCCCGGGCGGATTGGTGAACAAACTCAACACTGTGCCCTCGTAGCCGGATGAATGAGGCACACCGAATGACCAATGACATGAGGCTCACTTCCTCGCTTTCTTCAAAGCCAGCAATGGCAGCAAATTCGCCCATTTTCAAAGGTCGGTATGCTAGCATCATCACTTTGAGCATTCGCATGCACAAAGGTATCTTCTTTGTCTGGCCATGACCCAATTGTTTGAACGCTTGTCCATACAAAGGGCGTAGGCCATGCGGTGTGTTTTGAATAACAGCCAAGACATCCTCTGGAGAGACCTTTTCAAGTCTTTTACACACCAGACTCACCCACAAAAAGGTTTCTTCGGACTTCTGTAGAAGCCGGAACTCCACTTCCTCCTTGAAGCGCTTTTCGTACTCATGCTTGTGGCTTAGCTCATTGACTTTGTCAGTTATATAAGTCTTGACGGCCTCGGAGATATGAGATGATTCCAGCTCAAGACTTAATTGAAGTGGCCCATGTGCTGGTAGTGTCCGCTCTGCACTGTCTAGCGGTCTGCTTGTCAGAAGCCACTTCACTCCGCGTCTGTCAGAAGAATGGAGTCCATTCATCACAAGGGCCTTCAAGAAGTCGTCCAAATCACCACCTTGGCACTCGTCAAGAGCATCCACGATCAAGTATGTGTTAGAGCAGTCACACTGGTCTATCATCTCAAGGAGGATGTGCCACAAAGTTCGCCATGAGGTAACATCCCGATCAAATGAATTTGTCGTAGCATCCCATCGAGATCGTAAGCACTCTTTGAGGGTCGGCTGCTGGTCAAGTAGTTGTACAATCAAGCCTTTGATCAAGCCTTCGAGAGTATTGAGCTGGCTGTCCGCATTCTGACAGAAGAAATATGTCATGGCGTTTGAACTCTTCCTGCAGAATTGCAAAAGCTCCTCGATAAGGCCGATCGCTATCATCGTCTTTCCCTTGCCAGCACCGCCCTTGATCCAAAGGAGACAGTCTTCCTCTCCATCTCGCCATCTTTCGAACTTCGAGTCGCGGAGAATCCATTCAAACGATTCGCGACGGAGTTTGTCCTTGCTTTCTTTTAAGATGTTTTTCATCTGCCTGGGATCCGGCCCTGGGTCGCGCAGGTGCCTCATCCATACTCGATCGATCTCCTGGTCAGTTTGGGCTAAGCATCGCGTCAGCTGCGGTCGCTTTGGTTTTTGAGAATTTACTCTCACATTGGTTGAGTGTAATGGACCCTTCGTTGTTTTCAACTTGGATTGCATGGTTCGCACCGCTAAAACGAGTGTTCCTGGCCATTGTCAAGGTGACCCAGATTGGGGGTTGCGGTTGTGTTGCGGTTGTGTTGTCAAACCGGGGGCTGGTCACTTAGCCGCCCTGCTGTACTCCGTATGAGGGGTTCATTTAGCTTGCATCAGGTGACAGCAAATCAGAGACGAGGATTATTTGCTTTTTATGCCCACAGCCTCAACTGTCAGCCCGAGGCCATTGGCGGGGTGTTCGAGTTGACAACTCATACAATTTCTGGTGAGGTCATCTCTCTCTCTCTCTCTCTCTCTCTTTCTCTTTCTCTTTCTCTTTTCATAACCTCACTCCAAGTTTGAAAACCTTGGTTACAAATCATCATGGCCAGCGATCTGCTCCACGCCAGACGTCCGGAGCGGACCATTGATTTGATTAAATCGCTGGAAAAGCCGCCCGGCGAAGAGACAAAAGCTCTCCTGGCAATCAAATCGAACATGATCTCTCATTTCAAAAATCAGCCAAGCCCGATGTATTGCAAGGAAGCAATGCTACTATCCTCGGTTGCAGACCGTCACGAATTCAACGACCTGATCGCCGGCTTCGCAAGTGCTATTACCACAGGCACAGCAGACGAAAAGCCACTAGATCGCGATGTGTTGCACTATTTCGCGGGCTGTCTCCGTTGGGGCCAACACGCCATCCTTCCAAGTGAACAAATATTCGGAGCATTCTTGAATGCTCTCAGCAAATACTTGACCAGCAGCAACAACGAAAGCCGACTGAGAGATAGCTATCTGCTCACGCGAGCTATTGGCGCAGTTCTGGACGCCATGGTTGATTGTGAAGTGGAGGGTCTCGACCGGGTCCAGCTCCATGGACCACTCCAGGAGAAGCTTCGTGGATTGGAAGATCACGATGAGCCCCGCATGGCCCAGGCAGCCAGATATGCAATTCAGGCTCTGCGAAGAGTCCCTGACAACGAAGGGCCATGGGAGGAGGCCTTTCGCTACGGGGGCCTCACCATCAACATTGTGGCCAAACTCAGCGGCGCCGTCGCAAAGCTTGATTTGGGGGAGCTCGTTGACGCAGGTCCGGACTTGCTTAAACTAATTGGTCGCTTTGGAGAGGCCCTGAAAGGCGGCAAAGAGATATGGGATACACATCAGGACTTCCAGGAATTGCTGAATGGCATGCGGGGTGTGTCGGAAAGAAGAGGCTGGTATGATACACTACGCCTGACAAACCTCTTCATACATCTCGAGGCCTATGAGGGACTGAAAGAGTTCATCTCCCCGTTCAAAGGCAAACCGCTGAAGTGTTGCACAAAACGCGAATTTTGGTGCGGCCTTTTTTCTCAGCTTGAACAGCAGTGGTTCGCGCATGTGACTTCGAGAGACAGGATCGAGAGGTTCATCGACTGGACGATGGAACTTCCAGCCATTAAACAGCTTTGCAAGGAATCCAACTTCACCCGCGCGTGGGTAACTTTGGTCGCTGACTCTACGGAGCGGCCGAAATGGAAGAATGCGTTGCCTACGAAGAAAAGGGGAATGCTCTCTCGGTTTCGCCGTTCCAAAGAAACCCAGCCACGGCTTAAGTCCATTTTTGGGGGAGCCGAGACCAGAGACCGTCAACCAGAAGCCCATGGTGAATCTCCACTTCTCCAAAACACAATGCAAACCTGCAGCGAAGCGCAGTTGTTCTACGCAGATGCTTTGCTCGCTCAATATTACACAGATGGGAAGCTCCTTCATGTCAGACGCATATCAGGCGATGACGTGCCGATAGCGAACTGCTATGTCAATCTTTCTCTGATTGAGGATCGAGCTGAACGGGACAGCAAGATAAACCAGATTGGACTCTCACTTCAGGAAAGGATTAAGGCAGAGACACCTCAGCCTGGAAAGGAGGTCAATTTGGAAGATTTGTTCGCACGGAGAAAACTGCGAGATGGATCTCTGGGGCAGCCCACCCGGATTCTGATTCGGGGGCGCGCAGGTGTTGGGAAAACAACGCTTTGCAAAAAGATCACTCATGCATTTCTTCACAATCAATTATGGAGATCCAAATATGATCGAATCGCTTGGATTCCCCTGCGCAACTTGAAGAAGTACCAAACCTACGAACTCTTCCTTGAACAAGAAGTTTTCGGCAAGATTCCCTACAGCAAGCCTCTATGGGAGCGACTACATGATAAGCTCTGTGATGTCCAAGATTCCCGCTCCCTATTCCTTCTCGATGGCCTTGATGAAATAATTGGAATGCCAGAAAAGATTGACGAGTTTCAGTATCTCTTGAATCGACCAGATGTGATCATAACCTCGCGGCCGCATGCTGTGTTCCCATCTAAACTAAAGGTCTATGATTTGGAAATTGAGACTGTTGGCTTTCTGGATGAGCAGATTGAGCATTATGTGGATATGGTATGCAGTGAAGCCGATGGTCTCCAGATCAAGACCTTCATAAAACAGCACTGGATGATGCAAGGCTTGATGCGTATTCCAATCCAACTCGATGCTCTGTGTTTCACCTGGGAAGAGGGAATCCAACGCGTGAAGCCTCTGACAACAATGTCGGCGCTATACCAAGCGATCGAAATCAAACTCTGGAAAAAAGACATTCCACGGCTGGATCCCAGCGTCGAGCACAAAGTGGCGAAATGCCAAAATCGTTTACAGCTTGCTTTGCAAGCTCCTGGGGTGATCGAGTTCATTCAATACATTGCCTTTGTTGGCCTCTACAACAACATCACGGAATTTGATTCAAACCTGAGAGAGGCAATTTACCAGGAGTTCCCAGAAATGACTGATCGCATTTTGGATGAAGTTTCTTTTCTGCGCAGCTGCGGTGCATCAACCGGTCCTCGAGATCAAGACTACTACTTTCTTCACTTGACATTCCAGGAATATTTCGCAGCGCGGCATTTCCTTCGGAGTTGGAAAGAAAGGAAAGACCTCCAGAGTTGGGATCCACATTCTGGCACTTCCATCTCGATCTCTGCGGATGATTTCCTCGCCATTGAGAAATACAACGGGCGATATAATATCATGTGGCGATATGTCGCTGGTTCAATGTGGAACAAAGATCCAGACTTGGTGCGACTATTTGAACGAATCGAAATGGAACCACGCGATCTACTCGGGCCTGTCCACATTCGTTTTCTCATGCATTGCTTCAGTGAAGTTGATGAAACGGGAGAGACACAGAATCTAGCTGATTCAAGGAGAGCTATGGAGAAACAGCTTGTGCAACTTATGGATGGTATATATTCTAATTTTCTTGGTGAAATGGAGGTTCCCGAGCGAGCTTTGTCACAGTCTCTCAAAGGGAACGGGCCACAGCAGAGTAATGCTTTAGAGGCAATCAAAAGACGGTCTCACATTAGTGACGAGCTATCAACACAAGTATGGGGTATCTTTCAGTCTGATACACCTGTTTGCAACAGAGCGCCGGCTGCAGCCATCATTGGCCGTTTCCCAAATTTCTCTACAAACCAGGTGCTCTTAACCATGTCTGATCTGCACAATTCGGTGTTCAGCGAGGTCATGGACTCACTGTCTAAACGCAATATATCCGAGACCATACTGAGTGCTGCAGTTGACTTGTTGCCCCGTCTAGAGAAACTGGGTAACATTAACGGTCCCGGAATAGGACTTGTGGCACGGCAAAGCCTTCCACCATCAATTGTCAACCAGTTGATCAATCAATGGCAACAGACATACAAACATGCTAACCCTCGTTACCTGTGGATCTTGAGCTCAAAAGAATGTTTGGATGTTCCGGAAATTTACAACGTTTTCGTTGAAGCCTTTGATGACCCAAATGAAAATGTGAGGGCAATTGCATTGAGGTCCTTTGTGGACGAGCGTCGCCATCTGTCACCCCATGCTCGCCAAAAACTTCTTTCAAGATTGTCATTGGAGCCTGAGTTGGCCAACAAAGTCAACATTGCTAAGATCTTAAACAATCAGGGTATCATGCCAAAGGAAAGTTTGGAGCATTTGTGGCCAGTTTTTGAAGTTGTGACACCAGAGGAGAGTCACCTAAGCTCGTCGATTGAGAGCGCATTTCAAATTCTGAGGGACTCGGGTCTTTGTGGTGTTGATGAACTGAGGATAAGGCTTCAGAGCTCCATTAACAAAGATGCATTCGCAATATGTGTGACAAAACATGCTTTTGTCCACAAATTAGATCCCTCTGATGATATTTTACGCCGTTGTGTCGGCATACTGGAAAGATGCATGACTGGTGAGCTATCTTCAATTCAGAAAGAGCTTTTTGAAGCAGCCCTAGGCGCATTGAGCCACTGTCCTTCATTGCCAGTTCATATTGTCCGCATGGCGTGGCAACTAATCAAACAAGTCGAGGCTAGCAACTCAGCATTTGCTCTTCTAGAGAGCCAGATCTCTCTCCCAGAAAGCTTATTGAGAGAACTGAGCTCTTATGCAACTGAAAAAGATGATATCAAGAGCAAAGTACTTGCTCTGTCCATTTTGAGACCCCAAGTGGGACTTTCCGACTCAATCATCGAGTCGGCGGTTTTTGCACTTCTCCGGCATTCACATAATAACAGCTGGGCGGCAGCGCTTCTCCGTGAATTAAAGTCTCACCCTAAATTACCAACATGGACCTTGGAGCGTTTATTGCCACTTCTTCATTCGACTGGCCTTTGGGTCGCATACGAGGTCACAGAGATTTTGCGGAAACATGCAGACTTGGAACAGCTTTTTCCTCGCTTGGACGCAAAGCTTTGGACAAAACTTTTCCTATCCTTTTTCAAAGACAGCCCGGATGATTCAAGTGTAATTTTCATCTTTCAAGGACACTATGTTCATTTTGTCTTACCGGAACGTTCGTGGAGAGTTGATGTTGAACAACTTGAGCAACGTCAGAAATTAGAATTCGCATTGGGCTTGGATGATATACTTGAAGCTGCACCCGTGGACAATTTTCTAAATTGATACTAGAGTGAGAAACTATCGATGAGAGTACCATGTACCGTTGGGAGGAGACCTCGGGAGAGAGCAAGAAGAAAGCCAGCGTGAGGTCAGATCTTTGACTGGTGGAAATGTCTAGAATAATCCGATCACAATTGGATTCATTATGGAAAAAAAAGCAAAATTAGAGATCCAGCTACACAATTGGGCTGGAAAAGATTTACTGCTTCAAACCTCGCGCTTCTTCATACCACACTTGGCCAAACACTCCTCAACCTTGATAACCACATCCCCAGGGATAGCACCTCTAACTTTCTCAATATCTTCACCCGCAATGCTCTGTCCAAAAGTCGCAGCAATCACATCATCACTCAGCGCAAATGTCTCCGCCGCAACCAAGCCAATACCAAAGTCCTCAGAACTAAGTGCCGCCGTGAAATTGGCAGGCTCGCAGTCCGGGTTGACCTGCGTGTGGAACGAGCCAGCCGGGAAGATGGTCATCATACCAGGACCAAGCTCAGCATTAATAACGCGCTGTTTGCCTTCGGAGTCAACAACGCCAACTTCAGGTACCATCTGACTGAGCACCCGTCCAGAGTGGATGGAGAAGAGCTCGGTGGCGCGGGGGTGGAGGTGGAGGTAGGACATGCTGCAGGCTATGTGATGTTAGGAAGATCCATGTGCGAGATGTCAGTTTCCACATACCTGGTAGCGATCCAATACTGAAAGAGGTCCCGGAGCCAACGAGAGCAGGGAAGGTCTTGCGGTTTGCAAATGGCGTTTCGCTTTTGGTGAAGTCGAAGACGAAATCCTCATCCTTTGGGAGAAGTTTGTAACGATCAACGGCACTAGAATTGGGATCAGTAAGTCGATCATCGGTTCATGTTGCAAAACTCACGTGTCTGCAAGTTGAAGTTGAGCAGTCAGGCTGAGCTCGGGTGTTGAGCGTCTGATTGCCTGAGGTGCCGCATTTGCCGAAGCGGCCAAGGCGACAATAGCGGTAAGGCCGGAGCTGAGGGTGATTCCAGTGAACATCATATCGGATATATAGTATGTGCTGTTGGGCGTTGTATGAATAGAAAGAATAGTTTGAGAAATGTATTGCTGTATTGCTGTATTGGTCACAATGGTTTGATGATGAGCCGTGAAGAAGGCAGGAAACCAGCATCCTTATATAGTCGAGGTAACCACACATCGTAGGACTGGCTTAAGAGCAAATTGTGGTGAATTCCAAATGTTCTCCAGCTAGGTTGCGCTCCTGCGCCTCAATCACTTGGCAGGTAGCGTATAGCGCCCGAAGATGGAGGCTCAGCCATGATCCGCAGTGAGACCAAACACAGACACGAGGTGCGCATTGAAGCGTATAGCTTTCCACGCCCTACGCAAATGAGACGAGTACTCAATATGAGCCAAGTGGGCTTTCAAGTGGTGGAATGGTGGTTGCCAAGACATTTGGCATGAAGGATCGGCGTAAAGCGGGGCGGAAGAGCGTATTCGGTCTTGGCGGGCGTATTCACGCGCCACTTCAGCCTCACGCTGCAAACGAGTAATATTTCACACAATCACTGGAAATTCTTGCGAAGTGACAAATTCACACTCCTTCCCAATATTTTTGGCCCGCGAGCCTTGGACCTCAGTCTTGGTCTGTTATCTTCCCCGGTTGAGCTTTCACTTTTATCATAAGACATGTATATTCATCAACTCCTGTACTGCATCGCTTATCAAACATGAAAATAACAACCCTGGAACGCAAAACGAGAAAACCAACTTTTTATTTATTGATCCCACGTTCGAGATTTCATTGTTCGAAGCCAGCCAAGAAGCACACAACCGCGGAAGCAAAGGCCTTGCGGTCACACTGGTCCTCCTTGAGGTCATCACCGACCTGCTCCAAGAACAGCGCCAACTTGGACTCCTTCCAGCCCATGACCGGCGCAGCCTCCAGACACATCTTGGTCAGTCCGAAAGCATCCATCTCATAATGTCCCTGCACGGTCAAGACACGGCCGGGGTGGTACAGGCCCTGGATCGGGCAGATCTCAGTGCTTCCAATATTAATCCAAGGGGTGGGGAGAGAAACAGGCGGCGACTCGGTAACAGTCACAGGGGTTCCCTTCTCAACAGCCATCACGCGGTCCCCGTGGAACATCTGAATGCGCAACTGTCCATCGGGCAGATGGCCAAGCGCAGAGGGGAACGCGTCGAGGAATCCCTTATTTAATTGAACATTATGGATGCCGACCTCGCGGCCGAGCGGGCACTTCTCAACCCAGACGTCGCGGGCGGAGTCTTCCTTGTTGCGCACGATGGAGTGCGAAATGAGCTGGTGGCCGAAGCAGGTGCCAAGAATGCGCACTTGCGGGTATTGAGCGTAAACGGTGCGCACGAAGGTCTTCAGCTCCTGCATCCAGGGCGAGCGGTCCATTTCGTATACGCCGGGCGAGCCGCCGGTGATCAGGACGGCGTCCACGGGGTAAGCGACGGGGATTTGGTCGTCGCCAGTGTGTCCGCGAAGCTTATACAGGTCTGGGTAGTGGCCACCGCGGATATCGTAGGGGGTGATCTTGACGTCGAGCTTCTCCTTCTCGGAGAAGAAGGTGTCGTTCAGGCGGGCAGCGGTCTCGCGCAGCACGGTGCGGAAGTGCGCGCTGCACAGTCCGCGGGCCTCATAGAGCTGGCGGGCTGGAATGTCGACGTCCAGGACGGCAATGTGGATGTGGTGCACCATGGTGGTAAAAATTATTTTATATTATGTGTTATGTGTGTTATGTGTGGGAAGAAGAAAATCGGACGAGCTGCTAAATAAGATAAATTTCCCCATACTCGCAAGCAGGATTCGGTAAATTTTTTATGTAAAACGAGCGCGTAGCTTTGCGACAGGAATTTCATTAATAATGAAATATTGTCTCAGGAACGAAAATGATACTCCAATCGACTCCAACCATGTGGAGCTCATTAGGTAAATACTAAATCTGCACTCGTTGAGCTTATTTGCAGATCCACACGGATGGACGCTAGCGGACACACCGAGGGCTTATTACATTTTTTTTCGTCCGGAAGAACCGGGGTAAATCTTCCATGGTGTAAAGTCCGAAAAATCCCACCGATATAAGACAGCCCGTTCTCGCTGCTCTTGCCCCTCTCTCTTTCGCTTTTAGCTCGGGGAAATACGGAATCATGCGTGGTCGGAGGTGACGACATTGTTGCACAGAAATTTCCTGCAAGGAGCAAAGGGTCGATACAGCCCTAGAGCATACTGGAGCACCACAGCCAAGAAACAGCATCGACAGCTGGTAGATTCAACATAGAAAATTCGATCATTGATAACCGAGACCACTACTTCTGTTTTTTCTTGCATCTACACGTTCAGCTCAATGACATTTTGGTAAAGTATGTGGATATAGTGGATATAGGGTTTTCATTGGTCAATGACCATACTCGCCTTCCAAGGTTGTTTGGGATGTTTGCAAGACGCCTCGCCTCGGGGCAAAGAATGTTGCAATGTCCCCAGCCTCAAAATGTCCTTAGGCTCTCTCGATGTTCATAATGTCAAATCCTCTTCCACACAGCGGAGTGCTATACGAGCCTAGCTGTATTTACTTAAGATCGCCCTGCTTTACCAATCATATCATGACTTGTACCACGTTACCAAATAAGATTTTTGATCCATGTGGGGCTAAATGACATCGATGGAAGATCAGGAAATGTTGCTACATTGGTGTTCCATAAGTATTTGACCATGAGTACTTCGACCTCATACTCACTTGTCTAATTTCTAATCTTACAAGCCACTCTAGATGACATAATATCCAGAAGACAGCAAAAAAGACACCAAAAAAGAGTCTACAAAAGATAGCCAAGTTTATTACTCTACATCTTTGGAGGAAAAACGAGCAGTACATTCCTCCTTGTATGCCTTCAACTGCTCCATCTTCATCTGCACAAATGGCTCCATCTCTGCACGCGTCTCATCGTCAAGCAACTCAATACCCTCACCGTCCTTATGCAATGCAGCCCAATAAATAACATCTACATCAAAGCTTTTCCTTGCCGCATTGTCAAACCAAAACCGACCGGTTTTCCATGAATCGCGCATCCGGTTGGAGAGAGACAACCCATCCGGTTGTTTGATCTCTACTGCCTTTTCACTCTCGACACGCTCCAAAGCTCGCAAGAACTGCTCCATTTTAGGCTCATAGAGCTTCACAAACTCGTCCATTTCGCAGCGTTCAAGCCAATCTTCCGGACCAGCGAGCAACAGCCACCAGGGCGGGTCATACGCAAACTCGGCTGGCATGGCATTCGTGAACTCCCAGTCGACAACGGCAGTGATCTCGAGTGTTTCTGGATCTATGAGCATATTTGAGGGTCGCAGGTCGTCGCAGAAGGGTATAAATGGCCCGGTATCCTCTGGATAATACTTCGAAATCAGCTGTGCGAACCGATGACGGGCAATGAAGCGCTACTGAGCGATTTTCGCATTGTCGGCGAGGTTGCGCTGGGTTCAAAGGGGGGTCAAGTGGTTGTTCGCGACCGACCTCAAATAATCGCTTGCACGGTCAAACGGGGCGGTTGGAAATTTATCACGGGGGAAACTGGTGACAGAGGCTAGCTCATTCATGTTGTAGGTTAGGGGTCTTTTGGTAACGTGCCATGCACCTGAAACGTGATCCTTCGAGATAGCCCCGATTTTAGAAAACGAAAGTTGAGAAAGTTGAACCATATAATGTGCGATCTGATAGTAGATCTTGTCTAACTTCGTGTTGTCGATGCTCGGATTCAGAACCATATCCTCGTGATCGGGGTTTTTCAAGATCGTCGATAGTATTGTACCATTGACATAATCCATGATGATGAATGGACCAAGCTGGTGTGGACTCTCGGCAGTTAAGCCCCAGCTGTGAACACGAGGAATAGGGATATCGGTCTTTTCGTGCAGGTATTCCATGATCTGGACCTCATTCACAACTTTTTCCTCACTATACGCCGTAGTCGTGTGTCCAGGCTTCGGGAACCGAATAATAGCATCCGGCTGTTCATCTTCGAAACTGAAGTGAAAGCTAACGTTGAAGGAGCCCCTGAGCAAACCGACACATTTCCAGTTCCCCCTCCTTTCGCGCCGCCCAGCGACAAAAACAGCCAGTTCAGCTTTCAAGTCTAAAGTTTTATCTAACCAAGCCCTAAATTAGTCATCGCCGTTGGTCTCTTCTAACTCATCAAACCAAGTATTGAGCGGAGACTCATTCGGATGAGCCATCCTGAGGTCGATGAAAGTTTGAGAGCCCCGGTTGATGTATCGTCCTTACCCCTCACTGGTGGATCTTATGTACGCAGTACTCCGTAGGGCCTTCCCGCTTACAACGATCCTTGTTCACGATCCTGGGGATTTGGCCCGAAAAGGAAAGGTTTGAGCACAATCATTGGCTCTCGGTTGAACCCGATATGTCGATTCTGACAAGGGCCCCAGTCGGATCCCTGTACCCCTCTTCGATACAGGAAGGAATAATGATCAATATTGACTAATGAGAGCGAGTCAAATGAATTTTTGTTCCGGGGCTTAGTGCTCGTATCCCTTTCCTCAGGAAGAGGCGGTCAAAAATGCTGGGTTAGCAATCGCCGCTTTGTGCAACGCTCCTCGTTTGCGCGACTGCTTTCTAATAGTCCGATACCTCGATAATTGTTACGACTATAGCGTGGCTTTACTTGTGGCATTAGTATACAGATCACTCCACCCAAACCACTAATTCATGTCTCGTCATTTTGGAGCTGTTGACGTAGTAATTAGCACCCCAGGGTACTCACGCTCCTAACCTAATCCCACAGATCCCCGCATTCTATTAGTAAAAGGAGCGTGTAGCCTTGTGACCAGCATTCCATCAATGCGGTATTGTGTCAGAAATAAAGATGATACTCCAATCGACTCCAACCGCGTGGGGCATATTAGGTAAACGCTACCGTTGAGCTTATTTGCAGATCCACACGGGCAGATGCACACCGACGGCTCTTTACACGTTTTCGTCCGGAAGAACCGGGGTCAGAAATTCAATAGAGCACGATAATAAACCGGAACCTCGTCGGGCTTTGATTTAAATGTCTGCGGCGCTTCCGATCCTTCCTCAAGCCACAGATGCATGATCAATTCGGGCACTTTTGTTATTATACAAAATGAAACACATTTCTTTGTTCAGTAAAGACAATTCGGAAGAGCCTTGTGAAAGAGTAAAGGGTGAAGTGGATCGCAAGTGAGACAATTTGAAGTTACTTCACTATTCAGAAAGCTATAATTCCACATGAAGGACCATAATAATACCTTGTTGGCCCGGATTTCATCATGTAGGGGCCAGTGGGGAGGGTTGCCCGGGGGTGGGTGGCTTTTAGCTGAATACCTTTGCTGGAAACCAGCCCAAAAAGGCCCGTAATGACCGCCCGAAATTGACAATTCGATCGGTCGAAGGTTCTCTGAATGGATCGTACCAGGCGCCCCATCCCCATCCCCATGCATAACACATAATCCTTTTGTACTGCTCGTCTCTGAGATACGAAAGATTGCGAAGGCCCAAGTCCTTGAATGATTGGGCTGCTGTCTCTTCAAAACGATGCCTGGGACCCAGTCTCCGAATGGGCCAGTGTGGGTCAAATCCGCAATATAGACGATCTGTACGGAGATAACTGTTGTGAGTCCTCCATATTGGGTCACTTTCGTATAGACCAGGACCTAAATTAAGCCATCTTGTCACGACGAGAACTTTTTTATCATCTATTTCGCATAATTCAACCTCCCAAACTGTGTTACACCTTTCGCACCACCCAGACATTCGACCATTTCCTTCAAAACCCCGCTTCTTTGTGTTTTGGGGCTCCTCCAATATGGGTTTCATGTGTTGGCGAACGACCGCGGTTCGATCATGGACGCAAATTACCAACGGATCGAAAACTGGAGCGTAGGTCTTGTCGATCAGATCATGCCACTCTGGAAAGAGCAGTATATCTTGTACCCTGATATAAAGACCCAAAGGCTTGGTGCATATTTTTGCCTCCTGAGAGAATAACCAGATAACTTTCTGTCTGGTAGTCCGTATGTTTAGTTCGACGACTTGTGTATGTGACAATGAATCGGTGCTAATTCCACATTCAGGACCATAGTAAAACCTTCTCATGGCGAGTTTTAAATGGAGCCAAGACAGCTTCTTTAGACAGAAAGCGTTCGCTTCGTGTGTAGCCAGAGTATCCATGTGCGTGAACCAATGTGTCGGCGAAGGACCAGGCTGGACACATGGGAGTTGACAAGTTCTTTCGGGAAAATATCCATCTAGTCCGAAATTTTCGGATCCATCGTAGCGATGGAGTCAGTTGCAACGACTACACGCGAAGTATGGTGGATTGTCTCGCTCTAGCCGGAGTATCATCGAGTATTTCTCCTTGGGTGTAAGAGGCTGCGACATTTTCATAGTCTTCGAGAGCAAGCTATAATGTCGATAGCAGCAGACAGAAAAGCAGCAATGGTCGACAGGTGGGAGAAACTCTGATATTATTAACAATAACTCCGGGGGAATTTCGGCGAGTGTCGCCATATCGAGAGTTATAGATTAAGAAATGATCCCTGTGTGTAGGTGCCGGATTAAGAATTCGTCGAGAGCTCTCGGGCAGTGGGAGTCGACAGGTGCTCAGCCTGGAGATTGGGGACCGGAGGAGACTTCAGAACATGAGAAAAAGAACATAATTCTTTTCTTGGGCACAAGACAAGAGTGTTAGAAGCTGTTATAGTAGGGCTAATTGTGACGAAATCTTTAGCGCAGAGTGCTTATTGGCAACCTTGGAAAAGGCAAGAATCAGCTACAGACCCGTGGACGGTTCCAAAGTTTCAAGACGGCGAAAGTGACAATACTTAGGTTCTGTTAGATCTACAAAGCTTCTAAAAAGTAAACCTAATTCTCTTTTTGACTGTCCTTTTTACTGTCTTTCCAAATGTCTTTGAGATACCATACCACATCGAGCTCCAGTGTTTTCTGTCAAAGCAGTAATAAACGATTACGTCTGTGGTCGGAACTTTTAAATCTGGGTTGAATCGCTTCATCAACACCAAACGCCGCCAAACGCCGTTTACGATGTAATGAAAAACAAAGTATAAATCCATGGATTTTGCAAAGGTGAGCCTGAGGTCTTTAGGATCCTTGGACGCTGCTGCCGTGCGTTGGGCTTTTGGCTAAAAAGGAAAGTAAAACAGAAGTAGTCAAAAAGAAGGAGCGCTGCAGCATAACTTCGTAAAGCCCACAGCTCAGAGACTCTTCATCTTCCCTACCTCTGCTTGTTCGTTTCAATCTCATAATACCATCAGGAAAGCCTTCTACCGTTGTCTAAAGAGGAACAGACATCAAATACAATTTCTTCAAACCCAAACTGCCCAGTGTCCAATGGCCATGAGGCCACAGATCATAACCTCCCTAGTCCTTTTTGCATCGTTGGTGAGTCAACTACCCTCCACTGCAAGCATGCAGATATCTGGGATTTCAGAATTAAGTATGGTGTATTCCAGGCGAGCGCCACAGATGCCCCTCCCAGTCCTTCAACCGCAAGTGCGGTCATATACAAGCTGGAGCCAGACCAACTGGCCCAGATCATAGACGCACTCCAGCAGTGTATGTTTCCCTCACATGAACTAGGCATGTTAGATACTAACAGGTTTCTCTTGAAAAGGCACTCAAAAGCCCAGGAGCGCATCCACCAATGGTTGCGCGATAATAGCCATCATATTGGCAGTACCAGCATCCGTCTGGGCATGTATCCAGATTTGAGATGGGCTCAAATGGACCATCTACCGGATACCCACTCCTCAAGAAGTGGAAGTGGAACAGATCGACTCGCAAGGATCACAGGAAGTCGTGGGAAGTCAACTGTTGGTTCGAGGACGATGGGAATGAACAACGAAGGTCAAAATCCAGTGTGGCTGGAAAACAAATCTTATTGACGGCGATCAAAATCGAAATCACGTCCACGGGTCCTATTCCAGGCGGATACATTCCCGAGGTCGCGGCTCGAGCTCATTCGGCGGTGGATGTTCGGTGTCGAAGGAGTGTGGCACTCCTCACATGCTTAGCCCAGTGTTGAGGTCGTCGTCCGAACGAGCGTCCCCTCCTAGAGTGAAGACATTCTATGCGACTCCAAGGAGATGGTTATTTCCGAGACTGAGAACCTGAGTCACAATACTACCTACTCCCAACTCAGTTCTGAGCCCAAACCGCCCAACAATGGGCTTCCTCCTCGTCACGAGGACGCCTGGTTCATGGGTTACATGATATGATTAGAAGGGGCTCGGTGTCGATACACTTCAAGTAGTATTATTGATTGTTGAATAAATACACAAGGCTTTCTTTTTCAAGGCAAAGTTATCAGAAGATGGACAGACAGAAACCTACGGTAAAGTAAATCATATTTGAAGAGACGGAGAGGAGAAGAGTAGAGAGAGAGAGAGCTCTCGGGCTACGCTATCTAGACCGCGAGAGCCTGGTCAAACACGCAGCTCACTGGGCTTGCGACAGTATTTGACCTCCGGGACTTTTGAATTCACTTTTCAGCTTGCCCGACTTGTGATAAACTTGGTTCTCCATGGGTCTTCAGTAGAATACTTCTTGTTGTCCTTTTCACTATCTCTTTTCCTGTCTTTCTAAACATCTTTTAGATATTATATCAGATAAAATTCTGGAGGCTTTTGTCAGGCAGTATCAAAAGAGTGAGTCTAAGGTCGAAGCAGTCAAGGTCAAATACTATACAAACCACAGTAAAAAGCTTCTAGATCTACAAGAGAATTCTCAAGGCAAAGTTAACGACAAAGCTAATGTCGTAAAAAGTGGAGTCGGATTTGTTAATGGAAATCTCCAACTCCCCCAAGGCCTCATCAGATCTCAACACACCTGGTACGTAAATGTGATCCTTCGTACCCTTGACAAATATTATTTCGTTTTGAACGTTAATGGCTCGCCACCCACAAATTGCACCTCGTACACAGACCCCCCGAACACGATCTCTGCCTCAACGTCCGAACTAACCACCACCTCCAACTCTTCCGCCCATTTCAATTGGACCTCACCCACAGAAGTGACAAAAGTCCCCTCCGCCTTCGACAAAAGTTCCACCCGAGGCTCGATCCGAAGCCGTTGACCGGGCCTAGCAGCCTTGACGCCATAAATCTCCGTGACGATCTCGTTGATTGGACAAGCGCTCCACCCATGACAATCGCTCCGGGGATTTTGTTCGAATTCCGCCCATGTGGTCAGGTCATCCGCGAGCATCCTTCTCCAAGGATCCAATAACGTCGTGAACATTCTACTGTAAAGACCCACTTTCTCCACTGCCCGAAAGACGTAAAATTGCAACGCGCTAGAGCACTGCACCAATGGCGCTTCGGACATCCGGGCTATGACTTCCCGTGCCTGTCTGCCCGTCACTGTCTCGGAGAGAACGGCAAATACCTGGCTGTGCTGACTAGACTCTTTCGAGGATGGTCCGTCGAGGTAGAGCCCGTCTGCGAAGCAGTGCGTGTTCACCGAGTCTCGGAGGTCTTGCGCCCGACGCCGGTACTCGGCCGCGGTGTCTTTCCGCCCGACAAAGTCGCACAATTCTCCCGCTTGCATCAGTGCAATTATGTAGAGTAGACTGTTGAACGTTGCTGCCCCTGTAGTATGGTATGCCTGGGGCATGCAGGATTGGAAGATTTTTGCGGGAACAGACCACGCCGGCACCCAATCGATGAACGGCCAAGTGTCGTCATCAAATTGACCAACTAGATCCAGTGGATTGAGAAGGTCGTGGAAATGGTTCAGAATGCCGTCAATGGTACTCAGATACCTTCGCACGACCTTCGCGTCCCCGAAATATCGCATGTGATCCCACACCATGGCAACGTAATACAGCGAGAACTGAGGAATCTGTTTACTGCGGAAGCCGGAGGGGAATTGCGCCTTGATGAGACCATCTGAGCACCGACTTGCGTGGAATTCTTCAATCGTCTTTCGCGCTAGACGATCATCCGAAGAAATCTGATACGTAAACAGCATTTGGAGTCGTGAATCAGAGGCAAATTGATTTTGTTCGTAGAACGGACAATCTTCGTACGTCTCATGTCGGCAGTTTTGCAGCGTGCGGAGACTGACATCCCAGATCTTGTCGAGCTCGGGCTCGGCTTGGATTTGAGTCGATATCTCCAGCGGGTAGGACGTTTCTCGGAGGGTGAATGCGTTGAGGGTAATGGGCTGAGAGGAGGTTTGGATGTGTAGCTTGATATATCGGAATGCGCGAAACCAGAACGGTTCGAATGATTGGTCGCGCTCACCATCGATCACTGTGTATATATCTTTCACGCCGTAGAGCCGGCCACTGCTGTCTGAGCGAATTGTCTTCGTTCTCGGAAGGGGGAAAGGGGCAATTTCGACCCCGAGATCTTTCTCGTAACACTCGGCATATTCGACGGTGATGACTGAGCCCTTTCCTCCTTCGAATTGGAGATTCACGAACGCTGTCGTCAATGAGTTGCATTCGATATCCACAGTCGCACCCTCGCCAGCGGGAATAACGACCGGGGTAGTCTCTTTAATGAGAGCAGTCCATTGGTCATGGCCGATGGACCCATCACATTTGGCAACCCCGTCGAAGGTTCTCTCGATCTCGGGAAGCATGGGGATTGGGCGTTCAGTCAGTTTCCAAGGAATTTGCATTGGCAGCATTTTAGCAGGGCGGAATGCCGGCACCGCGTGCTCCCACGTAGAGTCGTCGAAGGCTGCCAGCTTCCAGCCAAAGAGGGCTTTGGCTTCTGCGACCTTCTCGTTATTGGACATAAATGGCGGGCCAAGGATATAATTCCACTCAGAGTGTGGAATGATCCGTCGACTGGTTTCCTCAAGACATTTCCAAGATGAGTCGGTGGAAAGCGAAACACCCTGTCCGGAGTTAACGACCTGCAAATATATTTCCACAAAATTGGACGACATACCTCGATTTCACCATGCACAAGGAACCCAGGAAGCTCAGTACTGATAATAGACGACGACCCAGCATGTGTGCAAGAGTATCTCAGCACACGCGCGCTGATGACATTTTCACCCTCCACAAGGAAAGGCAAAATATCCACAGTCTCATAATACCATTGCTCAGGGTAACTCTTGCAAGGACCGAAGCTCACACGATGACCGTTTACAAACAGTCGATACCGACTATCGGCAGAAACGTGTACTTGGAATTCGGCAAGTCCGTTCGGCTGCTTCCATTGGAAGCTTTTGCGGAAAAGGAAATATCGACCTGGTTGGCTCTCATCTTCTTGATGGGTTGGCAACCAAATCCAGGGCGCCAATCTTGTCCAATTTGGAGAAGGCATGGTGAGCAGTGTATTTTGAGGTCTCACATGGCTTGTCGTGGAGGAATGCTCATATAGCTGATCCGCGGCTTGCGGTGCTCGGATATCCCGAGCGGGGGACTTTGTCCCGATCGCCGACCCCACGGGGAGCGAAGGCGTGAGGATGTGCCGAGAATGTGGAGGATTCACGAGACCGATCTTGTTTTGGTTCTTAGCGAAAGAAATTCGAAATAGATGACTGGTCTGAGCTGTCCCACAAGTCAACGTGAAAATTTGTGGGTTTCCAAGGTTTCCAAGGTTTCCAAGGTTATGTTCAATCGTTTGGTTCTATTTACAGACAAGTCTATCGCTATAGCCACACTTCTTTGGTAATACTACTCCAATCGCCTCCCACCGATATCAACATCGACCTTATAATACTTGAACTTGCGACTCGGCACTTTCCGCTCAAACAAAATATCCAGCTCTTCAAACGTACGACCCTTCGTCTCAGGCATACAGAAGAAGCAATAAATCGCACACAGACCAGCCAACCCCGAGAACAAGAAACCAATTTTCCCCCGCCAATTCCCTTGATCTTCATTCATGGCGTAGGGTATGACAACTGCAAAAATGACCGACCAGACAAAGCAAGTAACCGTAGACAAAGCGATAGTCAGCCCGCGAAGTTTAGCCGAAGATACTTCCGCAAGTAGCACATAGCAGAATGGACCGAGACTGAGATCGTAGACAAATGTACATGCCAGCATCAAACCACATTGCGCCCATGTAGTAGACGTCTGTCGTGGAGCAAGGTCCACGGCGCCAATGATAAGCTGTAAGATGGCGAGGGCTGAGCATCCGAAAAGATACATCGTTCGTCGACCGACGTAAGAAAGAAGGAACCATGAAATGCAAGTTCCCAATAGACCGAGTGCCGTCAAGCCGATGTTCATTGAGAACGCATCGGATGCATTTAGACCGGCTAGTTCCATGAAGTGCACGGCATAAGTGAGGAAGAACACATTTCCCGCGAATGCCTGCATATCATACGCCATCACGCAGACCATGAGGCGACGGAAGTTCGTTCCCCGGAAGCAGTCCAGATAAGTCGGGCGCTCGCCATGATAGCTCTGCTCGCAGCGCAGCGTTTCTTTGATATGTGCAAGCTTAGGAGAGACGTCCACTGCAGATGTTGCAAGACGACGGAGTGATCTCGCAGCTTCTTCATAGCGGCCCTTGCGACACAGCCAGTAGGGCGGATCGGGACAAAATGCCACCAAGACCAACATGATGCACGGCAAGGCCCATTGCGTCGCAATAGGAATCTTATAAGACCATTTGCTGTCCATTGTTTCGGTCCCCTTCAGAATCCCAGAAGCAATCAAGGAACCAATTGAAAAGGCAAGATTTGTCATGGTGGCCGCGAACCCACGGAGCACCAACGGCGTGACTTCGCCGACGTACGCCGACGCACAAATCGGGTAAAACGCAATAATGCATCCATTTACCAGTTCGCCGACAAACAGCTGCGCCGGCGTATGGCTGAAGAACTGAATGAATATAAATGAAATTGACAAAACACAGCAGCAGGCTGTCATTCGTCGTGGGCCTAGACGCTCGTATACAATGCCCGAGCAAAGTGCGCCTACGATCGCACCGAGCAGATTGGCATATCCGAATGCGGAGAGCCACTGCGCGGCGATGATGTATTTGCCGTCGCGCTCGTAGCCGAATGTCTCCTTGAAGACCGGCAGGCCAACCAGACTGCGGACGATGCCGCCGTCAATGCCTTTCAGAATGGTCGCCTGGGAATGTCAGTATGATTTTGGTCTGGGTGATTTATCACTGACGATGTTCATGAAAAGTCCCCAGCCAATGGCGGGGTAGTGCAGACGCATGGCATCCCACCAGCCGAGGGCATGTTCCTGCTTCGTGAACTGAAAGGAAAGCTCGGCATCCTCGGTGGCTTCGGCCGGAATGGCTTGTACCACAGTCTCCCGCTTCTCGGACACCATTGTTCTTCTCAACCTGAAAGCTCATCCATGGTGGCATTTTGAGAGAGAAAAAAGTCGAAATTATATCTAGATGCCAAGGCTTGGCGTGCGGTTACGGCGGAGGAGGCCGTGGAGTGGAGACTTGGAGGACCTTGCGGGTTAATTTGACATCGCTTGCAATTGACTTGCTCGGAAAGGCTTGGCTGACTAGTTGCAGACTTGGAATCATACGGGTTGAAGTTGAAATCGCTTTGTATAACAAGTAATGAAGATTATCTAGCCCATGACTTGGATCAGCAGCCATTGAAAACATCAGGCAGTCCCAGTAAGTTCTGCGCCTTCAAAGTGAAGTGCCTGGTGATGCTTGGCAAATTGTCTCGCTGGTACTTTGGCTTCATACAGCCCGTCAATGTCTTCTGTAGACAGCCCGGTTGTATCAGGAACAATCGACCAAGCGCCCCAGATAAGCAAGACCGAGACACCGGCAAACACCAATCCAGTTCGGGCGCCCAAGTTGCCTGAGTCGACGTTGTACATATACGGCACAATAAAAGTGACCAGCCACGTTGTGAACGTCTGGGCCATCATACCGAGCGACATGGACTTTGCGCGTAATCGGTAGCTGGAGATCTCCGCTGCAATTGACCAGCCGGGCGCTTGCATTAGACTTGCTTGCAGAGATATGAGAACATTCCTGTGAATAATTAGCATCACGCTTGGAGCCATGAAGGTGTATTTCTTACATCAAGATAGCAATTCCCCACTTGGGTCCTGTGCCGTGTGCATAGTATAGCGCGCCCACGATCAGGTTGAACGTGAAATTGACAACACAGCCCCAGAAGAGTGTGTTGCGTCGGCGAACGTTCTTGAGTGCAAATCCACTTGCGATGATGAGTATTATTGCCAGTCCAAAACCTCCGATTGAGATATCGAATACATGAACGCTGGGCAAGCCCACCGATATGAGGAAGTAAATCGATTGGGAGAGGAAAGGCGCGCCGCCGAGGTTGACCAGACCAAACAAAAACATCATCGTGACTGTTCGCTTGAGATTGACGCCTTGGAAGCATTCGATATAGCTAGCCTTGTTTTCTTGACGGTGGGAGTTTTCTTCTTCGATGGTCTTGACGAGATGGTTGTACCGCTCTTGGCGATCGGCTTCATCTGGGTAAAGCCAGCGGAACAGCTTCTTTGCGGGTTCTTCTCGCTTTTTGATTATGCAGTAAACAGGAGATCTAGATATTGCGTTAGCTGCGATCAGTTAACACTTCACTTGGGAAACATACTCTGGTGCTATCGCGTATGCAATAGTCACAAGGCCACCGACAGCCCACTGAATTGCGAAAACCGTACGGAAGGCCTTCTCAGCCATGTCCGGAACAAAGATACGAATCACACCCATCGCCACAGCCTGCATGATTAAAATAAACACAACCATAGCCTGCTGGACCACAGGGACCAGGCTGGGAGGAACGACCTCGGAAGCATAGGTCATGCCAGACGCCATGGCCATACCAATCCCCAGCCCTCCGACGATCTTTCCTCCAAGCAAAGCACCTCTTGTCTCAGCAGTGTACTGGACTGATGCACCGACTATGGCAATCAAGCCTGCGATAATCCCAGCCCATTTCCGCCCGATGCGATCGGCTAAGACACCCGTCCCAGCTGCCGAAAGGGCTTGTGCGAGTGCCGACATTGAGGTCCACAACGCAGTCCATGAAGATGGCAGATAAAGACCCGACGCATTTGTGTCGCCGAAATAGAGCATGAAGGCTGGCATGGCCATTGAGGCACTATTGATAATTGTGTCGCACCCGAACATTGCGCCCGAAGTAAAGGAAAGACTACCTAGACTCTTGGTTAGTGATGAGCTCGCGATCCGATATTTCTGAGTCGTACATATTAACAAAGCCCTCCAATGGGTCTTGACTGTGTCTATGAAACCCAGCTTCTGGTCACTTTGAAGAAACTGTGGTTGTTCCTCTTGCCATTCAATGTGAGACGCTGACGACTTGATGTCCGCCATGATGCAAAAGTGGTCTGATGTGAGCAGGTGGATACGTGCTCCAGACGGGTGATAGAGCGTCTTAAATGCATCGAATATCCGGCACTTCAAATCTGGGGAAGGACTGGGGTTCGCGACAGCTTACCCCACAAAGGCGCGGTGACAGGTCGGATATCCCGAATATCAGACTGGGGGCTGTCGTCCAATCGCTGGCTTGCTCTCGGTGCAGCTCTGTCCGTTTGCTTTTCAGGCGGCAGCGTGCTCCACAGAGGCGTCGTCGGCAACAGATACCGGATATTCCGAACATCGTGCCTCCTTTCTTGCCCCTTGCCGTTAAGACTCCAATGAAGACACTACCTTCAATCCGTGGCGAGCAAAAAGGGTCAATCGACATAGCTTTCATAAGATCAAATAAATGCCCACTGGACTTGTGGGGGAAAGGTCTGCCAGCTGCGCGACATTAGCGGCACTCGCGGCACTCACGGCATTAATCAGCACCCGACGCGCATGCTTTGGGGCCAATCTCGTGTCTCTCTTCAGTGCTTTAGTGGACATCATATTCTCGATCGTAGGCATTTAGATATATGAGCAGAATTATCCTTGTGTTATGCCATGTTAGAAACTTGAACTATTGGGGAGGTCGGAAATCGCTTAGGCTTGAAATTCAGACCACTTCGAAAACTCATTTCTTTGATTCATCTTCTTCAGACTACCAACACAGTACTCCAATGCCACCTCGCATCCGCCGTTTGCATTCCACACACAGAAGAGCAAATAACTACTTTGCCCCTTACACTAACCCTTCCACCTCCCCGGCACCCAACTCCGGCATCCAATCTTTCCACTGATCCAGCCAAATTGCCACCATCTTCGAGTCCACCGGCCCAAGCTCGCTTAGTATCTTCGAATCTTTCTTGGCATTGCTAGCATCAACGCGTGGTCGAGCCTGCCCAGCCCCACCGAGTAGCATAGCGAAGAAGTCTAAAAGCTGTGTCGCCGGTAGATCCCGTAGATCGTTTCCATTGGACTCGGATCCAAATGCGCGCTCTTTGACGTTCTTCACCCACACGTCCAGGCTCACTATCTGAGCCTTGCACGCTTTGGCAAACAAAGGTGCTATTTCATTCCAACCGATGGCCTTTGGGTTCGTGATGTGGTACACCGTCAATGGTGGAGGAGGTTGCGCTCTTCGACTGTCAATTATTTCTAAGATGACGTTAGCTGCCGTGTCCTAAATATGGTCAGCTTTGATCTGCTCGATCTGTAAGATCTCCCGCCAATGTTCAAAATACTCACGATCGCAAGCCAGTCCACCTGCATCGGCCCCAGGCTATCCGGCAACATCTGCATAGTCAAAGAAGACTTAATCAGACACGGGAACCAGTCTCGTGTATTCCACATTCCAGCAGTGGAATTAGACGGGCCCCCAAGTTGTCCAACACGATGAATCGCAATCTTCGCTCCGCTACGCTTACTCGAAATCTCACAAAGACGTTCCGCGATGTATTTGGACTCGGCATACCCCTGCGGAAGCACGGAAGAGACATCCTGGCTTTTCTCAAGGACCCGATCTCCCAAATCGAGTGATTGACCTGTCACCGTCGAGATTGAGGATATGAAATGGAACTCGGGTTGGCGGGCTGATTGCTCTGCAAAGTTGAGAAGTCTTCGAACTCCAGCGAGATGCGGTTCGAAGCTTGCGAGACTCGCGTTGAAGTTTACTGGCCATGCATTGTGGATGATGATTGAGATATCCCGTTGCAAGGCGTTGTATTCGTCTTCGTCGAGTCCCAGATACGGCTCGTGGAGACGGGATTCTTTAAACTCCACGCGCGTGGTCTCCGTGAGCCAGAAACTGGATAGCTTCTTCTGTCGGAAAGTCTGGATTTGGCGCTCGGCTGCATCGGATGAGCGATTAAGACAGACCACCCGTGTAACTGAAGGGTCTTGTAGCAGCTGGTTCAGCATGAAGCTTCCAAGCTCGCCGGTCGAGCCGGTCAGAATGACTTGTGTACCTCCGCTGCCTAAATGCTGTGCTTGCTCCCAGGTGTATTTTTTCAACACATCCTCTCGTGTCAAGATGTTCTGATTGAAATCTTCATCCGATGTCTTCCCGCCGAGCTGGTGATAGAACGATTCTGCGATTCTGCGCGACGTTTCAAGCTGATAAATGAAGGCGCTTGTCCAATGTCGACGGTGCGCCAGCGCTGCCATTCCATGGGTGGTATCTTGGAGGATCTGTACCAAGCGAACCAGCTGGAGAGAATCCATTCCCAAGGCGACAATTCCGTCATCGAGATCGATGTTTTCTATCGAGATGATATGGGCAATCACATCCCGGACCCACCGCTCTATTTCCTCCAGACCAGATCCTTCAAGTTTTGGTAGTTCGGCTGCAGACCGCGATGCTACATAATTCGGCACTACAGCCTCGGTGGTATACAACCCATCAATAACAGGTTTGTACAATTTGGCAATTTCTCGACGACGCAAAGTCCCCTTGGGCGATAGCGTAAACGGCTTATCTTCTTCTGCAAAGGCAATATGGCTGTAGAACAGCTTCCCGTGGCCAGGTAGAATGACATTCGCTTCGTCGACCACCGGTCGCAGAGTCTCGTGCAACCATTTATGGTCCCAGTCTGCAGGCAAAGCATCCCATTGAGGCTCAATAAGTAAAGATGCCTGGAAGCGATCTTGGCCTAGAATCGCGGCATGTTTGACCAGAGGGTGCGACTCAATCAACTTCTCGGCATCGGTAGGATTGAACTTTTCCCCATTGCTGAGAACAATGATATCATCTCCGCGGCCCTGGTAACGCCACAGTCCTGGCTTGGATGGGTGTTCTCGGAATAGATCACCCGTTCGATGCTCCGTCAAGTTTGGATCCGTATGGAATATGCCTTGACAGCGCCGCGTTTCCATTCGAGGAAGGACCAGCATGCATAGCCCGTCACCTACTTCCTCCATTCGGGTCCCATCTGCGGGATTCCATTCAAGATAATTCCAGTCTGCGGGGTCTTCACATCGCAAGTTCGCCGTATAGGCTGCTTCACTGCTTCCGTATAGAGGGTGGATCGGGATCAATTTGGAAATAATATCACCGGCAGCTTGTGCAAGTGGAGATCCGCCGAAGTTGATAGCGGATAATTTTGACAGGGCCCTTCTGCCTTTCTCTGAAGCGGACATTTCTTCCAGGATAAACGATGAAACCAGTCCCCATTTGGGTGGTGTGCTCAATGACATGATATCAGAGAAGAGATCTACGGTCAAAGGCCGATCCGGTGCGAGCAAGAACGGAGTGCGATAGAAAATACACTCCGAGATGCAAACAAGACCTATGAAGTGGAAGAGCGGTCCACTCATAATCCGAAGTTGCCCTTTCAGACGGATGAAAAGCTGGGCCGTTTCACGACCCTCGGGGATAGGTAGTGTTTGCATGTAGAACAAGGTCGCTAGATATCCGTGCGTAATGCGAACTGGTTTAGGAAGTCCAGTGGTGCCCGAGCTATGGATTACCAGGGCCGTTCTGTTTTCGAGCGTCTCATAACTCTCGTTTTGGATGTATGGCTTTACTGGGTCTGACGAGAAGACGTCCCAGATTGGGTCGATATGCCACCTCTCCACCTCAGGACAGGAGACGTCTAGCTCATTGATGAGGTTACACAGAGTCTTCCTCTCAGATCCATCAACAAGCACAGAGCAGCTAGTACTGCGCAGCAAGTGCTGATTGGCGACTAGAGAGTTCCGCGTGGAAAGTAACAAGGCCTGGACCGATTCGTTAGGCACAAATTCCAGGTGGCCCTTTGTGAGTGTGTGATTGGCAACTTACCGAGTGACCAGTCTTCATACAGGCCAAGATGAAAGCCGCATAACGGAGATCATTGGTGCCAATGTAGGCCAGAATCTGCGGCTCTCCTGCAGGGAGCCTTTCTTGGATCCACCAAGACAAGCGGTCAACCGCTTCGCTCATCTGCTTGATGGTAATACGATGCCATCCATGATCGGAATCTTGTGAGACTGGATGAATACAATATGTCTGATCTGGGATTTCATGTGCTTGCTCGTCTAGCAGCTGGGTGAGAACCGGACCGGGGGCTCCTATCGAGCCCATGATATAGATCTTGATTCAGGTATTCGCAATCTGATATGAGAGGTTGTATATGTATTGTCGAAGGACAATTCTGGTGAAGTGTAGAAAATGATAGTTCGGGCTTGGGAATCAGAGTCAGTTTTAAATATTCCTTCCAATGGCTTCATGGCTGTTTGTCGCACAATGCCAAGCCGACCCAGCATCTATTCCTCTGCTGCATTCAATTTTGAGGTATGAAATGCCGACTCGGGTATGATAGACGTCACTCTTTGAGTTGTGCGACCACTCAAGGCTTAGGGTTTGCATTTTCCAGGTGTGCGATTGGGTAATTGTGCATCTCAGACCACTCACACGCTCCCTTGTATAAGTAGCGTGATCACAGTCATTATCTTCCAGGTCTCTGCATGGTCGATCCACGAATGGGGTGGTAACGATCGTTTTGCGCGAACACGAAGAACCTGCTTGGTGGGATTAGAAGTGCAAAGGGGTCTTCGATGGCTCAATCTGGGTTTGGGGCAATAAAATGCCACGAGGTAGTGAATATGTGAGTCGAAGGTCTAATTGAACGGTCTCCTTGGAAGCGAAAACTCTGATCGTTATGTTCCTTGAAGAACTTTTTGCGTCGTCATATCGATCAGCCTGTAGGGGGCGCATTGAACCACCCTGAAAAAAGGAATGTTCCAACCAATCAAGATCAGACGTGATTCAGGGTGCATGAAGCATGCCCAGGTGAACGATCTTGGAATGCGTCGCTGAAAAAGCACAATACTGCTTCATCCGCCAATAGCGCCTGGTTCCGACCTTGATGAAATTGTTGCTCGGGTGTAGGGACGAGAGCCCTGGAGATCAATGCCCATGACTTGCAGAAGAGATATTCAGTCCTGGCAAAGCACTACGACGAGGTCGATGCTTCAGGAAACCCATCGGGACCGAGTTTGGTTTCAACTGGTTTCATGGGGAAACTGAGGGGGCCGCCCAACGCATTTGAAAACACCCTAAGCCAGCAGAAAATGGCTCTTAGCTTACGGGTGATACCCTCATAACGTTCGGACGTCTTGCAACGGTGGAAATATCCCGCTCCTGCGTTGCCACTCCGATCGGACTACGACGAGACCCATCGTCGAGTCAGTGACTCCATCATTCAGAAGCAACATGGTTGTGGGCAGGCATGGATCTGCTTTGTCATTCCAAGGTTATCAGAAAAGGAGAAAGGCACGGTGTGGTATGTCGTGTACTGTGACGGCGGAGAAAGAAAGAAAGAAATGAGACGGAGAGCCTGTCACGACTACTTCTACCTGGCCAACTTGATCAATCAGAAGCCACGGAGGGCCTCAGCATCCACGAAGGCCTTCCAAGGTTCCAAGTTTTCGACAAAGATTGAATACAGGGCAAATATATCAATCTCCTATTATTCCCCTTCTGACTACGCTCAATCCAATTCTCTTATCCCGAGGTTGTGATTATTATCATTATTAGTATTATGTTCAATCTATATCGTGCTATATAGTACATGTAAATGTAGGTTAGATCATATCTGGCCGCTCAGACCAGCACAACAGAACAAAAAGGCTGGTTCAGCTTTTGTATACGGCACGACACCGTGCGAATCCAAAATCATCAAACGTGCTGGAGATTCCAAGCATCCAGCCCAACATCATCGTTAGAATTCCCGGTGTCAGATTCAGTGGGAGCGATTCATCTTGGCAGACGCGGGTCCATTGGAACCCTTCAGATCACCATTCGGCAGTCGGTCACCATTGGCATGGCCGTTGACGCCGTTCATTTTGAGTTTGCGTTGATCACTTTCAACTTCCGATTCATCAGGCTCAGACCGATCATCCTTCTTCTCACCGGTAACCAAAAACTTAATCGCACTGCGCAGCAGGTAGTACAACCAAAATAGGTTCAAGGCTTGCAGGACAGCCAGCAATGAGAAGGTAATGATGTTCGAGATCCAGCATTTATACTGCTGCGTTTCCCAGTTCAGCTCGTAAGGCCCGACAGTGCGGAACTCGGTGAGAATCGAGTACAGAATGCGCAGATTAAGCACATGGCGCAGATAAACCCACGAGACAACCGAAGCCCCATAGAACGGAATCATGATATCCGGCGCATAGTAATGCAGCGATTTCGAGACCTGTTCAACATTAGCACTGTAAACATGCAAACAGAATACACCACCTACAGCAAGGAAGAAATCACTAATATCGTGCGTGATATAAACCGCGATTCCCATATACGCAAAATGAAACCGATAACTCAACGCAATCAGCGCAAGCGTGATAACATGATGCATAATCAACTCCCTGAAATCCTTCCTCGGCTTCTCCATGCCAAGCAACATCACAATAGCCTGCTGTGCCCAATACGCCGCTTCGAAGAGGTAATAGAATTTGAATTCCGCGGCGTGCGTCCGATGCGGGAATCCCTCGTACATACCCCTAGTATTGAAGTACCACACCGGCGTCTGTCGCATAACATACAAGCCCACCGGACCGAGGATACCGAAATAAAGCGCCGTGTAGGCCTGTTCCATGAAGCGGGCTTGTTTACCACGGGATTTGATGCGCAAGCGCGCCAACGGACGTAGGATCTCTTGCATGACGAACTCCCGCGTGAATGAAAGGACGATCACGTAGAAGGACACGAAGGCGATATCCCACAGGCCCTTGCCGTATGTCCCGTCATCTTGTTTGTAGGAGAGGAAGAGGAAGTGGTGGAGGATGTTTGAGTCGGAGGGATTGCGGGCGTAGAGGGTAAGGAATGCGGCGATTAGAGCTAGAGGGATTGTCCACGTGTGCTTAAACGCGAAGCGCTTACAGCGGCGGAAGAGAGAGCGCTGTTTGCGGGATTGTTGGGGTCGGATTGTGGCGTTGGAGGTGGAGAGGTTGAGTCTGCGCCGGAGACCTTCTTTGGTTATTGTGCGCGATGCCATCGTTGTGGTGTGGGTGGAATTGAGAGCTGAGAAAGGATTCAGCTCAGATCATCGTGAGTTTGTGAATTGCCAATCAGAAAGATCATGACTCGTGGTCGTCTTGGCTTTCCTTCTTCGGTTAGAGCATCGTGTTCGGCGTTAGCGGCGTTAGTGCCGTTTTGGCACGTCCCGAGGTCGCCTTGTGGATATTACGGAGTACATGTTGATCGCTTCGAACTGTCCGAGGTCCTTGCTATCCTCGTTTGAATGGTCGAACGGGTTTGGCTACGTTTCAATCATATAGACACAGAAAACTACATTGGATACTTCGAGAACGCGAATTCCCAACAGTATCACTCCAGGCACCAGTTTAAATCGTAACAATCATCTGCGCCTTTGAGGCTATGCTAACACCTATTGCGCTTCGTATACCATGCAGCAACATGATTACACATCCGGACTCCATAATATGTACGACTGGATCAAGTTTTGCGCTTCTTGAATCACGAGAAGCGCAGTCCCTGACTAGGATCCCAAGTATTCTGCTGCGCAGGCCGGGGGGCATGGTTCGGGGCTTGTGCTGGCGCTGGCACGGGTGCAGGCGCAGGTGCAGGCGCAGCACCGGGAGGAATTCCAGCGGAACCGAAGCGGATGCCCATCTCAGGGGACCACATTCCAGGCATACCACCTGGGGGAGACACTGGGGGCGGGGCAACCGGTGCGCGGACTGGCTGCGGTGCCGTGAGAGGGGGAGGGGGATTTGTAGGCGGCTGAGAGGGAGTAGACGAGTAAGGGGAGGGGTGTGCGCGCGCTGGTTGCTGGGGTTGCTGACGGAGATGCGGTTGGGTGATGTGCAGTGAAGCCATGGCCGCTGCGTTGGAGATGTCTCTGTGGAGTAAAGTCAGCACTGCTCGTCTTGTTGGTTCGGCTTTCCAGGACATACGTTTCTATTTGGCTTGCCTCCATCCGACGTTGGTGAACAAATGCCTTCCCATCATCGCGGAAGCGACCCACGATTTTCGCAAGATCGTTGTAGAACTTGCGTCCAACGTCGATGTTGGAGATGATCTCTTTGTACTTCAGATATCCATTTTCAAGATCCTGTAGAGCGGTTTCGCGTTCTTTTGTGGACGCGTCACCCTTGTGTGCGCCGGTAAAGGCGCGATTCGCCTCCCGAACCTGGTCTGAGAGATGTTCTTGGTCCCTTCGTTCTTGGGCCAGCATGTCGCGGTCAGTGTCGTATAGTTTGAGCTCCTCTACGAACAAATCCTCGAATTGGCTCGCCTGAATGGGCTGCATTGGGAACTCTCGTTCTAACCGAGCAGTCTCTCGAAGCAGCGCGGGATCTACACAATATGTCAGCATGTGGTCAGTGGGTTGATGGGTTGAACAGATAGGCGTACGAATATCATCTCCACGAGCCTTGTCTTTCAAAGTCTGGATACGTCGCCGGCGGCGATTCTCCATCCGCGTGATTTCACTCAGACAACCACGCAGTCGATTCGACTCGCGTTCAAGCTCGATGGGAATAGCAGCCCTACGGCTACTGGGGACAAATGCCTCCAAGTCTCGATTCGTGCCCGTAAGGACAAGGAACACGGATCGTTGATCCCGTAGCTTGCGCTGCACAAGATCATCACTGCTCTGGGCAGAGGTGAAATAGCCGCTGATCTCGTTCAAGGTTCTGTAGATCTTGGGTGCAGCTGATTCCGAGGTCCCGCGGGTCCAGCGATCAGTGCCGTACTTGTTGCGCGCGGCAAGATCCTCGGCCTTTTCGGCCGCGAGGAGCTCAACGCCCTCGTGGTAAACTGCCAGGTCGTTGGATTTGACCTTGGCAGTGTCTTCGATGGACCGGTGTAACCTGTTCAGGCCATCTTGCTGTCGCATTTCTTCGGCGTGTGAGACGAGTGTTGGCGGAAGGCCGAGTGGCTTCTCGAGTGCTTGTAGCGATCCAGGCAAGTTCAACGAGGAAAGCAAACTGTGCGTAATTAGCTAGACTTCTGGCAGGGTCAGGGATCTGAAAGACATACTCTTTTAGCTTGTCAGACATTGACTCCAATTCCCCAATCAAAGTTTCATTGACCATTCGGTCGCGACGATCAGTGTAAATGCTGGCAGCGATATGCACAGCATACGGCACCAGCTTCGAAAACAGCGGCTGGCCCAATGGTCCATTGTCTCCAAGCATAGAGACAGCATCGGTAACCTGCGAAGGCGCTTTCGCAAGCACCATACTCGCACGTTCGATCGTCTTGAGTTCGGATTTTGGCGGCACAGGACTCAGGTAGATCACATCGTTGTCCTTCTCGGCACGCTTCAAATCCTCCGCGACACGAGTCTTCAGTCCGTTCAAGTCACCAAGCACAGATCGGTTAATCCACCGCTGCTCTTTTAATCCTTCACTAACACAGAGCAAACTATCGCGCAGTCGAGCGACTTCTTCTCCGTACTTGCGCTTCTCTAAACAATCAAGCGACTGTCGGAACTGAGCTGCTGCTGCAAAGTGGTGATGCTTTGCAGTCATATGGTGGATCCAATCCGTGCTGATCGCATTAGACTTGACAGCCAAGTCACCCGCATCCCCGTAGAAATCAGATACCTTGGCTGCCAGCTTCGCAATGGATACGTCTTTCAGCCCATCTTTAACAGCCTTCTGCCAGAAGCATTCCTGGCCCTGCGCGAGCAGCAATAGTTCCAAGCTCTGCAATGTCATTTCATCCATGTCCTCTGGCGGTGAAGCGCGCAAGTCCGGAATAATATCGGTTCGAAGGTGGTGCAATACTCCAGCAGCCGAGCAGAGATGGTTGCATGCCTGCTTGAGTCCGTCGGCTGTAGTCAGATTGGCCGCATACGCAAGCTGGGAGTACAGAGCGGCGAGGTTGAATATCACGTTCGCCAATTCGAATCGCAGGTTGTTCTGAGATACTAAAGACGAAAGGCATGTGGGTTAGTCATTTGTTCGCGAGTGTCCCAAGATATGAAGGAAAAATGTCTCCGAGAAATCACTTACTAGGCCTCGAGGCATTGAATCCAAACGCAGGATACCATGAAAAGTCCACACCAACCTGAATACGCCCATCAGCAACGAACACCAGCAAGCCTTAAGTCAGGAACGAGGGAGTGCGCACATCGATCGGGAACTTTCCACCTAGCCATTTCAACTGTGCCGCATAGGTAACCAGTCGCGTGATGCCGCTGTAATGCGGTTCTTGGACATTTACAGCCTCGGACCTCAGACGATCAATGATCATCAGATCATCCGCGAACATATCCGGGCGCTGGTCATATTTGGAGGAGATATACTGGGTAATGGCGTCGGACAGCGAGACAGCGTGGGAGCGCCGGAACGGGAGCTGGAGGATATTACTGCCATAGGTGAGTTAGCATACAAGTCTGATAGACACTCAGGTCTGTTCTTTTTTTGGGAACACTCACGACGCCATTGTCGCTTGAGGCGGGGATGCGGAAGACTTTCGTTTGTTTTGACGAGAAGTTGCTCCCCCACTCCGCCGGGCAACGGCATGACGTCCTGACGGCCTGAGGCAGCAACATCTACTTTTTCTCGAGACTATAACACAACAGGGAAGAATATAAGTTCAGATAAAGTAAAATCCATTCTGATATTTGCTGGGCCTTAGACCCATACATGTATGTACGTAGATAAATGTGAAATCACTAGAAGGACATAGATGGGACAAGATGTTCAGACGCCAGCTCACGGCGTTAGTTCGGAAGCTCGTCAATACGCATCTTAATATATTCAAATATGCTGAGCAGGATCATGTTGTTGACGCCGGTTCGAAGCAGAATGATGGAGAGGCCCTTGTACGTGCTGGATTTGGCTACCGCTTGCGAAGCCTGGCCGATCTCACTCGTCTTGCCAAGCAGCACGCTTTGGGCGCGGGTCTTGCGAGTGTCAAGGGGATAGGTCTGTAGTCAAGGTCAGCTTCTGGTTATGGAGAGCGACTGGCATGATGTGGGAATCACGTACGCAGAACCAGGGGACAGTGCTACAGATGGCGCCAGCAATCATGGGAGCTCCAAAGGGAGTCGTTTCTTGGCCCAGCTCTTTCGCTACCACTTGCTTGGCAGTCTCGTAAACACTGAAATACACACCGGTTCCAAGCGTGTCACGCATCGCGTGTAAGCGGAACCCGGTGTACAACCCTCGGACACCGTGTCGCTTGACGATTTGCCTGATCGCCTCGATAGTGCCCAGGCGGGGTTTGTGCCGCAGAGAAGGGTCCCGCGCAGCATCTGGGGCAGCCATTGCGCGGTTCGATACTAACACGGAAGTCTGAACGACATTCTTTGCCAATTCAAAGGGGCCTGTTGTCCGGTTAGCACCGCCGGGATCTTCCATCCGAGACTCTCAGACTTACAGGCAAGAGGCGAGGAGACCAGGCCAGCGATCATGCCTGCGGCTGTGAACGTCAGTACTCCTGACATCGTAGGCATGCTCCCGGCCCGTTGGTAATCAGCCAGAGGGTTAAACCCTGTGGCGCGCTCGACGTTATCCGAGATAAGTTCCTTGAAGGCATTGTAGGTAGTAAAGTTGACGACTCGTACGGCCGTGACACTTGCCAAAGGTGGAAGTGCGCCTAAAAGATCAGTCCATGGCCTGACGCTCACCTTGAGGAGGTCCACTCACCAGCTACATAGCCGCGAGGGCCTTCAGTGCGCCAGAGGTAGCGAACACATTGCCAGACATTTTTGAAGTTGTGTCTTTGGTACCAATTAGCGCTCCTCCCGGTGCTTGAGCCAAGGGGAATGCTTACGTCTGCATTCGAGTTTTCACGTTCTCTAAAGGAGTCTAGTGCGCAGGTCATAAAACAATCAGCTGCTGCATTGAAGCGGGACGGTTTTCAGATTGCACCAGCACTCACCACCGAGAGCGTCGCGCAAACGGTCGACGTCGCCGAAGCCACCTGAGTTTTGTACTGTTTGAGGAGTCGGTTCCGCGTGGATTCATCCATATTCCACGCGCGTTCTGGCATACTAGTGGATCTTGTTGAATTCGACGAGGAAAAGGGCACATGTTCAGGATGTTTATCAATAGTCATACCTGCACGCTCTCCATTTGCGACGGGAGTAACGCTCGGGTTGGATATTCAGTCTTCCCAGATGGTACCTGGCTAGACGAGTGCACTGGCAGGCTGGGGAACCCGATGGAACGCAAAGCGATCTCTCAGAACCCGAGTAGATCGTTCGGCGTCCCACAATTGTCCATTAAACGGGCCCGACCAACCCCGTTTTCTCTCTAGTGTGTTGTCGATACGCCCGGTGGACTCTCGGGGTCTTGTGAATCACGTTGGATTCCGTGTTGGCGTTGGTGAAATCAGATCGATCCTAGTGGCCGAAGCAAGTGAGCCCCGGTTATAGGTTAACCCCGCGTTTCCAAGCGGGATCTTGTATCTTTGCGGGGAGTGGAGCGATTCAAGCGATTCAAGATATTCAAGCAATATGTGACCAATTTGGTCTGTTCTCGACGGTCGGATCGTGTTGTTCCTCGTTCCCAGGCTGTCTTCCACAACAATGGGTCACTGGTAGCAAAGGAGCTGTCGAGCATGTGTTAGTTCGATACCGGAAGGACTGGGGTCTTTTCTCATCGTTGTGGCCCGCTGAGGCACCGATAGAGCAAGAGACAGAGCTGAGAGACTCACGCAGACAACCAAGCCACGAATAGCCATAGATGAAGGTGTTGAAGAAGAGAAGTAGCAAAATGGCATGTGGACCGAGCTTCGGCTCAATGCGGTTAGAGTGAAATGGGTGACGTCGTGAACCGGATAGCTCTTCACTACTTCACTACTTCTCTACTTCTCTACTTCTCTACTTCTCTACTTCTCTACTTCTCTACTTCTCTGCCTCCCCTACTCACGAGTATATCAGACCATATATCCTTCTCTTTGTGGCGCTCTATTGGCTTGGGAAGATCAGCTTAATGGCACAATCCTCTCGTCTACAGATGCGGTGAAACCTCAAGCAGGAGTCCATCCATGATAGCACTCATACTTATTCTACGGATCGATACTTTCAAATAACATTGTAGAAAAGAACCTGATTCTATCTAGACGGAACAGTCAGAATAAAGCATAGAACAGTGTCTAAAGTTGAGATGATTGTATCTATATTCAATTTCCCTATCTGGACAAAGCAGCCTTGAAACTGGCTGGATACATGGCCAAGGGAGTTCAATCGAGCAATTCCGGGGTATCGTAGCATATCCACAGTCTTATAAACTTACTACAAAGACTGGCCATACATCAGGCTCACTGAACAAGCATACCAGTGAAGTCATAACCTTGGAAGACAGTGCTCCGGATAAAGCCAGGGATGACTATGTGCGACCAACGGTTCAGATTCAGACCCAGGTAAAACAACTGAAACTAGAAATCCAGACATCAAATCTGCTGGTACGGAGTACTTAGCACTGAGTCCAAGTCAAATAATCTTGAATAGAGGCGCACAGATCCGCTGCAGCCGCAGCCACTAGACCAGTCATGGCTCTGATCCACCTTCTGTAGTGTTCAAACGGGAGACGTGCAGCTGCTTCCCAGTCTCCCTTTCAGAAGTACCCCCTTCAGAAGTCCAGGAGACAGGAGACACTTGTGAAAGTTGGAATCTGAGTAAAGCAGACCAACTTTGGGACTTGACTCGAACAATGCATGATCTGCAAGCGCCCATATGCACAAGACGGTGGAGATCTCCCCTATGATATTTGTGATGACCCCAGCACCTCGGGTAATTATCAGTAGAAAACTCTCAAGCACAATAAGATAGCCAAGTCGTAAGTTCTGCAGATCGGCATCGGTGAAGTTATGTCCAACTTATGCAGGCGGGGGTCCCTCGGGACCTCGGCCAGTCTCCGCAGTTTCACGACTCCCCACATGTCCATATAATAGCCCCCAATCTCACCAAGTCGCTTACTTGTTCTTTTTTCTAATCCTGCACACACACAGAAAATACACAATTCACACTCACAATGGTCAAGCAAGCGAGTCCCGCCTACGTCCTAGGCGTAGGCATGACCAAGTTCATCAAGCCACGCGGCAAGGTCGACTACACCGAGCTGGGCTATGAAGCCGGTATCAAAGCTATGCTGGACGCCAAGATCAATTACGACGATGTCGATCAGGGTGTCGCGTGCTACGTCTACGGTGACAGCACCTGTGGCCAGCGTGTCTTTTATCAATTCGGTCAGACCGGTATCCCTATCTACAATGTCAACAACAATTGCTCGACGGGCTCGACGGGCCTCGCTATGGCCCGCCAGATGGTCTCGCACGGTGCTGCGGACTGTGTTCTCGTCGTTGGATTTGAGAAGATGAGTCCTGGTAGCTTGCAATCCGTGTATAACGACCGCGAGGGCCCTATCAGACTGTTCAGCACAATGATGGCCGAAACCCGCGGTATCACCAATGCTCCTGGAGCGGCACAGATGTTCGGAAATGCCGGCGTGGAATACAAAGAGAAGTGAGGAATACCCGATCATCAAAATATACACGCCATTACAGGGTCCAGCTAACAACCACGCAGGTACGGCGCCAAGAACGAAGACTTCGCTGAAATCGCGCGCATAAACCACGAGCACTCAAAGCGCAACCCCTACTCGCAATTCCAAACCGAATACACCCACGAGCAAATCATGAAAGCGCCCATGATCCACGAGCCCCTAACCAAGCTCCAATGCTGCCCGACCTCAGACGGCGGAGCCGCCGCCGTCGTCGTGTCGCAAGAGTTCCTAGATGCCCGACCTCACTTGAAAGAGAACGCCATCCTCATCGCGGGTCAGACGATCGCCAGCGACATTGACACCGTCTACAGCCAGAGCTCGATTGATCTGATGGGCTTCGGTATGACGCGCAAGGCATGCCGCAGCGCGATCGCGGAGGCCGGTGTCAATGTTAAGGATATCAAGGTCTGCGAGCTGCACGATTGTTTCTCGGCGAACGAGATGATCACGATCGATGCGCTTGAGCTCAGTGAGCCGGGTAAGGCTCATGAGATGGTTCGGAGGGGTGATATCACTTACGGTGGTAAGATGGTTATTAACCCGTCTGGTGGTTTGATTTCCAAGGGTCATCCCTTGGGCGCGACTGGTATTGCGCAGTGTGCGGAGTTGGTCTGGCATCTGCGTGGCTGGGCTAACAACCGTCTGATTGACGGTACATCCGCGGCATTGCAGCACAATCTCGGTCTTGGTGGTGCTGTTGTGGTTACTGTCTACAAGCGCCCTGACGGAAAGGTTGCTGCCGCTGTGCCCTCCGATGTCATTGGGAAGACCAACGGTCTGGGCTACAACCCTGCCGTAGAGGCCAAGGGCTTCACGGCCGAGCAGGCCAAATCCGTGGTCAGCAAGAAGCACAACGTTGCGTATGCGCTGTCCAACACCCAGGAGCTGGTCCTCGCCAGATTCTAGAGAGCAGCAATTGCTTGATAGATTTGTACATACGGCGATAGACATAATATCTAACCTGTGTTCTTTTATTTTCTCTATCCCGTCCAGTCTATATTCTATATGCCCAATATTAAGTATGTATTGCAAATGATTCCAATCATGCATGCGTCTTCTCCCAATTCTCAGGAAGCTTGTAGTACTTGGGAATCGCATACTGTCCTCTGCAGCTGCCCGCTGTCTTACAAGTCAAAGTACACCTCCCATACAGCCGACAGTAGCACTCCTCAGCACTGGGACACGATTCCCGATTCAAGTCCCCGAGATCAATGCCATCGCCCTCCCGCCTCGCAAAAAGAATATGCCAAACGTATGAAAGAATCCTCCCAGCCACGCGATCATCACCCGGCGCAGCCTTCGATCCACCCTGCGGATTCCTAGCGACCCCATCATCGCTCCCATCGAGCAACCACTGTCGCAGCGCAATATACTCCTCCCTCGAATGCTGCCACACGCGGTCCTGCGCAACAGCAAACTGAGCACAGCACTGTGCGCGCACGGCATCATTCCTCGCAAGCTCGACGACGTCGTCACCAACCCCGTCCCCGAAGATATGACGCAGGGCAACAGGCAGCGCCAAATCAGAAGCGGAGCGTGCACTCCACGGCGAAACAGTCGACGAAAGTCTCATCTCGAGACTGCCCTGCGCAGGCACCGAGGACGGACACGTGCCGGCGCTCCAGTCACAGCGCAGATTATGATAGCCCTTCGGCTGGACGGCGCGCTTGACATCGAGTGCGCGCAACAGCCTGGCATTATCATAATCGGGACTATCGTTATGCCAAGCAAAACGAGTACCGTGGACGAAAACGGCGCCAGCCGCGGGGATGTCCGCATAGTTATCGATAATGAAAGTCAGATAAGCCATTGCCTCGTGGCCCCTGTTAGCAGGGACCTGAAGGGTCTTGGAAGACTTGTCTGCTGGGGCGTCGACATTGTAGACGCAGAGATGGTAGTGAGCCGCTAGGGGCTCGAGCCAGGAAGCATCGCCATCGGCTACCACGTGGGAGACGATAAGGGCGGGTTTAGTTGAGCCCGCTAGACCTGGACAGATGCCACGAGCTTCAGGGCTGATTGACGATGACGTCTTGTAGCGGATGCGGGCCCAGGAAAATGATTTGGCGGTTGGTTGGGGCCGGTTGAGAAAGATGATGATGCATAGAATGATGAAGAATGCGATTACCTGAATGAGCGATCTTTGGACTCTGCGGGGCATGTTGCATGTAACCCCTTGCGTCTTGACCGGATGAGGTTCGATTTCACATTTCCGGAGCACGCGGGATCCATGGATCGGCGTCGTTGCCTGAGGTGTGAACATCCCCTTTTTTTTTCTCTTTCTGGAAATATCATCTTGGATTCTTCTTGGCACTTCTTTTACTTCTCGGTCAGTGGCTGAGGTTAATAAAGAGACCTTCGGCTGGTCCGGCAACGTCCAAAGAACACGGAGCTAAAATAGCGTCAAAATATGTTTAGTGCTTCAAAGAACCCCTGCCCCAAAACTTCATTGAAGAACGCCTAGAATCTGCAATTATACCAACAAAATAGAATTAAATCCTTGGAATACACTATATAACCTTGAGAAAGTCCTACCATAAACTGAGACCAGGTCTCATACCCAGATAAACAACCATCATTTCCAATGTACGACGCAAAGCGAGAATGGCTGTTCCTATCAGACCTGGAGATCGATACTAACAGCGCATGGCTCAAAACGAGTCTGGAGATGCTCAAGCGTCCACAAGAGATTCTAGTTGACGATATCCGTCGAGCAGTGGAACACGAATATGTTCTTCGAAGGTGTGCATGTAAGTATCAAGACACTCCGAAAACTTCCACGGTTGAAGTACAACGCTAACTTTGAAACTGAACAGCCTGGCTGGAGAGAAAGATCCTCGAAAATGAAAAGTATGATATGGATAGACTTGCCACTATTTTTGGCCGTCACCCTGAGAGGAATCTGGCCATGTACGAATCACAGCTCAAGCACAAGGAGACTCTTGTTCGCTACTTGTGCTTGCGGATCGCTGGGAACCACACCAAGGCGGAGGAACTACATAAGACAGTTCAGGCCCTGCAGAAAGAAAGTGAAAAAGCTCGGGCTGTAGCTTATGGAAATTAGTAGCTCGGCTGCGTGCGGCATTCTCCTTGTTCCCTGATACCATGAGTGAACGAGCGGCAAGTCTAGACTAGACACAGGAGAGAATCCCCTTTGCAACATCTGATAAGATGTTCCAAGGTTGGTCTTTGATTTGGGTGAGATTGGCTTTTTGGGTTCGAAATAAACATATTCTTTGGACTTCTTGGTGCTTTTTCTTTGCTGCTTGTGATCTCCATCTTGAGTCCTTCGTAGAACCTTGCTCATGTGCAGATTCTGATAATCAGTCTGTCTCAACATCCATGGATGTGCATAGAATTTTTCAGTAAATTCGTTCTGACAGAAGAACTTCCAGCTTCTCAATCGGAACAGCAGCAACCCATTCTCGGCGCGGTGGCAAACTTGCCTCGGTATCATGGCAAATAGTAGAGGCATCTGCTGGCTTAACAATGTAGCGCTTCAATATCTGAGAGATGGAAAGATATAGCTCCAAGTATGCAAAACTATGAGACCGATGATAAGCAATAATAAAACTGACATACTTTGCAAATTTTCACTTACTGGTTCCCGATGCAAGTGCTTGCTCCTTTCGAAAATGGAATATAGTACTCCCTGCGCAAAGCAGCCGACTCTCGGTCACTGCATTCAAGCCATCTGTCCGGTCGGTACTTTTCAGGTTCCGGAAAAGCGCTCTCATCTCGCAGATACCAAATCGGTGAGCTGGAGACCATGGTCTGTTATATATTAGCTTAATCAACATCACAACGGGCAAGGAGACTTACACCACCAGGAACAAGTTTCTCAGTTAACAAGGCACCTTCTATCGGTACAATTCGGGGCAGCATAGCCGACGCAGCTCCCGTCCATCTAATACCTTCTTTCACACAAGCGACCAGCCTGGGTATTGCTTCGAGCTCTGCCATATCTGTTGTCCAACCAGACGTCCGCAAATCCGAAACAAGACTCTCTTGCAGTGTTTGGTTGAAAGAAAGCGCCCAAAGTACGTGAGCTAGGGTGGCAGACGTGGTGTCAGTTCCGGGACCCAGCATCTCCTTGGACTCTGATAATGCAGACTCGGGCGATATTCTCCCGGTCATGACTTTTAGGAAACTGAGTTCCGGTCCTTTTTCGGAATCACTGGCTATCAGGAGCTGCTCATTCGCCCACTGCTGTCATGGTTAGATTAAAGAGTAAGGTGGAAACTTGGAACAAGGTAGACCTTAGGAGTAAATCGTTGAGTACACACCCTTTCAAATTCCTCAGTACTGAGTGACGAAGAAGACCGCCAGCCGATAAGCGAGGACACAAGACCAGTCACACGACCATATGCCTCCATCATGGAAGGGAGATGTGTGTGCTAAATCAATTCCATAAGCACGGTGCACCGTTATATAGGTATTCCTGGGCATTTGTCGTACCAGTGGCATTTTTGATGACTTGAGATCATTCTCCTTGACGACTTTCAACTCCTCGCCATCGATTAAAGAGTCAATCGCGCCGATGGAGCTCCCAAAAGCAAACCTCGCTTTTCAAATCATCAGATTAAAACCCAATCGACAGGATTACAACTCACACACAATATCAGCTTCAAGGGCACGACAAGTAGGTACCAAGTCAACTGCTCCGCGACTCAACTTGGCAAGTAGGTTTTGGAAATTGGAGAGCTCCTCCAACATCATTTGAGTGAGAAGTGGCACTTTACTGCGGTTGAAGAGAACGCCCATGTGACGGCGGCGTTGTGCATGACTTTTAGAGTCTCTTTCAAATCTATTCAACATTTTTCGTCTTTCAAGTGTCATTTCAGAATACTCACGTAATTGAAAAGAGAGCCGGATGCCCGTCCTGCACAAATTGATTGTAGACCCGGGGGTCTTTCGCAAATGTGCTCCCCGGTGCGTGTACTCTCTTGTAAATATCGAGAGAGTAGAAAGAAACCTCGTTTGGGCCGATCCGAATCAAAGGCCCTTGGATGCCGTCAGATCTCACGTGGCTTGAACGAGTGGGAACCATGGCTCATCGCTGATGAACCAATATGACACAGAACTTACCAAGCTTCTTGTGTAGTTTTGGCAGTTCAATTGTCAATTTGCCCCGATAATCCATAGGAAATTCCCATAGTAGCCGGGAAACTGGCGCTAACAGACCCGCATTGGGGATATGGGACAGCGGAGAGAGGAAATATACATAGACGACCTTTGGGTATCATTAGTAGGCGCTCTCGAGCTGCTCAGACACCTGGGCATAGCTGTTCAACCTACCCACACGATACTTGTAAGCAAGGTGATGGTGCCGAAAACAAGCCAAGCCATTATCTACAACTGCGATCAGACTCTGATATCCAGCACAGAGGTCGATGCGCAACAAGTGAGATATGCAAAGAACACGAAGAGTGGGAAACAAAATATATACAGTTGGCAGACATTGTTTCCAAGTAGGGAGTAGATATAGGCTCAGACGATTTTGGGGGATAACACCACCGGTAGCGAAGGTGGCATAATCTTGCGTCATTTACGTTGAAATTAATGCCATGGAGTTTATCATTATTCAGATAGCTAGTGCCGGAATCTGTCAAGGTAGCATACCAAAAGGTCGGTAAGAAAGATCCAAGAGCATCGTCACAAGGAGGGCACAGCCTAGTAGCGCCGTGAAGGCCCGGGGGTTGAACTTCTTCGCAATCGGAACAGCGGCGACCCATCCTCGATGATCGATTCATTAATCCTGAGCTTTACAAAGCAACTCAAGTGCCTCTTCTGCAGTCGGGCGGCTAGACGGTAAAAAGCGCATCAATCCTTGGATGACAGGAAGTAGAGGTTCGAGTGTTGGATCGGGTCCCAGCCCGGCAAACTTCTTTTCAAGCTTCGTAGTTCCTTCATCTTCGAGCAAAATTAGCAACAGTTCTGTATGTGGATCAGGCATACAAAAATACCTTCTCGTTCCAAATCATAACTACACTTCATCATCATTGATTTGTACTTAGACTCCCATTCAACAGGCAACTCCTCCACGAAACCAATCATTTGGAATATCAACACCTCGTCCTCGCCAAGGTACCAGAATGGCCAGACCGTGAATAAGGTAGCATAAATCTATAGGGTATATCGCCGTTAGTATTTTTTTCTTCGAAATAGAATTTGGACGTACCGTGCAACCTGCACGCCATAAGTCCACACGGTAATCAAAGCGATCGGTGAGGACCGTCTCTGGTACTTTCAATGAGCCCGGTTGGGCCAGTTTCTCAGGTTCTTGTCCTTGATGGAAACTCTCACCGAAATCAAAGATCCGAATATCTTCTTCGTCCTCGTCTATCCACTCAATCCATTCTACTGCCTTGATTATTTGGGTCGGGAGCTCATTCCCGAGAGGCGTGCCGTCGATTCGCTCCAGCGGCTCAATTTCCGGATATCCAAGGGTTTCAAAAAGCTCCTCTTTGGTTTGTTTGGATAGATGAGTGCCACTAAATGCAATGTTTCGACCACTTAGATCTAATAGAAAATCAGCAATCCACACTCACTAGAGAAAATATGTGTAGAGGGGATAAAGCCTCACCTCCATGGCACATGCCGGCACTGTGAATGAACTTGACAGCCTTCAAAATCTGTGTAGAAATTCGGAGCACGGTCTCTGGGAGGAGTTTTTCGTCGCCCTCATGATAGTCCAAGATGACATGATCAAGTGAAGGACCAAGCAGTTCAAATACAAGACATTGGTGGACTCCGTTGGGACCTTTATGAGTGAAGGTATCAAGCAGCTGAACAATGTAGTTTGCAGCAAGGTCTCCTTGACATTGGCTCTCTAGAAATTTTAGATTTTGCAGCTCTTGCGGTATTGACGATGACGAATTTGCGGTCATGATTTTCAAGGCGACCCATAGATTTCGCCTGACATGAGATTAGCTAGAAATACGAAGGCTGGTGCGGGGCTACTGACTCTCGGTCTCTCACTAGCCATACGGTGGAAGAGCCACCCCATCCTAACTTGTGATGTATCTCGTAGCGATCATTGTTGAATGTGTCTCCCAGGTTGACTGGATGGTATCCTCCGGGAGAATATCTTGACAATTTCTCTTGTGTATAGAGAACGTTGCTTTGAGAAAGCAGAGATAAATCCATTTTAGGTGGCAAAGCAGGACGAGAGAGGGAGAGAACAGAGAGGGATCCAGGCGTTGTCGTCTGTCCCATACAAAGATGCGAATCTGAATTGAGTAACGATCGGCTGGAGTTGAGGTTCCTTACAGCCCCGCCATCATCGACACGATTCAACTCAGCGGAATCATTAGAAACATGGAATTGCTGTGCATATTGTGAGATAGCTCAGATCAATAAAGATATCATTACTATAGAGAGAAAATGGTGAAGCAAGAAAGGCTGGAGTATGGCAACACGTGACCCATGACATAATCCGCGCTAACGGGGCGAATAAAATTGTGCGCGGCACTTTCTCTTTTCCTTTTCTTCTTCACTTCAAAACATATACACGGTCCCCAACACACTCTTGTCGATGGAAAATTCTCACTCCATCTACATATTTTAGCTTAGGGACCCAGACCGAAGAATGCTCGTTCTAATCCCGCCCCCTGACTTTCAGCCCGAGGGGAACGGGTTCGCTTTTGAGCCAACATCCCTTTGCTTAAGCAATTGTTTTTGTTTTTACACCGCTCTGATTCGATCAGATGGCATTGCAGTCACCGCGACTGACCCTTTGATGTTGGGGTTTCGTCCGGGCGCTGCATGCCATCCGACACGATCACATCCTCTAGACAGGATGGAGGTGTCATGCTAACCTAGCTAGCCGTAGATTTGGCAACTTCGAAGTCTTGTTTGTCATATTGATGATGCTCGAGGTCAAAAAGTTGCCCAAACTAAAGCCTTACAGTTGGACAAGTCCTTCTGGAGACTCCCACGTGTTGCGTCCGCTCCCTCCATGGAGATGTGCGTGTCAAAGTCGGGAGATACATTCCTCGTACAATAAACGCCTGATCACTTTCATCAGGCTGGGCTACGAGTCCGATGTAGTAGATGTCTGATCCAAGACAAACGCCAAACTCTGTGGAATGTTGGCTGGGGATCTGCAAATCCCTTGCTACATACGGAGCATAAGTCAACATCATCTCCCACAGGGGCCCTGTCTCTATAAGATGCCATCCTTGCGGACCATCTGCTGTTCCTGCATCCCAACCTTAGAAGGGGTGGCTGCAGAATTGAAGCATAAATGTACTTTTCAGTCTTTTATGTTTGACGCAAGCCAAGATCCATGCCGAGATCTGAAGGCTCGAGCAGTAAAGTTGAAACTTGCGCATAAACATGCTGCAGACAGGCGTACCATGAAGAACGTGGTGGCTTGGAATGCCCTGTGCTCGGTCTCCCTAGCACAGTCTGAGCCAACAAGCATCCGTCTTTCGCACTGGAAGCCCATCCCTTGATCGGTATGGACGTGATGATTTGGCGCAGTTCACGCTCAAGTCACGCTCATACCAGCCATGTCACAGAAGCTCCATCTCCTCCGTTCCAAGTAGCCATTGAGCGCCACTGGAGATAATCCACGGTGGTGTATGGATTTCTGAGTCAAAACAACAGGCACAGGCCCTATGCTATCCGCGATTTCCCTGAGCCCCCTTTGGTTTCCATTCCCACTTGCCACATCAACGAAGGGGTTGATAGCTATAAATCTCACATAACTCCCTTCAACCCAGACTTCTGTTCTGTTTCGACTTCTTCCATCTACTCAATCCCTCTCACTAAATTCACTCGTTAACACTCTCTTTGAACATACATTCCTTCTCTTGATCTATAACTTGCAATATACAAAATGGCCCGTCTCAGCATCTCCTTCCTCTCCGTCTTCCTCGTTCTGGCCGCACTGGCCCTTTCCATGCCCGTGAAGCGCGCAGAAAATGCATCACCCGGTCTCGGTCTTGACGGTGCCCTCGGTCCCCTGGATGTAAGCGTTTCACATAATCCTACGTCAAGCCATACTGAACTAACATCGAAACAGGGTGCTATGAAGCTTATTCCTGGTCTTTCCCAGGATGACGGAAAGCCAAAGCTCTCCAAGGAGGAGAAGCAGAAGCAGAAGGAAGAGCAGGAGGAGCAACAGAAGAAGGACGATAACGCCGCCATCGCCAAGGCGAACCACAAGATCGCTGAGGCTAATGGCGATGTCAAGCCTACACCCACTGCCTCGACTCAGTCGAAGCTCTCCTCTGGAAACTTCGTCACTCCCACCGCTACTCCTACCCACAAGCCTCAGTCCAAGCCTAATGAGTTGAGCAAGATCCCCATCGTTGGTGGTCTTCTCGGTGGTGCGGGTGCGGGTATCTAAGGGATCAAACCCCAGGATTTTGTCTTCTGCCCAACGAGTTCCTGCTTCGAAAGATAGGATCGATATCGTGGCCTTGATAGCCCGCGTATGATGCTTTGTGATTATTCGGTTGATGACTGAGATTGGAACACTGGATTGTAATCAATTCCATCATGGATCTGATGTTGATTTGTTATCTGAACGCCTATGAACTCCAATATTAAGGCGTAGATGTTATGATTAGAACGCAAAGAAAGGAAAGAAACTCGCTGAACAACCGATTTCACGCTGTAGAGACTCCGATGTGTCTGGGTGTTGGGCTACTGCAAGAGGCAGTTCATTGACTCTTGCCCTGGCTGGCCTGCTGCTGGCCTTCATGCAGTCCTGTGTAGTACCCCGCATAGTACCAAGACATCATGAGATTCTTCAGTGATTCATCTTTGACTGGGAAGGTTAGCATATTGTCTCAATGCCTTGAATGGATGACATACCATTAGCCATCACCGGGTGAGGCATTGGAGGAACAGCGGTTGAAACCTCGGCGGGAGTAGATATTGGCTGAGATGATACAGGCTGAGATGTCTATCCAGAGTCAGCGAGTAGTTCACTAGAAAGATAAATTGTGAGCCGATGACATACCTCCGGAGCAGTCTCAGAGACGGATTCGTCTAGGACCATGGCGACATCCTCACTTTCGGCATTTGAGACATCTTTCTCTGCCGGGATATCGACAACTTTTTCCAGAGGTTCAGCCTCAGGAACAGAGCCAGACTCTTCAGCTGCCTTCAAGACCTCTTCGACATTCTCGCCCTTGGCGTGAATGCTGTGATATTGCTGCCATCAAGTTAGATATTGATCACGTGAGACGAGGCGGAACTAACCTGGTATTCGTCGACAGCATCATCCCAGGATTGCATAAGAGCAGAATCATCCCAGATCTCCTCGTGTGTCATAGACACATTCTTTTTCTTCCCCATCGCAGACGTTCTCTGCAGAAGGTTGGAGTAAATAGAGATCTGGGCGCGATCCATAAAGTGGGCGCTCACCGCCTTCCAAGCAAATCAGAGAAGAAAAAAAAGTTTCCCGATAATCTCGAGTAGCGTTCAGATTCCATTTCTACACAACAGAACGTCCAAATGGCTCCTGATAAGAAAGTTTCAAAGCGCAAGGGTATGCGAAACTCCAATTGTTTTGTTTAATTTGATTTGGTTTGACTAACGCCATTGCAGCTGCGCCTGTCGCCGCCGACTCGCCCGCCAAAAAAACTAAGAAGGCCGAGCCCAAGACCGAAGCACCCAAGGCGGATGCTCCCAAGGCCACCAAGAAGGAGACCGCTAAGAAGGAAACCGCTAAGCCCAAGGCTGAGCCCACTCGTGTGATGAAGCCTCGCAAGCGTGCTGCCGACTTCATCACCGACGAAGAGACTGAAGCGCCCGCGGCTGACAAGAAGGCCGAGAAGAAGGTCGCTGAGAAGCCTGCTGCTAAGAAGTCCAAGAAGGCGGAGACTGAGGCCTCTCCTGCTGCCAAGAAGGCCGCTCCCAAGAAGGCCGCCGCGAAGAAGACCGAGAAGAAGCCCGAGCCCGTTGAGTCTGACGATGAGGAGGCCGATGTCCCCGCTGTCACCATTGAAGAAGAGTCCGACAACGAGGCTGAGGATGACCAGACTGCCCACCTTATCAAGGGTTTCGAGAGCAGCGATGACGAAGAGGAATCCGGCGAAGGCTACAAGCAGGGCGAGCCCATCCCCCAGGCCCCCGATACCAAGAAGGCTGAGCGCAAGCTCGCAAAGGCTGCCGCCAAGCAGGCCAGGAGAAACGGTCCCCCCGAGGAGCCTGGTACCGTCTACATTGGGTAAGTTTCACATTTTGCAGCGCCAGTTTGCACTTTGCACATCTAACATTCAACCAGTCGCATCCCTCACGGTTTCTACGAGCACCAGATGAAGGCTTACTTCTCTCAATTCGGTGATATCACCCGTCTCCGTCTCTCTCGCAACCGCCAGACCGGTCGCTCCAAGCACTACGCCTTCATCGAGTTCTCTTCCACCACCGTCGCCAAGATCGTCGCCGAGACCATGGACAACTACCTCATGTACGGCCACATCGTCAAGTGCAAGTACGTTCCCAAAGAGCAGCTCCACGCCGAGGTCTTCAAGGGCGCCAACCGCCGCTTCAAGGTCACTCCCTGGAACCGCATCGAGAAGAAGCGTCTTGAGAAGGGCAAGACCCGTGAGCAATGGACCAAGAGCAACGAGACCGAGCAGAAGAAGCGTCTGGCCAAGGCCAAGAAGCTCAAGGCTCTGGGCTACGAGCTCCCTCTTCCTCAGCTGCGCAGCGTCGACGATGTCCCTGTTCAGGAGGCCCCCAAGGCTATTGAGGGCGAGACTGAGGCTGTCAAGGCCGTCGAGCCTGCTGCTGAGGAGCCCAAGGCTGTCGAGGCCAAGGCTGTCGAGGCTGCTGTTGAGGCTGCCCCCACTGATGATACCCCCAAGAAGACCAAGAAGGGCAAGAAGACTGAAGAGAAGGCTGTAGAGTCACCAGCTGCCAAGTCGCCTGCCGCTAAGTCTCCTGCTGCTAAGAAGGGCAAGGCTACCAAGAAGGGTGGCAAGAAGGCCTAGGCCTAGGGATCATGTAAAAATTGTTTGTAATTCCATCTAGCCTCTTATTGAATGCATTCTTATTTAACGAATCACCGACGGGGCTGGCGTATGAACATAACGTATTATCGAAAAAGCAATCGAATCACGTATTGAGATCAACTAGATCAAGTAGATCTCTAGAGGCAGTAAACATAGACTGAGGGGACATGGATATAGCCAGTGCAGCGATATTAAAATGAAAAGCTCCAATGAAAAGCGAGACCCGCCCTAAACCACACTATCCCCAACACGGTTAGTCATCACATGACCCTCCCAACTCCACATAAAAAATAAAACCCAGCACTCCCACTCTTCCCTCCTTCAACTCCTCGTTCAAAGAATCGCATTCAAAGCTCACACACAGAGGCCTCGGCCTCTCCCTCGCTTTGGGAGAAAGTCCCCGGACACCCTGCACTTTGCAAAAAGATGCCAGGCACTGCGGAAACGCGCCGCCATAGAAGCAATTCGATAGCGGCCACGCCCATTCCCAACCGCACTCCGCACCACCCAACACTCGTGGAAACAATGGGGTGACTGCGGTGTCGCGCGAGGGGAGAACTTCGGTTCCATCGGGTTGCCTTTCGTCAAGTTCGATAGTCATGCGATTGCCCGTATCACCTTACGGGTAACTCAATGGGGCTCATTCTTGATGCGAGGAGTTCAAAATTTTCAAAGTCTGTAGCTTATGGAAAGCGGTACGGGTTCGCTCGGCAGATGCCCCGTCGAAAGGGTCGGACTTTTCATTCAATGTTCGCGTGATGATATACCAATCATAGAGTCAAGCACAGAGTCCCAAGGGGCGTTGACGATAAACGATTTAAAATTATCTGATGAACACACTATATAGCTTTGCCTTTAGCTTTAGCTTATCCCAATGCCAATGCCAATGCTATTCTTATATGATTCAATGCAATATTCATGACAGTATCGTAGCATTCCTCAAGGTATAATACAGGTAAAAATCCTCCTGTATCTACTGAGTCTTAGCCTCCACTTTAACAGGCTTCTTGGTCTCACCCAACACCCGCACAAGCACCGCGCCCACTACCTCCGCCGCAAGCGCAATCGCCGCCGCACACACATTGCTCCAGACCTGGACACTGACGGATCCCAGCGGCGCACGCGGGAACGAGACAATCCACTCAGCGTAGTAAGGGAACCAGCCGATCGGCAGCGGGAACACTGGTGACTTGGAGTACCAGAACTGGATGAAGATTTTCAGTCCATTAGTGCTGATCCAGCGGAGGATTTTGGCAGCCCAGTCGAATGAGGACTTCTGGCCCGTGAGCTCCTTGTCTGCGAGATGTTAGTTTATCCGCTCGGTCCATCGATGCAAAGTAAGACGTAGACGCAACGTACTCAGGGTCTCGTATTCTTCCAGGGTTTTGTCGTGGCGTCTGCGCGCTTTAGCCCACTTGGCGAACTCATCTTGAGAGCTTGTGTTGTTCATTTCGCGCTTCTGCTCTAGCACGGCCCGCTTCAGCTGCTGTTGCTTGCGGGCGGTGCGGGAGCTCGAGGTCGGGAGGCGGAGGTATAGAAGCCATAGCTGTGTAGATGTTAGCTTGTGCGATCGTAAACGTTGGTATGGGTGCGCGGTGCGCTGGGCGGGGTTGGGGTACGGACTAGGCTGTCGATGGTGCTCGCGCCGATGGTGTTGACCAGGTAGATGGCGACGTTCACGAAGAACACCGTGAGGACGAGAGACATGGCGAGGTAGGAAGCGATAGCTCAAGAGGAGCTAGGGAGTGGCTCTATCGCCGGTTGATGAAATGGTTGCGACGAGTGAAGTTCGTGGGAGTCGTGAAAGTCGAGGGATCAAATGACGGAAATAACAGCGGAGTGGCCTTTCCGCCTTCACACAATCTACAAGCAACACGCACTTCGCACCTCAAATGATCAGCGAAACATGATCTGGCCTTGGAACCACTATCGACCAATCTCTTAAATCAAATGTCCAACCCAGAACATGTATACCAAGAACTCGCCCAGGTCTTCGCATTACGAGGCAACCAAGTCCTCGAAATCGAAATCATCCCATCAAGTCTAGGCTCATTCCTGCATGATGGTAACGCCCTCGGCATAAGCAAGAAGACACTAGTCGCTGCATATACAGTCGCGCGACAGCTTTTCAAGCAGCAGCACGACGACCTCTCCAATGCCGTCACGGAGGTAATGCTCCTCTTCGATTGCGAGCACTTGACAGCATGCAACTGGCGCAAGCGCCGACTCGCCGCAGTAATGGAAACAGAGCCTGAATCGGAAGAGCTACAAGCTGAGCTCACGCTGATGACCAGCTACCAGTGCTCCCCGCTCCATCGCCACACCAAGTCGCCGACACTATGGCACCACAGACTATGGCTGGTGCGGCATATACTGCGAGCGCGCAGCTGGACTCCGATAGAGCTCCTGGAAGTTCTGAGCACGGAGCTGGATGCCGTTCTTCGAGCTGGAGAACTGCACCCGAGAAATTACTACGCGTTCAGCCATATGCGACAGGTGTCTATCCTGCTGGCGGAGATGGACGTATCCTGGGATCCGCCGATGCTCGACCGCGTCGTTGACTGGTGTCTGGCTCACCCGCGCGATATCTCAGGATGGAGCTTTGCGGTATATGTATTGGATTCCTCAACGCGGCAATACCAGCTATCTGCACTTGAAAAGGTCGCTGGGTTTGCGCTCGGAGTCGGGTGGGAAGGCGAGAGTCTCTGGACATTCATCGCGCAAGTTGCCAGTCAATTCAGCCTTGGGGATTCGGTCTTGAAGATGTTGGTTCCCCGGGGAAAGGAAACCGACAACGTCCCTGTCAACGCTGGCACGAGCTGGTCAGCGTGGCTAGAGTTGGCGCGGGCGTATTGGGTACAAGACGGCTAGTCGTATATAGTCTACGAGTTTATGATTACAACCAAAACAACACCTCCGTGAAATTTAGTATCTCGCGATTAGCGATATACACGCTGCGGCTAAATATGAACGCCAAGTGTCAAAACGCCTCGCTTGGCCTCTGTACAGGGCATGAATATGTCTCGGGGTTCCAGGTTCCAGGTTCCATGATGTCGTCGAGATCGGTGCGCTATAGGTAATGCGGTATAGCGGTAGCGAAGGGCATCGAGAATCGGGGTATTATTTCTTTCCGGCTGCCTCGGCGGCACGCTTTTCGTCCGCTGGGGAAATCAGTCAGTATGATCAATCGAATGGTGTTACCGAAACGCACCTTTCTTCTGCTTGTCACGCATGATAGCCGCGGCGTCTTCTTGGGACTTTGCGAATTGGCTTCCGGTCTGGGTGTTCTTGTTTTTCTGTGTATAGGGGTCAGGCACAGGAACGGCGGTGATTAAGGAAAAGAAACACATACCACATTGCCCGCCTTCTTCAGGTTCTTCTCCCTAGCCTTGTCGCGCTGATTGCCTCGAGCCATGTTGTGTTTGTCGTAGATGGTGAAGGGGAAAAAGTTGGAGGGGTCGTCGGCGCGGGGGGCAAAATCACATCCGCTTTTGCACTACACTTTTTTTTCGCTCGACACGTCGGCTTTTTGCACTGCAGACGTCCAGAGCCGACATGCAATTCGGCTTTGATTTCTTCAGCGGCTATCGCTGGCTCATGATTGGATGGGCTTGATTCATTTTCTCGTTACCTTTTTTGACCTCAAAGAACAATCAATGGGTTGTCATTACGGCTTCAACAACTTGGGAGTCACCTCTATACGAGGTAGTCTGATCATGTCTCAGCAAAGTGCAGCCCAAAGCTTCAGGCTCAGAGGAGACCTGCAGGGCAAGGCGCGCAGACAGTGAGAAGACAGCGTTAGCCGCCAGGGTCCTGACTCGTTTCAGTTGACTGGCCCGGGGCTATTGATGTCCAATCCTTTTGACGGGCCGAAAGCCAGTTGAGATATGAATGCCCGCTGCATGAGAACTATGCTTATTTAGGGAACGAGATCTCTGCGCTTAGGTCTATTGTCCTGAAACTCCATGGCTCTCTCGCCCTTTGAGTTTCAAGTCTATTCATAGCGCCAGGGTCATTCTTTCTTCTTCATTCTTCATTCTTCATTTCTTTCTCTTCTTACATATTCAATCAATCCCATTGATTTCTTTTGTTCTATTCTTGCCTCGAGTTGATCTCGTCTCTTTCGCATAAGGAGAACAAGCTTTTCTGCTGGACAGTGGGCTTCCTTCCCTTCATTTAATACCCTGCTACCCCCCGGGCATCTTCCTCGTCCATACATCTCTCACTTTTGAACATCATGATTGCCCGTTTGCGCGAGTCCCTGGCTGGTCCAGGGTACGTGATTCTGAACGCCATTCGCGTTCTCAACATCGTGGCCTTTCTCGACCTGATTGCAGCGTGTGTCGTCATGCTGGTCAAGATCGATATGCTGAACAGCTTCTTCTTCTTTGAAGCTGTCACTCACGCCGTGGTGGCACTCGTCAGTAGTAAGTGATCCTTCCATCCTGTTATGCGTCTCGAAACTAACCACCCCAGTCTTCCTGATCATCTCCGAGCTGCCAGTTCTGCAACGCTACTTCGACAACCACTGGCCCATGTTCGGCCAAGCATCGGGCTTCTACTCTCTTGCCGGCATCATGATGATCCTGGGTATCTCCACGCTCGGCAATCTGAACACCCCAGCCATGACCCAAGAGAAGATTGGAATGGTTTTCTGGCGCATCATCGCCTCCGCCGGTATTCTGTCTATGGTCCTCGGCATTATCAACGTATTGGTCGTAAGTTGAGCCCTGAACAGAACCTCGATTCCTCTGCTAACATCATTCTAGAGCTTCATCTTCACCGACTCCGAAACCGGCGTCAGTGCCCGCCAAGTCCGTCTCGATGGCGCCGTCGCTCCCCAAAAGGCCATGAGTCGCACCAGCAGCCACCGCACTCTCCATCTCGGCACGAAGCGCGAGGAGACCCTGCCGACCTATACGCGCTCGAACCCTGTGAAGCGTGCCACCAAGCGTCTGACGGGCCGGTTCCCGTTGAAGATCTCCAGGCCCATGGACGCCACTCTGATTGCGGAGAATGATGCGGCTTCTTCGAAGTATTCGCGTGATTCGTGTGAGATCCGCCCTCCTGACCTGGCGCATCACCCTATGTACCATGGACAGTATGTTTGAGCTGGACTTATTGGGGGTCTCATTGGAGCTGGTCTCTGAGATGGTAGTTTGCGTTCTTGCGATGGCGCTGGGCTGGTTATTCCCTTTGCTTTTTTTTTGCTTCTAAATATGGTTTTGCAATGTGTTTTTAAAACAGCTTATTATTATTACCTACAGAAAGTGGTTCTTGGATTTTGAAATCCGTGTTGTTGTAGTATTGAACAAGTACTAATTCTTTACATGTTGGCCCTTCGAGTAGAAATATCGTGGAAAATTCAGTAGGCTTGTTTATATGTAAGACGTTATTTCGAACCTTGGAACATTTAAATGCGAAATAGCTTGAAGTGCTACATTTGGTCTGGAACAGCAATATCCATAGGTTCAACCTTGGAAGTCGAAGCTATATGTCTTTATCCAACATGAAGAATAGGTGCAGATATATTCATTGTTCTAACACGACCTCAATTGACTGTTGGGAGCAGATATCAAGTTCTGCACATAATAAGAATGACACTGACAATAGGTCTACGACAATAGGTTTATTGAGCTTCGACTTCTCTATTCAATATCAATGTATGTCAACGGAGTATCAAATGGGCCAGTCGAGCTGCGGCAAACAAAGACCCACCGGACAAAGCGCTCGAGGACACTTCACACTTGACACTTCACACTCCTACACACTCGACCTTGAATCGCCCTGAAAATTATCCCCAATGAGGTAGAGAGTCCCCAGACTCTCGCTGCAAACATGGCTATAGCGATCTCCTGGGGGACGTGAGTAGGCCAGCTCCGCCGCATGTCCATATCTAACCCGCGAATAGCGTCAAATCCCTCCTCATCTTCTTCGGTCCCGTCCTCCTCCCACGCCTAATCACCGCCTACCGAAGTCTCCGCGTCTCCATCGCCAGTCGACCTCCAGCACGACCCCTCCCCGCCCCCGCCAGCCGCGCCCTGAACATCCTCTTCGGCGGCATCGTCTTCTTCCTCCTCCTCAGTCTCCCCTTCAACCCCCACGCCCCAGAGCCCAACATCTTCTCTCTCACTCGATCCCGCCTAAACACACCCACCGATGTCATCTTCCACCGTCTCTCCCGCCTCCGGCCATCAAACATCCTCACCGATGCCGACACCCTCCTCCAATCCAAGCTGACCTCCCTCGGCGCCAGAAGAGTCTACCTCACCTTCGGCCCGGACGCGCTGGTCTCCTGCCAATTCTGCTCTTACGATGACCTCACCACCTATCTCCTCTACTACCTGCCCTTCCACGTCCTCCTGCCGCATCTAGCGCACCTGGCGCTCCTCGGCATCGCGACCTCCGCTCCAATCGCTGGCCGCGACGCCGCTCGCTGGCGCACAAAGTTCGCTATCGCAGGCCTCGTCCTCGCAGCCATCGACATCTATATCGTCGCCAGCTACGACGCGATCGGTGGTGCCTCTGCGGCTGTCCGCGCGGGCCAGAAACCACCCTCCAGCCTCTACAATCAGATTACGCTACTGCGGCCGCTGGCGATCGTGCTCTGCGACGTGCTCTGCGCGGCGGCGATCTGGCTGTCCGCGACGAATCGCTTCTTCTTCAAGCCGCCTTCCTCGGAGGAACAGATTGACGGCGCGGTCACGATGGCGGTGCAGGCGTTGACGGGCGCCAATACCAAGCTCCACGCGAGTAGCGTGACGCGTAATGCGGTGGTCCGCGACAAGGTGCTGAAAAATCGGGATGATTTATACTGGCAGACTATGGTGGATTCGGAGACCCCCGGGGCTACCGGGGAAGGCAAGATTCTCAATAACGTTTGGGAAGAGGAGGAAGTTGCGCGGGCTATGTCGCGGGCTATGGCTGGTCAGGGAGGCATTGATCTGGCACAGTTGGGGGTGAATGCGAATGAGTTTGTCCGAGGGGTAACGGAGGGAATGTAGTGCAGTATACAATGCTCGGTGAAATGAGCAGTCCACTGCGTTATGTAGTTGAAACCAGGCCGACACATCGCCTCCACCCCATTATTGCAGTGTAATTAGTTGTCAAAAATAACTGGAGACTCAATTCCCCGCCAAGCCTCTGCAGAATCCCCGGAAATGGCACTTTGTTGTCATTCAACTTCGTCAGAAGTAATACAACTCAACATTTGAACTTGGAATAATCTCGATATTTAAAGTATACGCAGTTCATGCAGGTCAGACATCCAATCATCGACATCGTCATTTAACGAGGCGGTGAAGTGGAGAGTGATCGACGTTGAACAGATGAAACCAATTCAACCACGTTCCCCCCTCCTCTCTTTTCCTCAGAGGCCAAATATTCGTGTTACGGTCTTTTGAACTCGTTGCTGGTCGAACGAGTCTCACTGAATACGTCAAATGCCCCTTCACCCCATCGGCATATAAATTATCTCGACCTTATTCCCACTCTCAACCGTTCACCGTTCGCCGTTCACCATGGCAGACGTCCAAGCTCAACCCGTTGAGCGCAAGGAGCGCAATGCCTACCTCTCCTCCCCGCGAGTCAAAGAGACCACCTTCCGCGAATGGGTCGTCGCAAACCAGATCGGTAGGTCAAACACAGCGACCAGCACAGAGACCGAGGATCCCATCGATGCTAATCCCAACAGGAATCTCCTTGACCACCCTGGCTATGTTGCTGGCTCTGCATAACCTCTACCCCTCTCTCCGGCCCTATACCGCGCCCTTCTTCCAATTGTCCTACTACGACGAATCGACCAACTCCTACGTCCAAGGTTGGGACGATGTCTACTTCGTCTTCAGTGCCGCCGTCGCTCTCACCGGAATCCGGGCCATTGCGATTGAATGGGTGATGCAGCCGATTGCGAGGGCCGCCGGTCTGAAGCGCAAAAATGCCATTCGCATCGCCGAGCAGGGCTGGATGGCCATGTACTATGGTTTTATCTGGGTGGTTGGATTGGTGAGTGGCCCCGTGGGGGTCTCGGGGACCCGCGAATCACGGCTGACGGGTTACAGTACCTTTGGAAGACTTCGTACTACTGGGGAGATTTTGCGGCGATGTGGTCCGAGTGGCCGGCTCGTCCGTTGTCTGGGTTGATGAAGTGGTATCTTTTGGTTGAGCTGGCATTTTTGATGCAGCAGATCTTTGTGATTCACGTCGAGGAGCGACGGAAGGATCACGTCCAGATGCTGTCCCACCATATCATCACCAGCGCGCTCCTCGGTTCCGCTTATATCTACGCCATGTACAATGTGTCGAACGTGGTGCTGTGTCTGATGGACATTGTGGACGTTCTGTTGCCGGTATGTTCTGTATCGATGGGCGACGAGGCCCCCGACTAACGTGTGATAGACCGCCAAAATCCTCAAGTACCTCAAATACGAGACCGCCTGCAACATCGGCTTCGGTCTGTTCATGAGCACCTGGTTCCTGACCCGCCACATCATCTATCCCGTCGTGTGCTGGTCTGTCTACCACCAGCTTCCCCTCAACCTCACCTACGGCTGCTACACCGGCTCTACAAGCGAGTTCATCTCAGCCGAGCCCCCGAATTCCTTCGCCTACATGCTCGGCCCATACTTCAGCCTCGACAACCCCATCTGCTTCAACCCGACCCTCAAGTGGATGTTCCTCGGTCTCCTCCTGATCATCGAAGGCCTGTCCGTGCTGTGGTTCAGCATGATCGTCCGCGTCGCCTACGGCGTGGTCTGCGGCGGCAATGCCGAAGATTCCCGCAGTGACGAAGAGGACGAGGTCGAAGTCGACAGCCACGCGTCTCACGTCCCCGTGCACCTGGCCGCCAAAGACGGCGTGACTGTCGAGACAGTCGAAGGTGACAATGCCCCTGGTCTTGACCGCCGGCGGTCGAACGGCACAGCTTCGGTTCGTGCCCGGGGCCGCGGGCGCGTTCCCTTCGATCAGAGTGACCGCAAGGCCCTTCTCGGCCGTATTGGATGCGAAAAGCCGACGTAGTTTCGCCATCCTTTCTTTTCCTTTCTCACCCCAAAAATTGACGAATCCCTTGACTCCGTGGTATATGTCTGCAGTGATGGCGTTTCTGCAGCAATACCACCGGAGCACTCGAATTACGAAGAACTGCGATTTTTCCCCAAGTTTGTTTCCGGCATATCGTTTTTTCAGTCTGCGCCGGGTCTTATATCCAATCCGTTCCTGTTTCAATTTCATCCTTTCTTTTACCTGTCGCCCGTCGGCCCTGGGAGGTTTGTGCTGATTTCATATCCAAATAATACCCATTGGAAGCATTCGACTTTGTACATGTACCATAGGCCTCAAAATATAGTCTCTACACCCTCTGCACATACTCCCTTAACATAGGCTCCCGACCCCAATCCCCCTTCTCACCCCCATACAACAGTACATGAATAGGCCCCGACACATCCGAAAGTGCCTCCATCCCCAAAAAGTCTCCAACCCCCAACCCCGGCGCCAACGACTCCCTACAAACCCCCAAATCAACCCTCTCAACCCTCCCAGGCCCCTCATGCCCCAACGCATCCATAAAAAGCGCATAAACTAATGGATTAACCAACATCCCACTATGCGAATAATACCCACCCCCCGCCTCCCCAGCACAAACATCCTGAACAACCGTACTCGATACTCCAACCCCACGCTCATCCCGCAATACCCCAGACGCACCATCCCCCCTCACAGGCCTAACCACAGCATCAACAGCACTAAACACACTCGTCGTAGCCACATACGCCGAATCACCCCCCTCCCCCCGTAACGCACGCACAAACGCACTTTCAAACCCCTGCTGCCGAATCGCAGGCGTACAAACCCCCTCGTCAAATACACATAGACTCTCAACGACCGTCCCGTGAAAATCACCACTAACGGCCAGGAAATCGGAGACAGAGGCTCGCGTCGACGGCCAGTATTTCAATACCCATTGGATATCGAGGGCGCCTTGGGACCAGCCGAGCACGGCGATTGAACGCCCGCACTCCGTGCTTAGGTAGTTTATCGCGTAGGCGATGTACTGTGCGTTATCTTGGATGTCGGAGAGGGAGAGGTCGGGGACGTTTACCCAGACTGGTGTCGCGGTGGGCGTTTCCAGTAGTCTGGCGTAATTGAAGGAGAATGTTGTACCGGCTGGATCGGCGGTGCCGGGGACGAGGAGGATGGGAGTCTTGGTGCATGTGAATGTGGGGGGCATGTAGAGGGCGCTGCGGAGGGTTGGTTCTGGTATATCGTATGGTGCGTCTGTATTTGATTTGGGGTAGATTGGGGTCTTTGGGGGTGGGTTTGCGTTGTTGTATGAGTTTATGGGGTTGGGGGACAGGAGGGATAGGAGGTTCGGGGGGACGAGGCCGGCGGAGACGAGGGAGATTGCTCGTTGAAGGGGTGTTTTGTTTTGGAGGTTGGGGAGGATGAGGAGGGCTGAGTGCATGGTTTTGATGGGTGTGATTTTGCCGGTGGTTAGATCTGAGATTCGGGATGAGAGGGTGAAGATTTCTGCTTGGGTGGTGTTAGTGTAGTTGGTGCTGGCGGAGAGTAGTTTGGATAGGAGATCTGGTATATTCTCAGATTCTCTTCTGTAGAGTGGACTGCAGAGTGCAGTGGATAGGAAGAAGTAGACGAGGCAGCGCATGGTGTTTGAGGTTGGTTCTGCCAAGTTAGGGCTATTGTCGAATATCAATTTGGAAGCCCGGCATACGCGATCGATTTATAGCAGACAAGTCTAGCAGAACTCAAATATCAATTGCGATCTTCTGTCATATGTCTGCTCTTCTATATCTGAGTTTAGATTCATCATTTCCGTCATCCATGGATTGCCAAGGCTGGTCTCTCGATCGTTCCCAATGACCCCCGAGGGTTGAATATAACTGCCGGATATACACCATCCATGGATGGTATAGCACCAGATTTAGTAGCTTAGAATAGCTAAATAAATCTACCAGCACATCGATTCCCTGAAAATCTATCTCTTTGCTGCCATAAATCTTCAATTTAAATATTGAGTACGTTCAATATATTGTCTTGATAACATCCGAGTCCCGGGGTATCTTCTATACTTGTGTACCCCGAGAGACCCCCACCCCAGAAAGAGCCTTTTGTAGTAGCCAAAGGAGAAGCATTGTCATGAAAAACCACACAATGAAACATCAGAGCCTCCGAGTGGCCAAGTCTACTACCCAGGTTGACACCACTCGGGAACACCTCTTCACCACGAGCACGAGCACTCCCCAAGAACGTTGTACCATCGATGATTGCAATAACAAGCCCGATCAGGACGGAAAACTCGATCTCTTAGATTAACCAATGAACATAATTTGTTATCCACCCACAAACGCTTTCGGAGGACAAGGTACGACGTCAAGCTGAATAGTTCGCAGATTCAGCCAACGAGCTCATATGCTACTGATCAACAGATCACAGGCTCAAAATGGTGTAGCCATGACCATGAATCATGCCTCAAAGGGATAAAGATACACGTTCAAGCATGATAGTTGTCTTCCAGTCAAATATAATACTCCATATTTCGCCGGATCACGGTGGTTACACTATGTGCAGAGACTACCGCGCCGACTGCTCGTTCACTTGGGAAGTAGATCCAGGATATGGTGGGGGTGGATCATCATGATCAATGTGCGTGTTGGTTGGTATTTCGCTTGCTGGTGAGATAAGTCAGTTGTCTATATTCTGGCAAGGTATCAAAAGAGCCTTACATTCTGTTTGTGTCTTTGCCTGAAACCTGGACGGTGTAAATGTGCATGCTTTATCATTGCTGGAAGTGTTCGCAGTTGAAGGAGCGGATTGAGGTTCAACCCCAGAAGAAGCGCTGGTAGTATTGAGATCTGTTTCACGCTGGCGCTTCTTTTCCCGCTTTGCGGACTTGTGTTGCGGAGACCAGGCGGCGTGATATGGAGAGCCTCGTAAATACATTATGTCTGAATAATGAATGTATATTTGTGGGTGTTGATAGTTGTGAAAGGCTATACATATACAAACCTCGAACGGGTAAATCGGGTCATAATTGTGGATCCACGAGATTCACAGCCTCAACTCCAAGACGATCCTGCCCAGAATTTGCGCCCGACCAGGATAAACCTTGGAAATTGCCCAGGGCTCCCAAAGGCTTCGAATCCTGCAGGACTGCAGTTAGTAAGATAGTGGAATCGGTTTGGCCCCATCAAACTCAAGAGCCCGTATTCGGGCTCCACCTGGGCATGTAGCGAACAACCTTGGAAGGCGACCACTTAGCTAAATCCATTTGATCTTGAATTTGGAGGTTATTCTACTTTGCCTGAGAAGGATGCCAAGCTTGACCCTGCCCAGGCTTAACGTCTTACCTAGTAGCGCCCTGTTGCCGATGGTTATTGTTCTGTACGAGCAATGTCATTCCGTTTATTCGGGCTTTTTTCAGCGCCCCTTGTCTATTGAAGTCAGCGGGCGAGAGTACTGACTTCGCCCTAGAGGATGACATGATGCCACCCAGAAAAGGGTCATGCTGAAGCTGTAGCGCTTCATTAACATGTGCTTTTACGCAACAACAGAGCCGATATACCAGGCTCTGCATTACTGGACATGTCAAACTTTGGCCACTGATTACTCTTGATCCCCACAGAGTATCTGACTTCCGCAGAACATGGGGGTCAATAGCACCTCGAAAGCCCACAATATAACTGCACTGCCCACGTTCACTCGGGTCTTCTTCAGTGCCCCTTGTTCATCGAAATCGGCGGGCCAGAGTACTGACTTCGTCCGAGACGGTAACACGATGCCAGTCAGGAAAGTGCCAGCGACCGTGTGTTGGAGATGATAAAATTTCATTGCCGAAGAAGAAGGCCGGCGGTTTGCTAGTGCTTGTTAATGGATCTATATCGCTCACTTGATCGATGTAATTGCGTTGGAAGGGAGTCAACGCGGCATTATGAAGATCGCTCGATTCGCAGATCCCATGGCAAACCAGACAACTGGTCTCATTGGAGCAGATTTTCATCCCTTAAGTTCAGAGCTGATGGCTTCATTATAATTTTGATGATAATCTGAGCCATGAAATCGACTGTTTTCGACACTTCCTCTGCTGTCGATGTCAAGTTTGTGTATCGCTGTACTGGTAGTAGGTGCCGAATATTCCGCCACTGCCGAGGCCCGATGACAGTCTGTGGTCACAATAATCCATCCCCCAGCGGATTTTCCTCAGACCTTGGATGCAGAGAGCCTCCCGACAGGATTCTCAATGTGGGTTCGCCCAGTCGGTTAGCTTGCGAGCTTTTCCCAAGGAGTTCGAGGTCCTTGCGAAGAAAAGTTTGATATGATCAATGTGATATTTCCCGACCCATAACCCGGTTGCTGACTCGTTCTATATCACAGATGTTTGTTCGGCGTTCTTGCAACGAGAAACGGCCCTTGCCGCCGTGTTCCTAGCTTCCGGCCCCGTGTTAGCTCTAGCCTGTTATTCTGAGCAACGCCAGATCAGACGGAATCTAGCGTATTAGATTCTTCGGGTGATGTTTAGGCTCTTCAGCGCATCTGGCTTCTTTCGGTCAGCCTCAGCCCAAAAAGCTTGCCGAATGGATATCGCAGCTGCGACTGCCTCGTTTTGCAGTCCATTCACCCTTCACGGCCAACGATCTCCTGTTATCGCGTGAGTTGTCATTATGATGCTTTAGCTGCCGTCCCCGGACCTCTTGGCTCTCCACAATTGCGCGAGGAAGATGGGGAACTATAATCGTTTAGTATCTCACAAATAGATTCTTTACCCATGCTTTTCAACAGACTACCATTGTTATCTCGTATATCTTGGAGAGGTGGTTGTACAAGGCAACCCAATGGCGACTCGAAAGTTATATTAAAACCTTCTTCCCGAGCGAGGTCAACGTCAGCCAAAAGTCTCCATGTCGAGTTCATATATAATCAAGAACTCAAAATCATCTAGCCCCACTTGTCCTCTAAAGTGCCATATGTACTGCAGGCTGCCAGGTGCAAATGAATCCACAGCAGAATCCATTGAAAATATCTTGAGAACACACACATCACGGTAAGCTCTTTTACTGATCAAAGCCAAGACTCCATACCGTCATCCTTATACGAACCGAGCTATGGTTACCCCTACTTCCATGTTAGCTGCGAGGTTCAGACTCTGAATCAGGCCTCACTTGGTCGTACGGTCTAGACTTCCGTCCCACGCAGACAAAGTTTTCGAAGAGATTTTATATCAGTATCTTATCTCGGAGAAAATTGATCTCAGATCCTAGACCCTTCAATCATTTACTAAGTTGAATCTAACATCGATGTCTGATATTGAGCTTCAGAGAGGGGCGAGAGGTGGACAGATCAAGGCCATAACAAATGGTCATGGCAATGTTCAGCTACGAGACCCCATCACAAACCAATTGATTCTTATACCTCGCCCGTCAGAGGATCCTGAAGATCCTCTAAATTGGTAGCGCAAGGCTCCTCCCGGTCTGCTAAATCTACCTGACGAGAACAACAGGCCACGGAATTTTCGACTCTTCATTGCATCCATCGCAAATACGGCTGTTTTTCTTGTTCAGCTCCTTTCTGCTGGCCCAAGTGTCGATATGATCGCAATGATCCACGACCTGTTTGGCATAGCTCCAGCTAGCCCAATGTGGTCTTCTGCCATGGCGAAGACTTCATACTTCTTCAGTGGTGTGGCTTTCTTGCATGGTATGTCGAATCTGTTCTATATGCCACTAATTATCAAATACGGCCGTCGACCGGTATACATAGTTTCGATATTGCTCTACGGGGCGTTCTCGCTGTGGGCCGGGCTTGCAAAAAGTTATCCCAGTGAGCTGGCTGCGCGGCTGCTTTTAGGGTTTGCAGGGGGTGCAGCGGATTCCCTAGCTCCGCTTACAATCACTGATGTTTTCTTTCTCCATGAGCGAGGGCTCATAATGAGGTCTGGATCCTTGGCCAGAAAATAGACGCCCAGTATATCTTATGGCTAACTGTATCCAGTCTCTACACAACTGCTGTTTCATGTGGGATTGGAAGTGGAGTTGTGCTGTGTGGCTTGATATCGACTCATTCCAGTTGGCGGACTATCTACTTCATTTCCTCGGCTATCGCATGGACATTGCTAGCTATCATTGTGTTTATTGTGCCTGAAACTGGTTATAAAAGGTTCGTTCTTTCACTCCCTGTTTGTGGGGCTGTCTCTGATACGAATTGACTTCACAGATATGTGCCCAGTGACAATGCTTCCTCTCCACCTCACCCACCTTATCGATCTCACCCATCCTATCAATTCCACCTCCAAAATGTACATTTTTGCAACTGCCGCCTCACCGAAGAATCCCTGTGGCAGCTGTTCTGGCGACCAATCCCACTCCTATTCCTCCCCTCTGTTTTCTGGGGAATGCTCGCCCAGTCAGTCTGTGTGAGTGCTCTCGTAGCCATGACCACCAGCTCTGCAAGGGCCTTTTCTATGGTATATGGATGGGCCGCCTGGCAGTGTGGGCTGGCCTACCTTGCCACCATCCTAGGGGCCATAATCTCCATACTTGGTGGTGGATGGCTTTCAGACAAGATAGCAGATTGGCTCACGCGCCGGAACAACGGCATGCGGGAGCCAGAGATGAGATTGCCGACTTTGACACTCCCTCTAATTCTGTGCCCACTGGGTATATCCTTATATGGGGTTGGAATCGGACATGGCTTGCCTTGGATTGTGCCTGTTTTGGGATTGGGTTTTTGTAAGTCTGTGGTGTTGCATTGGAAATTATTCAGGGAGTTTCTGATATTTCTAGTGGGATTCTCCACTACGCAGGTCTCTAGTATATCGATTCTTTACGCAGTTGAATCCCACCGGCCAATCGCTGGAGAAGTGGTTGTTTCACAGTTAAGCTTCAAAGGTGGGTTTAATTCTTGCTTTAATTATCCCCATTGTACTAACCCTCTTTCTTTATGAAGGAGCATTTGGATTCTTACTTTCCTTCTATACCAACCTGTGGATCGATTCCGCAGGCTACAGCACCTGCTTTGGGATCCTTGCAGGCATCAATGCAGCCGTGCTGATCATGTGGATTCCCCTTTATACATGGGGCAAGCAAATCCGAGCCTGGTACACGCAGCTCAGTCTCACAAGATTCATTCGATGGAAGCCTGATCGGGAGATCGGCGAATGATCTCGACATCAGATCTTTAGCGTTGAAGCCCTGGGGTATAGCTGGAGGATCCCCCATTGACCCAAATAGGCAAAGCTATTAACCTTGTGCACTATGGCAAAAGGTCAGCCAAATTAGGCGCACATGTCTCACCTTTGAATTCACCAGGCGCCTCCGAATCAACCCTTGTCTATCAATCAAAGATGCTTACCGTTGATGAGCAGACAACGTTGTTCCTTACTGGAGAAACCTGTGTAATCAGACTCAATCCATAGCCAGAGGCATCTTGATCCTGATAGGGCATTAGGGTGGGTCCCAGAACGATCTTGAAATAGAAAAACAAAAACGAGAAAAAAAAGAAATGCCACGACGGCTGATGCGCCTCCGAAGAGAATTGATTTCTAGTCAATCGCCTTAGACCACTCGGCCAAACCGCCTGGGTTGATGAATAATGGTTCACAATTTTAAAATATGTAAGTATCCAAATTCCCCCGGGCCCAGGTGCTCAAGTACTGCAAAATAAGCTTAGTCATTAGCCCCTAAAGCACTTGAGGGCGATCTTCAACTTCGTCTTCTACCATTCCGAGTCCTCCTGGCTTGTAGGCCTAGTATGCGTTCAGCATGCCCGATGAGGATCCCCCACGCCGTCTACGGGTGAGCCCCAGATCGAAACTAGGATGCAAAACTTGCAAGTAGGTATCTCGTCTCGTCTTCACAGAGTGGGTATAATAATTAAACAACGGTAGGATCCGACGAGTGAAATGTGGAGAAGAAAAGCCAAGTTGCATCCGCTGCACCAGTACAGGTCGTAAATGCGATTTCGAACAGACACACGCGTCAGTCGTGTTCGTCAACCCGTCTCTATCGCCAAATACGGTATCGCGAGAGCGGCGCGCATTCGCTTATTACTTTGACTTTGCGGCTGAGTCGATTGGAGGCGGGCTGGATCTTGGTTTCTGGCGTACTGTCGTTCCGCAGGTCTGTCGTCATGAACCTGCAGTGTGGGATGCTATTATTTCCATCGGGGCTTTGTTTGAATGTTCTCAAAAAGGGCCGAATCTGTTTTTGAGACAGGCGGATGCTAAACATTTTGATCAGAAGCATCAGGATGTTCTGGCTTGGTATGCGCGCGCTGTGACGGCTGTTCGAAGACGGATCGAGACGGGATGCATGGATGCGTTCGTCGGCTTGATTAGCTGCATGTTGTTCATTTGCGTTGAGGCTCTTCAGGGTGATGCCGGTGGGGCTATGCAGCTTTTTGCGCAAGGCGTGCGGTTGATATTTGCTTTGCGTCCGCAGATTGCTGATGGCACCATACCGGCTAGTAAAGCCGAGTTGCTGGACGACACGATCATTCCAATCTTCCTCCGTCTGGCGGCTGGGGCTCTCGCTCTTGATGGCCTCCCAATACATATCCTGTTGGAAGACAACGGAGCTCGGGAACAGGCGTTTGAGACCCTCAAATCTGCTCGAAAGGCTATTGTTTCGCTAGCTGTAGAGATCCCAATGTTTGAAGCTAAATGCATTGATCATCTACGACAATCCGATGGCTCGGCTTTACCCACGGAGCTCATTTCCCAGAGATCCATCCTGGAATCTAAACTCAGGAGTTGGCATACTGCATTCGTCGCGATGGCATATGCCTCGCGCGGAAAGAAAATCGCATCTCGAGAAGAAATCGGCACATCGGCTCTCCTCTCGTCATATCATGAAATGGTATACATAATGTTGGGGACTTGCACTTCGCTGAATCTTACAAATTTCGACGCCTTCATGCCAAACTTCCAAATGATCGTCGAACAATCCGCCATTGCACTCAGAGCATCGGTGCGCCCTGACGGGACACAGCCGCCCTTCACCTTCGAGCTCAGCGTCGGTCTACCACTCTGGTTCACCAGCCTCCGATGCCGTGATCCGCACATCCGTCGCTTGTCATTAACCCTTCTTCGCCAGGCGCCGCCAGTCCAAGGATTCTACCCATGCTCTATAGGATCAGCCATTTGCGAAAGTGTCATGGGCCTGGAAGAATCATGTGGTATGAAAATGCATGCAGCACAACCAAGCATCAAAACACTTGAAAATGTGGATCAACCCTCTCCAGGCCTCGATATCGTGGGGCCAAATGGCGTCGCGGACATTGCATCTTACCGCGGCGCAGCAGGCTTCATTCCAGAAGAGGCGCGAATTGGTCCAATCACTCTGTTCAGGCCGCGGGACGGCCTTCCCAAGGGGACAAAGATGGAGGATATCGCGGAGTGGAATCGAGGCTCGGATCAAGCATACCTGCGATACTCCCGGAATGAGCGCAGTTTGACTGATGATTCATGGCGGATGAACTATAAATATGTGCCTTTTGAACATGCTTTGCCGAGTTTATACTATGTTGTCTCTTGCGTGGACTTCGGGAAACCTCAGGCCATGGTGGCAGAACAAGATCTAGATACATGGAACTAGATCTGCAAATGGATTTATTGAAGAGATGAAATAATGATAGAGCTTTTTTTTTGGTTCGCAAGCTCGCGAATTCAGGTGGATACCATTCGTGCTCACAGGTGCTCGGCAAGCCGCGGGGGAATTTATGAGTCGTGTTGGCATGGAGAAACTCTGAACACTTCTCGTGTGAGTACTTGACATTGTAGCAGGGTTGAAAGTTGCCGAGTTTTGTCATCGATAGAGTTCAAGCCTTGCATGGCAGCGAACATATGGTGCAAATGTTTCAAATCCACATGGGTCAGATGTAGGCTCCGGTGTCACGTAGAAAGTGTTTGAGGACATGCCAAATCTGAGGCCAGGTTTGATCCAGCCCACCGGCGACCGACTCTCATTGGAGAAGGCATCTGCCAGGTGGTGTCTCCGGAGAAGGTAGTGGGGTGCTGGCCAAATGACCAAGCAGAAGAGCATTGAAGCTCCAAAGGTAGAACAGGCCAGGTCAGAAAATCAGCTCTCAGCCCCCGTTTTCTCGCAATCGCGCAAGTGCAGCCGTGATGCCATCGCTCATCTCAGGCTCTTGACCAGCCCTCGGCCCACCAGACGCCGCAGCCTCCAAAGCGGCCGTCTTCCTACTTTCCTCTAGCACAGCTCTCAGGATCGCCTCTTCTTCATCCTCTTCCTCGACGTCCTGAGGTCTATCATCTGCGGGTGCTGCAGGTGCCACAGGGGGCGGGCGGAGACGCGCCGAAGATTTCTTCGAGCCCTCAAGCCTAAAGTCTTCACGCACGGCATTGCACCACTGCTGTACCTTCTTCTCTCCCCAGCCCGGCACAGAACTGATCTGCTCAGGCTGGGCATTAATGGCATTTTGCATACTACCGAACGTCGAGATCAGACTAGCGGCATCGGACTTGTTGATGCTTCGTGGAACCGTGACGAATTCCACAAGCGACTCTTTGTATGTTTGTGGCTGCTGGGCGCGGATTGCCGTTGGTTGAGCATTCTCGGAAGACTTGTATAGCTCGAGGTAATGCGCTGCCTCGGGTGCGGACCAGCACAAGATCAAGGTTAGATTGTTGATGATGGATGTTTTGGATAACTCGCGGAGACTATCTTCGTGGTTCTGAATGTCGACCATAACCAGTACCAAACGCAGGTTGTATTTGCCGGCTAGTTGCTTGACTCGCGCGTAGATGTACTCGGGGTGGAGGCGGTGGTACTTTAGGGAAAGGAACATGGCGCAGGTTGTGGCTCCCACCACGTAGTCGGCGGGGATATCTGCATATTCCCAGGGGAGGAGTTTGATATGATTGAGAATCGGATTGCCCTTCTGTCGCGTGGATACGAGGATCGCGGAAGGGCCAGAGCGATTGGCGAGAGCTTGGGGTTTCGGCTGCTGGACCTTAGGTCTTTCCGGGGCACCCGAAGCTGGTGAATCTCCAGTCCTGTCTGGCAAGCTATTCCCAGGTCTCTGAGGGTCCATTTTGCATGAAACCTGTTGCTAAACAAGGAAAAGCATTGTCTGGAGAGTCGGAGGGTTGATAAGTTGATAAAGCTTATCGATGCGGCCCACACCGCCTAATTTCAATCTGGCTCAATTTTCTGCCGCTAATTTTTTTGTTCTTCCATCGAAAGGACATTTTCAATCGCAAGATGGCTAACAGGGTGGAATTAAATAATAAACGGCGGTTCTCCGACAAGGAGAGCCCCGATGTCAAGGTCGAATCCGCTACCCCCGCCGCAGCCCCTCCCCAGAACAATCGAACTCTTTTCGTCCGCTCGCTCCCCGAGTCTGCCACTACAGAGAGCCTGGCTGAATACTTCTCGCAATCCTACATCATCAAGCACGCCGTTGTCGTCTTCGACAAGGAAACGAAGAAGTCGAAGCAGTTCGGTTTCGTCACATTCGCCGACGTTGAGGACGCCGAGAGCGCACTCAAGGAACTCAACGGCTCCAAGTTCGATGGAAAGATCATTCGTGTCGACTATGCTGAGCAGCGTAAGCGTGAGATTGACGAGAAGGTCGGTCGCAGTGTGCCCACTGCTGCCTCTCGCGAGTCGAAGAAGCAGAAGGAAGAGGAAAGAGGTCAAGGCGCGCCGCCTAAGCTGATTGTTCGCAACTTACCGTGGAGCATCAAGAAGCCTGAGGACCTCTCTGTCTTGTTCCGCAGTTTCGGAAAGGTCAAGTTTGTGACCCTTCCTAACAAGAACGGCAAGCTTTCTGGTTTCGGTTTTGTTACGTTGCGCGGTCGGAAAAACGCCGAGAAGGCTCTCGAGGCAATCAACGGCAAGGAGATTGACGGTCGCCAGCTCGCGGTCGATTGGGCTGTTGAGAAGGATGTGTGGCAGACAAAGCAGGATGAGGAGGACGAGGAGGAGAAGGAGGAGGAGAAGGAGGAAGACAAGGAATCCGACGATGTCAAAATGGAGGATGCTGGCGGCCCTCTGGAAGAGCCTTCAGAAGACGAGACATCCGACGAGGATGACGATGAGGATGATGAAGATCTCGACGACGACGAAGATCTCGACGATGAAGACGAAGACCAGGATGATGACCGCAACAACACCACAATCTTCCTTCGCAACCTCCCCTTCACCGCCACCGACGACTCTCTCTACGAACACTTCAAAACCCAATTTGGACCTCTACGCTATGCCCGCGTGGTGCTCGATCATGAGACCGAGCGCCCCCGCGGTACCGGCTTCGTCTGCTTCTGGAAGGCCGACGACGCCAACACCTGTGTCCGCGAAGCCCCCCGCGACACCCAGATGATGGCCCCGAACAAAGACAAGCCCAAGTCCAACACCGCGATGAAACACTCCGTCCTCCAAGACGAGAACTCCGACCCCAGCGGCCGCTACACCCTCGAAGGCCGCGTCTTGCAAGTCGCCCGCGCCGTCAGCAAGGGCCAAGCCGCGAAGCTCGAAGAAGAAGGTGTCTCTCGCCGCATGGTCCGCGACACCGACAAGCGTCGCCTCTACCTCCTGAACGAAGGAACCATCCCCTCCAACTCACCCTTGTACAAGAAGCTCTCGCCATCCGAAGTCAAGATGCGCGAGGACTCCTACAAGCAGCGCGAAACCTTCATCAAGAAGAACCCCGCCCTCCACCTCTCGCTCACCCGTCTCGCTATCCGTAACCTCCCCCGCCACATCGGCTCCAAGGACCTCAAGCAGCTCGCCCGAGAGTCCATCGTCAACTTCGCCAAGGATGTCAAGAAGGGCGTCCGCCAGCCTCTCTCAAGAGAAGAGCAGCAGCGCTCCCGCGACACCATGAAGGAGCTCGAACAGCTGCGCAAGCAGCAGAAGAAGGGTATCGTGCGCCAAGCCAAGGTCGTCTTCGAGACGCGCGAAGGAACAAAGGTCTCCGAGAAGACCGGCGGTGGCCGATCCCGCGGCTACGGATTCATCGAGTACTTCACACACCGACACGCGCTGATGGGTCTGCGATGGCTGAACTGCCACTCGATGATTGTGCCAGCCAACGTTCAAGACGCAGACGACAAAGACAAGAAGAAGAGTCTCGTCGTCGAATTCGCAATTGAGAACGCGGCCGTCGTGAAGCGCCGCAACGAGCTACAGGCCAAGCAGCGCGAGCCCAAGCCCAAGCGCGACGACGACGATAAGAAGGATCTCAAGCGGAAGCGGGGCGATCGCGATTCCCGCGATTCCCGTGATTCACGAGGCCGGAACGGCCGCGACGACAAGCGGGATGCGAAGCGCGGCAAGACCGAGAAGCCCGAAAAGAGCGAGGAGAAGACGGAGGAGGAAGACAAGGCGGCGAAGCGCAATCGCATCATCGGACAAAAGCGCATGAAGCGCAAGGGCCGCAAGGGCAAATGATCTTAATCTGTATATTCTTTGTGTAAATGCGAAAATACCAAAAAAGTCTTGGTTTCCGTTCTACGTTCGTCTAGTATATTCATACACATCAAGTGTTCGTAGCGCCCTCAACCTTGCCCACGATATTATACCGCTTGCTAAAGAACGTGAACCACTCATCCAGCACCTTCTTCTCCTTATCGTCGAGATCGTGCCATTCGGGCACACAGTTTTCGGGCTTGAGGGAGGAGCACGCGAGGGCGCGCGAGGGGTCCTTGCCGGCAAAGACTGGGCGCGTTAGTTGGGTAGTTGCAACGATCGCACTGCACATACCTTTGTATTGGCCCTGTGCACCGTAGGCTGCGTTGCGGGTTACGTCGAACACGACGCCCTTGATGGCGACGAGAGTCGGACGGCTGGGGTCGGTGCCTGGGGAGTATCAGTGGCTGCGAGGAGTGCGTGTGCGGGCAATGCGCCATACCATCACATTTGGCCAGCTCCTCGGGGGAGATGGGGTCATCCTTGGGGGGGTCCAGCTGGACGGCGACTTTGGGAGCAAAGCGCTTTTCTTCGGTCATTTTGGATGTGATGCGGAGGGGAAGTTGGAGTTTGGCGGGGTCGGATTACTATCCTCGGCTGTTCATTGATCGGTTCGCATGTCGGCTATGATCTCTTGTTTACTATTTAATTTGGTTATTGTTTGGAATTGTATCAAGTAGAGTATATTCTGTGTTCAATTCCAATTTCGGAGCTTCCAAGGTTATTGGTTGCATTTGTATATACTTCCAACGCTTTCAAGTTGGTATACTGGACAAGATACACATCTGCATACCTTCAAGGTTGAACCCCGCGAATAATAATAAATAATACAGAAGCTTCCAACGCTAGGGCCTACCTACATCATACCCAGATAGTGCTGATAGGGAGAATCCATGGATGTTCACAGATCCAATCGCTTTCCACTCTCTTTTTACCCCAATGCAGCTAATCGACGAGGTAGAGTTCAGTATCCGAGCGAATCGCAGCAGAGATGCATATGTCCCTGTAGACTGTGTCAAATGACAAGATACTCTTCATCGTATCCAATTATAGGCGAGAACTCCAGAGGCAAGGAGTACGCAGAGCTCTCCAGGGCTGGCGGTACTGCAAGTATACCATGACGTCAACAGAGCAGGTGACAGTAACAACCTCAATCCAACTTCGTTCTCAACTTCAACGTCCATTATCATTATCTGATCTAAATCTACACGAGATCTTCTACAGTTCCACGATGGCAGATACTCATCGTCCCACTCTCCAGTCGAAGGATGATCCGGATCGACAGGCAGCATTCGAGATCCACCACCAGGTGTACTTCGAAGACAACGATAGCTTCTTCCCTCCCAGTTGGCTGGGGAAAGAGGGAGGGCCCCGCAGACCCTCGACCGAAAGCACAGACAGCACTGTTACATCCCACGATATGACCGCTGCGGATAGAGAGGGTGGGAAACCAGAACAGAGTTGGTACAAATGACCTCCGAGTCCTTGACAGCAGGTGAGATCAGATTACTATATGTGGACGAAACCAGTGAAATTGATTGTCTGACTGGAACTGAAGTATGAACATTATGAATATGGCTGATTGCACACCCGCGGATAATTCTAGCGTGTCGATTCAAACAGTGGAAGGTTCGCCTGTGCATGTATCTCAAATCCAGCCAGTCTTGAGAATACCTAGGTATACAACTAGGGGTTAGTTTAGCCTACCATTGCAGAATGGTATAACTACCGAGTCCAAGCAGTAGGAATAAAATATCAGATGAACAATAACAGAATAACACGTCCGGGGAGTTAGCGGGCTAATTCATGAATAAACCATTTAGAGGGCGCCTTGGCAACCTCAATACCCCCATACCTGAAGTAGGATTGAGCTCGAGCTTCAGAACTGGAAACCTTGAAAGTTGGTTCTATGTAGGTTGTACGGAGTACGGAGTACTACAAGTGATTCTGGCCATCTCGGTGGGCTCCATTATCCGTGAACCTCGGCAATAACAAGGCTCCACACTGTTTAAACCCTTACCTGCGACCATCTCGTCTCTATTGTGAATAGAAATCCAGTAAATCTATGATGTATGATCTCAGACTAAACGGGCTGATCCAAGCTTCGCAGTGATCATGCCAATCCCAAATCCAGTCCAATCAGCAGTGAACGACAGGGATCGCAAAGCCAAAATCCCTCTCCTGGGGGATGTGGGGGAATCCCACTACACAGACTCTCCTCTTATTCGCTCCTTGCGTCCCGACTGTCAGTTCGGACTATGCCGCTCGAGGGGGAGATTTTTCAAGCTAAACAACCTTGGAAAATACTACCTAGCTTGGGTAAAAAATTTCCTTACTTTTTCCACTTGCTGATTTGTGCTATCTTCACTATCTGTGCTCTCTCGACTCCTCTATTCACGTCTAGTATTTAGTCCTTATTCATGTTCGCGCCTTCCTGCCATGTCTCCCATCTCCCACACCATGTCCGCAATCCAGAGCGCGGAACATCCGCACACTGACCCCGAATCCAAGCCCAAGCACAAAATGCACGTTTCCGAAGACGACGCCAGTGAGAAGCGTGACTCGGTGGAGAGCGGGTCTATGCAGACCTACGACCACACCCACCGCAAGCTCAAACCCCGCCACGTTCAACTGATCGGCATCGGAGGCACCATCGGCACGGCCCTGTACGTCCAGATCGGTTCGGGTCTGCGCACCAGCGGGCCCGCCAGTCTGTTCATCGGTTTCAGTCTGTGGTGAGTGCTGCCCCTTGGAATTGCCCCGTTGACTCTCTTGAACTCTCTTGGGTTGTGTCGGACTCGTAAGTATATGGAGAACTGTGTACAAGTATACAAGCAATCAGGTTGTCATATCTCTCTTCTGTAGCGCTAGCTTCCGGACACCCATTGAGCACCAAAGTCTTGCCCAGATGCCTTTTTTGAAAAGGCAATCATCTTATACTTTTCTTTTTAGGAGTTGTGTGATTCTGATCATCACCGTCTGTACGATACCCCTGCCCTTGCGAACTCCAATCCAATGCGCCATGCCCTTGCGTCTATTGCCCATTGCAATTCCCCGGATGCGTAGATTGCCTGAGAAACTCACCGTTCGTTAGGTCTGGCCGAGATGGTCACCTATCTCCCCATCTCCTCGCCGTTTATCCGCTTCGCCGGTCGTTATGTCGATGAAGCCCTAGGTGTCGCCGCCGGGTACAACTTTTTCATCTTCGAGGCGGCATTGGTGCCCTTTGAAGTGGTCGCCGTTAGTCTGATCGTCAGATACTGGACTAACGTGATCCCCGTGGCAGCCATGAACGTCATCGTCCTTGTACTCTACGGGTGAGTGTATCTCCAGAATGCATGAACTGCATCGAACAGCACTAACCCCGCCCAGAGCCCTCAACATGTTCGCCGTCAAATGGTACGGCGAAGCAGAGTTCTGGCTCTCTCTAGGCAAGGTCCTGCTCAGTATCGGTCTGATCTTCTACACGTTCATTGTGATGCTAGGCGGGAACCCGCTGGGTGACCGTTTCGGCTTCAGATACTGGAACGAGCCCGGTGCGTTCAACGAATACTACACAACCGGCGACACGGGCCGCTGGCTCGGCGTTTTGGCGGCCGTTATCACCGCCAGCTTCACCATCGCTGGCCCGGACTATGTCTCCATGGCTGCTGGTGAGACCATCAACCCGCGCAAGGTGCTTCCCAAGGCTTTCAACGGTGTTTTCTACCGTCTCACCGCGTTCTTCGTGCTGGGCGTGCTGTGCGTTGGTATTCTGGTCCCGTATAACGACAAGACTATGGCCGATGCCTTCGACAATGATAAGCCCGGTGCCGCGGCCTCGCCATATGTCATCTCGATGGATCGTTTGAAGATCCCAGTCCTACCGGATATCGTCAACGCCGTCGTCCTGACAGCTTCCTTCAGCGCCGGAAATAGTTACATGTACTGCGCCAGTCGCAGTCTCTACGGCCTCGCCCTCGAAGGCAAAGCCCCCAAGATCCTAACCAAATGCACCTCCCGCGGCGTCCCAATCTACTGCGTCTGCATCGTGCTCGTCATCGCCCTCCTCAGTTTCCTGCAAGTCTCCAACAGCGCTGCAGTCGTGCTGAACTGGTTTGTCAACTTGGTACGTCCCGAATCCCCCGAATAGACTCAGCAATCTAATGCAACCAGGTTACCGCCTCTCAACTAATCAACTTCTCCGTCGTGACATTCACCTTCATCCGCTTCAAGAAAGCCCTCGATGCACAGGGAATCCCTAGAGAATCCCTGCCCTACAGGAGCTGGTTCCAGCCGTACATCGCTTACGTCGCCTGTACCTGCACCACTATTATGGCGTTTGTTGGTGGCTACACGGTGTTTTTGCCGGGCAATTGGTCCATTCCCACATTCCTGTTCTCGTATACCATGATTGGTGTTTTCCCGATTTTGTATTTCGGTTGGAAGTTCGTTCACAAGACGAAGTTCCTCAAGCCCGAGGAGGTTGATCTGACCTCGGGCGTCGTGGAGTTTGATGATTATACGCGGGATTTCGTGACTGCGCCTCCCAGGTGAGTTTTGATTTGAATATGTACGAGGGCATCAAGCTAATGCGAGCAGGAACGTGTTCCATAAGTGGTTCAATAAGGTCTTCGAGTAAGCGTGGCGAGTAAGCATTGGGCTTTCGACTCGCCTGCTTCAAATACCACCGCACAATTCACCGTGCGCAGAGATCATGTCTATATTCTTAGCATCAATGATACCCATGATTCAATGGTCTTGACAGCAGAAACCAGTTCTCGCCGACCAAAAAGTAACCCAATGTATCCATTGTATCCATGCCCGTATCCCAAGCGCTATAATTACATCCAACAACCCTCGTATTCACTCTTTCCTCCTTATCCACAGCTCATTGCCCACCCTCCCTCTCCTTCGCCTTCAAAGCCTCCAACCTCTTCTGATTCCTCTTCCCAATAATGCGCATCGTGCTCTCCTTCTCGGACTCCGTCATCTGCGCCCAGTTTCCAATCTGCGATAACGTTCCATCCGTATTCACAACCATTGGACCGAGGTGATCGAGCTTGACTTCTGTGCTGCCGCCACTCATGTCCAGCTTGATTCCACCGGAGCCGTGCACTTGGTTGGCTGTGCCGTCGCTTTCGGGGAGAGAGAGGGGTTTGGTGTTTGGGTTGTCGTTGGAGGAGTCGGCCATTGTGCGGATTTGGTCTTTGGCGCACTGCGGGTAGTGGAGGCGGTTGGGGGTGAGGGATGTTGAGGCGCGCGCGAGGAAGGGGTTTATTGAGAGGTGGAGGAGGGCGGCGCGGTAAATTGTGCGGGATACTTGCATTCTTGAGTGGTGAAGGGTGAGAGGTGGATGTGGAAGGCAAAATAAAGATTGCGGAGATGTCGGAGATCAGATCAGATCGGCCGTGCCAAGGTTGGACTTGGACTGTTGGATTATACCAGTTCAATATCTCATTTTGTACAATATCTTAACGCCTCTCGTTCTTATTCCTTGGGTATCTTAGCATTTGACGTACAATTACAGTCCCACATCATCCAGCATACACTACGACTCATCTAAACCACCAATTCACCTACAACCGTCAGCACGCAAACCCCAACCTGAAAGAAATGAAGCACTAACCGATCCCGTCACACCCTCCCCAACACCCTTAATACTATGCCACCACCCCTTAGGAATAAACAACCCATCCCCAGCCCCAACCTTCGCCTCAAACCCGCCCTCACCACTCCAAACAGCCTCATCCAACAACTCCCTCTCACCCCCCTGCATCATCTCCTCCCCCCTCATAGCCGCCGCCGCCCGATCCCCACTCTTCCCCAGCTGCGCCCGCACAGCCGCAAAAACAGCCTGGCCCTCACTCGGCGCAAGTAACCGCACGATCTTCGTCCCGGCAAGCTGCACAAACAGATTCGGATTCGGGTCCCGGTGGAGAGGCGTATAGGTAGGTGGATGTCCGATCCAGACATTCGTATCGTAGATATCGCCTCGTCCGGCGTGTGCGACGAGGGATGGCGTGGGAAAGTCTGCGCGCAGAATTGGGGGGAGATCGAGGAGTTGGCATTGTGCTAGGTAGAGTTTTAAGGGGGTTGGTTTGTCGATCCAGTCGAGGAAGAGACTTAGGGGCGCGTGGAAGGAGCGGAAGGTTGGTGTGGGGTTTGATTGTGTCAGTTCGAGGGGGACGAAGGCGGTGCCGCCGTGTTCGCGGAGGTAGGTGGTGTTGAGGGTTTTATGTGAGAACCAGGTTTTCATTGCTGGGAGGTCGGTGAATGCGCCTGGGAGGATTGCGGGCTGTTCGGGGTGGAAGCATTGCTGTTGGAAGGTGTCGAGGGTGGTATCGAGGGCGCGCAGAGGCGTGTATTGACAGCGTGAAGACGTGGAGAATGCACGGCGTGTATCACGCCGTGGCGTGCGGACAATTCCCCATTGGAGCTTCATGGAGTTCCAAAGGTGACTGCTGACTGCCAACAGTGGCTGCAATGCGTGTAAGACGCGAGATGGTGAGGAGCTGATTATTCAGACCCCCGCCAATCACAAGGAACTACCGCTGCTTGGCGTCGTTTGCTATTTCCGCTGTGTATCACAGCCGAGGTCCCTTGCAAGCTGAGGGGATGTGAAAAGGTGTGCAAGTAGTCTTACCGACACTGATAAGCTTGATTTTGTGGAACATGCCTGAATGAAACTCCCCTTCAGACCTGATTTGACCTGTCTCTTTTTCACTAAAACTCAATATGCCTTTCAAGCCATCCGTGGCCAGTATTCATAAGCGTCATGCTTACAGCCGGGAAGGTCAAACCTACTACCCGGTGCTGATCGTCGGCGCCGGGGAGTCGGGGGTGGCCATGGGCTGTCGCCTGAAGGAAGTACTGGGAACTGACCAGTTCCGCATCTTCGAACGCCAATCCGGGATCGGAGGAACGTGGTGGATCAACCGCTACCCGGGAGCTGCTTGTGACATGTGGGTCATTAAGTGAATTGCCTCTTTCTAACGTCTATACTGATGTCGTTCTAGTCCCGCGGTTCTTTACTCATTCTCCTTTTGCCAAAAGAAAGACTGGTCCACGGTCCATCCACCCGGCCCAGAGCTGGCACAGTATATGGCCGATGTGTGTGCCAAATATCAAATCGTGGACAAAATCCAATTCAACACCGATGTCAAGGAACTCCGATGGATCGAAGAGGACGAGGAGTGGGAGGTGACTCTCTCGCACCTGGTCCCTGGCGCTGGAGATTTGGCACAAGCCGAGCGTGACCGGATCGCCAGCCAAGATGGCTACCACGCTGTCTACGTGAAGACGGAGATTGTTCGAGCCAAGGTCGTTGTCAGCGGCGTTGGCGGTCTAGTAGAGCCTCGAGCAAGCCCGAAAGATATTCCCGGATTTGAAGACTTCCGAGGCGATATCATGCACACGGCACGCTGGAACGACAAAATCAATCTCCACGACAAGGACATCGTCATGCTAGGCTCCGGCTGCAGTGCCGCACAGGTCCTCCCCGAGCTCGCGAAACCAGAAGTCGGTGCTCACTCGATTACCCAGCTCATGCGCACTCCCCCGTGGATCGAGCCCGACACCGTCCCCCCCAAGTATCTCGCCGCGTATGAGAAATGGATGCCCAGAATAACGACCCATGTCCCGGGAATGTCAGGCTTCTTCCGCGCTGCTATGTTCTGGCTATGCGAGAGTACATACTTAAACCTTTTCACAGACACTGCGTGGAGTCGATGGGCACGACCAAGACACGAGAAGCTGTTTCTGAACCACATGCGCGCGATCGCACCGGAAAAATACCACGAGATTTTAACCCCGAACTACAGCCTCGGCTGCAAAAGACGCATAATCGACGGGACCTGGTATCGCGCCCTCAGCGCCCCGAACGTGGAACTCACAACCCAGCCCTTGACACGCGTCCACGCGAACAGCGTCACAGTAGGACCAGGCAGTCACTACCCACCCGGCAAAGACCAGGGCCAGGAAGCAAGACAGATCCCCGCGGACGTGATCATCATGGCCAACGGCTTCGAAACAAACCAATGGCTCCACCCTCTCAAAGTAACCGGCCGCGCAGGCAAAGATCTAGAGCAGGTGTGGCGCGAGCGCGGAGGAGCCCAGGCATACCAAGGGATCGCAATGGACTCGTTCCCGAACTTCTTTATGATTTTCGGACCGAATACAGCGACCGGACATACGAGTGTGATCTTCGCGACGGAGAACGCAGTCAACTACTCATTGAAGTTCATTGAGCCGATTTTGAACGGCACGGTTAGCTCTTTTGAAGTTACGGAGGGTGCGGAACGCGAGTGGACGACGCAGATTCAGAATGCGCTGCAGAAGACGGTGTTTCGGCGTGGTACATGCTTGAGCTGGTATTCTACTGAGGATGGTTGGAATTCGTCGACGTACCCGTGAGTTTTGTTCCAAGGTTATTCGTGTCAACTGGTGTGGATGCCGCTGACGCTTTGTAGGTATACGCAGGTTCATTACTGGTATCGGTGCACGTTCCCATACTGGGGACATTGGAGTAAGAAGTTGACTAGTAAGGGACGGGCTCTGCGGAGAGTTAAGAAGACACTGAGTGCTTCGGCGGTTTTGATTCTTGCTGTGGGGGCTGGTTGGCTTCAGCAGAACCCCCAGCAGAGAATTCAGCTGGTGCAGTCGTTGAGTGCTGGAAAAGAGTGGTTGATAACAGCTGCACGGCAGCTACGGGGCTAAGCTAAACAGTATCTAAATAGCCATATGATTATCAAGCGAGCGTGATGGACTGCTAATACTCTTGGAGCGAAGACTATGGTCGCGGGTATGATATGTTCTCTACCAGCTAGCGAAATTTGATCTTCCACATGCTGCTACCATGGCTTTTTACGGCATTCTAATGTTATAACGAAGCCATTGATCCATAGTCCAATCCAAAAATGTGTTCAAGACCAACCTGGGCAGACTTTATAGATCCCGAACCAATCACATCCGCCCCAAAACGATGAGATAAGCAATCCGGGGAAAAGACGGCAAGCCCCGCGAGAGAGGAATTTCTCCGCACTTCGTCGGTGTTTCCTCCCGGCTGTTCATCCCAGATTCCCGTGATGGCTTCAGAGTCTCCTCAGATGGATATGTCGCCCCAGGGAGACCTCCGCGATCCATCCATTGGGGCGTCCGACTCCAACAAGAGGAAAGCGGAACAAGGCAACGGAACGCAGACGCGCACAAAGCGGAATCGTTACATCTCCATTGCATGGTATGATATGGCCTGATTCGGCATTGTTGTTTCCGCACAGCCGTGTCGAGCCGCGATGCAGCTGTCATACGATCGAGCCCGAGCTAACGGGTTTCAGTAATGAGTGCAAACGTCGCAAGATCAAGTGCAACGGGCAGGTCCCGTGCCAGCGCTGCGGGCATTTGAATTTGGAATGTAAGTTTTGGCAGTTCGCCAAGAGATTTTGCGGATTTGATGCATTGTGTCTAATGCTCACAGGCCGCTATGCCCCCAATTGTTGCAATAATAACTTCAAGGACTCGGAGTAAGTGACCGCGCCCAATGCGCAGGCAATGCTTAATACTTATACCCGAGCTAGTGAATTCCGGTCTATGACTGAGCAGATAACGGCTCTGCAAGATCAGGTGAATAATCTATTCACCAATCTCAATGATCTGCGAACGCAGCGGCCCTCTTTCGAGTCGCCGCCATTCGACCCTCTATCCCGTGATGGCTCGCAGGCTTTCACACCCATGCCCGGAGTAGGAAAGCCTCGAGTCCGTCATCCTCGCTTCCACGGCCCCACCAGCTCGGCTTTCAATTTTGACGTGGCCAAGTCCAGTCTGCAGAATATGGGCATCACCCCTGCAGAGGATGGGATCCCCGATGACTTGACTACTGCGCATGTCACGCCGGCGGCCTCGCCGCCCCCTCATATCGGTCAGGTTCTTGCTACTGTACACCCGACGAAAGATCCTATATGGACTATTCGTCGTGAGGAGGCGTTGCGACTATGCAAGGTCTACGAGGAAGAGATTGGGATCATGTACCCCGTGGTGGATATCACGAAGATCAGTAATCAGGCTACCTTGCTGTACACGTTCATAGAAGCAGCTACTCGGACGGGATTTGCGCAACGAGGGTTCCCGGGCTCTGATGGTCTTCACGATGAAGCGTCGATTCTGTTGAAATTAATTTTGGCTACCACGCTGGTCGTGGAGGGAGGAGGCCAGAGTGAGCTTGGGCAGAGGCTGTTTCTGAGTGTGAAGCCTTTTGTTGAATCCAAGTTATGGGAGCCTCATAGCATCAAGACTATTCAATTGTTTGCTATTGTGGTGAGTAATACCTGTTTCTACTAATGCTAGACAATGCTGACACCAGACAGGCTACTTATCATTTCCATACTGACGATGATGCGATGGCCTATCGGGTGATCGGGTTGGCTGCTCGGATGTGTTTAGAAATGGGACTACACCGTCGGGATGCGATGGTCAAATCATTCCCCAATGAAGAACATTGGGACGAGATCACTCGATTGTTCTGGTCTGTCTACAGCCTTGATAGACGATGGAGTTTGGGGACAGGGCTACCTTTTGTCATTCAAGACGAAGACATCGACCCCAATCTGCCCGAGCCTGTGAGTTGTCGTTCTTATATGATCGCTACAACCGACTAATCTGTGTAGGATGCCTCCCTGCCATACTTGCGCTGTATGATTCTATACAATCGCATCAGCTCCAAAATCTGGTACTCGGGCTTAGGCTCCGAAGGAACGACGGACATCCGCCGCGACGAGATCGGCTACCTCGACTACCAAATCCTACAGTGGTACAAGCAAGTTCCCGACGAGCTGAAGTTCTACCCCGTAGAATCCCCCAAGAGCGGAGACACCGTTAGTCGAGGCATGAGACGGCTTCGAGTCCTTCTCTACCTGCGCATGAACCAGCTGCGCATCCTCATCTACCGCCCGGTGCTGCATTCCTCCTCCAGCATCGCCGAGGACCGCGGCCACGCACAGACCGTGGTCGACATCGCCAAAGACACCGTCCGCGTGCTGACCCGCCTCAACCAAATGTCCGATATCTACCGCACCCAGCAAATCACATTCAACTACTTCCTCGTCGCGGCGCTGGCAGTCCTCTTCCTCGCGGTCTCGCATGCACCCGCCGACTTCAACCGCCAAGTCCGCGACGAGTTCTACATGGCCCTCGACCTGATCAACGGGTTCAGCACCAAGTCGTACGTCTCCAAACGCCTTTGGAAGACGATCAAAGGTCTCCGCAAGATTGGAGAGAAGCTCGGCGTTCTGGCTCGTCCGTTTGGGTCGGATTCGGCGGATCCGCACTCGAATGCGGCTGTCGCCATGGCTGGTTTGGCGGGCCATTCTATTGAAGACTTGTCCATGTATGGGCCTGTCAATGGCCACGAGCTGGGAAACAGTCCTTTGAATGGTTTACAGATGAGCCATGAGCTAACTAACCTGTTTGAGGCTGTGGGCGCGTTTGGGAACTTCATGCCTGCTGCCGATGGGATTAGTGGATTTGTTGGACCGGATGGGGAGCTCCAGAATACCGGGGAGGGACTGTCTGGGGTGTTGGGGGACGAGGGGGAGTTTGCTAGGGTGATCCGAGATTTGTTTTGAGATAGGCTTGTGATACCCCTTGTATTCCTCCAGGCTGTGATTTGGCCGTAGCCTCTATATACACACACTTATTATATCTATACACAAATGAAGCCGAAAGACTTCCGCATTGAGAGTCAGCACGTGATCTCGATCACGACCGCAGTTGAAGCTCTTCGCTCTCGACAGGCCCACCGCCTGACAGCGCTAACCCCGATTCGACCTCCACAACCCCCCTCGAATGGGCGCTCTCGAATTCCTCCCTTCAAGGCATCTAAGAAAATCACCCAACCGATAAGATTTAGGTGGGGGATCATCCGTCCAGCGCACATTCTTCATCGAACAGCTTCCAGCCACCGGAACGGTCGTTCCTCAATCCCACGCCACACCCCCGCCCCGGTGAAAAAAATACCAACAGCAACCCGCCTCTCGTGACGAGATCGCTTCGTCCACACCTCCTTGAACCCCCTCACCCCCCAGCTCGGCAACGTGTCGAGAGAGACAGGTTCGGCGTTGGCCGACGGCCTCGACAGGCTGGATTTGAGTCAACTGTCTGAATCAACCTTGTCGTCATCCGTGTCTGCTTCGTTCGACATGTCGTCTTCGGAAGGGGCACCGGAGTCATGGATCTCCTCGTTCTGCTCGCTGATGGGCCATGAATTTTTCGCCGAGGTGTCGGAGGACTTTATCGAGGATGATTTCAACCTGACTGGCCTTCAGTCGCAGGTACCGATGTACAAGGAAGCGCTGGAGATGATTCTCGATGTGGAGCCGGAGGAGGACGAAGAGGAGGAGGAGGAGGAGGAAGAGGAGGAAGATGAAGACGATGCGCTCGGCGACGGTCCGGTATACAGACGAGCGGGCGATCGGAGGCACGCTCGCGTGGCTAGCGATCTCAGCGTCATCGAGAGCTCTGCCGAGCTTCTGTACGGCCTCATTCACCAGCGGTACATCACCTCCCGCCCGGGAATCCAACAGATGCTCGAAAAGTACGACATGCAGCACTTCGGCACCTGCCCCCGCGTCAACTGCAATGGTACCAAGGTCCTGCCCGTCGGCCGCTCCGACACCCCAGGCCAGGAAACCGTCAAGCTCTTCTGCCACGGCTGCCAGGATATCTATACCCCTCCCAACAGCCGCTTCCACTCCGTCGACGGCGCCTTCTTCGGCACCACCTTCGGCTGTCTGTTCTTCATGACCTTCCCGGACCTCGACATCAGCACCCGCGAAAATGCCCCCTCCCTCCTGTCCCCGCGTGCGCAATCCTCCCGCGCCGGCTCTCTTACTCGCAGCCCGGTCCCCCGCTCCACCTCGCCTCCCCCCGAAAACCAGCCGCTGGAGATCAACGGCGTCCGCACCCCCAACCTCTGCCCGGGCCTCGGTAAAGGCCGCATCTACGATCCCCGTATCTACGGCTTCAAGGTCTCGGAGGTGTCACGGGTCGGCCCGCGCATGAAATGGCTCCGATCGAAGCCCAAGAACGTCATCGAGCTAGACGAGGCTTGGAATCACGAGCAGCAGCTTTCCCCACACGACGACAAGGACGGAGACACAGAAATGAACCCGGAACAGGTCCAAGACGCAGCCATCGCTAACCGCAAGAAAGCGCCCATGCGCCGGCGGCGGAACCTCCCCTCGGCCGACCCGATGGGCGTGCACGGCCGATAGTCCCCGGACTAGGTCTCTGATTGATATCTAGTGGAATGAGTAGTTTGATGACGATGATGACAGACGTTATGCTTGATTTGTTTTTTTTTTTTACTGCTTTGAATGAGATCATTTCCTAATCCAATCTCCGACCCGTGGACCGCAAGGGTGCAAAGGTCGATACGCCCGTTAGTCCGCACCCGTCCCCATCCGCCCAATCATCCCGGATCCCGTGGGCATACGCGCTGCAATTCGCAGCCTCATGGCCACGTATGATCTGCAAGAGCCTCTTAGCCTCGCAGCCTCGTATGTCGGGCTCCCCGAGCTCCGTCCAGACAGCCTTGCCATCCTCCCTACCTCATTGGCCCGTCCCCACTACACCAGTCACCCCCGTAGCCTTAGCCAAACCCCGTAGCCCGTGGCCGTACCCTGCAACCCATAGCCTCCCCTAATCTCCATTCGGCGTCCCCGGTCCCAACGGCCCCCTCGTATTGGGCCGTGCCTGCATCATCCTTGTAACTCCAAGGTTTTCTTTGACGCCTTCCACCTGGGCAGAGCGTCAATATGGACTCAAATTCCAGTATTGCGGAATCCAATCATCGTCCGGCGGCTCGGTGGAATGGCGGATGAGCGGACCGCCTGCGGATGTACGTGCGTATCTTTTTATGTGCATGCATCCCATCCTCGCGGGCGCGTATTTCTTTTTCTCCACTGTCACATTCTTTGTTTGCTGCGTTGATTCTGCGTTGTTCATTTGTATTGCCACGAACCCTGTCTCGCTTGCATTTCCGGTTCGCTTTTTCCCGCCCCCCGCCCCCGAGTTCGAAGTTTGGGGCTTTGGTGGGTTGCTTTTCTTTTCTTTTGTGTTTCTGGGAAAGACGGTGTGGTGGATGACAGTGGATGACGGTGGATGCGAATACAAGATATAGATCTCCTGAATACTGTCAGATCTTAAAACCCTAATGTCCCTGCATGATCTTACGGCTTGGCAGTCACTGCTACAGACTAACTTCCGGGTGATGGAGGACTAGCTTGGTGTGAAGCTGGTGGGGGGGGTGTTTATGTTTACTTGGGCTTGGGCAGCTATCTGATACCTCCAGGTTGATTGTTGGGATCCATGGATCTACTCGTAGCGTATACTTTACGAACGTGGGGATTTGTGGTAGTATGGGCACATCTGCACGAGCACGGCACACTAGAGTATACGTACAAATAGATCCATGGATAGTTTCTAGTTCCAAGCTGGAGGTTGGCGAATGAACTCTCATTCCAAAGGCTTTGGCAACTCGAATCGAGCGCCTACAGATATTAAGGACAGTAGCCGAAACAAGTCGCTTGGACGATTGACCCAGGACCAATGATCAGACTCCGGGTGATTGCCATGCACTAATGCGCTCAAGCAGATCAAACCTTGAAGCACGGGCTGAGCCTTGGAAACTTTCACGCCAACTTCAACTGGAATGGCACTAAGCTTGGAACACACCGCGTCTCGCTACTAGGTATCCCAATGACGAAGCATAGCTATCTATGGCTGCAGCTACAGCTACCTTGTCATTCAACGCGCAAACCCTGGTCATTACCTAGCCCAACAACCCCGAAAAGATAGCATTCGACCCATGTGACCATTGGGCTTTGACAGGAGCCAAGTTGGGTCGTTACAGGGGTAGTTGGGATGTGTGAGTATAGAGTCAACGCACACAGATTGCCAGCCTTAGAAATTGAGGCCTTGGAATCGGATTAGTAGATCCCTCACCTTGGAAACAAACTCGACGACGTTCCAGTATTTCCAACGTTAGAGGCAAATAATTACTCCATCACTCCGTGTCAAGGCAAACTCCCTCATATACCCTCATAGAGTACAACTCGTACCGAGTCCCGGTTCGATATCTGTTACTCCGGGGCACGGAACACAGCACAAACAGTACATGGGACCCCTGCTATAACACGCAGACGAAGTACGCAGACGTACAGAAACTCCATCGCGACAGCACTCGGGAAATAGGAGTAGCAATAACAATAGGAATAAAATAGGGGCCGTTCCAAGTCCCCCTGAACATCCCATCACCAACTGGAACCCCAATCAAACCTTGTCGGGGAGCAGATAAAGCGTAAGTGCAAAGACCACAGCGCAGCCAAGCACATTCGGTAAAATACCGAGCCTACATCAATGGCCAACTCAATACCCTCAATAGTCGTCAATCATTACCCCATTGTTTCAGACTCTGAACAAGGATGGGCCCATCGTACGGAAGTACACATGGAAAGAAAAAAAAAAGGTAAAAAGTGATGCATCCAGAATAGTTTCCACGCACTCACACTAAGTAGGCTACCGTTAACGCCAACTCCCTCACACTAACACTAACACTAACACTAACACTAACACTAACACTAACAGCACTTTATCCGCCCCCAAACCTCGAGACTCGCACATTTGCCCAAAAATAGCCCACCTCCCTCCCTGGGTATCGCGTATCAACGTCTAATCCCACCGCGCTGGTCTCCCGTGCTGACTGCGGACAGCCCCGCTGCAGAATGTGGAGTTTGTGCTGAAGGGTCTGATGATAGGCGGAGATTATCATGATCTCTGCCCGGGTTTTGTCCGGCTTTTGGGAAAATGGTGTTTTATTAATATTGTTATTTGGTTTTTTTTTGGATTTTCCCTGCTGTTGGGAATTTGGGACATTCTCAATATGGTTCTGGTACGCGTATGCGGTGATTTGTCACTCGATGAGGTACTCCGTACTTTCTGTTGTTCTTGGACTTGTCTATTTGTGTACTTGTCTACTTGTCTACTTATCACCAAGTACTGCTCATAACCTCCGGTCTTTAGGCTAGCGACCGTGAGTTGGCACGGCCAAGACCAAGGCTGAGACCCTGTTTTTCATGCATACTCTCGCTCTCGGTAATAATGTCCGGATTCCTTTGGCTTTCGGCATACGGCGCAGATAAGGTTGGGATGCGGAAGAGAGTAAGAAGTTATTCGAGCCCGTTATTCCTACGATCCCACTATTTCCAAGGTGGAACCTGGAACTCCGAGTCGTAGAAGGTAGAAGGTAAAAGAGTATACTTGGAACCTTGGAATATACCAGTCCATGATTGACCTTCCGCATTAGCGAAAGTCCAGCCCCCACCAGCTGCAAGAGCCGCCGATAACACGACTAGACCCGTTCAGGGAAAAGAACGAATACCGGCTGTGCCCTTTAACCCTTTACCATGAGAACTGTGGGTTCAACGGGGAGGAAACTAAGGTGGTGCTAAATCCTAAATCCGCCCTCTTCTTTCTCAGCCCCAAGTCTCGAGCACATCTTGGCTGGGACCGTGCCATTTTCTATTTATTTGTTTTTGTTTTTGTTTTTGTTTTTGGTGGCATCCGTATCTCCTCTTTATTGCATGTATGTCTTTAATTCTATTGGTTTCATTGGTCTGAGAGGATGTAACTGTATTTAGATACAAATCAAGAAATTAACCGGGAACGTGAACATGAATGTGAAAATGAGTATGATATAACGATCGGAGATAGGATATCAGTGTCCAAACACCGATCATGAGTCATGTCCTGGAGATATGGAGTGATGACCACGGAGTATGGAGTGATGTGCCAAAGGGAAATCACTTCTCGGAGCACCTCCGCGGCCCGGGAGTGTGGGTTGATGGGGCCAGAGAAGTGCAGATTACTCGATTGCATCATCCGGCGAATTAGGGTCGGCGTTCACTCGGCCTGCAAGGTGTTAATTAGCGTATAGCCTCTAGTATAGAGACTGGTATACACTACGGACTACTAACTATGACTAGGAATGACTAGGAACAAGACTAAGAATGGGAATAGGAGTGAAATAGGAATATGGATAGGGCCTACTAAACTAAAGACTCCGGACTAAAACGCCGGACGGATAAAGGCCGAGTCCTGCGGGGTGGGAATATTTTCTTTCTGCAGGGATCGAGGCTCGACTAATGGGCTCCCAGCACGAGTCATGTGCAAACTCATCCGCATCAAGGAATTGGTCGCTGTGTTGGCCCCAGCTGCGCCTCCTTAACACTTAGGGTTATTCTACAAACGCCAATTTTTCCGTTTCACTCATCTGCACCCCGACTCCGTAGCCGTCCGCCCTTCCAAGATGGGGGCTAAACGAAATTCTCGCACGGTGTTTGGGGGCCAAGGCAACGGGAGAGAGGGGGCAAATTCGTAGATCTGAATTTAATATTGAGCAGAGAAACCAGAAATATGATCAAACATAATACTATGATAATATGATAATAAGCAAAAGGGCATACATTCATTGGGGAGACCATCCCTGTTCCTTCAACACCACGCTACCAAACACAAACATAAAAAAAAATAAAACGCCAATGATCATGCTCTCTCCCACCTATCTTCCTCCCTCATTCGATATAGTCAGAGTGGAGAGACAAAAAAAGTCCAAAATAAAAGGTCCAGGTGGAATCCGATCGACGGGGGTCCGCTTTGAGGCGGAAATACCCGCACGCACTTTTCAGCGTAGATCGTACTCGTAGGAGAGCGTCCGTGGCGAACACGGGACTGATTCCGGCGTCAACGGAAATGTGAAAATAGATGCCTCGGGGGACGTCGAAGGCGCACGCTGGTCGTAGCTGTATCCAAGCGACGGCACCTGAGTACATTAGCTGCGGGTCGAAATCATATCAGCGAGGAATATGTACCGGAAGGCCCTCTGGATGGGGATGTGACTGTGCGTGTGCGTGTGCTTGCGCCTGTGCCTGTGCATGTGCGTGGGCTTGCGCCTGCGCTTGCTGCTGACACAGATCGATGCCCGCCATTGTCGCGTAGCTCATGCTGAATGGGGAGATGAGGTCTTCGTCGTAGGCTAGCTTGCGCTGCATCGAGGGCAGCGGGACGAGCGCTGGCTCGCTGTATTCTGTGTAGCTGATGTCGCTGTATGTGCTGGGGGCGTGGTAGATGGGGGATTGGTATGGTCGGTATGTGTCGTATGGCGACATGGAAGGGTATGAGAAGACTGGTGGGGGTGAAGCCGAGAGCTGGCGTGTACATTGCTGTGCGAAGAGTGTAGAGCGGTCTTCTGGGGTGTAGTAGTCGTAGGCTGGACGATCCATGGGCTTGACGTCTGGCTTTGGAGCTCGCTGCTTTGATCGAGTCTTGCTGGGTGAGGCCTTGGGGGAGACGGGCTCTTCATGAGACTCTTCTGGAGAAGCGGAGGTCGCGGCTCGTCTTTCGAGATCTTCCAGGCGACGCTTCAATTTCTTGCCTGTTGATTGTTAGGGTTATTTTTCATAGATCGGGGGGATTTAGCTTACGGTAGTTGCGTTGGGCGATGCGGTTTTGGATGCGCCTTCGCTCTGCCAGGTCGGAGATTTTGGTCCAGTCTTCGTTTGCGTTGGCGTTTGGACTGAAGGCGCTGCTGTTGCTGTGACTGCCTCGAGAGCCTGAGCGGCCATCGTAGGATGAACGATGCATGGTGGAATATGGCTAATAGCAGTAAAGTACAGTGGGAGGGGGAGAGATATGGATCAAAGATTCCAAGTTTAAAGTGCCAGCAGTAACAGTAATAAAGATAGGCCAAGACACGCAAGTGGAGAGAGGTCGTTATATACTAATGATCAGCTGTGGTTTCGGGCCTTGCAGATTGCTAAGCCCCGTCGCGATAACACAAGTCCGTGGCATTTTTAATTAATTCTTCCATATTCCTATTTCATATTCCGATTCCTATTCTTGATTATTTATTTCTTTTTCTTTCAGCCTCTGGATTCGACTTCCCCTCTTCTGTCTATCTATCTCTATATTTGTATACCTCGATATACTCCCTCTTCCCCCCTCCCCCAGAACAAGAACAAGAACAAGAGCGAGAACGAGAAAAAGAACAATACAAAATCTCAGATCCAAGTCACACAGCGTGGTACGGCGTATGATCGCATTCCAGACGGTACTGAAGTTGGGCCGGAGACGCTAACCAGACGTTCGCTTGGAGGCGATCCTCATTCGACCTGACTGGCCCGAGACACGATATGTCCAGGGATGAAACGGGATGGGATTGATGAGGGTTACACCTCTTTTCTGGATCTTTTTTTCTCACGTGGGAATTCTCAATGCATGAGCCCACGTTTTATTGAGAATGATTTTGGCCCTTGGCAACGGACTAAGGGGATAAAGATCTGACCGGATCCGTTAGGGTAAGGAATATAGTATAATATTATAATATTATAAATTGTAAATAATAAATTACGGAGAGAATGAAACAAAATGCAAATGCAAATACAAATCAGAATAAATAACAAATAATAAAAAGAGTCTAGGCGCCCTGGAAGGTCGGGCCTGTATCGCCTGCAATTTCCTGAGGTCGTTCATTGGATGGTTCGTATAGTCTAACCCTAGACCTGCCCTCTTCTATTCGGTCTTTTCTATGATTATTTGCTTTTTTTGGGGGCCTTTTTTGGCCTTTTTTTACAGCCTTTCTCCTTTCTTTTTTGGCCCGAATGCTATTTTATTTTTACTTACACTTTACTTTGCCTTGGAATATTCGCGCTTCTCTCTGATTGGTGCTGCATCCGGCATACCAAAGAAGGCATACAGCGCGCTGTCCCCACATGTGTCTAGTCGGAGATACGCTCAGGCATTGAACGGAGTACTGGTATTGGGTGTCGGTATATTTAGTGTCTATTTGGTCTATTTGGTCTATTTGGTCTATTTGGTCTATTTGGTCTATTTGGTCTATTTGGTCTATTTGGTCTATTTGGTCTATTTGGTCTATTTGGTCTATTTGGTCTATTTGGTCTATTTGGTCCATTTGGTCTATTTGACATCGCCTCGGATCCGAAAGGCCAGAACCACACGGGAAGTTTAAATAATCCAATAAACTCCAGATCAGCGAGAGGCTCTTCGCAAGTCAGACGGCCCCGGGGCTATGAATAGGTGGCCTTGCAGGGAAGAGGGGACCAATCCCCGTCGGGGACATGACGCGCCGTCCTCATTCCGTCAGTGCGTCGGAATGCCCATTGTTCCCTCGTGTAGGGCTGAGCTTGACAGTCTTCTTATTCCTATTCCAAGCCGCAACCACATCGCATGACCCTCCATTTGAACACAACAGCTCAGGTACCCGGTACATACACATCTCAATCTCACTTCACCGCTCATGCTTCTCAAGCCTCCAGCTGGAATGACAATTCTTGCACAGCCTTTCGTGTAAGGTCGGTCTCCTGCAGGGATGGTGACCATTCACCGTCCGCGCCCGTCCCCGGATGCTTGGATCGGTTGCATTCCCAGCCTTCTAGTAACCATCTAGAAGAATGTTCCTGGCGGTGGACGTCCATGCAGCCCCGACCTTGTTTCTCGGAGCAGCGTATCGCAAATCCAGAACTGCGTGTCACCTCCAGTCCACGGCAATCTCCGAGCCTCGTTGGCACGTTTCCACCACTGAGTTATTCCCCCCACGTCGTTACACGGAACGTGAAATGGACCGAGTGCGGAGCACATCCACGCACACCTACTGGTGTGCCCACTGCGTCATAAATAGATTGGTTCAGATGTCGGACAAGGCGTCCAGCGCTGGAATGGAATCCCAATCTCCGACTTGCGCTGCAAATCGAGCATGGGGATGCGGCTTCTAGGTTTGAGATTGTAACGTCGGCACTTCGGGGCGTAGAGGGCCGAATAGGGTTGAATAATCAAATAGTCCGGCCATGTACCTGTATTTGTAAACGGAGAATGGTCTTTCGCTTCGGTGTTATTCCACAACCCGACTTGCCCGAAGCCCATAACCCATATCCCCAACGGGGAACACGGTGATTCCCCGTTCAAGGTTGGAACATGCAGCCGGCGATGGCACAAAGCCAGCCCGAAACCAGAAGCCAGCGAATGTGTCGCTTCCGTGGTCAAGTCCGAGTTTAGCCTCATTCCACGTGGTCGACGTGCAGCGTGTCGCGTATCTTACCTTATTTTGCTTTAGGTGCAGCTGCCCGGAGCGAATCGTCCTCGCTACCCGGTCTGCTCTTGTTATTCGCCGTCCGGGTGATGCAGACCTGGGCTTGGAGCTACCATGGCGTGCTGCTATTTCTGGCGCAATTTCCTATTTCGATCTGTACTCGACGTGCGATCGCGCTCCGGGTGGCTGAGAGTCAGCACTGTGTTTGTGCAAGGTCGGGTTCGATCTGCTTGATGAGGCAGGTTGTGTACTTCTGTGCTCTCGCGTGTTTCAGAGTTCAGCAGAGAGCGACCTTGTCGAACAGTCGGAAGAATAACAGGTTTTGGAGTTGGTAGATTCCCGATTCTCACGCGGCAGAGCCCAGATCGAAACAGATCGAAAATAGGGCGAGCTAAAGAAATGGAGCCGGCGATTTATGAACTCTGAATAAATTAAAAAAGTGGAAATCAGGGGATATGGTGGGTCGTATGGGTCTCAGTATCCATGGATGACCACCGGACTGGCACTTTCGCTGCTATTTCCAAGGTTGTTTCTACAGGAGACGTAGCAGGACTCTACGGTGTTCAAGAAATATTCATGAATATATCACTTCATCTATCTAGCCCCATGGGGGAATCTCAACATTGGAATTTGCTTCTCGCTCGGTCGCCAGAGTGAACCCGAGACGGAACCTTGGAAGATTGGTACTCTCAGCGCCATGATTGCGCTCGCCAGATTGACTACTGGGATTCGCTGCGACCAGTCGTTCTAATTCATCGAGTTTGCTCTCGATGAGGGCGTCACCAGCCGATCTGTTGTTTGCTGACATGGGTCTGTCCCAGTTGGGTCTGATCTTCTCGTTCGCATTGTTGACCGTCTTGAAGCTTTCCTGGACCCTGTCAAATAGGTCAAACTAATGCAAGTGGTAGAATTTGATCGCCTCCATATCAGGCATACAATCCCAGGCTGTGCTGTAAGGCTTTGGGTTGTCGCCACTGACACCGTCCAGTCCTGTTCTGTCATGGGGTCGTGATCTGCATCTCGGTGGCCCTGAAAACCTGCGAGCTGCTAGATGTGCGCGAGCTCGTATGCAGTTCTCACCTTGAAGGACTGGGACATGGTGGTTGCAGTCGGTGAGGACGGATGTGTCAGACTGAATATCCACCCAAAGTGCAGTCGTCTTCGAAGATATTTCAGATATAGTCGAAGCTTATCAATGTAGCGGCCCTCGACCTCTGCTTGGCCGTTCATGTGTGGATAAAAAGGACACTTGAATGCATTCAAACTTTGAGAGCCCTTACGACACCCTAAGGTCTCTGGATGTCTCGACGCGAGTGGGTTGGACGAGGCCAGTGAGGACACTGGCCGCGTCTTGTCGGCTTTGCAGCAGCCTGAACGGGCGCCGAAGTGACTGGCGCTTCCGCATGTGCACGTGCGGCGGGGGCTTGAGATAGAAAGCTTCCCCTTGATGTGCAACGGCCAGCAAAGCTCAACACAGTATTCTGACAAGAACTGAGGCTCCGGTGGGATTGCATCCAAGCTGAAGAAATCCTGGATGAAAGTAGTGGGATAAATCCGGTTGGAATCGTTGTGCCAGTAAACACCCCACGCGGTTTTGCATTGCCTCCGAAATTCCGAGAACAAAACCTCTTCCCGCGGCTTCAGATTGTAACCTGTTCCCAGTATTCTGATAACGACCCAGGAAATGGTCAGAGACCACTGAGCTCTTGCGCCGATCCATACTCCCAGAGCTTGTTGTCCATTGTGTCATTTGGTCCTCATATCTCTTCTGCTCAGCCTGTTGGACTTTGGGCCCTGTCAATTTCGCCTTTTGGCCCTCAGGCCTCTTCTGCTCAGTCTCTCGGACCTTAGGCCCTATTTGACTCACTTTTTGGGCTTCAGACTTTTCCGGCTCCATTTCTTGGATCCTAGGCATCAATCACGTCGGAACAGATGTGCCAGTTATTTGCCCATGCCACTTTCCACTGGCGATTCTTTCGGGGAGCAGGGTCTCTCATTGGCTCCTTTATTGTGCCGTCAACCCTTCTCTCAGAAGCCATCCAACAGCGCTTGTATGTGCTCCTGTAAGAATGTATGTGTCACAGAATACAAGCAAAAAGTTCACGTTGTTGTGCGAAACCATAGAAGGGCCCTCCCCTTGGTCTTCGAGGTGCTTCGGCAAGACCACCATGCGCAACAACTGCCGCAGTGGTACCGTGTACCGTGGCTCGGCACCCGTGAACCCCACGCTGGCATCTCATGTTTGTACATCAGTTGAGATATACAGACCAGTGAAGCTGGTTAGAAGTGCTTTCACACCCAAACCCGATGTTTTCCCATACCTGAAAGCCAGATCGGGTATTCATGCCATTTGTCTGGAGGTTGCGGCGGCACAGGGCTCTGAATGTTCTGTGCGCTCGGGCTTTCTTTTCTTTGCCAACCTGTAGACTGCATCCCAGTCTAGTTCGCTCCAGTCCTCTAATGGGTTTCTGCGCCGGAATAACGTCGGCGTCAGTCGTAACAATATCAGCGGCGTGACTGACAATGCGCAATCTATATGGTGCGTTGTAGCGGCCCAACATCTCTTTGATCGATTTCTCGACCACCTCCAGATTTGATTGAGGTTCTGCTGACAGAGCCCACGGGGTTCGCTGTGCATGCCCTGGACGCGGAGGCGCCTATATTCGTGCCTCTAGGGGAGGATTCAGTGTTGAGTGGCGCGAGGACAAGGCCTATGCGGAACACATTTTCGTCGTGAAATTACCCTTTTGCACAGACACGCGGAGGGTAGCAGCAAGCATGCCTTGCTGCTACCTTCGCTCAGGGTATATGTGTCGCTCCATACCTGGGAGGGGACCGCATGTTATTCTGGATGACCATCACTGTTGGTCCCCCGGGAACGAGCTTGGCGTGTACATGCATGTGGGTTCGTCAAAGCCACGGCAGGATATTGCTTGTTGCTTTGTCGGCAATTGCGACTTCTTGCTGCCAGACATGACCCTTGATTCCTGATTCAGCCCACGGTCCCTTTCAGACCTGGACAAACTGAACACCCGAATCGGGCGCCGATTGGAGATCGGGTAAAAAGTCGAGTAACAGGGAGTTAAAACACCACCCAGTTAGCCTGGGCCTTGACTTGGTTTGGAGGTGTTAGCTCTTTGCTATGTGTCAGAGATGGCCATCTTCTTCTTATTTTTCATTGTGCTTCGTGTCGTCCTGACTCTGGACGAACGGCATTTGCCTGTGTTTGTTTTAACAGAGGACATGGGATGCCTGGTGAGGTTTGGGGCGGACAGGTTTGGGTCTAGTTGCGCCATATAGGCTAGCCACTCCTGACTGATTGAGCTGGCGATTGTGGTGAGGTGGCTGGGGGGTAGTGGCAGCCCGCTAATCGCGACGAGTATAACGAGTGCCTGGAAGCATCGGAGCCTGTTCGTCACCACCCTTTGGCTTCTCCTCGGTTCCATCCACGCACGCTTCTTAAAGTCATAAACCGAGCACACCGATGGCCGGAAAGAAACGCTAGATGGGTTAGCTAGTACTTGAGATCGAATGGGTTACTTACTTCCATGACCTCAAAGGTCTTGTCACGTACCATCACCCTCATATTTGGGTTGACTTTTGTCAAGTACCTATGCATATCCACCCCAAAACACACGAGGTTCACCACCGAGCATTTCGTCGGGGTGGAACAATAGGCCGACGGTAACCTCGACTGATAGGGGAAAACGCAATTTGTGTAGGGGTCCTGAGAGGGTTGAAGAAACCAAGAAGCTCAAATTGATTGTAACGATTCGAGGACTCGAACTCTGATTGATGAAAAGGTGGAATGATTTCTTCTTCTGTTCGACGGCCGGACCTCCGGATGAGGACCTAAGCCTCTAGACATGGCCAGGTCGTCAGAAAATTCCGCATTTGCCGAACGTCGAAGCCATCAGAGATGAGCTGTGCTATTGACTCCACACTGGCATTCTCCATATCCTGAAGTGGAAGAGTAGGGGAGAGCCACGATGAGGTGGCGGTAGCTCCAGTAAGTGCGGCTTCAATTTGGACCTTCACCAAGTCCGGGGTTAAGGTCGTATTTGGGGGCAACCCGTCTTCCTGGTCCTGACAGTTCCGTACCCAAACTTCGTCAATTCGCAGACGGCGCCTCTCGAAAGGCCCAAGGGTCGACCTTCATGGCGGGACAGGTCCGTGCTTCCAATTCCCAAAATCACGCTCTCGATGGTAGCGAAGTCTAAGAACGATAGAAGTGCTAATTGAATTGCACAGATCGAAAGCTCGAAAATCCGGTCGATTAAATGGAGGGAGAATTCCGTCTTCGGTGAGCTTGGGGAATCCTGTTAGGAGGCTCCATTTCTCTATGCAGGGACGGGTTGAGAGGAACCGTGAGACGTTTGTGCAGCTGAGGTGTACCGAGAGACTTCTCTCACCGGCCTTTTTGCACAAACATCTTCCGTCAAACCCGCGATTCGAAAATTCGCACCATCGTAAGGAAGAACAGTGAGGCCTGCGAAAAGATTGATTCGTTAGAAAAATAATTCCAGCAAGGCGTTTGAGATCCCAGAAAAAACGAGTATGCAGACTAACCTGTTTCAACTTGTCAAGCTGAAGACAAAAACCTCGCGGAACCCCTTTCAAAGGTCTAAGTGATGAAAGAAGAAAATATTTCTGGGTGTTCCACATTAAGAGCCCAGTAAAAGTCTCCCGAGGAGCAACATCCTCGGAGGGCGGGGAGAATCGACTACAATTGCATCGTAGCCTCCATAGCAGCGGGAAACCCTCCATTTGCCATTCCACATCACTTGCGGTTGGTCGCTCATTTCCAGATGCACCAAATGGTCATAGAGACTCTAGCGGCTTGGTGACTTCGATGAAGGTAGAAGTCTTCGTCCCGTAAGAGTCGTTCGCAATCGCGATGTAGGTCATTGCGAAGTTTGAACAACGCGGATTGAGAGGCTTGATGCCATCAGATAGTACGTTTGGTGTGCCAGCGAATTCACCTTGAATTCAATATCCTTCTTATGAAGCTTCATTCGCCCCCTGAACCCGGTGGCTTCTTGTTTGCCTCTGCAGCGGACACCAGTTGCGCTGCCTTCTCGAATCCACCACCAGTGAGTGGCAGGGAAAGAAAAGGACGCCCCAGAATAAAAGTGACGATTCCTTCCAGGTCATTCCTGCACGCACGATCGCCCCTGGAGTTGCTCTCAGACAGGGACGGGGTAGAACTGGCTGTGAGACTAGGCCACCCGAGAATTGATCTGCGCCGCATGTATCCTGATTCGTTTTCTGGATCCTCTTCGGCGAGTGCTGTAGATCTTCCGGGTCACACCTCTTCCTCACTGTCGCTATCCATAATTTCCTCGATGTACCAGTGCCCGTTCGCAGAGACGACATAGGTGACTTCTTGGGGCAGGAACGGCATAGCTGGGCGAAGGCCTATCAAAACTCGCAAGCTTGTTTGGTCGGCACCACCGAAGCGTTCGTGGGCGATTCCCAAGGCTTAACAGAATAACAGCGATACTCTGGGCATTTCAAATTCCCACTTGAGGAATGAGGAACGGGAGGATGGATGTAGATGGGCGTCCCTTTCTTCAGATGGCCGTGGCCGTCTATGGCAGTTTGTACCGGGATCAGGCACTCTGGGTATTTCAGATTCCCACATGGGAAATGAAGGAATAGGAGGATGGACGTAAATGTATATTCCCTTCTTCGTTGATCAACCTGGTGAGTGAATCGTGCGACTGATAATGTGCTGTGTCTTCGGGGGACTAGCCTGCTCTCGATCTTATCATTCGTCCCCGTGAACACCTTGAGAACCCTCCATATCTCAACAGAGTCCACGGGGCTTTGCAGGCGCTCTGTGCGCCTGGGGGCTGAAAATTCCGATATGGAGTGCTTGTCGCAGCCTTACATTGGATGATCGGCTGTTTCCAATGTTAGCTTCGATAGACATGACGGATTTTGGGATTGCGGCTTCCGCTACAAAAGGTCCCAGCTTTGGCCCGAGCCCTCATAGCTGTGAGATGGCCATGACAAAGCATATTTTTGACTCTGGGGGTCAAATCTCCGGCCTGGGAGGCATAGTACGATTCCTTGTAATTAACGGATTTGAGTGTACCGTTTTCCGTAGCCAAGAGGGCCCAATCACGAAGTTCTGTGTCGGACGTGGTACGTCTGTATAACAATCAGGTGGTTAGACCAGGTAGTAGCGAAGGACATAGAACGTTTTAAGACTTACTATCTCGCAGATCTCGCGATTCTGGAAAAATGGGCATCTTGCTCAACTTGATTCCCCGATAGCAGATTTGGCCCAGGTATTGGTAGTGGTTTTGTCCCTGTTCCACTCAAGCTTCGGGGCGACAGCTTCGTGAAAGACTTATAATCATTCTTGTATGAATCCTTCCGAGCGTTGGCCTTCCGCTGCTCCCGCTGGATTCGTCAGCCCTGCTGGAGCCTCCAGCATTTTTGGTGTCAGGGCCTTGGTGACTACCCATATCCGGATATGCTGGGTGAAACTCCCAACAGGGATCCGTCTAGTAAGGTTCTTGTAAATCTGACCATTAGGCATTTTGTTGTGTGTGGTCAGCCACTGGACCGTTTCTCCCCAGGTCCGAATGGATTGAGGGTGGACGAGATCACCACATCCATGGATGTTTGTAGAATCCTGTAATCGAGATAGCTGATGGTATGCAGCTTGGCTGCCCGAATCAAATTCACCAGATGTAGTGGTAGTGGTAAAGAGCACCACTTGCCAAGCTGCTCTGGAGACATTTGAGCCTCAGTTGGAGGAAATGGAGGTATGATTGTCTTGGATCCATAATGGATAATAGCAAGATCACTTGTGTCTGAAGTCAGCCTGAAGGTAGCTATAAATCGAAGTGAAAGACATACCTGGGTATTGATCAAACCACGAGGACCTTATTGAATCCATCCAAGGTATTGATGTAGATCCGGATCGCTCAAGCCATATCCCTTAGAATGTCATGGTTGAGGGCATGTAAAGACAAATGTCGGAGGATATGAAGTCAGAGAAGATGAGATCGAAAGCAAAGTGGCAATGCCCAGGTCGGTCCACAGGAAGAAGTGAACTCAGGGCGACGGTGAGAATATGTTGTTTTGTATAAGAACACTAAAGAGAGGAAGAGGGAAAGAGGAAAGGTGAGACAGGAAGGACACAAAGCTTATATAAACCCGTGGAGATGGGCCGCAGAGCGATCTGTTTGACTTGACAAAGGGAAGTGCAAGATGGACGACGAATAGAGCCTATAGATATGACTCATTCCAAGGTTGTGCCTTCATAGTGGGATTCAAGTGAAGTTTCTAGGCCTCAGAGAGGAGAGTATCAATATTGACAAAATCCCCAGAAGCAAATATAATTATGTGTTGATATATTCTTTTATAAAACGTAGCTTCTCATGGAAGAATGATAAGTTTCAATGCCAATGGTTTATTCAACTGACAAACGAAAAACGAAAATATAAGAGAAATATGAGAAACAGCCATAGATAATGTTTTATTATAAAACGTAGCATCTCAGGAAAGGGTGAGACATTCGAATGTCAATGGTATATTCAACTGACTGTTGAGAGCGGCAAATCTCACTAATAAGGTCCAGAAAACGAAGCTTTCCATTCATGAAGAGGGCAAGGAAGACAGAAGAAGCTCTGCTTCTTATGCTGTTTCCTGTCAACCAACTAGCCAACAAACTATGAATCAAAACAACTGACAAACTGGCAAAGGAAGTGGCAAATTAGCAAAGGGTCAATGAAGCTCATGCATGACGAAGTTTCATTGATGCATGTTTGGTAGGCAATGCATGCTGTATCACTATACTGACGAACGAAAGACCAAAAAGTGCAAGAAATGAGAGACAGCCCTGGAGGGGGTCTAATATGGCTGCCTGAGGCACCAATAACCTTTTCTTTGATCCCTCCCAAATACTTCATCCTAGCCGATATCGAGTGGTTAGAGAAACAATAATTTACCATCAAAGAAGACGCTGTGAGGCGAAGAAAGAGAGGGAGGAGAAAGAAGCTCTTAAGCTTTGTCTAGTCATCAAACTACAGACTATGAAGCCCGGAACATCAGAGATCACGCCTGGCAAATCAAACAGAAAGTAGCTTGTTGATCCTCTAAACTAGAACACTTGATCTGACCAAGAAAAAAAACAAGATGGCAGCACCAAGGTGGCAATGCCATAGACCTCGGGACCTCTCTCCCCAGCACCCCAAGGCAGCGGGCCTGATATCCGACTGGCCGCGCCATTCTAACATGCAATTTCAACATGCCATAGTAGTTGCGGAACATAATCAAAGATAAGATAGACAACAAGAGTGCTCTCAGCAGTGTTTGTGGCAGAGAGTGAACCACGTGTGGAAGTATCGAAGCCAGGCTTTCCAGCCTTCATATATTGAGAAATGTCCTCTGTGTTGACAAACAGCTCTTCCCCATGTGTTCTACAGTATGATATAAAAGTACTGTGAGGTGTAGACCCCATCAGTGGCCACTATGAGCACGCTGCAGCGTAGAACTTGTGTCTCCTGAACGCGAGTGGCGTTGCCGTTAGCATCCTAGCCTCAGTCCAGGGCCCACGACTGCCTGGATTTGGCAGTGGGTGCTGTGAAAAGCACGATGTTGTATCCATTTTCTTCATGTTGCTTTTTCCCATGGGTATAGATTTTCTAGCCTTCTTTGTATGGCTGGCCCGCATTCGGACACTGGAGCAGTGCCGAAGTCCGACGCACTCCCGTCATTCATGCCCTATCCGTGGGTTATGGCGAGCGAGCTCGAGGAAGACTCCGAGGAGGAGTCCGAGGAAGGCTCGTCCACTGGGGCGACGCTTGGCTCGATTTCTTCTTTGACCCTCGCCGGATACCACGTGAATCTTCAGAGTGCGGTCTGCACAAAGAGGCAAGAAGCAGAGGTGCTGAGGTCAAGAGCTATGACAACTCTGAGGATGAGATTCAGCATCCAGTTTGCCTTTCGATGGCCTTAACCGCGGCGGGTTGCCACATCCCGCCCTAAGAAATTGCTTTGTGGAACATTCCCTGTTCCTGTCAACGTTCTTCCGGGCCCTGGGCGAGATGGAAGGATTGAAAGCTGCACAGACCTTCGTTGTACCGCTGGCCCGCATACAGACACTGGAGGAATGCCGAAATGCAGCGCACTCCCAGCGCTATTCCGCGCGGTGGTGAGTAAAATTATCCACTGAGGAAGGGAGCCCCACGCGTTGCCCACTTTGATCACCGCATAGAGCATCGGGGCTCCTTTCCCGGTCTGTAGCCAACCGTATTTCCAGATCAACCATGGAAGATATGATGCCTTGGTGGGTCCAGACTTCTGCCGGCATTTGACGGACGGCCTCTGCAGTCCGTTCTCGATTGTAAGCAGGGAAGCTATTGTTGTGTATTCATCAATGTCCCGGACCATCGCTCTGAGAGATAGGGGTGCTCATGGATTAATGCTAGCGTATTTCTTCAAGTGAGAAGTCCCTTGGAATGAAACGTGGAAACATCTCATCGTCGGTGGGAAGCTTGCCATTTGGGATATTTTCCGGAACTTAACGCAGGGCTTGGTAAGGAGGAACCGTCGTGACAATTGAATATAATCGAAGCCGAGGTAGACTAAGAGGATTCTTACAATAGCCTTGTTGCTCAAGAGACAACAAAGCCAGCGGGATCAATACGCAGAATAAGATTTATTTGATCTTCTTACTGGGAGACTCGAATTCGTTTTCTGAGAAGAAGCTATAATAATCGAGAGATTGTGTTTTCAAGGAATCAAGTGGGTGGAAATGGCTCTTGTGATGCAGAGTGAAAGAGTTTAAAAGGATAGGTCACGTAGTGACGTCTTGGTAGGACGTGATGAGGAAGTAGTTGTTATGGCCAAGGTATGAAGTGAAGATGTGCTGTGTCTGCGATGATGCAGTGGAATTATGTGGGCCGAGATCAGAAGCCTTTGGTAGATAGTAACGTTTCTCAAAGCCACGCTTTCGGCGAAGTTGAGGAAGTTAAGGCAGAATAGTGAGGCCTGAGAAAGGATTGATTCGTTAGAAGAAGTAAGTTGATCATCGATAGTAATATCCCTCACGTAGGAGCACTGATATTACGCGAAAGAACCATAAGAAGTACATTAACCTGTCTCCCTCATTTCAAAGACTGCAAGTCTGAAGTCAAACGGGGTAAAGGGAAAAGGATTTCGCAGGCTGATTCTTTGAACTAGTTGTGAGTGAAGAAAAGTCACGGTAAAAGTGAAAAGGAATGTTAAAGAGTTGTTGGGCTGGATTGCTAGAGAGGAGAAACAAACAAAGTTACCTACATCTACGCTGAGTAGCTATGAGTCATGCTTCTAGATGTTTTACGTGATCATAAGAGGCTTAATGCCTCAAGGCAGAGCCAGGTCATCAAGAATCGCTGGATTTGAAACGCATCATCAAATCCTAAGTATGCCGCAAAACTTCTCTGGGCAGTCTTTGTGACAGGGCAAAACGGTTAGTGTATTCCGTAGAGGTAAAAAGGTATCGCCTCACCAATACAATTTCCTGGTTTTGCCGGCGCAGGACATCCCATCCGCAGTTTTTGGTCTGAGCTCTTGAAAAAAGTCAGAGATGAGCCCTCTTCACGAGGGTCTGAGTGTTGATATTGACGTGAACAAGAAATTTGGTCTTGGGTTTAAGTATGTTGTCGTCAGGGGGGACAGGATCAGGCGCCACGATGATGTGAAGTAAAAGTGATGAAGAATTACAAGTGAAGCCGTTATAGGTGTAAACGCAAGCCGTGGAACAAGGCAGTAAAACAGGTAGGAATACGAAAGATAAAAGGTGGGGGAATGCGTAAAGCACGCGAAGGATGAGTGGAGTTCGTTAGGACGACAAAAGCTATGGAGCTACTGACTCAAGTCTAGGTGCGAGACCCAAAAGAGTGTTCCACACCCTGTGGTGCCCACTGACAGCAGTTGCAGAGCCCCGTCATCATCCACTTTAGAATATGTTTGGCGGTAGCTGTGGATGTCTCGGTGGAGCTGTTCTCCCGGAGCTCTGGGTACTGCGTGCGGCGCTTCCCAGACATGCGCGTGGCACAGATACTGCAGCAGCAATCAACGGCGAGTGGGGGCCGCCTCATTCTCTGCGAAGGATTGGACGGGTCGCATCATCAGCAAGAGATGGTACTCTTCCATGGTGTAGTGGGTGACGAAGTCTGGAAGCTACATTTCATGTGATATCAGAGCAATGGCCCAGGCCGTGCGAGTGTGCAAGTGTTTATCCAGGCCATCCCCCTCAGTGTCTGTATGTTTGGGTATTCAGCGCGGGCGCCGCGACTGCTGAAATCCGCTTGGATAGATGGGGGGAGCAAAACCTCGCCCGAGTTGGACAGTAGGAGCTGGAAAACTCTCCACATCTCTAGGCATGGCCATGTGACCAAGAATCGTTGGGCTTGGATCACGTCAAATCCAAAGTAGACGGCAAGAGTTTTCGCTGCGGCCTTTGTAGTGGAAGCAAAAGTGTTAGCAGAATGCACCTACGTGTAGCGGTGCATGATCGTCTTATCAATACCCTTGGCTCAATCTGGAAGGCAGATGAGATATGTTCACGGGTTGCTATTTGAGGGTTTGGTGGGAGATGGAGATCAGTGAGTCAAGAGTCGGCTAGCCAGGAGACCTAGCTAACGAAGAGGGTCTCGAAAGAGTAGGAGGGTGGTCCTCTCCGCGGGAGTCAGAGGGCTGATGTTGATGAGGGAGGAAGCTGATCGGGGTTGAAATCTCTCTTATATGAGAGAGCAGCGTGTAAATGCCAGACTTGAGCTTGATCAGAGATGAGGTATTGACAGGTCTCACTTTGTCAAAGAATTGGGTGACTTTGAGAGTCATTGTTTTCTCAAAATAAGAAGTGATATGTACTGGAGATGCAGGTAAGACTCGTTTTGCCATCGCCTTGTGCGGTGTTGATGATGTTGTTAGATTGTAGGGTCGTGAATAAGTGGCTTGCTTTGTGGTCTGAAAGAACAGGACTCAGGCTGATAAAATAAACCTGGACGGGCAAAACAAAGAGAAGAGAGTGAGGTGCAGGCTTAAACACCTGCGTCAAGGTAACCTGTTTGATGAAAGTTCACAGTCCCGGGGCCATCCACCCCGGCATATCTTGTGGGGTCACGACGAACTCTTCCAGGGGAACTCGTCGGCGCAGCTCAAGGTAAATTGCCCGTCGCTCCTCTGACCCGTGGGTGATGTCAAGGTATTGCAACAGAGCGAGGCAGCGGTGCAACGGGAGCATTTCATCTTCCCTGTATGATTGTACGGGGTAAAGGATTGGGAAGAGGGCGATATCCTCTGCCACAAACTCTGGCATCTAGGCTCCATGCGGTATTCGGGTAATCGAACGGGCTGTACGTGCTCTGTTGTATTCAACTGGGCTATTGATGTAGATTTCGATGTCACGAACCATCCCTCGAAGAAATGGGAGCAGCTCTGACTGGCTGCGGCTCGTGGTCTCGAAGTCGGACGGATTGAAAGCTGGGAAGGCTCCTTTCTCGGTTTGTTGGAGAAATCTCTGGATCAGGCTCCGTGCCTCGAGGCAGGGCCACTGGGCCAAGAATCGTTGCAGTTGGACGATTTCGTTATAGCCCAGATACGCTGCGAGGGTCCTCTCGGCGGCCTTTATGAGAGATTAGAGCGGTTAGTGGAGCAGAGATATAAGGGTATTCTCTTACCAGTATGTCAGAGTCAACTCGCGACATTTTGTCAGCGAAATTGGATTTGAGGGTTTGGAAGAGTCTGAGAGGGGTGCTCTAGAAAGGAATGCTGGTTGTTCGGTTTCAATGTAACTGGTAGAAAATGGAAAAATGGAATCACCCTTGTGGAGGAGTACTGGGTAGTTGTCAGAGTTGAGATCAATCAGAGGTCAAGTGTTGGTATACCTCCTTTCGCTAAACACTTTACTAACCTTAGAAGTCGGGGGTCCTTCCCCACAAGCAAGTGAGACCGGCGAACAACGCGGGCAAAGCTTCACTTCACTTATTATGGTACCATGAGAGGATTAAACTGAAGAAAAGCTGAGGGCCATGTGATTAAAAGGCAGCGGTGCAGTGGTACCATCTCATCTTCCTGATACCACTGCAGTGGGCTCAGAATCGGGTAGAGAGGAACTTGGCCCGTGAGAAGGTCCGGTAGCCATGGTCCGGGGGGCATACGGTTCGTGGCTCGAGCTGTACGGGCCTGGTTGTACTCGCCGGAGCTGTTGCTGTGTAGAATTCCATGATGAAAGCCTCTTGCGAGGACAGAGTTGTATCGGTGACAACTAGACTAGTGGCTCTGTCGGGGGAGGCGAAAGTGTTGTACTCGGAGGGCTAATTGGAGCAAGCGCGATTCATTCTGTTAGCGGCTCTTCGGCATTCGCGGTGTTCGACACCAGTGCGCTTTTGTGTTGATGGTTGTAGGGGGAAATTGTTCCTATGTTGCTGTAGATCCCGATATCCCGGGCCATTCATCTGAGAAAGGAAAGGATTTCGGACCGATTCTGGGCGCCGGAGGCCTCGAAGTCGGAAGGACGATACGGAGGGAAGACCCCTTCCATGTTATCGGGAACGAATCTCTGGACTAGGCTCCATGCCTCTAGGCAGGGCCAGGTTGTCAAAAAGCGCTGCATTTGGACGATATCATCGATTCCTAGGTACGCTGCGAGAGTCCTCTCGGCATCCTTTTTGACAGAGTGGAAAGGTTAGCGGAGCCTAAAAGCAGATAGCTGTAGTCTTACTAGGATGCTCGGGTCAACTCTTCGATTAAAGGACATCTCGTCGTCAGGGAGTGTGTTGAAGTGATGAAAGGTCGAAGAGGGGTCCTCTTCGCCAGATTGGGTGTTTTGAAAATGGAAGACGGAGGTTGGCTGGAGATCGAATGTTTGTTGATGTCAGATCTGAGATGAATCAGAAGTGAAGTATTGGCAGACCTCCTTTCTTCAAACACTTGGGCAACCTTGGATGTCATGGCTCTCTTCACTTTCTCCTTTTACAGGGTAGCAACATAGTGAGACTTACTGAGCATACGGAGAGGGCTCGTTTTGCCAACCCCGCGTGCGATTCTTGGATTATAGGAAATTTCGTACGAAATATTTGCTATGTAGCCCGATCAAAGCACTTTTCCATGGACATCGGTACACTTGTTCAAAGCTCAAGAGAGAGAGCCTCTCTCTGGCCCTCAGATATTCCACCCTCCGCTCCACTGATCCGTGGGTGGTGTCAAAGTATTGGAGGATGGCGAGGCAGCGGTGGAGTGGTAGCATCTCGCCTTCTTGGTTTGACTGTACCGGGCTGAGAATGGGCGCGAGGGCAACTTCTTCGGCAACTTCTCCAGGGGAGAAAGTCTGGGATCCATGCCCCGGGTGGGATCCAAGCCATGGCCCGGGCGGTGCGGGCCAAATTGTGTTCGTATGAGCTGTCCAGAGCCGGGCGGGTTGGAGCCTGGGCCGGGCGGAGGACCGGGGGGAAGCTATCTAAAAGGACTATCCGGAAGCCGATCCTCTTGCAGAAGACGAAGGGCAAAGTACAAATGAAACAGGATAATAAGAAATTGAAGCATGGCAAGGCGAGCTAGGCGGCGGTCTCCAGCGATCAGATGATGCATGCCTTGATAGAAGTGCGTTGTTAACGTAAACTTCGACGTGCCGAGTCATTGCCCTCAGGAAGAATACGATCTCAGGTTGGCTTTGAACCTCAAAATCGGTTGGGTTGAATTTGGGAAATATCGTCTCCTCGGTCGGCGCGAGGAACCTCTGTACCAGGCTCCAGGTCTCTAAGCAAGGCCAGGTCGTCAAAAAACGCTGCATTTGGACGATATCGTCGAATCCCAGGTACGCTGCGAGAGTCCTCTCGGCAGCCTTCGTTAGAGAGTAGGTTAGCGAGTTTTACAAAAGTATACACAGGTATGGATATTGTCTTACTAGTACTGTAGGGTCGATTTGTGGTAGGTGTGACATCTTGTCTCGCTCGAGAGCCGTGCGGTTGCAAAGGGTTGCAGATAAGCTGTCTCTGCGAGAGTGAGTGGTGATATATGAACAAGGAAGGTAATTGTTGAAAGGCAATGGCTTGAGTGGTATTTGATTAAGGCTCCAGGGCCTCAGAGCAGAGATTGAAACTAAAAATACAACAAACATTCACCCACCAGGGCTCACACCCTTGGGGGCATCCACCAAGGCACATCGGTTACCCCGACTTCAAAGCTCTCCGGGGAGAGCCTCTCTCTGGCGGCGAGATATCGGACTCGCCGCTCCTCAGTTCCGTGTGTGATGTCAAAGTATTGCAACAGCGCGAGGCAGCGGTGCAAGGGGAGCATTTCGCTTTCCCTGTACGACTGTACGGGGTGGAGGATTGGGAAGACGGCGACTTCATCTGAGGCGACGTCTGGGATCCACGCCCCGCGTGGCATCCTAGCCATGGCCCGCGCAGTGCGGGCTAAGTTATACTCATCTGAGCTGTTTGCGTAGACCTCAATGTCTCGCGCCATCGCTCTGAGGAAGAACACGGTCTCAGATGGTGTTTCACTGTCCTGGAAGTCGGATTGGTGGAATGGGGGGAAGATGCCCTCCCCGTTGTTGACGATAAACCGGGTGGTCAACGACCAACTCTCGAGACACGGCCACGAGATCAGGAATCTCTGTAGCTGGAAAACGTTATCGAAGCCGAGATATGCGGCCAGAGTCCTCTCATCGGCCTTTATAAGAAAGCAAAAAGGTTAGCGTATGATGTAGAGGTGCGTATCTATTGCCTCACCAAAGCCATCGGCTCGAATTGCTCGTTCGAGGCCATCTTGTTCGCAGGGTATGGTGTGGGAGATTCGGGGTAGAGTAAAACCGAGGCTCTTTTCTGGCCGAGCCGGCGGAGGTGACAAAGTAAAAGTGGGAATGGTCGGGAGGCCTAGCTAGCAATTTGGCTCTTGAGGTGGTCGCAGACAAGGACTCTGCGACAGCGTACGTTGTGGTGAGATAAAGAAGGAAGCTAGTTGTGGATTGAGTTGTCTTTCGCGAGAGAGTGCTGTGTAGAGTACGGACTTGGGATAAAAGGCAGATGGTGGATGAAACTTTGGGTAAACAATCTTGGAAGTTGTGAGTTTGTCTAAACAAGCAAGACCGACTAAATATCTGGGGAAGGCTTGACTTATGTTGTGAGCTCTACAAGATGACTCAGGTGATCGAGATCTGAGGTCTATAAGGCTTTTTATCGTGATATAGTATATCACGATACTCGATCCCACGTAGATACTGTCACTATGGAGCTTGAAAGTGAGGCTAAAGTCAACTGATCACCCCAACCAACTAAACCAGCCCTGAGAGCCCTTAAGAAAAACGTCTAGTTGCTACCCAAAAGCTCAACTCCAACCAGCAATCTATTACAGGGAGAAGCTCAAACTTGAACCCATTGAGGTGTTTTGAAACCTAGGCGAATCAAATATAAAACAGTAACCATGCAGTACAGTCTAGGTCTATAGATTGAAGCAAAGGCACGTCATGTGCCTCGATCAGCGTCGTTGTAAATATTTCGGAGTCTCCTTCAGAGACTGGGCCTAACAGGTTTGCTGCACCTAGAACGGACCGTGGGGAGGAAATCCCAGGCGAAGGCCGCGGACATGTAACTTTCCGCGTCAGTTCCAAGGTTGTATTTTGTTTCTACCTGCAACACTATCTAGTAATTGCCAAAGGTATAAGACAATATGGCTACTGGGACAAGATCTGCTGCGGCTAGAGGGAGACCTTGGAGCCGGGCATCTTAGGGCATAGACGTTGAAAAGTATGAAGAAAGTTGCCTACATTCTTTTTTTTAGCAACTTTCCGTCCTATCACCCCCCATTCTCTTTCCAAGACTTCTTTCTGTGCTATCTACGGATCAAAACCGCCGACTTTGCTCACATTCCGTCTCTAGTGGGGAGAAAGTCCCCTTGCTGTCTGTTATCAATGTTGGTCCCTCGATACCAGTATCAATGCAATGCAATCAGTCATCCAACCCGACAAGAATCGTGAAATACATTCCCAATATCGAAATTTATAGCAACCCGAGACCGTCGGTCACGAAAAACCCCAACGATGATCAAATTGCGTCAGGGCTCGCACATCAGTTGCAGGGATGGCGCCCACGAAGCGGGGAAAGGGATGATCAGCAGGCGAATTTCCCGATGTCTCATTTCACCAGCGGGCAAAAAGCTTAGTTAATGCTTGATTTTCTAGATTCTACCCCAACCGACATTTAACCGAATCCCGATTGACCAGTCGTTGTATCCAACCCCCCACATTCCCCAGGCCGACCCCCACGCATGTCGGTTTCGGGGGGAAATGCACCATACTCGCACGGCCTGAGCGTGTTTCTCGCTGATCCCTTCGAAGATAAAAGGAGATGATTCCTCATGTGGTTCCTTCAAGTCCTGAGCCTTGGGTTTCTATACAAACATGGCCGACCGGACGGGGTTGAAAGCCCTAAAGGGTAACGCATTGCTTGGAGCGATCACCTCGGTGTGTGCCTCTTCTTTCTTGCTTTTCGGGTATGATCAAGGAGTCATGTCCGGCGTGGTCATTTCCGAATATTGGCTGGATGCGATGGGTCAGCCTAGCACCGTTATGACTGGCACGATCAATGCGATTTATGATATCGGTGGAGTCTTTGGTGCTATTGGTGCCGCCTTGTGCGTTGAGCGACTCGGCCGAAAGCGAGGGCTATTGGTAGGAGCGGGTTTGATTGTGATCGGTGCTATATTAATGGGATGCTGTGTCGAGAGGATCCAGTTCATTGTTGGAAGAATTGTGACTGGGCTAGGTATGTCGCATTACCAGCCCGATCTCTTTTGTGCAGAGGCTGATTTTGACGTTTTGCGATATGATAGGAATCGGATTCTTGACTTCAGTCGCCCCCGTTTACCAAAGCGAGGTTTGTCTACCAAGCCAACGTGGATGGCATTTATCATGCCAACTCACTATGATGCTCTTCGGTCTGATGCTGGCCTATTGGATCAACTATGCATTTTACTTCCATCCCGGCGCAGTACAGTGGCGATTCCCCATCTTATTCCAGGCCGTGTTTGCAATCTATATCCTCGTCGTCGCGCCGCTCTTACCGGATACACCGCGCTGGCTCATGCTTCACGAGTCAACACCCGAACGGGGTGAGATCGTCTTGGCTAAGCTAAGGAATAAGCCCATTGATCATGATACTGTGCAGAAGGAGCGAGGTGAGATCTTAGCTGCAATCAATATCGAAGCTGAGCAGGAAGGATCGTGGAAGTCACTTTTCTCAGACGGCGGGTGCTCTGCGAACAAACGCTTCTTCCTCGCTCTTGGTATACAGTTCATGCAGCAGACTTCAGGTACGTCTGAATGATATTTAGTGATTATTTCTTTTTACTGACCAGTCCAGGTATTAATATCGTGACCTACTACGCTCCTACCTTATTGAAGAGCTCATTGGGCATGACACAGGAGCGAGCTCTTTTTATCAGCTGCTTTTTGCAGGTTTGGTATATCATCGCATCCTTGCTTACAGTATATCCACCTTTGTACTTTATGCTGAGAATCTCGTACTAATATTCTTAGTGGTATATGATAGACGCAGTTGGAAGGCGCCGGCTGTACATCAGCATGTCTATTGGCATGGGAGTTGTTCTGATTTGTGAAGCCATTACTGTGGCAATGGATAACCAACAGTCTGCAATTGCTGCTGTCTTCTTCATCTTTGCCTTTGAGGCTTGTTTCACATGGGGTATGCCCAGCTTCCCACCTTCTTCGCCCGTTCTTTTCTCAGGCACTGAACTTCATATAGGTTGGATGGCCACTGTCTGGATCTATCCAGCAGAGATTCTCCCACTCAAAATTCGATCCAAAGGCGCTGCGCTCGCAGCTGCAGCAGACTTCCTGGGCAACTTTCTTGTTAGTATGAGGAAGTGAATTAGGATGTCATTCGTTCTGACAGTGGCATTATTCCAGGTCGTCGAGATTACACCACCAGCCCTCGCGAATATCGGTTACAAAACTTACATTATCTTCGCGGTCTTCAACCTTGTGACTGCCTTTATCGTGTATTGCTTCTATCCCGAGACCTCCTACCTCAACCTCGAATCAGTCGATTTGATTTTCCTACCCGACGAACAACTAGACCAGCAAATTGCATCGGAGCAAACGTTCTACCAAAAGGCGTTGCAATGGAGCGTTGTTCCAAGGGCACGAATTGCGGTCAATGAGGCTAAAGCGAGACACAAAGCTAGGTTGGATGCAGATCCGGAGCTTGAGATTGATGATTTTGGAATCGATGTGAAAAAGTATTCCGGTACCAGCCATGCTGAGCACAAGGAGCTTTGAGGTATGTGTATAGATGCCCAAATATGGTTCACCAATCTCGGTCTGCGGTCGACCATGGATAGATCAAGCAAAGTTTACCACATATATGGAGCCGCCGAGCGAGCCATGGAGATTGTTCCGGGGACTAGATAGTGCGTCAATAATCTCAGCAACAAAATGTGTTGAAAATGAATAAATCGCCCTAGAGTTCTGACCCGTTAGGCCTTTTAGTCTAGTTGGGAAATTCTACAAAATGAAATCTCTGAGATTTGATAAGGTATAATGATTACATAGCTGAAAAAAGGAATTCAATAAGCCTTAAGTAGGTCATGACAGCCTGTGCCGCTCAGCTTTCCTCCCCGAGAGCTTTTGCTCGGCTCTGGCCCAAGGCACCAATTCCATGCATGGGTCAACAGGCGCGGCAACCCGTCTTCGACGCACCATTATGCCCTGGTTCGGAGCAGTTCATGAGGATTGTTGGATCTGGGAAGTAAATGCACCGCCGGGGATGCAATAAACGAGGTTATTCAGGAAGCTTCAGCTCATGGACTAGGAAAGAAGAGAGGTGTAAGGAGGCTCGTTTTCCGTTTCCCGGTCCACTCGTCTATTCTGGTAGTCCGCAGGAGCTTCTCGGCGTGTGGCCTCCTAACTCTGGAGTTCTGGCCTGGCTTCTGGCTCAAGCCTCCCAATCCTAAAAAAAACGGTGCATACCACATAGTACCTGAGAGCGGCAGGTGGTTAGAATGTGGCCTAGCCCCGAGCCCCGAGCCCCGAGCCCCGGGACAGCTTTGTCCTTGCTCTACTCACGACGAGATCAAGGACCATGACACTTTCGAAGGGGAGCTCCATTACCTGTTGAAATGGAAGGGTTGGCCTGCAGAGTACAACCAATGGGTGCCAAAAAGCGCTATGAATGCTAGAAAATTAATCAGTTCTTACGAGAAGAAGTCAAAGTCAAAGTCAAAGAAATGAAGTCTGATTGATGATGCTATCTGCCGCGAAACACCTCCTATTCGATATCTAGACTTCCAAATCGGCATACGGGAATTCCCCCAAATGCTTAGCAAACCCCGAGATCTCATGCTTCTCCAGAATATCCTGCACAACGCCGAAAAACTCAAGGATATATGCGTGCCAGTGTCCTAAAAGTTCATTTTTAACCGGAAGCCCGACGGCCGAGTAGGCGCGACGAGCAGGGATCTGCCACCGATTCAACCCCGTATAGGAATCAATACGCTCAGGCAGGACCGAAGACTGACGAGACGCAATCAGCATCTGGTATGAGCCAGAAACAGCCCGAAAGCAAACGTCTGTTAGCGTTCCATCTCCGAAACGGTTCCGAAAAGAGTACTCACGATATCCTCGTTGATACCAAAGCTCTTGACATGGTTCTTAACCAGTGAGTCAAACGCCACAAGCAGATTTTTGACTGCCTTGCCAAGCTCTTGTAAGACCTCAGGACCCTACTCACTTTCAGTACCTTGCTCTTTTTTGGGGTCCATCCCAATACCTTTTCCATCGAATTGGCAATCGTCGATCAGGATCTCGCCGCTGTGCCACACCTCCACAGCGGTGGTCTCATTGATGCCTTCGAACATGGCGGGCACAAACAAAAGTGCAGCAGAACTAGCTCACCCTCCTGGTAAGTTTGGGCGTGGTTCGCGATCGGGAAACACGGTTTGTTCGCTTGCTTATCGAAGTCTGGAAGCCAGAATTTTTGAGGTTTCGGGTGGAGTGCACGCGCGCTCCGCTCCCGATTGAACTGAAATTAGAGATAAATGCAGGGTAGAGCTCTACCTCTGGGTTCCAATGGTTGGGTTATTAGGAGTTCCTGGAACGCCCCCAGGCACTGCCCCATTACCAGGAACCTTTGAATATCGACGATGTTATCGTCTCCAAGATATGCAGCCAGGATTCGCTCGTATGCCTAAGTGGACGAAAAGCAAAGGTTTTTCCCCTATCCTTGGAAGCCTGGGACCATTCACCACGGCATATCCAAGTTAGTTCCCTCCATGTCATCCACGGTAATGGCCTCATGCGAGTCCAGCCATTCCTGCCAGCTCCCTCCAGAGCCATGGATCATGTTGAAGTATTGAAGGACACTAAGGGTTCGATGCAGATGGGCGGTGTCCTCTTCAAAGTCAGATTGGATCGGGCTCAGAATTGGCCAGGGAGAGATCTCCGTTGGGCTCTCGATTCCCGGAACCCAGACTTCAGCTGGCATCCGTGCAACGGCCTCTGCGGTCCGAAGACGGTCACGTTTGAGAAGTTAGCGTCAAATCGTCAAAGAAGAAGAACAAGGAAGATAAAAGCGGGCTAATTTCCCGATAAAATGATAAATTGACAGCTAATAAAACATGATTGGAGAAAAGACAAAGCTTGATCCCGTTGTCCTTACACGCCTGGGATCATCCACCAGGGCATATCGGCGTCAGTAACATCCATATCCTCGAGCGAAACCGCCTCGTGCAAGTCGAGCCATTCTTGGTAGCTCCCTGCAGAGCCATGGGTACTATTGAAGTACTGGAGAATGCAAAGGCACCGGTGGAGTGGAGCCACATCTTCTTCAAAGCCCGATTGCACGGGGCCGAGGCCGGGATAGGGAGGCTGCTCTGTTTGGCTTTCGATCTGTGGCAGCCAGATTTCGGCTGGCATTTGTCCAATGGCCTCTGCGGTCCGCTGTCTGTTGTACTCGGGGGAGCGACTTGCGTACTGCTCGACGCCGTTCCTCATCTCGATGAGGACCTGCATGAGAGGTCCTCCTCCTGGTGGGATACTTTCAAACTCAGAGGGCAGGAAGGGTGGGAAGAGGTCTCCGTTTCGGGCAGGGTTGGCTAGGAGGAGGGCCCTAAAGGCCTCGAGGCACGGCCAAGAGACGAGGAAGCGCTGCACTTCGATCACGTTGGCATAGCCTAGGTAGGCTGCCAGGGTTCTCTCCGCAGCCTGTATTCAGAGAACAATCAAAGTCAACTGAAAGTATTGCATGGTGAGATGAGGAGATCTTACAAGGACAGTTGGGTCCACAGTTGCCAAAGACATCTTTGGTAATTGGTGGTATCTTGGGAAGCAAGATTCGTGACTTTGGACGAAGGAGGTAAGTCTTACGGTGGAGAGGTAGAGACGTAGAGAATTGGGATGATACCAGGTGATATTTGAGATGGGTGAGGTGAAGTGATCTAAAAAGGAAATGAGTGGAATTAGTTAAATTACTCACTGAGGAAGTCAAAGTATTTTTCACTTTGATCACTTCATAGAGCATCGGGGCTCCCTCCCCGGTCTGTAGCCGACCATATTTCCAGATAACCCCTGGAAGATATGATGCCTCGATGGGTTTCCCCCAAAAAGGACATGATGAGGTGTGTGATGATGTTAAAACGGTTACAGAAGGCTCAGCTTAGCTGTCGTATTTTTTTGACCAACGGCATGATTCATGCGACTAAATCAACAGCATAGACAGTTGATGGGATAGATAGATAGTCTGAACTTGTAAGTCTTTCCAGCGGCTAGAGCACGATAACTCCCGCTCTATAAGACATGCCATTTCCTTGCAGGGGAAGCACCAGATATCTGTCCCTAGACATGCAGCTTCCCAGGTTGTTGAGTACCCAAAAGAAGTACGTGCGTGGCGGAAACCCTAATCGGCACAGGGTGCATACTACGTCAGTAGGCAATAGGTTTAGAGCTGTGTCTTAGCAAAAGACAACTAGCCAGCGTGGACTCACTGCAGAATATGGCCATTCTGGAGTAGATTCCTTGAGACGTTCTAATGAGATTACCTCAACTGAGCGTAGAGAAGGACGGGAAGTTGTTGCCAGCTTTTCAAGAATCTTCCTGGGTTTCGCCCAGTTGGTTGACGGCTCATTTCCCTTCATTATCACGCCCCAAACCCCAGCTCCTCCACAAAGTTGCCATGGTTGTATGTGATTCTTTTGCCACGGCGGACTGGCTTTGCAGAACCAGGGGATTCAGGTAGCAGCATAGGAGGAAACGAACTGGTTTTGGGTGTGGCTGATAGTTTCGGGCCAAAGACGTGGTTTTCAGCCTGCTCGTCTGTCTGGCCCGGGGATCTGAGGCAGGGTCTTTTGGTCTGCTTTGATTGATCCATAGTGTTTGGCATTGGTGTTGTGATTTCAGTCAAGAAGAGCTCCAGCATATAGTTATCCTTGAGGACTTGGTAGCTTTTTCTCCATTGCTAGAGCGACCTCGGGATCAAGCGTCGGACGGCAAGAGCGGATTCCAAGCTTAAACCTTGGAAGGCCATGCCCCTTGCGTACGTATTCCAGGGTTATGAAAAAAAAAAACTTTGAATTGATCATAGCTACAGATCTGCATAACATGACAGAAGTGTAGCGGTAGTAGCGGTGACCGCGTTGATCGCGGATCTAGCAGGGGAATCGGCGATTTCGGACGGAGTACTTCGACCTCAGACCCACTCGTTTAATCTCTACTGATACAAGGTACTCTGCACGATGTAATATCCAGAGAACAGGAAAAGCAAGAACAAAAGGGATTATAAAACAGACAGCCAGGTTGATTATACAGAATCTCGGAGTTCGGTCTAGAAAGAGGATCCAAAGGACTCCAGGGCTGGAGGTCAAATACTTATGGAACACCAATGTAGATTCCTAGAGACGTCCCGGTGGTATGTTGCTTCAACAAAATGCGTGCGGAGACGTTCATCTAATTTAAATTTTTGAAGGACGTTTCAGAAATTGCAAAAGAGCTTTCTATGTAAAGAACCAGGCTGTAGGTAACATATCAGGGAGATACAACAGAACAGTATCAAGGGGTCTCGGTAAACCGCCAATGGAATGCAAAATTAGATAACACAAAAAGATCGAGATCTGGACTTTTGAAAGCTTCTGCAGCAGTGGAACAAAGCTTGGGTTCAGAAGCCCTTAAATGAGACAAATCCTCATTAGATCACAACGCTATAACTCAGTCAGTACATGGTAGTCGAAAAATCAGGGAAAGCAGCCACTTACCTCCAAGCGTTCTTCTCATCACCGTATTGGATACCCTCGATCCAGTTCTTCATCTGGAGGGCGATCTCACCAGCCTCCTCGTCCTCCTTCAGGCCACACTCAACCATCTTGCCGCGGTAGCTGATGTTACGGACAGGGCTGACAATGGCGGCAGTGCCGGCGCCGAAGACTTCGATCATACGGCCCTCCTCGGCAGCCTCGGCAACCTCGGACATGCGGATCTTCTCCTCCTTGATGGCCCAGCCGAGGGGCTCAAGTCTCTCGCGAGCGAGGGTCAAGACAGAGTCACGAGTGACACCTTCCAGGATGGTTCCGTCGAGGGGAGCGGTGATGAGCTCCTTCTGTCCGGTCTCCTTGTTCTTCAAGGCGATGAACAAGTTCATGGTGCCAACCTCGGTGACGTACTCTTCTTCGCCGAAGAGCCACAGGTTCTGCTGGAATCCACGAGAGGCAGCCTCGAGCTGGGGCAAGATGCAGGGGGCGTAGTTAGCTCCGAGCTTCTTGTCTCCGACACCACCGGGCCAAGCGCGGACGGCGTAATCGGTGGCCTCCAAGGAGATGGCCTTGAAGCCAGTGGGGTAGTAAGGGCCAACAGGGCTGGCAATCACGAACAAAAGGGCGGAGCCCGGTGGGCCGACTCCGAGAGTCTTCTGTGTGCCGATCATGGTGGGACGCAGGTACAAAGAGTAGCCGCGAGAGCTGTCGGGGTTAGTATCGTGGTTCATCGACAATGGATCAATACGTGATGTACTTACTCGGGGATGAATCGGCTGTCGGTCTTGACAAATTCACCAATGACCTTGATCAGCGCATCGCCGTCCACGGTGGGGAGAGCAATACGGGCAGAGGACTTGTTCAGACGCTCCATGTTCTTATTGGGGCGGAAAAGACGGATGCCGCCGTTGCTGTCCTTGTATGCCTTCATTCCCTCGAAACATTCAAATGCGTAATGGAACACACAAGTTGAAGGATCAAGGCTGAGGTTCTGGTATGGAACAATCTGAGGCGCGTGCCACCCGTCGGTAGCAGTCCACTCCACGGAGAGCATGTGATCTATAGTTCCAATAAGTGAGTTGCGGTCCATTCACAGGGCACATTTTGTTATATACCGGTGAAGTACTTTCCAAAGACAAGATCTTTGGGGTCCATGGTTTCCTTGGGAGTGGTGGTCTTGGTGATAGTCAACTTGGAAGGGTCGAGACCAGGGAGTTGTGAAGCAGCCGGCGCGGAGGCGCTGAAGGCTCGCTGCCATGTCCGGCTGGCTGCGAGTTTCTGTGTGGACAAGACGCGGGGCATAGCCAGGCCGGTCAATGCCTGCCGGCGGGCCAATTGGTGAATAGACTTCATAACTGCGACAATGTCAGGAACAAGTTGAGAGCCAGAGGGCGTAAAGGGAAGGGGCGTCCGTCAATTGAGTCACAGAACGCACAGTGTATACTCACCTACAGCGCGGAATTCAATGAGCCTTATGTATCCGAGAAAACAAGATGACTCCTCGCCTGAACTGCAATAAATGGCTCTGCGGAGGTCGACATCAACTCCGGTGACTCGGCCTCCAGCGGGCAATTGGAGCTCACCGCCCCACAGATAGGGCGTGACTCAGCTGTCGTGCAGCACGACTGGCCAATCAGCGACGTCAAATTTGATCGACCCGCCGACTTCGGCTTGTGTCGGCGATAGCACAATTGGAGGCCTGAGGCGCCAATCTGGGGAGCTGTTGTTTCACGTGACCGCGGTCGCGATTGATGGCCAAATGGATGGTCGGCCAATTCGTTTCACCATTGAGTCACTGGCTCGTCCACCTCGTTTTTCTCCCTTCTCCTCCTGGCTCTGTTGGTGAACTTACAGTCACTGCCTCGCAAATCTACAGAATCGCCGCGGACCTCCCTCCCTGCAAATAGCCATGTATCGTGCTAGCGCGCTGACGACACTGTGAAACGAACATCTCTCCCCACCAAATTTCCTCGGCAGACCAAATAACGATTGAGGGCCCATCATGTTCACCTCCGCGCTTAAATCGTTCAATTCGAACATATCCGCCAATTATCAAATCTCACCTAACCCCACCGTCTACTCCGGCCCCTGGAAGATCCACGATGCAAAGAAGAAGTCGACGGGAACGGCGGCTTCGGTGTTCATCTTTGATCGCAAGTCCCTCGAGACCCGCTCCGGTGGGTTTGGAAGAAGCTCGGGGTCATCCAATAAGAAGCTGCAGGAAGATGTGATCGAACGCCTCAAGCGCGAAGCAAGCAATCTTGCTCGTTTAAGACACCCGTCTATCCTTCAAGTTTTAGAGCCGGTTGAAGAGACTAGAAGTGGAGGTCTCCAGTTTGTGACAGAGCATCTGACTGCGTCGCTTTCTGGCTTACTTCTCGAGAAAGACGACCAAGGGAATACTACACGTGGCGGTGGGCGGGCGGGCCGGTACATGGTTGAGGAAGCCGACGGGACAAGGAGAAGAAGAGATGTCGAGATTGATGAGTTGGAAGTTCAAAAGGGACTTTTGCAGGTTGCCAAGGGTCTTGAATTCCTGCACGAATCTGCCGGCTTGGTCCATGGAAACCTAAACCCGGAGGCCATTTACATCAATGCCAAATCAGATTGGAAGATCTCTGGTCTGGGATTTGCTGGGCCTCCTGACTCCTCCGAGACTAAATCTTCACTTCCGCCATTGGCTGTGTCTGAGGTCCTTTATCAAGATCCCAGAGTACCACCATCGGTACAACTGAACCTCGACTACACATCGCCTGACTTTGCCCTCGACTCTAATGTATCTTCAGCCGCCGACTTGTTCTCCTTGGGTCTTATCATAATCTCGCTATACAACTCTCCGCACACTTCGCCTCTGCAGACAAACGCGAATTTGACTACATATAAGAAGCTCCTCAGCTCACCATCCACCACACCGTCCCAAGGCAACAACTTCCTTTGCTCAAAGCCGATCCCCAGTGGTGTTCTCTCCCATGTCTTACCGAGGCTCATCACTCGAAGACCTGCACAGCGAATGAATGCCCGCGAGTTTCAACAATCCCAGTATTTCGACAATGTACTGGTCTCTACCATCCGGTTTCTGGAATCCTTGCCTACTAAAAGCCCAAGTGAAAAGACTCAATTCCTTCGAGGCTTACAACGCGTACTCCCCGAGTTCCCTGTGTCTGTGCTAGAGCGGAAACTGTTGGGCGTTTTGATGGATGAGTTGAAAGACCGAGAACTTCTCCCCTTGATCCTCCAGAACGTGTTCGGAATTCTGAAACGGATTCCTAATGGGCGTCGCGTGTTTCCCGAAAAGATTATACCCGGTTTGAAGGAAGTGTTTGGGACTGGGTCAGGCAAAACACCAGCCGAAAAAGACTCTAAAGACTCTAAAAAGGACGCCGCCCTCATGGTCGTGTTTGAGAACATGAAGCTCATTGCTAGCAACTGCTCCGGGCTGGAATTCAAAGATGGTAAGTCTTGTCAAGCGGTGCTTTTGAAAACATGCATCTAACCTTCGTCTTTACAGAAATTCTACCACTGATTCGGCTTGGGCTAGACTCACCGCAACATTCTGTGGTTGATTCTTCTATCAAATGCCTCCCTGTGATGCTTCCAGTTCTTGATTTCAGCACTGTCAAGAACGAAGTGTTTCCTCCCATTGCCGCCACTTTCAGCCGCACCAGTAGCCTTGCCATTAAGGTTCGCAGTTTGGAAGCGTTCAGTGTGCTTTGTGGAGCCTCTTCCGATGATTCCGATGGACTGGATGATGATCTGTCTGGGGTCGTGACGAACAAAACCACAACATCCAAATCTTCAATTCTGGATAAGTATACCATCCAGGAAAAGCTGGTTCCTTTACTCAAAGCAATCAAGACAAAGGAGCCTTCAGTGATGATGGCAGCACTCAAGGTGTTCCGTCAGGTGGGACTTGTTGCAGACACCGAGTTCCTGGCTTTGGAAGTTCTTCCTGTCCTTTGGAGCTTCAGTCTCGGGCCCCTGTTGAGCCTGAGTCAATTCAATGACTTCATGGCCCTGATCAAGATACTCTCGAGTCGCATTGAGCAAGAGCAGTGCAAAAAACTCCAAGAGTTGTCTTCTGACACTGGAGCAACCGGTTTCCAGAACGGGGCCAATGAGCTGTCGCAATCCGCAACAGGTCTCAGCTCGCCAGACACAGATGCTGCTGGCAGCTTTGAGCGCCTTGTGCTTGGAAAGAAAGCCTCGTCTGCCAATGGTGAAGCTATAGACATGTGGGGCGGAATGGAGTCCGCTCCAGCCAAGGCTGCTCCCCAAACCCTGTCGCCTTCGATGTCATGGTCTTCCAACAACGCAGGCATGACCAACCAGGCCAACACCCTGGGTTCCCAGTCTAACCTTGGTTTCCGTTCTATTACTCCGGATCAGAAACTAAGTTCATTTCCTTCTCTGGCACCTGCTGCCCCTCGGCAAACTTCGCCCATTGCTCAGCCAGCTGCCCAACCCTTCCCTCCTATGCAACCACAAGCTTCCTCTTCATCTATATGGGGTGCGCCAGCCAACTCCACTGCACGGCCATCGATGGGCGCACCTAGTCCGTCTTTGACATCTATGTCGACGATGACACCCTCGAGCTATATGTCTGGATCTACAACGGCAGCACCTAACTACTCCTCGTTCTCGATCCCCCCTCCTCCTGGTGGAAGCATGGGCGCTAGCAACACCATGAGGTCTCCCTTGAGTCCTACTACGAGGTCTACATCTTTCCAAGCCCCCACTCCACCACCGCAGCCAGCAGGTCAAAGGCAGGGACTGGACAAATACGAAAGTTTGATTTAGGGATATAGTTGTTTTGGTCGATACCCCGGTTTGCTTTTTTTTTTTTTTTTTGCTTTTTCAGCCTTCATGCATACCTCACGTAAAGAGCATCAAGTGAATAGCACCGAGTACACAAATAATACGCATGAACGGCAGTCCCTTTAGCTAAAAAGAAAGAAAAAAGTACTAAGAACGGAGTATAAACATGCCAAGCAACGTCGATCGGACCTCCATCGGTGATCCGCGGGAGAGGAGAGAACCCGGAGCTGATTGGTACAGGCGATGTCATCGCTACCTCTTCCAGCCCCTCATGTACTTCATGCGTGGCATTGCGCCGCACCTGGTCCGCTCCGTGCTACCTCCGTTACCCCTCTACTCTCGCCTATCCGCTCCTCGACTCGCACACGCCTTCTCTTCATATTCTCGTCTCAACATGGATGCCAACGTCAAGCAACATTACCTGGCTGACTCTCCCCCCACGGTCGTCAGACTGGAAGTCAAGAGCCACTTTGACACTCTCAAGGACCAGAACCTCCGAAAATATGCACACTTCATGAGCAGGTACGGTTGACTCCGTCTGCGTGCGCCAATCGCTCGCCGCCCTTCCGTCAAGCTCTCGTGAAGCTAACTTCTGTATTGTCTAGAGCTGCCTTTGAGGGCACCCGTGTCACTCTGCGTCAAGTCTCCCCCGAATCCGAACCCATTTATGATCTGATCATCTCCCTCTACCACGCTGCCAATGGCGACTGGAACGGCCTCGCTCAAAAGACACAAGTGAGCGCCGATGACCTCCGCTTCTTCCTGGAATATGCTGGTCAATTCCTGGGCAACTGCGGAAATTACAAGGGCTTCGGTGACTCCAAGTTCATTCCCCGACTCTCGCCATCCGCTTTTGAAGCTCTGGCTTCTGCGAATGCGGAGACCAAGGCCGCCTTCCAGAAGGCCAACACCACCGGAGGCGGTATCTACGAAACAACCGAGCAATCCATGATGCACCTTGGATACCCCACGGCTGGCCACATGACCACTTATTACCCCGACTCGCCCACGATTACACAGGAGGAAATTACGGCTATCGGTGACTTGATGGAGAAGAAGGGACTTGCCCTGGAGAACACCCGAATTCGAAAGACAGCCTCTGGCGATTTTGAGCTTTTGATTGCGTCGGGCGTCTCTTCTCCGCCCGTTAAGGATCGTGACCTCGGCGATGTAGATACTTTCCAGCTCGAGGGTGATCTCAAGGGAAAGACACTGCGTCTTGTCTTTGGTGATCACCAAGAGGAAATGGCTAAGATTGCTCACTCTATCAAGCAAGCCGGACTTGTTTCCGCGAATGAAAAGCAGAAGAGCATGCTCGATTCGTATGCTCTTTCATTTGGTGCTGGTTCCATCGAGGCCTTCAAGGAGAGTCAGCGCATCTGGGTTCAGGACCAGAAGCCTGCTCTCGAGACGAACATTGGTTTCGTGGAAACCTACAGAGACCCACACGGTGTGCGAGGAGAGTGGGAAGGCTTTGTTGCTTTGGTATGTATTTCTCTTGAGCACAATTCGACTTTCTTGCTAACTTTTCAAAGGTCAATCTCGAGCGCACTCGTGCTTTCGGAACACTGGTAGACAGTGCCGAGAGTATGATTCCTAAGCTCCCCTGGGGAACGGACTTTGAGAAGGACAAGTTCCTTAGCCCCGACTTCACTTCATTGGAGGTCTTGAGCTTCGCTTGCTCCGGCCTCCCCGCTGGTATCAACCTCCCCAACTATGATGATATTCGCCAAAATCTCGGTTTCAAAAATGTGTCGCTTGGTAATGTCCTGAGTGCCAAGGCCCCTAACGAGGCCATTCCTTTCATCGCGGAACGCGACCAGGAGGTTTACCGTGCATTCCGCGACCCAGCCTTCGAGGTTCAAGTCGGTATTCACGAACTTTTGGGTCACGGCACAGGTAAGCTGTTGCAGGAGACAGCACCAGGACAGTACAACTTTGATATCAAGAACCCGCCCATCAGTCCCGTCACCAACAAGCCCGTTTCTACCTGGTACAAGCCCGGACAGACATGGAGCTCCGTCTTCGGTTCGATTGCCTCGTCGTATGAAGAGTGTCGTGCGGAGTGTGTTGCCATGGTTCTCGGCTGTGACTTTGGTATCTTGAAGATCTTCGGCTTCGGCGATGGCAAGGAAGACCTGGCCGGTGAGGCTGGCGACGTTCTCTTCGCGGCATACTTGTCCATGGCTCGCGCTGGTCTCGTCGCTCTCGAGTTCTGGGACCCCAAGACCCAGAAGTGGGGACAGGCTCACATGCAAGCTCGCTACAGTATCCTGCGTACATTCCTTGATGCTGGTGATGACTTTGTTAAGCTTTCATACAGCAAGGAAGACCTCTCCGATCTCGAGATTCATCTCGATCGCTCCAAGATTCTGACTCATGGTCGCCCTGCTGTGGCGAAGTACCTGCAGAAGCTGCATGTCTACAAGAGTACCGCGGATATTGAGGCCGGTAAGGGACTGTATGATGAGATTACCTCTGTTGACAGCTGGTGGGGAACTACTGTCCGTGAGGTTGTTCTCAAGAACAAGGTTCCTCGCAAGGTGTTTGTGCAGGCCAACACTATCCTTGAGGGTGACCAAGTCAGTCTGAAGGAGTATGAGCCTACTCTTGAGGGTTTGATTCAAAGCTTTGCAGAGCGCAAGGTTTGAGCGAGCCTAATTTAGCTATCTTCATAAATAGTACATGAAATAACCTTGGAAATATGGGGTCTGTCAGTATATATAGCCATGAAACACCCTTATATATCCGTCTCAAATGACTGTCGCGCCGTATTTCCCAACTTGGAACCCCTGAATGTTAGTTTGGCATATCTGAGGTCAACTTGGAATATTGTATCAAATATCTATAGATAATAAATGTCCGTGTGTCCACGGGTATAGGTGGCCGTATATTCTGCTTGGATATATCCATGTGGAGCAAGGGTGGATGTCACAACCTGTAAACCCCCCGAGCTTGGAGTGTCCAGGCGCAGCCTGAACCGCCCAGCTTCGGGTTTCTCTACTCTTCAGAGCAACTTGGAATGCTTCCAAATGTAAATGAATATCAGCCCAAGAGTAGTCCACCAAGCAGACGGCACGTGCCAAGGCTTGATATGGCGCTCGGACTTACCGCCGTAGTCGATCTACGCTTCCCCAACCTAAGCGCTTGCAACGTTCCCTGCTTTGTCTACTCAATCAGACTCAAACCTATATAAATGTGCCAGTGAACACAGAAATCCATCTATTCATATCGTCCAACTGCTTGGATCGCATTTCCGAGAATCGCCTCGGACGTGACTGGGACCGCACTTCCAAGCCACAAACACCGATCATTTTGGATCGTGCAGATTGACCAGCCTGAGACCAGTCAGGCAACCTACAGCACGGTGTCGCGAGAAACGTCGCCGTCGGACCCATCGATCACGGCGTGCTCGCCCCATCAAACCGACTCGCTAGAGGACGGCGACTACTGTACCGCGCCTCCGCTTTCCCCTGCCTCATCGAGCTCCTCCGCACACCCTCCACCATTCTCGTCTCTCTTTGTTTCGCCTTCGCCCGTCAACAATCGCGCATACAAAGTCACTGAACCCGGTCCCGCTTGCCCCCCAGCTTTAGCGCCCCCGACTCCTGTCGAGGAGCCCCTCGAGCCGGCCCCTTCTTCAGCGGTCGTTGCTGATACCAAGGCTTCTTTCTCCGATCCTAAAAACGAGGGTTCTTCTGACGACAGTGAACCCCCTCCGCCCTACACCGAAGGATACAGCCCGCTAGAGTCATTCACCTACGTAATGGCTGCTGCAGGAGGTGCTTCCAGTATCATTACCCAGGTCTCCCAGACCGGGGGGCCGCCAATCAACACTCTCGGTGGTAGGCTCAGCAACAATATCCGCTCATACGATTGCGCGCTAACAAATAACCCCTGATAGATATTGGTGGTGATGAAAACATCTGTCTTGAACTCCGGTAAGATTGGACAACCCATGACAATCCCTGATACGCTCCTTGACTGACCAATCTACAGCAATGTCCGTTTCACTCTTTCTCGGGACGAACTTCTAACTCTGCCGGAGTTTGTTCTCCTATCTCTGTTCCCCAACGGTCTGCTGCCGGACGGCCATGCAACCACCAATGGCTTCCATGACGGCGAGGTCTACCCTGTTGATGTGAGTTGAGTCACATCCTGTAACAGTGAACCAACCTCTAACGCGAATCATGTAGTATGACCCCGCTGCTCTCCAGTACATGTTGGATTTCTTCCGCAACGTTGCCCAGACGATCCCCTCATCTCTGCCATCTGGCTCCACATCACCAGATGCGGAGATGGCGGACGCGATGCAGGGCTCCGCTCGCGACATGCTGCAGGACCGTGCTGGAATCATTGTCCTCAGGGAGGACCTTGACTTCTACGTGATTCCCCCGCGTTCTGACATCGGCCACGAGGAGATGTTTGATGTCAAGCGGGCAGCTGGCCGGTCCCTTTTGAAACAAGATGGGATCTTCTCTGGATTGAGAAAAAGCGAGGAAATTGGATCAACCGAGCAGCATCTGATTGAGATGTTGACTGCTGGGTAAGTAGCCATGGAGTTTCCAAAGTGAATCTCTGCTAATGCGTCGTGCAGTGGATTTGACCGCGAAGACCAATGGGGTCACCGCGCCGCAGAGCCCAACAAGGCAGTCATTTGCAGTCTTGCCTTGGCTAAACTCCGCACCGATATCCGAGGAGACCTGTCCAACAACAATGCCGTTGGAATGGCCCAGAAGCTTCTTCTGTTCTGGCGCAAGCCTGCCCGCCGCTGCTGGTGGGAGGGCATCGAGCTTGATGACGTTGAAGGCGTTGAGGGCCCAGTCAAGGTCTGGATCCGACGTGTATGGACCTTGGAGATGGTAAGATATCGTTCCCTCATTCGCTCTATTGACCCTAGACTAACCTTGCATAGAGCGTGATTGGTCTCCGGTGATTTTCCTTATCATTTTTTACATCTATTTCCTTGCATCTTGTACTGCGACTATCATTCCCCCGGCCTTTTGCCTCGATGTTTCGTCCGTTTTCTTCCCGGGTTGCATTTACCATGTCCCGCACCTCCCATATCCAACTCTTCATCTCGACAGCAGGGCTGGCGTACTCAGTTGTTTGGATGTCATTCATTTCAGTATATCGATTTCCTAGTCAGATTGGTCAAAATTTGGATAAAGTACGATTAGTTACAATGTTGGCTGTGAATTAACTATTGAATATATGGTGTGAGGTTTTCTTTATATGACGTGGGCGCCTGTTCTTCCAGGGGTCTATCACTTCTTCACTTGATCCTGTACCATGTTAATTAACATCGATCACCCAGACCTCTGGACGTAGCCCCCATTGAGGCTGAAGTTGAGTTTGATATTTACTTTTAGTTTTCCCATTTCCCATTTCGTCGCCTGAAAACCATGGCGCCGACAAAACACGTGATTCGCTGGAATGGGACTAGCGTCGAAACGGGCAAAGCGCGACTGGACATTGCGCAGAATATCAATTCCAAAGCCAATCCTTTCACTTGGTTCCTATTACGAGGCCTTCGACGCGATCTCCAGTCCATTTCAATTTCACCTGCTGTGATATCGCTCGAATCTTTGTTGCTTTTCCTGCTCGCGCTTGGGCCAATTTCCCAGGTGCCTCCATCCAGTGATCAGCCCTTCGAACATCGAGTCAATCAACAATCGCAAGCTCTACACTCCTCCCGCCAAACCCTCGAAGGGGCATGTCATTGTGCAATTGAATCGCAAACATGTCCCCTCTCCGAGGCTACATCACTTCGTACCCCCCGCGCATGCGCCATTATGGCAACGCGTTGCTCACACCCGTCAACCCTCCGTCGCAGGCCGGGCCGACACCGCGCACTACCAAGCGTGGCACCACAGCCATCAATTACGCCGAGGATGGATACGAAGATGAAGATTTCGACGAGACTGACGGTCCCCGCCGACCAACGGGCCTAAGGAGCCTTCGGCGCGAAGAATCAGCCGCCGACAAGCTGATTCCATATTCAGAGAAGCTGGGAAAGGAGGTACATGCGCCGGTGGAAGTGCAAGGTATTTTCCGCGAATGGATGATCAAGCGGATGTTGCGACCAGCGTATGTGTTTTGCTCGCACGGTATTAACCCCCCTCCTGAACCTTGGCTAACACACAGCGTGGTGATTCCAGATGCGCCGATCAACTGCAGATCCAGGCGCAACTTCCCTTAACTCTGGTCCCTATTCGAATTGACGTCGAGGTCCCTGCCCATCAGCCTCTCGAACCCTTCCCTCTCCCGCGCATGTGTACGGACCCTGCAATCAACCAGACCCTTCCTGCCTACCGCAGGCCAGACCCGTTACCCCCATTCCGCATCAAGGATACCTTCTTATGGAATCTTCACGAATCGCTATCAACCCCAGAAGAATTCGCTATTGGATTCGTGCGCGACCTCGATCTACCGAACCCCCAAGCCACGACCATGACGATCAGCAATCAGATTCGCCAGCAGCTCGAGGAATACGCCGGTGTAGCCCTCCACCCTCTTTTCCAAAGTACAGAATCAGGCGCCGCGCCTAGTCTCCCCCCACAGACGGAGCCGTCACGAGATGCCTCAATGACCCCAGCTGCCACGAATGTCGCCACACCTGATAGCCGGCCAGTCATCACTACAACCGTAACGCCTACCAAAGAAGCATTGGTGAACGACAGCCTTCTCAACCCCGACGATGCTTACCGTTGCTTGATCACACTCAATATCAATCTGCAAAACAAGCTCTACACAGACAAATTCGAGTGGTCTCTCCTCCACCCACCCGGTCTGGCCGAGGAATTCGCGCGCATCACCTGTGCCGATCTCAGTCTCGGCGGTGAATGGGTCAGCGCCCTCGCGCACGCTATCTACGAAGCAGTTCTGAAGTTCAAGAAGGAAGTTTGTGAAAGCGGTGCTCTCGTCAGCGGCATCAATGGCTATGGCAACGATATCGATAACCTTGCCGCCAACGGCGTGGAGGCTGGCTGGCGCTATGATCCAGAGACTGTCTGCGAAGAGTGGCAGCCTTGGGTCGAGGCACTGTCCAAGGAGGAAATTGAGCGTCGCGAAGGCGACCGCGAGCGCCAGATCCGTCGCTTGCGACGAGAGACCGCCAGGTTCTCATCAACTACAGGAATTACCCCCGATCTTCAGAGACAAAGCAGCAGTCACTTTGAAGTCGACGGTGACACTCCGTTGGGTCGTGGTGAGCGGAACAAGCGCAAGCGCCGATTCCGCAGTCTCAGCCCCAGTGGCAGAGGCGGTACCCCCGGTGGTCGTGGCACCCCCGATACAGGATCAGGGGCTGGATATGGAGGAGGTGGCGGCACACTCTCTGAATGGTACGTGGGCACGAATCTGAAATTGCGAATCTATCTAACATGCTCGTTTGCAGGGAACGTCAAAGCTGGCGGTGCAAGAACTGTGCGGTATGGGGCACAGCAGTATGGGCTGTGCGAGACGGTCCAGACGGTCCACGAGTAAGGCTTTCTTTCAAATCTTTTATCGGCACCAAGCTAACCTCTGCTTTTTCTAGACTCTCTGCCACAACTGTGGCTTACTCTATGAGCGTGATAAGGTCGCGCCGGAATGGTCTAAAGACCTCCATCGACACGATGTCCCCGTTGGCCGATTCGGCTAAATCAATACCTCACCGTTTGCACCTTAATGTACTATTAAGCTTCAATGACCTACTTCACGCCATCTACTTCCCCTTTCAAAATTCGTTAATCCGCTGCTGCATCTTGCTTGTACGTTTATCATCGGCGCCATGGCGCAGGGCTTCTGTTTGCAGACCCAATTCAGTTAGCAATATCGAGGACGCTTTTAGTATCTAATCAACAGTCCACTGGTTCTAAATCTGTCTCCCTCTCTTCGCATGTGCTGTAGTGATTACCTTCGAGCCTGCATAACTAGCTGCCTGCTTGGTACGATTTTATCTTGCCACCACCTCTACGCTACGGGTGAAGGCTTTCTCAGTATGCCCAATAGAGTTAGAATTCTACTTAAGCCATGGGCACACTCGGTTGTTCAGAACCTATTGGTGACCAAACGACAGTAAATCCAAAAATGAAAATGTATTATTGTGAAGATCCTCGTGTATAAAATCATCATCTTTGGCGTACACCATCCTTAGAGCCCTAAGAACTCTCCTATTTCTTAGGCCAAGGCCAGCTCCAATTCCGAATATGCTCCGGATCAAGACCATTATCAAACGCCACCGCCTTAGCAGCGAGCTGCTCATTGATCAGCTTCTCTCGCACACCAGAAGCAGTGTTCCCAAGAGACTTGACGAGGTCAATCGCATCAACAGCAAGACTGTATCGATCAGTCTGATTGCGCATAGCCAATTCGAACGGAGTATCAATATTGCCCTTCTCCCGGTATCCCCTCACATGCAGGTTATGCTGACCGGGTCGCTTGTAGGTGAGACGGTGGATGAGCCAGGGGTAAGAGTGGAAGTTGAATATTATGGGCTTATCATCTGTGAATATCGCCTTCCATTTCTTGTCCGACAGGCCATGGGGATGGTGGAGGGTCGAGATGAGTCGGAAGAGATCAACGACGTTGACGAAGCGGATTTTCAGCTCGGGGATATTTTCACGCAGTAGAGCTGTTGCTGCCAGGGCTTCGTGTGTCGAGACATCACCGCAGGATGCGATTACGATATCGGGCTCGCAGGCTTGGTCGTTACTGGCCCAGTCCCAGATTCCGAGACCTTTCGTGCAGTGCGCGATGGCGTCGTCCATATTGAGGAACTGGATGTGATCCTGCTTGTCGGCGACGACGACATTCACGTAGTTCACGCTGCGCATGCAGTGGTCCATGACTGAGAGGAGGGTGTTACCATCGGGTGGAAGGTAGATGCGCACGACCTCTGGGCTTTTGTTGGCGACTACGTCGAGGAAGCCGGGATCCTGGTGCGTGAAACCATTGTGATCTTGTCTCCACACTGTGGCGGTGATCAGAATGTTCAGAGAGGCGATTCGAGCTCTCCATTCGACCTCTAGACACTTTTCAATCCACTTGCAGTGCTGGTTGACCATCGAGTCGATGACGTGGATGAAGGGCTCGTAGCTGTTCAGCAGCCCGTGTCGTCCGGAGAGAATGTAGCCTTCCAGCCATCCTTCGCAGGTATGTTCGCTCAGAATCTCCATGACACGGCCATCCGGTGCAAGGTTGCCTCCATCTTTGTCTTCGTCGAAATAGTCTCCCATCCAGACTTTCTTGCCTGCTTTGTACACCTCGGCTAGCTTGTTGGATTCGGTTTCATCGGGACCGAAAAGTCGGAAGTTGTGCATGTTCTGGGCGACTAAGTCCCGCATGAATATAGCCATGTTGGCCATGCCTCCCTTGATCGACCTGCCTGGTTCTATATCTGTGAACCCGTACTTTCGGAAGTCTGGCATGCTGAGTGGTCGGCGCAGGAGACCGCCATTGCCAACAGGGTTGGCACTCATTCTCGAGTTGCCTGACGGAGCAAGCTCTTTGAGTTCCGGGATCAATTTTCCGTTCTTGTCAAAGACTTCCTCCGGCTTGTAAGCCTTCATCCACTGCTCTAGAATCTTTAGATGCGGAGGGTTGGTACGGACATCGGTGATTGGAATCTGATGTGCGCGCCAGAAACCCTCGAGATGATGGCCGTCGAGTTCCCGAGGAGCCGACCATCCCTTAGGTGTGCGGAGAACGATCATGGGCCAGCGAGGCCTGAAAGGAGTATTGGAATCGCGAGCTTTCTTTTGATGCTCTTTGATTTCCTTGACGCATTGCTCGAGTGTAACAGCCATGGCCTGGTGCATGCTGTCAAAATCACTTCCTTCCACAAAGTATGGCTTCCATCCGTAGCCGACGAATAAAGCTGTCAGCTCCTCATGGCTCACTCGTGCAAGCACGGTCGGATTGTTGATTTTGTATCCATTGAGATGCAGAACTGGAAGCACCGCTCCATCGACGATAGGATTCAAGAACTTCGTGCTATGCCAGCTGGTTGCCAAAGGCCCAGTCTCGGACTCTCCATCACCAACCATGGTCAAGGTGATCAGATTAGGGTTATCAAAAACGGAGCCGAAGGCATGTGAGATCGAGTATCCAAGCTCACCACCCTCGTGGATACTGCCTGGTGTCTCTGGAGTAGCATGGCTTCCGATTCCACCGGGGAACGAGAATTGTTTGAAGAACTTCTTCATACCCTCCGTGTCCTCGGCTTTGTCCGGATAGACCTCCGAGTAGACGCCTTCAAGATAAGATTGGGAGAGGATACCAGGGGCGCCATGGCCCGGTCCCGAAACAAAGAGAACATCGAGATCGTACTTCTTGATGAGACGATTCATGTGCATCCAGGTGAAGGATTGTCCAGCATCAGATCCCCAATGACCCAAAAGTCGGGCTTTGAGGTGCTCCAATTTGAGAGGCTCTTCTAGCAGTGGGTTGTCGCGGAGATAAAGCATGCCCAGACAAAGATACATGCTTGCCCGAAAGTAGGCATTCATCTTCCGGATTGTCTCGGCATCGAGAGGCTTACCCTGTAGGGTTGAACGAGCCTCTCCATATGCGGAGATGCTTTGGCCACCGGCTTTTGAGGCCATTTTGTGTGACTTGATTTGATTTTGGGCTGTTGCACAGTATGCCAGTAGCCCTGCTTCTGTTTGGTCGTTCCGATGATTCCGTCAAGATGAGCACGTTGGCAGATACTTTGGCAGATACTAGGGGTGAAGAGAAGAGTAGATGGGAAATCTTAAATCAAGGCATGAAATAACTAAGCAACCATAGACTTACACCTGGTGGAAATGAATTCCATATTGGTTGAGTTGCTTCCCTGACAAGTCAATGACGTGTAGTTCACAAACGTACCATAAGCAGCTTATGTGGTACGATGCATGCATGACTGCATTTATCCTGTTTGACATTTCCACTTGTCCAATGGCAATCAACTCCAGGTTTAGAGATGCATGTGGTTTTCCAGGCTCCTTTGGATGAAATGAAGATGTTGAGTTCTCAGGACGTGAAGGTCGACGTCTTGGCGTTGCAAAGTTGACACCTGAGGCCATCAACATTGTATGCGGCTCATCCCAAATTTCATCTCGATCTTTGACTAGTCAGTGCTCTACTCCTTTTCAAGAATATTTTTGGCCTATTATCCCTGGAAAGACTGAATACTCTATCTTTACATGTCTCCTATCATGTATGTGAGTATATATAAAGTGCAGCATTGGAATTGAAACGACAGAGATATGCCACTCAACAACGGAAATTTCCACCCTCTTGAGCTCCAATAAAAAATTATTCCCATATCTGTTTGCTTTCAACAGCTCGAAGAAGCCAGAATTGCATCTCTGGCTCCGCCACCACGCAATCTAAACCCCCCGAGCCTCCAGCACACCCCGCAAGATCTTCTGGAAGTCAAACACATGCTCCGGCAACAACATCGTGTAGTGTCTACCAGGGACTTCATGGAAACCAGTTGTGGCTCGCGAGAAGTCCTGCCACTTACTGAGATGCTCGTTCAGCCATTCTTCCTTGGATGACGCCGCGATTGCCAGTGGAGTGCACCAAAAGACATCAATACTGGCCACGGTTCCCTCCGGGTCGTAGTCGACGGCCATGCTATGCAGAACGTATGCAAGGGAAGCCCATCTTATCAAGCTGGGCTTGGAGAATGAAAGTTCTGCCAGGCGATCCGGATCCGAGCTCCCCATCACTCCGTCGAAGATGTCCTCCCTTGAAAGCCCCTTCAGCTCACCCGCCAGCTCTCTGGATCGCTCCTCCGTCATGAGTCCGAGGAAGTACGCAAGATGGAGGAGGCATTCGCGGTAGTCGAGGTCGCGCATACGCAACTTGATGTGCGGTGGGAGATTGAATGCCCCCATGAACTTGACTTCGTCGCCGTTCTTCTCGAGAAGTTTTCCCACCTCGAATGCTATCATGGCCCCGTAGCAGTACCCGGCTAACGCATATGGTCCGTGGGGCTGCTGCTTTTTGACAGTAGCATAGTAGCTATCGACAGTTTCCTCGATGGTATCAAAGGGGGTTTCGCCTTCATTGAATCCTCTCGCCCGCAAAGCGTGAATCGGCCGATCTTTCATATATTTCGCAAGGTTTAGGAAAACCAGCACTTCACCTGCTCCGGGGTGAACAAGCCAAAGAGGCGCCTTGCTACCCTTGTCTTGCAAAGTGACCAAAGGGCTATACTCCCTCGGCGCCTGGAGCTCATGCAGCACATTGTGCAACTCACGTACCGTTGAGCTTGTCATGACAGCTGTCAGTGGTAGCTCCTGACCCAGATCGATTTTGCTTTCCAGATCTTTCTTCAACTTGATAAGCTCCATGGAAGTGATTCCAACGTCGAAAATGGGGGTTTCCACGCCGAACTCCTCCTCGCCCAGCCCCAGAGATTCAATATAGATTGCGAGAATTTGACGCTCAAGGTCGTTCTGAGGTGGAGTGCGGACAGCTTTATAATACAGCCTCACCATTTCACTGTTGATCTCCTGGAAAGATCGGTAATTGCCTCTCTCATAGCTTGTTTTGATCTTCTGGCGAGATACCTTACCAAGCGCGGATTTCTGAAGAATGGATTCATTCAAGGGAATGATCTCTGGGCGTGAGCCGGTGGCCATCATGACGATCTTGGAAATTGCTTCGGTGGTTCGCACGCGCGTCGCCATATCCTCCGGTCGGTAGGTTGGAAGGTACGCCACACAGACCATTTCAGTGTCCGCGCCGGATGGGAATGAAGAAAAGCTGCAGTTGAAGCTGGGGGTGAGACCTGGGATGTCGGCCCGATCCAGCAAGCTATCGATCTCATAGGGGCTATAATGGATTCCATTGATGATCATGGTCTCCTTCAGTCGACCTGCCAAGTTCAAATATCCAGTGTTCCGATCGATGAAGGCTCGGTCCCCTGTCTTGAACCACCCGTCACTGGTGAATGATTCTGCGGTCGATTGGGCGTCATTGAAATATTCTTTGAACACCGTTCTCCCCTTCAATTCTAGGTTGCCAATTTCTCCTGGTGATAGACAGTCGTTATTGCTCGAATCACCTGTGATCCTCAGTTCAATGCCTGGCATACACGTTCCGACAGAAGCAAATTCCAGCTTGTGGTCAATATCGTATTGCGGACAGTTGGTATTGAAAATCGCACCGGCGCATGTCTCTGTCATACCGAAGCCAGGAACGATGACATTTCTCGGGGCTCCATAGCGGGCAAGGAGCGCCGAAACCTCATCGCATGTCTTCGTTACATTGGCCTCGCCTCCCGAAGCCACATAATCCAGGCAACTGAGATCCCAGTTATGCGAAACACCATTTGCTGCATCGGAGGGAGCTGCTACTCCGGACAAGGTGGCACGAAGCTTCGCCAGGAAGGAGTTCGGGGCAAAGGTTCTGGTGACTCTGTGCCTATCGATGAGGTCTATAAATTTGATTGGGTCGGAAAGCACATCCGTGCTGTGAACATGGACCTGGTCCTTGAGCGCGAACATAGCCTGCAGATGTATCTCGACGAGAGAGGCGGCGTGATCGAGACGAATCCAATTCATGAAGCTATTTCCACTGAGCGTCACAACAGACAGTTTACCGACCAGGACAGCCAGGATCTGCTCATGAGTGAGACATACGGCCTTGGATTTCCCTGTGCTGCCCGAGGTGAGCATCATGACTGCCGTGTCACCCAGTTCAGATCTAGTGAAGTCTAGCAGGGGAATGGCGGCCTTTTGGTCGAGTGAATCCACTGCCAGGGTCTTGATGGATGGCTGCTGGCCAAACTCGGATACTAGGCTGTTGCGAGTCAAGCAGAATGACCCTTTCAGTAGTCTCGACAAGTGATCCAAGTGCGCCGCGCGGAGTGAAGGATCGTGCGGGAGAGTTGTGGAAATGACGGGCACACACCCTGCCAGCATGACCGCCCAAAACCATATAATTGTGTCCCAGTGGGATTCAAAGTGCAGAAGAACCGCGCATCCGGGAGTAAGATCAAAAGCATGAGGGCTTGCACGAAGCGACCTAGAGGCACGTTGCGCGTGTTGAACGAGTTGCTTATAGGAACAGGTTATCGGGGTTTCGGTGTCTCCTAGGGAATAGCATATCAAGTTTCCCCCGTTGTCCTGGTCCGAAACCTCCTGGAGCAGGTGCTGGAGATTTCTGAATCTCATATTCGAAATTGGTTGATGCATGGTGAGCTGATATATTGATTTGGAACTTTGGCTGTGATTAACAGGAGAGTCCAAGTCCCCAGTTCTCGATCACCTGGTGCTATTTGACATCTATGGAGTTCGACGGCAGAGGTCCCCGCGCTTTTAAATCACCTTATACGATCCAGTGGGACCCTTTGTCCAACTTCGATCAAGGCCGTCAATGCAGCGGTAGTCAACGGAAGGCCCGATACACGAGGTGGGAGAACCTATGACTAGGTCTCCCTCAATGTACGCGGTACCATTGTCTGGAAACCACATAGTCTCATATGAGAGGTTGCTCCACGTGTGTGAAACAGTACAAGGCTCTTAGCCAATATGAAAACCCCCAGACCCCGGCAGAAACTGCACAGTTTACACAAATCTGAGTCCTGATCGTAAAGATGACACCTGGAGATGAGGGCCTTGATCGCAAATTTGCCCCAGCGAATTCAATGCGCTCGTGTCCCTCGTGGCTTTTTATGGATGTCAGGAGATGTCAAGACGATAACTAAGAAAGGGATCGTGCGCGGTGAAACCCGTCCATCTATTCAATATCCATGGATGCTCTGTTATAAACGCACTGTCTCGTATATTTCTCTGGGATGGATGTAGCAAAAGTGCTGCCTGATGGTCTTAAAGAAGTTCATATGTTTCCGGGGTAGCCCTAGTCGTTAGACCGTAGCTCTGGGGAGAAGTCACGTTGGAGCCCAAACACATGTATTAGGACTCCCATAGAGTACATCACACAAAATGATTAGTCTTGGATACATCACAGCTCAGGCTTGAAAGTGCCTTGACCTCATTAGCGCCCCCACCGACCGTAGTGAGATCCTCTCTACCCCATGGCATGGAATCAGATTTGATCTTGCTTATCCTCAAAAGTCCTGTAAGCGCGTACCTCTGACTGCGATGACTGTTAGGCCCCAGAATTATCGCTTTCTGACTATATCCTGCTAACAGTACCTATTGAAATGGCTAATTGGCTGCCTGGTCTTCGGATGCGGACTCAATTGCAATGAAGCATCGTGGTGGCACCGAATGTAGCCGCCTCTGGTGAGACCCTCCAGCTTTAGGTCAGCGTGACTAATTTTTACAGAAATCCAAGCAATACACAGACAGTGTTCTATTTGATTGCGAATATATTAGCCAGTAGAAAGAGTCAACCCGCCGCAGGGCAAAAAATCACAGAGGTGTGCCCTTAACAGAGACTTGAGCTTTGCCCCCTCTTTCAGCTGTAGATGGGACATTTTCAGCCGAATCGGTCTTAATATCGTTCCCAGTCTCGGGATATTCTCGATTTCTTTCGCTTTTTCATGTTAGCATGAGACGAACAACCGCAAATAGAAACTTACCCGTTTGGGCCATAGATGTAGCGAATGATGAAAGTCATAGCCACTAAGCACACAGTCATAACTGCCGAAAAGATGTATCCCTTCCCAAACCGAGGGCCTTCCACAGTCGGGTATGTGAAAAGTGGGATCCAAGATGTCCACATAGTGGAGATGGCAGTGGCCAAAACAAGCACAATTGCGCGCTCCTCGACGTTGTCCCGATAAAGCACATTGATCCACCCGTAAAGCACCGAGGATACCGCAACTGCCGAGTATTGCACACTGTAAGCAAACCATTTCGCCCCTTCAGGCACATCCCAGATAGCCAAAATGACCAGCCCGGTAAAGTTGATGCACGAAGCAAGTGTAATAGCCCAGGCGCGGTTCAGCCACAAGTCTGTGCTGACATTGATAAAAAGAACGAAGAAGATACCAAGTGCCGGACTGATTGAGTTGAATTCGTTGAGTTTTGCTGGGGTGTAACGCTGTAGGCTCTTCAACCAAAGCAAGAAGGAGGCTGCGTTGGCGCTGGAATTGAAGAAAAATCCATCCCATATGAGAATCAACCAGAATCGTTTTGTTGTGAAGATGCGTTTGATCAGTCCCCATGAAAACGGGGCGCTTTTTACTTGAGATCCCTGTCTTTCCAGCCGGGCGCGTGCAATATCGAGATCTCGTTGTGAAACAACCAGGCGATTAGGCTTATCGATTGTACCAGGATAGATGAAGTAGCCGATAATTGCCATGGGTATTGTGATGATAGCGTTGATGATGAACAGCCATCGCCATCCAGCCAGTCCATTCACCCCATCGAGGTATTCGAGTGTTGCACTTTGGAGGAGACTGGCGGTGAGAAGGCCTAGAGTAAGACCGACATAAAAGGCACCTCCTCGCCTTCCAATCTCGTTACTCTTATACCACGATCCCAGGACAAAGTGCACACCGGGGAAGTAAGATGCCTATCAGAGTCAGTAAAACAGAAAAGACCTTCGAGCAAGGAGACCTACCTCAAAGATTGCGACCATAAATCGATAGGCCATAATTTCGGAATAACTGGTGGCTCTGTACTGCAGCAGAGTGAAAATGCCCCAAAGAAGATCCAGAGTTGGTACCAGGTAGTGCATCGGCACCCGAGGGAAGAGGTACACAAAAGGCAAAAGGGCAACGACATTGCCCACGGTGAATATGGTCTGGAAATGAACTAACTCATTTCCATTGAAACCAAGCTCATCGGCCATTCCTGATACATATGCATTGTCTGATAGTGCAATTAGTGACAAATGCCTTTTTGTAGCAGGCTAGCCCCCGTGGTATTGACTTACTGATATTTCCTTGGTCGATATATTTGATCCAGTAAACAATGAATGCATAGGGGACAATCAAAAGATCCAGCTTCAATATCAACTTTCTTTCCTCTGGGGTGTCGTCCGGGGAATACCAATGGTACCACTTCCGGGGCGCAGGGGCTGCCTCTGGTATGGCCATGATTCACGGCAAAATTGCCGAAGTGCCTAAAAAAAGTCTTTTTCTTGTAAACGATGACATTGTATAGATTTAAGCCTATCTATATGTTCATCTATCTATCTCTTTTGAGGGTGAATGTTGCAATTTTGGCTGTCGTTAACACCACCGTAGGCCTTTGGAGCTAAAATGATGCCATTGGAAAACCCTCCGGATCAATCAAATACGAGAACACAGTGACCGTTATCTATGGTTGAAGCTTAAAATCCTCCAAGACACTCAAATAAATAAGGATAATATGAAAACACAGGTGTAATATACAAATATAGGAAATGAGTCCTAGCGAGAGCTGGAAATGTGGCGGCCTGAGGTGTCCAATATCTAGCCCCCCCCCCTCTCTCTCTCTCCCCCTCCCTCTCTCTCTCTTTCAAACATTGAATTGCTTTCGAGACTCCGAGTTCCCAAAAAAATTAACCTAGATGCGAGAGAACGGTTTATCGGTGCGATCAACATCAATCCCAAATTTAACCCGCTTAGCATCTGCCCCATTCCTAGAAATACTAGAAGCACCAGACTCGCCGTGGCTCCTTGGTTGCTCTATCCCACCAATCCATGGGCCTTGGGGTTGGTATTTCCCATCGACCAGACCTTCTGTGTCATGGGATCGTCGGCCTCGGTCTTGCGACTTTGGAAGCCTCTCAGTTACCAAATGTGGGCGAACACAAACGCGTTACCTCCGTCGTTGAGAAGCAAAACGAGATGATCGAGATTGGTAAGGGCGGAAGTGTCTGGCTGGCAGTCGACTCAAAGAGCGCAGTCATCCTTCATCATGTCGGGTGAGGCGACCACGGGGCCGAAATGGAAGTCTGCAGTGTCCAGCTTGGCCGAAGGCCTGGCGCAGGAACTGGTCCCCACATTTGCGCCTCGCCTGCCAGCATGTATGAATTGTCCCATACCGCCACGAAAGGTATGCCGTACATGTTGCAAAGCACGGGCCCGCCGGCTGGCAGGTGGCTGGTGCGGATCTCCCCGTTGTTCCCGAAGTCCTTTGGCCAGGCCATCGACTTGAGGTTGATCGAACTGTGGGTCTTTCGATCTGTGGCACCCAGATTTCGGCTGGCATCGTAGAATGGCCTCTGCGGTCCGCAGTCTGTTGTAACCGGGGGAGCGACTCAATCTCCATGTGCTGCCCACATGTTTATCTCTGGCGACGTTTTTTTTCCTCCTCGGTCGTTAGAAGTTATGCCGGCATTCGAAGGATAGACAGAGCTGTCCGTAGTCGGTTGTAAGAGGGGGAGCTGTTTGCATACAGCTCAATTCCGTTCCGCATTTGAACGAGGACCTGCATCACCTGTCCTTGTCCTTGTTCTAGCTGCGAATCTTCAAATTCCGAGGGAAGGAACGGAGGGTAGAGACCTCCGTCTTGTGGAGGTTGGATGACGAGGAGTGCCCGGATAGCCTCCAGGCACGGCCACGTCACTAAGAACCTTTGAACTTGGACAATGTTATCGTATCCAAGATATGCAGCGAGGGTCCGCTCGTATGCCTGTAGTAGCGTAATCATTAGAATGAGCTGAATGAATTGTTGATTTAAGTGTGGATTTCTTACCACGATGGCCGGGGCAACTGTTACTTGGTATGACATTTTGGGCAGTCGATTTCCGCATGCGCTGTGCTGGTGCTTTGGAGAAGTTCAGAAGGATGTCCAAAGGGATGTCCTAAGAAAACAGATTTAAGAGTCAGTTTTGAAGAGGTTGGCTTTGTCAAAAAGATGGGGTATAGGGTTGAGGTACTGACTTCGGATGGTAAGTGAGACGTTCAGGTGATAGATCCTTTGGGTAAATTTTGAGACCAGTGAGGCTGATCCCAAAGATAAAGTGGTTTTTTGTTCAGAAGAGTTAGGGAAGAAGTGAGGAAGTGAGGAAGTGAGGAAGCGACCCCCAGGTGTTGGCTAGGGCTGCAATACGCTCAATCATTTTATCCGAGTCTTCAAACATTTCAGGTAATGGGACACCATTCAGACCCTCTGAGAGGGTTGTCGTGAAAGCTTTGACTCTATATCTCGCATTTGTGCCAGTGAAGAATAAATAGTTGCTGAAGTTTCCGAAAAGGGGGAATGAACGGGCATTTGTCACAAAAGCTGTCCTCAAGTGCTGGCAGAGCCTTCGACTACCGGGGGGTGTCAGGGTCAATCAGCAGTAAAGGAAGCTGTAGTCTTGTATCGACCTTTACCTCTTCGATGGTAGCGTTGCAGTTGATCCACTTACAATTGTTGCAGGTTATATTCTGATGCCAGTTGTCGCTGGATTGGTAAAATCAAAGTTAAACCGAATGAGGCTTCCAACGGGCCTATGATTTTCTATAATAAGCTTATAGACCCGAACATACGTTTGAAACGGTTAAACAGCCAGATGGCTACGTGTTGGAAGACGCAGTATTGTTGAGACAAAATATTTATCCCGGTGACTCCGAAAACAGTGAATCCGTATTAGTACCTCGATTTACGCACTCCGTCCTTCACATCAACATCAATTTTCCGCGAATCCCTAAAGTGAGGCCCGTAATTTGGAATCATTGTCGTCAAAAATCGATTGAGGGACTGTGTCATACACAAATTCTTTGGGAATGGCTGGCTCGATGAGACCAGACATGAATAAATTGATGTTTGGCAGGCTGTTACTTGCGATAAGAGTGTAAAAATTGCCACAGTTCCAGATCATATGACAGTGACGGAAGTAAGGCCGGATTGCCTTCGCCAAGTCAACGAGCATGACCTCGTTCGGGTTCATGGATGTGAGGACCTCTTTCCCCTTCGCTAGGACAGCCTCGCGGCTGAAATAGCGGGTTTTGTACCCGTAGTCCTTTTGCAACTCTCGTCGCTGGTATTCCGCTTCGTCTGGGTGTCTGCATTTTTCAAGGAAAAGGAATAAACCGTTCTCCTTCAGATGTTGTGATACAAATTTAATTTGATCGAATCGGTTCGCCGAGTACATCTGGAAGGTCGTGTCCTCAAGAATGATATCAAAGCCGGCAGTGAATTTTTGCAGATCTTGACGAGAAGAGATCAGATCTTTAGTGAGATGATGGAAAGGGCCAACGAAGAATGAAGCATTTGGAGGATCTCCGTGGGCAAGGAAGGCTTGATGGTTTTCAACGGTCGGGCTACAGGCAAGACTGTGAATGCGCCCATTTGCTAGCTCCGCAAGTATCCGGGCCATGGTGCCTTCGGCGCTTCCCAATGTATAGAGATTGAGTGACTCGCTTTTCTTTTCAGTGTACTGAAGGATCGCATGGCCAAGTCTGCAGTCGTCCTCCAGCCGATAGGGAATGCTACCATAGTAGTGTTGATCGAAGGGCCCTCCCCTCTGCGCGAAAAGATCAATGACTTGGCCCATCGGCTCATCTGCAACTAGCAATCGTCTGTCTGCCTGTATTTTCTTGATGGGCACGTTCGTCCGGCCAGCAGCAGTGGAGGAAAAGAAGTTGGCCAAATTGGTCAAGCGGGGAGCGCTTTCGCATTCCTCAATGAATGAGGTAGTAGCCTTGGTCATGCCTGCGGATGAGAAAGAAAATTATGAAAGTATGATGAATTCAACCAATAGCTTGAATAATCCGGGGAAGTTCTCAGCAACAGCAGATTTTTCTAATATACTTACCCTTTTTAATCTGATGACAAGGTTTCAAATGGCTTGAGCTGGAGGGGTATGTAAAAAACCTCTGCAATATGGAAGTACATTTTGAATTGACCAAGCGGGTGCCTCCATTCATGATGCGCTGAAAATCCTTGCTCGTTCCAGCGTCTAGTCCGTTGGTCTTGAGTGGCGATCCAATAACTGGCGCTCCATGTTGCCTCTAGCCAGCCCAGCCCCTGCATGGATGAGTATCCCGACGCATACTCCGTACCCTGAGATGCACCTGTGAAGACTGTAACACATTTCTGCGCGGGATTTGTAGGCGACTAGTCCATAATTCGAGTTGAGGGGTGTCGATCCTTCAGCTGGTCCCACTAGCTCCCTGACCGCCGGTTTCGATCGAACTCCTCCGATCAAAATCGGGAGATCTTCTTCTTCACACCCGCACGGACCCAGATCGGATGTTGGGGGATACGTAGCGCAAACCATTGTATTTACCAAATCCCCCTATTATTCACTATATACTCCGTACTGCCTGGATAAGATAAATATGGAGCATTTAAAAATGGTTCAAGAGCAGCTAACTGGACGTGCGGAAAGTCTATATTTAATCAGGCAAATTTACGCGGGGGTTGAGGACTCAACATGAATGAAAAGCTAACTACTGTACGATCCTGCATCACTAGTCGTTAGTGCGTATGTAGGCACAGAATTGAGTTCAACCGCATCCAAGCTTCTGATTGGTGAATGAAGATGAAATATGCTCCATCTACTCCGTAGCCCGCCGGGCTGCATACAATATGCAGAAATCACAGTGCGTTTCGCTGTACGACGTGAAATATGTTCTGGCCCACAGTTGAACCTTGGAATAGGTCGACCATGCATAACAATACGTAATTATTCATTCTGATTGATCTGGGGAATTACCCAAAGCTCCCGAGGTCCAGCCTAATATCATTCAAACATATATTGTGTGCTCTAATTTGATTTATACCTCCCGCTTTTCAAGGTTTCCGGTTTCTCCATTGCCATTGCCAGATTGATATTGAATATCAGCTGCATCGTTCTCGATTTTCATCAGCTCCCACGCCTTGAGCTTATACCTGAAAATGGCCAAGACCTTCATCACGAAGCTTCAATCCCCCGTGAAACGCGACTTGGTGCTTCCAACAGACTCCGACCCATCACCAAGCACAAATCCACCCATCATCAACGATGTATTGAAAGTGCGTCTCAAGGTGTTCGTTGATGGTGAAAACACCGACCCCGCCGACGAGATCGACGAGGACGAATCCCGCAGCTGGCATTGGGTTACCTATGACAATGAGGACCCCCAAAACCCGGTGCCAGTAGCAACCATACGATTGATTCCACCCCCGCAAGTTCCGTACAAAAGTCTGCTCGATTCCGAGCGAGCACGCAAGGCAGAATGGCCGAAATACGATATGTTCAACGAGCCTTCTATCCGACTCGGACGGCTAGCGTGCTTGGAGGAGTATCGAGGACATGGCTTGGGGTCGAGCATAATTCAGCTAGCTTTCAAGTGGGCGCGTGAACATCCGGCTGAGATCAATGAGGCCTTGGTGCAGAATTTGCAGGAGGTTGGTGGCGATATGCGCACTATGCATGGAGGAAAGTGGACTGGATTGGTGCTTGCACATGCGCAAGCACATCGGGAAGCGATGTATGCGCGGCTCGGGTTCGTCACTTATGCGCAGTTGGGAGTTTGGGAGGGATATGAACATGCTGGGATGTCACTGCGACTTGATGTAAAGAGAGAAACACACCTTTAGATGCATTCAACTATATGGACCAGTTTAAGCTCGCGAATATGCTAATTCTACTTTTTGCAATTCGAATTGGGTATACTAATCTGTTGCAAAATGATCGCTAGCCTAAAATTACTCAACGTGCGTGATTATGGGTCTATTCCGTCGTTTCCTATGTTGAAAGATTCGTTCGTTTATGATAATATGTGGAGCATGTGGCTCTACACCCTGTATTACATATCAGATATGTGCATTTTCCGGTTTTGCCCCCTAAGAGAGGTCCGTGTTGATCTCAGTTCAGCTCCCCACTCCTCTTCCCAGCATCCGCGGCATCTGGGAATTGGAGAATTGCGGTATTTTCCCCCTCGGTTGTAACATACGTCTAATTGACCCCATTCAACACACATCTGTATGATCGAATCAGATCCACTTATCTATTCTCGTGGTCTGTTCTCAAACCTTGTGATGTGGCACGGCAGTCCGATTGTAGTTAGTCAAAGGCAGGCGTGGGCTTTCGGGACTTTTTCAATTCGATACAGTCTCAGGCACGGAGTGCATATGTACGTACTAGGTAGGCTGGGTTTCGCATGTAGATCTGAAGTGGGCCTGGCAAGATTGAAGTAGAATCAAAGAGAATGAAGCGGTGAAAAACATTTCGAATGTATAATATCTGTAAAAAGAAAAGCGGGCAGTCGTTCATAAGAAACGCTTTCTTGGTCCATTTATTGTCTCAGACAAGTTGTTCGATCATCCACCAATATCTAGTCATTTCACCACCCCAAAACTCATGATTTTGGTTCCCTGAAAGGGTGTCGGGAGAAATGATATACATTATTTTGCTCGCCGTCTGTTTTCTCGCTTACTACTTTGTTTTCTACCCTCTCTTTTTCTCCCCGTTGGCGAAAGTTCCAAGCGCAAATCCACTGGCACCTCTGACAAGTCTCTGGATCCAATGGCAACGTTTTCAAGGTCGAGAAGTCCCGACTTTTGAGTCTGCATTCCAAAGAAAAGGCCCAATTGTCCGAATTGGCCCCAATGAGATTGCTTTGAATACAATTGACGCGGTAAGGACAGTCCACGGGTATGGCCGCAATAACAATACCAAGCCTGCCTGGTACAGCGTCTTTCAACATCTAGAGTAAGAGCACACAAACTATTCGCAATGAATTGTCATAAATAACTTTGATTATCTCCTACAGCTCTCTCAATTCCTTCTCCTCTCTGACTGGAGATCACAACGTTCGACGACACCGCATCAGCAGTGTCTATACCAAGCCATTTGTTCAGGGATCGGAGCATGTCCAGCGATTGCTCGGTGAGGTTCTCCAAGGACGTCTTATTCCCTTGCTTGACGCTCATGCACAAAATAATCAGCCAGTCGAGGTCCTGACGACCGGGTTTGCATACAGTTTGGACTTTGTGTCGGCTTGGCTCTTTGGGTGTCCCCAAGGCACCAACTTCCTGGCAGACATCAAATCCCGTGACGAGTGGCTTGAAATGTATGCGAATGTCTACTCAGGCCCAATGTTCTGGCTTCAGGAGTTTCCCAACGCCACTTCCTGGTTGTCAAAAATTGGCATCAACGTTGTGCCCAAAACCTACTTCCAGCACTGCCAAAAGTTCGACTCCTGGATTGTTCCAAGAGTGCAAGCCTGTGAAAGACGTCTTTCGGGGGTCAATGAATCGGACTCCAAGAACCATGCCGTAGTCTACTCCCAGCTGAGGTCAGTCATGGCATCGGAACATGCGTCCCAGTCCGCGGAAAAGTTTTCTCCATCCGAGAGTCAGATTCGTGAGCTTGGAAGCGAGTGTTTGGATCATATGGTGGCCACTCGGGATACATTCGGTTTGTCTCCATATCTAATTCCAAGAAGAAAATCGTACTGATCAGTGTCCCCAGGGGTCGTTTTGTCATACATTTTGCTTTTTATTTCTCGTCATCCCGCCGAACAGAACAGACTGCGCGAGGAGCTGAATTCGGCTCGGCAAAGCGCACAAGATTCGGACCAAGAATTTCTCTCCGCATCCACTCTCGAGGCTCTTCCTTTCTTAAATGCTGTCTTGAAAGAATCCATTCGTCTCCGCGGCAATGTTCCCACATCCAACCCCCGTATTGTATCGTCAACGGCACCAGTCCAACTGGGACCCTACAGCAATATTTCGGATGTCCGGGTCAGTGCCATAGCCTGGTGTCTGCACCGAAATGAGCAAATCTTTCCTGACCCGGAGAGCTGGGTGCCTGATCGATGGATGGTGAATCCTTCAACCAAAATGGACGCCACGGAACAGGATAAGTGGTTTTGGGCATTTGGCAGTGGCAGCCGTCGCTGTCTTGGACAGAATCTCGCAATGGAAGGTATGTATATTGGCTTGATTTTCTACCTTGCTCTTTAAGTTTCGATTTCTAACTGCAAAAAGTGCTGCGATTCACGGTGGCAACGATTTACACCGAATTCGAAACACAAATTTATGATGAGTCCCAATTCATCAACGAGGATAGATTTGTGACTGGTAAGGCAGGAGAAAGACTGGACTTGGTATTCAAACGTGTTACCAGTACAGCCTGATATCTCTGACATTGGACTTTGTCGGAAAACAAGAGAATTCTAAGCCATGGGGACGAAGAGGCCGAGAGGAAAAAATTAGCATAGAATCTCATTGAAGCTACAAGGGAATTTAACTACAGATAAAGCTCTTTTAAGACCCTATTTTATTGGAAAGTTTTCGAATATGTGGACTCGTTACAGGAAGGCCTCCATCTGCTAATAACCAGGAACCAAGATCGGTGAAATACGATTCAAACTCGCAGAGCCCAATTGACAACTGCATAGTCGTATTTTTCTAGCGTAGCAGGTGCGAGCTCATGGTAGCAGATAGTATTATCTTTTCTTCCTTCTGTTGTTCCAGACGAAGACTATGCAATCTTGTTATGTCAGTTGTATGACTCTTCAGGTCTATAAATATAATAGTTGGTTTCTATGATATGCGCCATGTCGTGACGTATCGCAGCATACAAAAAGGGGATTGTTACAAAAACACCCCCCCCAACCTATTTAGGAATTCAGACACCTGACTCCCCAGGCATCTACATTTTTGCCTGTTTTGCCCCATAGAGAGTTTGGAAGGAGAGAGAGGTGGCTGTCTATCTACAGACCAGGGACCACCTCTCAACGACTCATGAAAAGTTTATCCAGAAAATCAAAATATATCATTAATATATCATCGATTATTGATTATTGATTGATTGATTGAAAAAAAAATAAAACTTACTAACTAATAATCTGATAATAACTAAAATAGCAAAACAAAAAAAGACAAAGAAAGACAGACAAAAACATACAACAGTGAGGATTCGCTGGTGGTCACCCATCCAACTACTAACTCACCGGCGTGTGGCTTAAGTACGGCTGAGCGGACGGGAAGCCCTGTTCTCCACACCCTGTGGTCGTATGTGCCTGTTAGTTCACCCGAACAAAATATGTAGAGACACACATTTGATAATATAGAGCTGCTTCAGAGTCATGCAACAGTGGGAGACAAATGTGAGTGCGCTATAGACAGGGTGAGAATCGGGGTGAGAATCGGCTGAGGCTGGCGGATACAAATATTGCAAATCAATGCCGAGACCATCCCAACCCCCACAAGCGCCCAGCTTCAATTCCTTCTCTACCCTGAGTGTATCCTTCCAACCGCAATATCCGTACACTTAAGCAGAATTGACTCTCGCCTCCTTCAAAGTCATTCTTCTTTTCTTACTTTTGGTACCAGGTCATGCACCACCACGATTTCCCGAATTTCAGCAACGTGCGGCATGTCCACTACTACATTTACCCCGAAAACGGGGTCTGAATTGCCCCAACATGGTCTCGAGTGGGTGGAAGAAACATTCGGCCTTGAGCCACGATGGACCGTTGAACCTGAAATTGAAGGGATCAAGCAGACAGTGCAGTCATTCCGGCCATCCAGCACGATCGAGGTGGCTTTCCTCGCGCAGGGTGCATTCAACAAGCTCTATGACGTTAAGATAGACGACGAGTTATTCGTCATACGAATCGCGTTGCCTGTCGATCCGTGTCACAAAATCATGAGTGAAGTGGCAACAATGGATTGGATACAACGTACCACCAGTCTTCCAGTCCCTAGAGTCATAACCTATCAATCCTCCTGAGACAACGCGATTAGATTTGAATGGATTCTCATGACCAGAATGCCTGGAAAGCCTTTGGGTGAAGTCTGGAGGTCCCTTTCTGTTCCCTTCGACGTGAAATCCCGCCTGGTCAAGGAGTTGGCAGCAAGCTCGGCCTGCCTTTTCCAAAACCAGCTGCAAGGAATCGGAAATATCTACAAGAAATTATCTGCCCCTGATCAGTGGCAATCTACCCAGCAAATACATCATGACGAAAGTCCCGGTCCGGCAAAAACATCCAACTCAGCTGAGAGCGTACCCTCCTTAGATTCTGGGGCAGTAATAGAAGTGGAAGTGGAATCTGTCTCCAATCTTTGCCGCAGCAATTCTTATGATGTGGGTCAAATTGTCTCCATGCAGTTCTTCTGGGGCTCTCATATCCACCAGAATGTTTACCGAGGCCCATTTCGCTCAAGTAAAGATTGGCTATTAGCTCGTCTTACCCTGAACAAAAATGACTGTCAGTCCACTCTGGAGCAACATTCAGCTAGGGATGCCGAAGAACTTGATAGCGACGATGAATACGAAGTGGAAGACGCCGCAAGCACATTAAGAATAATCGAAAAGCTCAAATCATTCCTTCCTCTGTTCTTTTCAACAACTGGTGATTCGGAATTGTCGGAAACGTCAGTCATATCACATGATGACCTCTCGCGACATAATATCCTCGTTGATGAGAGCGGAAATTTAAGTGGGGTTCTAGACTGGGAGTGTGTTTCAGCATTACCTTTATGGAAGAGCTGTTATTATCCTACATTTCTACAGGAGCCGCCCCGTCGATCAGAGCCTGATCGTAGCCGCTACGGTGGTGGACCTTATGATCCTACCAATGGCGAGCCTTCTGATCTCTATCTTGAACATCTTTGGGAATATCAGGCCACTCTCTTACGAGATGTTTTTATTGATGAGATGAAGCGTCTGGACGCAGAATGGGTGATAGTCTTCAACGAGAGCGTCAACAAACGAGACTTCGAGATCGCGGTTCACAATTGCGATAATGACTTTGTGATAGGTCATATTGATGCATGGCTCGATGACCTTACCACTAGTGGCTTAGAGGGTTTACGCAGTCTGCGTGATAGAATTGATGAAGATTGATCGCTCATCAGGCAGCTTCGACACCTACGCCAAAATTTTCAAAAACTGTTGGTTGGCGATCTTCGTGATATACCATTATGGCGCATGCTAATTCCTCATAGGGCGTTCATCCTTACGAGAAAGAGGCAAGGCCCTTTTGAAAGGAGACGAATACGGCAAAGAGTTGGAGGATGCATTGACCAGAGACATTGAGGGAAAGGTGGTTGCTTTCGACAATGCGACCGATTTGTGCTTCAAGTCGGAAAGCCATGATACACACAAAATGATGACCCAGCTGCGCAACATGACTCTATATAAGGATGCGGAGGAGCGAAAACGCGTCACTTCTGCCATCTCTCTGGACCAACTTCGTCAGGTGCTTCAGGAATCCCTTGAAGCATGTAAGCATATGTGCTCATTTCCCACACATGAGCCTATTTCTAAGTGTCATTTGAGGTTTGAAACAAACGCATCTCAGCCAGGGGATCTTTCTGGCCCAGATTCAGCCTCACACCTTGCTCCAACCAGTCAATCTACATCAACTACTTATGGCACTCAATCTACCGCTTGCTCCAAGTGGTTCCAATCTTGAAGGGCGTGTGATTGATGAAATTGTCAAAGAGAGGGATTCAATCTCCCAGCACGATGGCGTCCTCGACAGAAACACACAGCGTGTGATATCCACCGTTACTCTCAACTCTCGGTTCCGAAATTGGCTGCAAGCCACCTATTCTCAAATACTTGTGGTGTCTGACATAGATTCCGAGGAGACTTATCGTGAAGACTCGCTTCCACCTTTGACGTACCTCTGCACCCTTCTCATCAAATACATCTCACCGTTGCCCGTGGTCCAGCCAATATGCTTCTTTTGCCAACTGCACATGGATTTCAAAGACAATATGCGAGGTTCATTGGGTATGATGAGATCACTCATAGGCCAGCTTGCTCTATGTCTCTCAGAATCAGGGTCGCTGGATCTCCATCTTGTAACGCAGGATCTGCTTCATTCCGTTTCCATGCAGGATCTGAGCGCACTATGCGTCCTCTTTGAGCGCTTGCTGCGTGCCCAGAGTACCGGTGTCGTCACATGCATGATTGACGGGATCGACTCCTTCGAGAATGCACTCAATAGAGACGGAATTTCTCAGGTTATGACATACTTGAACAACCTTGTCTCTCAAATGCAGTGCGCGCCGACGGGACCCATTCTCAAACTTTTGATCACAAACCATGTTGGGGATTTTGATTTTGCTCGGAACATCCCCAATCGTATTGAATTGCCTATATGCAAGGATGCATTGCTAGAGGGATTTGATTCTCATGAGTTTGAAGACTTTATGTGATGGGGATTCTAAAATGAGCCTGAGGGCTCAGGCACTATTGTTGCCTGAGACCCGATACTCCCTTCCAGACTCCAACTTCCCCCTTCTCTCTCACTCCTTTCCTTCTTCTTCTTTCTCCATTTCCAATATTTCTGTGCCTTTTATGCAGGAGCAATAAAGTCATCCTTCATTGATTTGCCATGCATCATATGTATCTTCAATCGGTGCCTGGATAGGCTGATCATGGTGTTGATGGAGCTATCTGCCCAGGTGCACATGTGCCCAGCCATTTATTTCTGGTTTCTACCGAGCCTACCGCCAAAATGTCTGCCTTATACCAGCACCGCCCTCCACAGGAGCAGTGAAGTGGGGGCGCTGGGTGAAATTGAGGCTGGGGACAATGCACGCTAGCGCTAGCGTCGGCGCCTACGTGCCATACTTGCGTGGGTAACCAGCATCTCAACGCCCGGGTGAAGATATTCTGCTGCAGACGGCTTTCAAATATTTCCGCCTGGCTATTTCTGGCGCGTAGTCAAACGCTAGACGGCATATATGGGCTCCTGGCAAATACTAGCTCCACATAACCGGTATAACAGCCCCTCGTATGTCTCGATCGCATTCATTTGAGTTTATCAGAGCGACCTGAGCAACTTGATTTCTGATGAACAATACTTTAACCTCGGGGGGCTGGGTTCAGGAGCCAGACGGGCGAGGGACGTGGAGTATTCTCTGCACTTGCATTCTCACGATTATTCTCTGTTGTTGGACGTCGGTGGCCCCAAACCTGCCCGCCAAATCTGATGGCGAGTTTAGAAGATGGAGATACAAATTCGATCTTGCCTGTGTTGCCTTACTCGGATCGGAGTTCATTTTGATGGTAGCCTTGGGGCAATGGTCTTCCGCCCGCCGATCAGTGAAGGTTCGTGATGCTATGCTCGCCAGTTGACCGACCCCAAACCTGACAGAGCAGGATTTTCATAATGCCGGATACATGGAGTGGTCTATCAAGCATGCCTGGTTTGCCGACATGGGTGGGTTTTTGGTGGTTTGTCCCGGTGAGGACTTGCCTTCGTTTCCCGTAGACGCGAAGCAGCTCTGTTCTTTGGTCAAGGATGGATATCTCCCATATCCAGTGCTGGAAGAGGATGAGATTGACGATAAGAGCAAATCAAGTGGTCTAGCCAAGTGAGTCCACGGCTGAGTGGCCCTGACACTTCCGTCTTTACAATGTACTTACTGAAGTAGGTTGTTCACAATAGCACAGGCCTGTTGGTTTACCTTCAACACTATCTTTCGCTTCGCTCAGGGTCTGGCGGTCACCACTCTTGAAGTCACTACTCTCTCATTTATTCTCGTCTTTCTGGTTACCTCTTTTTGTTGGTACCGCAAACCCATGGACGTGAACCGACCCATCACCCTGGAGCTCACTGCTCCCATCGCCACGATTCGAAGAAAGCACGATCAAGACCCAGGATCTCGGTGGTATGAAACACCCCTCGAGTTTCTCTCTCGCGATGAATGGTTCATCTCACGATTTTGGAAATACTATATTCAAATTCTTCACTATATGCACATACCTCTCTTCGTCCGACCTGAACGAAGACCATACGACCGCATTCCCAGTCACTATGGACCGAATGTGGACTTTAGGGCCGAGATCATCTGCGCCCCGACAGTTCTGCTATTCAGCTCCATCTTCCTCATCGCGTGGAACGAGCATTTTCCCACGACGGCCGAACAGGTCCTCTGGCGATTTGCAAGTGCAAGCATGGTAGCGTTTACCCTGTTTGGGGGTCTCGCTGCCCTATATTTTCACAAAACCATGTTCAAAGCAGATTCAGCGCCGCAGAAGACACAAGCCATACCAGGCAAAAACGGACTCTCTTGGATTCGTCGCACTCTGTCGAAATTGAAGAATATTGACCCGGAGCGAGATCCTGCCTTGGAAATTCCCCTTCGTGCGCTGATTCCAATTTCCCTGGTCTGTGTTCTCTATGCCGTGGGTCGAGCATTTATCTTGACAGAAGATTTGATTGGATTGAGAAGTTTGCCAAAGAGCGCGTTCGACACGGTTTCGTGGTCCAAGTACATACCGCACTGGTAGTCTGACAAAACCGAGGAACTCTATAAACTAGACTATGACAGTCTTCAGATAATGTAAGTTGACACTTAAGTCTAGCCAGAAAATTACCCAGTCATTGGAATGTAATTCTTTGTTCTCGTTCTCGACACTATAATTTGCGAGGACTCTTTGATGGTGGCTATTTTTGGCTATGCAACAATACCAAAAGTCCGGCTTTGTTCACAAAGAATCTTGATTTAGCATCCAGATTCAATCCAAACTTCGAGTCTATCTCTTTATCTACTAGAGATTCTCTTGAGATATTCACCCTGGTGACGCATTATTTATACTTTCCTTTGGCCGGCTGGAAAATGATTTGTACGGAAGGGATAGCCAGAAAATATCATATCACTTCCAAGGAAAATTTTAATCATTTGATCATATAGCCCTCGCAGAAGAACGACCGCTCGCTTCACCATGGGTATTTTCAAGAGTCTCACGTATGGAATCCATCAAGCACTCGGTAAGAAACGACAACGATGGATCGAAGACCCAACAGCACCAGGCTGTCCGGCCATGCCATCAAAGCTATCGTGGCAAGATTTAATCGGTTTCCATAACGATCCGACCGAGCCAGAACCCGAACCCGTTCTATACGACGCGCTTGAAGACCACCTCGACGAGGTCCAAATCCAAGAGCTGGACGAAGGTTGGTGGGCAAGAATTTGTATTGAGCAGCTAGGCCCAGAAGCTGATCCCACGAGCGGCAAGAAACCCAAACTGAATATCTGGAAAGGGCAAGTTGCACCTGGTATACTAATGATCGAAGAAATCAAACGAACGTGCGGACCCTACTGTTCGGAAATTAGTGCGGCGGCGTATGCAACCATGTATCAGATCTACACGCTGAAGTCTATTTACCTTCTCGACGTTCAAAATCAGGATACTCGGGATTTTATGCAAAAATATCTTTATACTGCGCAAAATGGCCTTGAATGGTACGATGAGAAGGAGTGCGATTGGCATCCAGGAAGCCCAGAGTTCGAAGCGTTGTTAGGTACAAAGCTCGGAGGGTTGGTGGTCAATTTGATTTTGGGTTCCCTCGAGCGTGGAACGCGTCGCGTATCTAAGATCAGAACCTTTTTTAACTGGGGTGACCTGCATATGCAGTTCGTGATTCAGGATATTCCCAAAAATACAATGTACGAGTCAGTTAAACCGGACCAGGAAGATTCTGGTCGGAAAAGAAAGCGTTCATCTTCTCCAATTACTGACGATGGCTATACGGACCCTGTTCAAAGACCGCACAAACGCCGCTGCTTTGATAACTGACCATTGATTGATTTGAAACCCCGTCGGGGCGCAGGGCTTCCAATACTTGCCTCTCTGGTCATTCCTTGTTTCAATCCGACTTCTGACTTGGTTTACTCCCTTTTGTTTTCAACTTCTTTTAGCTCCATGTGTATTTCCAAAATAGAAAGTTTTATTGATACATTCCTCAATATTATCAGAAGACGTTACCCTTCGTCTGGGTCATCTCCTTCACATTCAAGTTCTTCATCATACCAACCCAAATGAACCCAAGAACCATAAATCCAGTGCCAGCAGCGAGCATGATCGGCTGAGCATAGCCATATGCTTCGATGATTGCATTGCGGATCGGACTACCCACAGGGTAGCTGAGTTGCACTGGCAGACTTGCGTAGATAAGTGATAAATCGGACAATGCCTCTTCCGGAAGGGTCTGCTGGAGCTTTGACATAAAGGTGTTCGTCCAGATAGCTCCGCAGATGGCGCTGCCGATGGATCCACCAATACTGCCCATCACAAAGAGCAAAGCAAGTGCTGCAGCGACATGCTGGTGATCAACGGATGCAAGAACCGCAAGCTGTACGCAGAGAATGAAGATGCCGCCTGGGACGGAGAAGAAGATCTCACACATGACAATGTAGCCGATGTATCCCCCGGGGGTACGGAAGTGGATCATGAGACCCAGTCCGAAGATGTAGAGCGGCACACAGATCCAGAGAATCCACTTGAATCGTCCGGTTACCCGGATCAGCCAGCCAGTGACGAATAGGAAGACGAACGAAACAACGCTGAACGTGTTTCCCACGTATCCCGCGGTGGCAACATCCAAGTGGTACACCACCTGCAAAAATGACGACAGGTAACTCCCATAGCAGTAGTAAGAAACTTGATATGTCATGTTCAACAGGCATGCACCCAAAATGGTTCGGTCTGTGAGAAATTTGTAGTCCAAGAATGGAACCGGGGCGAGATAGGTTTCGTAGAAGCCGAAGGAGATTAAGAGAACGAGACCAACAACAAGCATCGCGATGATGTAGCCTGTTTGCCAACCGTTGGGCGCAGTGCTAGCCAGCGTGAACGGTAGCAGAAACACGACCATGCCACCAGCGAAGAGGAAAACACCCACCACTGTTTATTCGAATGGCACGAGGTTAGCGATTCGTAATATGCCTCAAAAGTGGTTGAGACTAGTTACTCACAATCGAATTCCTTGATAACCCACCAGATTGATTCCAAGTTGAATCTATACTTTGTTCTTTCTCTGGTGATGGTTCCCTGTTTTTCTGCTCGGCGCAGATTGTAGGTCAGGAGGGCATAGAGAGGTAATGCGAATGCCGGCAAGACAATTGCCCACATCCCGTACCCCCATCGCCAGTTGACATGGACAAGGAATTCTGCAGCAGCCTTTGATCCAGCAAAAGCCGAGATCAACGCCGGGGATGAGGTGAAAGCAAAAGCGAGACCACGATTTCTCAGGTTCGTCACGTCTGCTGCAAGTACGTCCCAGCTGTAGGCAAGTCCTCCGAATCCAACAGAGTAGAATACCTGTTAAGGGTTAGCTTTGGGGGTCAGAATTGAGGTACGGTGACTGACTTCTCCCGCGCAGTACGTAGGAAGGTTGTGTGATGAAGCCAGCAGGACGATTCCCAATATGCACATGGCAACCATCAGAAGGAATCCCTCTGCTCGACCCCATAAATCCAATGCTTTGGCCATGGGAATGTACACTGCCCCTGCCATGGCGGATGACACGATGTTGATGACGGTTAAAAGGGAGTGGCCGGCGAAAGAGCTCGTAGCGTATGCGGTTAAACTGTATACCACGGAAGATCTCATATTGTTGACCAGGGTAAGAAGCCAGATACTGCGAGAAAGGTCAGATAGAGAACTCAGTCATCAACTTGTGTATGATAGCAGTAGCCGTACAATATCAAAACCATGAACATGGAGCTCCTCCCCCAGGTCAAAGTCACCGCCTCGATCTTCTGCACACCAGCTTGGGCATTTTCGGTCGGCTTATTGTCATCTTTGTCGGGTATCTCATTGTCGGTAGCATGCGTGCCTTCTTTATCGCCAGCCTGCAGCTGTATAACGATTGGATCATCGCCAGGGGCTGTATTGGCGGTATCGGCAGAGTTGCCAATAATCCTGTGAAACCTGCTCAGGATAGTCATTCTCGCCTACAAGCAACCTGAAGCCCGTGAGTTACGAGCGAGGTCCGATGATTAAATATCACCGGAACATTTTAAACTTTCAGGCTTAGGCACAAACAAGCGAGATGAGAAAAAATCCAATGCCTCGTGCCATCAGAAAATTAGTTCGGAAATGAACCCACAAGTGGCATGGGTCCTTGGCGTCTTCAATGGGATCTTGGCCCCAAGTTCAGACTCGAGATTAAGCGGGCTGCGCTCCGATAGCGGGCGGCGTGAACAATCCTGATTCCTCTGTACGTCTCGCTGATGGGCTATTCGCAGTATTTGCCCAGACTGATGTGGCTGAAATGTCTCCGTAGGCCAGAATCTAGACGCGGATGAATTTCCCATGCAACCTTGCAGAGGCGAGATGTGGGCGGTTCACAAATCGGATCAGATTAGATCACAAATGGCCCCCAAATGCCTTTCCACTAACCAAGTTGGGTTTCTCCCAAGCCCGAACCCTCCCGTAGCTGATTTTTTGAGAATGTTTACAATCTTTTTTGCAGATGAACAAGTATTTGTCGGTTCTCGATACCGTCTGTTTTGGTTTAAGATCACTGGGTTGACATAAATTGATCCTTGGATAATGAATCGTGTGATCCCTTGGCGTTTGTCTGACTCCATGGGAGACGAAGAGTGCAAAATCAGCACTAATTCTGATCGGCTTGATGTAGAATGGTCCCCGGTACAAGTATTGGGGGCTATTGTGATCCCCATCAAGGCCGCAATGCGGCAGAAGACCCAAGAGCGTCTTATCTTGTTAAAGACCAATTTTCAAAAAATTGCGTCAAGCTCCGATTCATTGAGCATGCCATCACACTCGTATGTTCTTCGCCGGCAAATTCCTCCTTCAAAATTGTCCGCAGGTGATGAGAGCCTTGCAGCATCTCGCAGAGCTTGACAGAATTCCCACTTGTTCTGAATATCGACGCAATGTGCTTTCTAGACTCAAATTGGTCGGATGATTCATCATCCCACTTCAAGGGGTTCTCCTCAAGTGAGCCCCAGAATACCATAACAGACGGCGGATTCTCGTCGCGCTCTTCCTTTGCTAGGAATGTCTTTGCTGTCTCTAGGATAGAGTGATCGTTCCACCAGACAGAGGGACTACTAGCAATGTAGCAATCAAAGGAGGTGGTGCGCGTAAACAGTGTGTGCAAAGCTAGAAGTCCCCCGTAGGAGTGGCCATAAAGCGCTTCTCTGGAGATAGAGACGTGCGGAAATCGATTGTGGACATGGGGTTTGACGACACCTTCGATGAAGTCAAGGAACCGATCCGCACCTCCGAATCCAGGGATCGGAGGTGCCGTTGGCGGCGTCAGATCGAGACTCCGTCTTTTTGAATCGTACAGCTTCCCGCTGAGGGGGTAACCGATGGCGACAACGACGCCTCCGACAAAGCGTGACTCCGCCGCGCGCCGCCAAGCTGCTTCGGTTGCGGTGAGAAACAAGGCATTTCCATCGACGATGTATCTATTCCGGGTTGTCAGGCACAAGTCTCCAATCGTCAAGGCTGGGGATAGCTACATGATGGGAGCTGAACCCTCGAAGAAACGACCATTTTGCCAGCTCAGGGGCCAGGAAATCTGAACGAGGTAGAGCTCGTCGTGGGCACTCTTCATGTAGAGCTGCTCAGAACTTGGCAACGGGACTTCTGTGGGAACTCCTTCCATGGCTTGGTCTATCTGATCGTTGGTATGCCTGACAGCGAGAAGCCTTTGTGCGTGGATATCCTGGGGGGAGTATTTGCGAGAAAGAGATATTTCCTGAGGATAAGCCGAGTCAAGGCCATGTTTAGCCCCGACTTCGGATCTGAGACATGGCTCTCATCTGGGTAATCTTGCCAAGGCCACAGATTAGAGCTCTCGAGATGACTTCTCTCTTGTTCTCAGTTCATAATGTCAGAATTTTGCTGCAAGCAGCAGGTACAAGTAATGAGTCCATAATTGGTCGAGGTTAGGGGGATCCATGGATGAGGAGCGGAAAGAGACGAGGCCGAAAGATCTCCGAGGTGTCAATATTGTAGGCCTGAATCCTGAGGCAACAATTATTCTCCATTCTTCATCTTTTTGATGTTTCTATGCTGCATCTAGCCTATCCTCTGGACATACCTCTGCGTTCAATTATTTTTACCAGTAGGACAATATCTGGTTACTGCATCTGAATGTTCATTTTTGAACTCATCATCACCTCATCAATTTTCAATCTGGAGAACACTATCTTGACTCAAAACAAATGTTTTGCTCTCCCCTTTGGGGGTCTCTCCCTTGGCAGCAAATACTATGCGAGAGCCTTTCAGCTTAATTCAAGCTTACCAAAATGCATGGAAGCACAGATCTTGGTGGCTTACGACTGGGTGGGAAAGAAAATAGCCTGGCTGTTGCGCCACATGCCGACCTACCACGACAAGCACGTCCGGAGTATTCAAACGAGCTAGTCATGACGAAGTGGATCTCCAGGCTGTGTCAAAATCAGATTTCCGGAGCAAATCAACATCGAAGGTCACAAACATGGTGATACAACATCAACCTGACCGGTCGATCGGGGTCCCTCCTCGTGGATGCATTCTCACCGCAAATACTCTTCAGCTCTGAAAGGCCAAATATCTGTACAGTTGGCGCTGAATGACGTGTGCACCCTAGCCAGCCCTATTTTCCAACTCATCTGCTATCTCATTCAGGCTGCCCTTAGCATTGGGCCCACACCCAGTCCGTCAGTCTTATTGGACCCTGTTATCTCATGGGCGCCATTTCGCTGCTTAGCTGCAGAATCCACGCTACTAACATCGAGACTAGTGCCGGTTACATGAACCGAAGCTCGCTTCAATATGCTCGTTTTCATACGGTGCGTCGGCGTGTCCGTTAAATGTTTACAAAATAAGCAATTGGGTTCCATGTAAATATCAGCAGCTTTATCTCTTTTGCGTCTACGTTCGAATCGCCTCTTCAAAATAATACTTCCATCATTTAGATCAAATTTAGATCAAAATCCCAATCTGAATCAAGCAACATGCGGATCCTTTGTCTTCACGGCTTCGGCATGAATCCCGACATTATGAAGCGCCAAATGTCGACGCTTAGAAAGATCTGTGATCCAAGCTGGGAGTTTCACTTCCTCGCTGGGAACGTGCCATGTTCACCCGCACCTGGTCAGTTCATATCACTGAAATGCCTTGGCTGGTTACTCATATACTCCCAGGTGTCGAAGCCATGCCAGGTCCATATCTCTGCTACACGGAGAGCTTTTACCCTGACAGCATGAGAGCAGCAGAAGCACTAGTCCATGAGGAATTCCAGAAAGAAGGTCCATTTGACGGCGTCTTTGGCTTCAGCACGGGTGCATCAATTCTAGCTGCCTATCTGCTCGGGCAACGCGTCGCACATCCAGAAAAGCCTCTCCCTGTTCAATTCGCCATTTTCTGCTCGGCAGTACCTATCATCGCCTCAGACCCTGCCTACTACCAGGCGATCTATGGCTCAATGTCTCAGGAAGAGGAACTGATCGTTCGCTCGGGCGAGTATGAACAATACCTGAAGCTTCCAGAGCCCATTCAATCTGCAGCGACCGTCATAGCGCGCGTGACAGATATGCTGCTACCCATTCTCCGAAGATCTCGCCTGTATTTCTTGGATCGAGCGCCATTGGAGATCCCATGTCCTTTGCACCCCGATTTGTACAAAGCACGTCTTAATATTCCCACGCTTCATACTCGTGCCGAGAGAGAGCCGACGGCTTTGAAAGAGTCATCGTTGACGGTTGAATCGTTTTGTGCTCCTATGCTGCGAAGATCATTTGAGCATGGTGTTATCCATGGTCTTCCGAAGAAGTTGGAGGAAGTTCAAGATATGGTTGCCGCTATGGAAGAAGTGGCTGGCTCGGATCGTCGGGCAGCCAGGTTATAATCGGAACGAGTATTTTACGAATTTTCTACATAGAATTATTGAATTATAGATTTTACGCTCACTTGGAAGCCAACTTGCGGATCTGTGAACATTTGTCACATTTCATGCTGGTATCCCTTTTCAAGGTCTGCTTCAGCGCGAATGAGCTGTGGTGGTCGCTAGGCTCTTCGCAGACTCAGAGCTTCTTCTTGGGAGTCTTATACTAAGACTCACTCTTCCTTATACTGAACTAGCCGCAGAGCTAATATAATTCGCACCTTTCCTTGCCTTAACCCCAGCTCTCCACCAATCCAGCCCAGAGATATCCTGATCCCTCTCCGTTGTAGTCTTCCCATACCCAACCCTTCTCAAAAAAGGACTATCGAGCGTCCTCCACGGCAAATTATCAGTTGGCCGTACAAAGTACAGCAGTCCAAGTCGACTGAGATGTACCTGATCACTGGGCGGCGCGATCACCCGATGAAACCCACTCTTCAAATACCCATTTGTAAGAAATTGAAGCGTATCGCCAATATTAACTGCAACGGAACCTGCCGGAATCCGCAAATATTCCCACTCTGATTCCTTCGAATGTCGAATCTGCAATGCCGCTATTGGCTGTTGGAACATAAACGTCATTGTTCCTTTATCGGTATGTCCTCGGAAATACACATCGTCGAAGGTCTTGTTCTCCTGCTGTGACCGTGCGTGGTAAAGCATGTATCGTATAGAGCTGTCGCATTCGTCTTCGTAGCGGTTTCCGTCCACGAATTGGTCTTCCGGTAGTTCGAGCATGAGGGCTAGGACCCGGAGGAGCTTGAAGGAAACCTTTTCGTGCATGTGTCGGGAGAATCTTTCAATCTCTTTAGAGTATTGGTGAATGATATGAGGGTGTGATCGTTCACTTTGGGGAATAAATTTAAAGATGCTGTAGAATTCCAGGGTATCTTGCATTCCTGGGAAGAGGTTGAGTGCTCCCAGTGGTCGATACCCATTATAGCTGCCTCTCTCTAAGGGGGCTCGGTGTCTGAGACGTTCTTCTTCGGGTAGTTCGAAGAACGCTTGAGCGATGGCAAATTGTAAGTCGATCTCCGCTTGGGAGAGACCAATATTGGTGATGTAAAAGAATCCTTTTCTCGTTAATTCTTTTCCTTGCTTTGAAATTGAAGACGCGTACCAAGTTCATGTACATGCTGCTTCAATTGCTGTGCCAGTCTCTGTACGCCTCCTGGACGATCGTACTCTGCAAGATCAATCGTCGCGATATCTGCAAATTTCACTGAACCATTATCAATTTTTGAAACAATGTTATGTATCATGGGTACTCACGTGGACACCGAGTCTCAGATGGATGCTCATATGTTGGTAACGGCCGATCTCTCAAAGCATCTATGGCTAAAGACATCACTCTGACCAGGGACGTGTAAGTAGAAGAATAGAATCTCCTCCGGGGAAAGCTCCAGCTCCAGGTCGCCACTTAGCTTTCCCCAGAGTCGCAGTGGACTCGTTCCACTTTTCCGATCAAATAGTTCCACCTCAGTATCCACTGTAGAACATGTGAACACGCTGCTTTTCGCATATATTGCCCCCCGCCTTGGAGCTGCATCGATCTACATCGGATTTACCCCTCACCGCTAGTTGATTTGTTGTGCACCGTAGAAGGTAAGAATATCTCACTGAGCCAAGCCAATCAAGCTCTGTAGGGAGTTATATACCCATAGGACGGTCGTGGGTCTCATTCGTGTGGATTCCATCCCCGCTTTCGAAGTCGGCGAATGTGCCGGAATATACGATTAACATAGCTCTGAAGAACTTTCAAACAACCTTGGAAATGCTTCATTTTAAGTACTTGCCAGAAGCCTCGTCTGAGCAGATACAGAAGAATAGTGGATCAAAGTGGTTGATGATCACTGGAGTAGTCCTGCAAGGAAGGTTGCACATGATAGAAAGTAAGTTTATGCTTGTCCTACACCATGATCCATATACTTGTGAGTATAGGCAAAGTAGGTAGAAGGATTGTAGGTAAGTTTGTTGACAATTATTCAAATTCTGCGGATGGTCAACATTGAAATAATACATGGATTACATACATAGCTCAAGTATCACTAAGACAACTAACAGTCATAATTCATGATAGATATTACTGATCACTCCTGACACGCATAAGACAAACGGATTGAAATAAGAACCTGCCACCAATCTAAGAATAAACTCCGTTTGCATAAATGTAAACCCAGAGATAACCACCCAAGCGTAAAAGCAATAATCAGCACCTGAGAGCAATCACCTAGAGAGCACGAGTAGTAAGAGATGGGCTCATCTCGCACACAAGGCAAACAACTTAGGTCATACGGCGACGCTGAGCATTGCTGGGACCCTCGATAGGTTCCTAATCACATTATCAGTAAGAGAGCTGGGTTTCACTTCTGGGTGGAGTACGAACCGAGCTTGCACGGCGCTTAAACGCAACGTTGTCGCCGGGTTTGTTGACAGAGACAACGTCCGGCTTGGGGTTCACGCCACGTGAGACAACGTTTCGCTCGCCATCAACACGCACCCCAGCGTTGACATTGATATTAATGGGTCGTAAGACTCCGGTGTCATCGCGCAGAGCGTTGGCGCGACTCAAAGCGCCAATGATCACAGCAGCGAGGGACCCTGTGGGAGTTGCGGTCTTGGTTTCACCGTTGACGGTGGTTGAGCCAGATCCAAATGTTGGCAGGTTGACGGTGTTTCCATTGCCGCTCACGTTGATAGAGTTGTCAATGTGGATTGTGATAGGCGTGGGCTCCTCTTGGTAATAGTAGTCGGCTTGGTCGAGCGGATCAATACTCATCACGCTGGTACCGCTTGGTCTGGTTACCGAGAGTGTGTAAGGTGGAGGAGCAGGGGTAGAAGTAGAGCCCGAGTTGCGATTTGCGCGTGCTTCAGCGAGCTTCTGAAGACTATGTTTCACGGATTCCGATGGGGGCTTCATTTTAAGAGACTTAGGGTTTAGTCAATGGCCACTGGTCAATGGAGATGTAATGAGAAGTGAGAAAGGAAGAAGAAAAATGGAGCGCGGAGCAGGTCTATAAGCTCGACATTCAAACGGATGAATACAATAGGAAGGCGCGCTCAATAAGCGGCCAATCAGAGGCCCGCGTTGGCCATTCAGTTACCGGATTAGGAAAGCTCAATGAACGCCGCTATTGTTCTCAATAAAGTCACGTGCTTACTATTGTTCGCATTGTTCAAATGGGTATCAATAAGATATGTACCAGTACCTGCACTAAGGCAGGTGCCATCATAGTCAAGGAAGTATCTGTACAACTTCCTCACTAGTCAACTCCATTGACTGCAGATCCTTCAATGACTCAATCAATGTGGCGCGCCAAGATGCCCACTAATGCAGGAAATGCGCCTCCAGCTCTCGGTTCAAAAAGCAAAACGGAACGCTGCGTCGATCCACAAGCCCCTGGCTGTTGATGAACCCTTCCAGGGGCTCATATGGGCTGTCAAGTCCAGGAGTGGGCGGAGGGGAGATTCCTTCCGGGGCCGATCGGAGGTCAAGGTCCCTGGTATCCTCACCTGGACATTGCATTGCGTCAGGGCTCGCTCTCAAGAGGTGGACCCGATAGGGAGTCCTTACTGGGGGGATGTTGGCCCGGGTAGTAACGCCCACCTGGGTGAAGAGAATGCGCCGTCTACACCAAGATTAGCAAGGACAAAGGTCCTCGTAGACGGACCGAATGATACCGGTGTTTCTGTCGCGTCGGACATCCGAACCGTTACGGGTTGGTACTGACTTCGCGAAACTCGTCCCCTTCCACTTCCACCTCGCGGTCTCGAATCCGACGCATCAATGCCAGGAAGTTGCTTTGTGCAAACTTCTCACTTTGCTCATTGCGCACGCTGTCGAGGAGTTGTCCGGCCGTCCGGGCGAGTTCATCGGCATCGCGTCCTCGGGTCTGGGGATCTTGCTTCTCGCTCTGTGGGATCAGGTCGGACCCTAGTCGAACGTCTTCGGTGACTGGCTCGTATTCATGAGAGTCCTCTAAATTCTGCTGTGTATCTTTCTGGTCGACTCCTTGCAGCTCCATATCTGCCCGAGCTTGGTCAAACGCAGCCTCAAAGGCGGATTCGTCAAACTGCTCCGCGGGCTTTTGCTGGCTTTGCATAGCCTGGGATGGCTGCATCTGATTCATCGAGCCATACATAGGATAACTCGGCGCGAAAGATGGTTGATAAGCCCCGTGCATTTGCGGGTTCTGGTGGACCTGCGCCATAGGTCTTTGTTGCTGTTTCATAAACTCAGTATGCCACCCGCCATTTGCCGTTGCTGGTGCGAGGTTAGGCCTTTGTAGCTGCGCGGGATGTGCCGGTCCCGATATTTGTAAGTTCTGGAAGTCGGACGCCCAGCTGGCGTTGCCCATATGTTGGGCAGCGGGATGGTGGGCGGCTGCATGGTGTGTTTGTGCAAAGTGAGCAGGGTGTTGTAAGTCTGGCAATGCGGGGCCGGCAAGGTTGGCTTCGAATGCGGCGAACTCCGGGTCAAGTATACCCTCTTGAGGGTTCTGGGATCGAAACCCCTGGGAATGTCAGTACCAAACAAGTGGTGAAATAAAGAAAATGTAACCAACCTGGCCTGGAGCTTGTCGTGAACTCAGCCGGTCTTGCTGTAGCGTCCGATCAACGGAAGTATGCTTCTGGAAGTTCTGGAGGGCATTGGATGGCCCGCATAGCGCATCACTCATGGTGACCTTGGACCGACTGGCGGGATTATGTAGCAAGCAGTTTCGAATATAATCTGAGGCTTTTTCTCAGCCAGAGGACGAGCAGGGGAATCGATGCGAGAACAAGATGTCAGATGCCCGCCACGAGCTCCGTGGGGTAACCGATGGACCGAGGCCCAATCACGTGTGTTATATCACGTGTGCTTAGTCAGGAGCGATAAGAGCGATAGGCCAAAGGGCCAGTTGTTTGGCTCCAAAGGAGAGCTGATCCGAAGCCCGCTTCCATAAACTGCACTGTTTGTTTCGATATTTAAAGATGGTGAGCTGCCAAACGAACTTGCGCGTTCCCGAACTCTCGCTGATAGCTTCACCCTTTAGGCGACCCCTCAGGTGATCTCGAATTCTGGGCACGAAGAGATGATTGTATGTCCTATGCGAACCCCAATTGGCAGTCGCCGCTGTCTCCGACTGTGCTGTGAACTAATTGAGATGTCGGAATACAGCACGATGCTGGTCTGGACTACTACGGCCGCCGCCTGGCGACATGTTCATCCGACAAGACGATAAAGATCTTCGAAATTGAGGGGGAATCACACCGACTGGTCGAGACACTGAAGGGGTGAGCAGCGTGATGCAAGCCGGTGGGGATCTTTTTACTGATCGGTTTCTCCATAGCCACGAGGGTGCCGTGTGGTGTGTCGCATGGGTAAGTGACCGAAATTCCGTCGTGCGCAACTTGGCTAACCATGCAATTGTCCAGGCCCACCCCAAGTTCGGCACCATTTTGGCCTCTTCCTCCTACGATGGCAAGGTTCTGATCTGGCGTGAACAGCCTCAAAATGCGACCTCCCCTTCCAGCGGCAGCACCTGGACCAAGGTCTTCGATTTCTCCCTGCACACTGCCTCCGTGAACATGGTCTCGTGGGCTCCTCATGAAAGCGGATGCCTTCTGGCCTGTGCCTCCTCCGACGGCCATGTCAGCGTCCTCGAGTTCCGCGACAACAACTGGACTCACCAGACCTTCCACGCCCACGGAATGGGTGTCAACTCTATCAGCTGGGCCCCCGCCGCCTTCGCCGGTAGCTTGATCAGCTCCAACCCCGGACCGGGTCAGCAGCGCCGCTTCGTGACTGGAGGCAGTGACAACCTCGTCAAGATTTGGGACTACAGGTATGTCTTTAGATTCTGAGCGGAGCAATGTACACCCGAGACTGACACAATTAAGCGCGGAATCCAAGTCTTACAACCTCACACAGACCCTCGAGGGTCACTCAGACTGGGTCCGTGATGTCGCCTGGTCCCCGAGCATTCTCTCCAAGTCCTATATCGCCTCCGCGTCGCAAGACAAGACCGTTCGCATCTGGACTTCCGACGCCTCAAACCCGGGCGTGTGGTCCAGCCAAACATTGGAGTTCGACTCTGTCTTGTGGCGTGTTAGCTGGAGTCTCAGCGGTAACATTCTGGCCGTCAGTGGTGGCGATAACAAGGTCAGTTTATGGAAGGAGAACCTCAAGGGAGAGTGGGAAAAAGTCAAGGACATCGAAGAGTAGCTCCGGTTGTTCCAACAATCATCTATTCCCTCTTAACGCATAATATCTTTTTCTTTTTTACCAAGTACTACGCTCATAAACATCACTTGGCGGAAACGATTCAATTGTCAACTATCGTGCTACTCTCCTCTTTTTTTGGCTTTTCGTTTTTATGTTCCGCATATTTGCTTGAGAACTCTCAGAAATCCTTCCAACAGGTGTATGAAGCAAAGACTGCTCACAAAGTCGGAAGCAGACCTAAACATCCCAGAAAATGAAAGGCCCATTGGCTTCAGGATGCTTCAAGTCCATCCAGCGGCCCAACATGGTTCGTCCACTGGGGACGATCACAGCCTCGTAAACATGCACCCAACCATCGGTGTCGTGGCCCAGCTCAGCGGGCTCATTGCCAATGCGCTCGCAGATGGCAAAGCAGATGCGCTTCCAGCCACGTAACTCCCCATAGGCAAATGCAATATCCTCCGTGAAGCCGAAGACAAAGTTATCATCTTCGGATTGGCCATGTATGCCCTGCTTTCCCTCGAAAGCGAAACGATCCTGCACTTCTTTGGCTAGGGGAACAGCGTAGTTGCAGGCTTCAGGCCAGAACAAGTTGGGCTGGGGCTTGAGTTCGAGGGTCTGGAAATTGTTAGTTTGGTCGGCAAACTAGTAAATTTGGATATCTTACCATGGCCTCAACTTCGTCAGAGTGAGACCCACAGGTCTGACGGTACTCCAGATCGCTATATCTGGTCGGGATAGGGTGGATGCATGCTATTGAAAGATTTCAATCAGTTCACGTCATTTTGCCAATCAATCTCCCCTTTGGTAACTCACAGTAGTAACCCAGCCAGGCAGAGCTGAGCGAGGAGGCCTTACTGAGATCCTCCTTGATAAACTTGGGCTTGAGCTCGTCGGGCAAGGCTTTGAACGATTCGTGGAAGGTTTGTTCGCTGGCAGAGAGGAAATGGCGCTGCCAGAAGCTGCGGAACTGCAGCAACACGGCAAGATTGAGCTTCTCGTGCTCAATGAACGGCTTGGGCCGGAGCATCACACGGGGTGGGTGGCCCATTTGATTGGCGAATTCGATCAACTGGGTCGGGGTGAGTGCGGCGAGTAGGCTGTCGTGGTAGGCGGCGAATTCATCATCGAACTGGATACCACCAGACTCGTTGAGCATTCTATTTAATTCCTCGTCAGTTAGTGGCCGCTATAGGAAATTCACTGTAGTTAAGTACTCAGATTCAATCCCGATATGGCGTCCCCGCAGAGTGCCCTTTCGGATAGAGTAAATGCGTTCCATGTCGTAGTCGGTGCGTCGGCATGGACCAGTGATGCTCTGGTCGAGAGCCAAGGCAGTCAAGCACTGTTGATTGTATGTAAGATACCGTGTGTTTTCGCCAATAGGACATCTACTTACCAGCTGGAGGGCGTAGAACATCTCACAGGACTTTCCGGGTTTGACCGGCTGCCAAATGAAGTTTCCTTTCTTGAGTACTTCTCGGATAGCTTTGACTGTCTTGGGGACATCCAAGTCAGACTGCAGGATCAGTGAATCGTCGACCATGAGCCGAAGGCTTTTCATCCATTGGATCTGGGTGTCGTTTTCTGGTGTTCTGAAATTGATACTCTTCTTGAAAGCGTAAGCTCGAGTCAGGTATCCATTATAGAACTCTCCGTATCTCAATCCTGGAAAGACATCGTAGAGCTCCTCGAAGCGAGAGCGCCAGACGGCGGACTCGGGTGCAACGGCTCTCTCGTTCAATGCTTTGCACGTAAGAGCTAGCCGAACAAGGTCCTTATCAGTTGGAAGCTGAATTGCAATGTTCTGGAGGATCTGTTTACGTGTTGTCGAGTATCAGCATTTGTTTTGTCTGCAGAGGAAATTCATTGTATGCTTACCTCGTTGGGAAGGTTCAGAAGGCCATTGTCGTTGTTTGTACCGGCCTGCTCGGCCTGCTGGCCCGGTATCTCGTTGACCGACATGGCGAGGTGCAGAATATGGCAATGGAAGGATAGCTTAGAGACTGGGGGGCTTTTCTGCGTCAGTAGTAAGGGATTTTGGTGGGAATAGCATTGCATACTTGACGGGGTCTCGCGGTGGGGAGACGGGGAGACGGGGAGAGGTGGAAGAAAGTGACGCTGAAGTCCGACGCAAGTGAACTCAAGTCGGTCGAATAGCACGAAGGGTCGCGACACGTCAAATAATCAGTGGTCAACGGCTAACGCAGTCGACGATGGTTGCCGTGGAAAACGGCGAACAACGAACAACGGACGACGAACAACGAATGACACTGAAAGTGACGACGTCGATTAGGGCTCAGGACCATGAAGACTGTGCTTTTGTTTGAATCCATCTCAATTCAAACGCAACCAACAACGACCATTCTATCTGTGAATGTGTCTATACACGTCGAGACAACCTTCGTCGCTGCAAACTTTCCCTTACTCCCCAACCATTTGCCAAAAGACCCTTGACTTCTTCAAGGCCAAGTCCACTCATCTCGGGGTATATCTTCCAAACAGCAAACCAACCAAACACGCAAACAACGGCGTAAAGCGCAAAGGTCCATGACGGAGAGATCCACTCCATCATCGGCAAAAACGTGAGCCCAATCACGAAATTCGATCCCCAATTTGTGGCGGTTGCCAGCGCAGATCCCAAGGACCGCACATTCAAAGGGAAAAGCTCAGACTGCTGCCAGGGCACATTGCCGAGTCCGAGAGCGTATGCCGCCGTGTATGTCGTCAGACAGAACAGGATGGCCAACGGCACAAGGGAGCTCCCACTGTCGGTGTCATCTCCGGTTGGAGCTTGCGCATCCCACGTACCGTCCATTGACGAGAATGAAAGTGCACACAGTACCAGGGCTACAACCATCACCGGGATCGAGTAGAGGAGGATCCGCCGGCGGCCGATCTTGTCAATTAGTACGAACGCAAGGAGGGTGAAGAGGAAATTCGTCATCGCCACCGAGAGCGAGGTCAGTGTCGGCGATGAGAACGAAAGAGACGCGAAAATGGTGGCGGAGAAGTACATCAGGCTGTTGAATCCGCAGAGCTGTTGCACAGCTTGCAGCATCATCGCGATGATCAAGGCTCTCCGATTGCCCCCGTGGAACAACTGCTGGCCTCGCTCAAGTGTATCGTGGATCCACTGAGGTCTTGTGCCTCGAGATTTGGGCTGGCCCAGCTCGGATGCCTCTTGCTCGATCTCACCACTGATATCTCGAACCAGGCGGTCCACCACTCGGTCACGCCCTGGACAGTCTTGGTAAATTTTGGTCAATACTCTCTTTGCTTGTTCGTCAAACCCAGCCTGGACCAGCCATCTCGGCGTCTCGGGCAGGAGTGCAAGGATCGCAAGCTGAAAGAATGCTGGGAATGCACCGATTCCCACGATCCATCGCCATCCGCCGGGTGTGGTAGAAAATAGCCACCCGACAATATATGCCACGACCTGGCCGCCGGTTATGAACAGACTAAGGATAGTCACCAGTCTGCCTCTTGCATGGGAAGGTGCTAGTTCGGAGATGTAGCTGGAGATGCGTGAGAAAATTAGCAACAAAGAATCGACCACGTCTCCCAATGTTCAGCGCCGGCGAACGTACAGCGGAGTGACGGCGCTTGCACTTCCAACTGCAAGACCAACAATGCTACGTCCCAGAATCATGCCCCAGACCTGACTTGTGAATGCCTGCACCAACGCTCCAATTGCGAACAAGGCATCTGCACCGAGTATGACCTTTCGTCGACCGAGTTTGTCCGCCAGCACACCGGTGAAAGGACTTGCGATCAACGCGAACAAGCTGGTGCAAGACGTAATGAGGCTTTTGTCAAGTGTCGTCAATGTTCGGTGGGATAGATCGGATCCCACGGTCACCAACGTTGATGAAATAACACCGGTGCTAAGAGTTCAATTGTCAATATACTGAAGCAATGACCCGTATACTGGGACTTGAACTGGAGATATATGACATACTCATATCCAAAAAGGAGACCACTTATGCCCGCTGAGAAGGTCAAGGCCCAGATGAACCATCCTCCTGAGTACTGGAGCTCGGGGGTAGGGGTCTCATGCTCGGTATCATGTTCTGGCGACGACGCAAGGAGAGGAGCACTTGGACCTGACAGGTCTTGCTCTGCTACACTTGTCATTTTACAGCCACGTTGCTTGTATCATCCGGATGTCTACGGAGTACAGTACACGAGGTATGCTGTTGAGATGATGTCTGGGGATACGATAAGCCGATAAGTCGATAGGCCGATAAGCTGACCGGACGGAAAACGGGTTCCGAGTGCCGATCCATGGGTGGCCGAACTATATCTGCAGTATAAAATAACCTCAAACCCTTTGGAAAGGGTCACTTTATATCGATGTATGGCCAAATTACGGAGTGGAACGCTTGTGGATAAGAAACTACTATATATGCTTCGTAATTTTGATGGCGTTACTCTGTACATAACCGGAGACATCTCCCTCCTAGTGCTTCGCAACAACACCCGCAGCATCGGCCTGCTCACTGATCTTCTTCTTGTAGGCGTTGACAGTACCGTCAAACTTGTGTACAGTACCACCGTCGCAGACCCAGAGACTAGTGCAGACACTCTGCAACATAGTCACGTCGTGAGAAACCATTACAACACCTCCCTCGAACACCCGAAGGGCCTCGGCCAGAGCATCCATACCCTCGATATCCAAGTGGTTAGAAGGCTCGTCAAGAACAAGAATGTGGGGGTTGGTAAGAGATAAGCAAGCAAAGGCGACACGAGACTTTTGACCTCCAGAGAGCAGTTCCATGCGCTGGAGACCGGTGGTACCAGTGATACCGAATCTATAAGTCTGTTAGTCACTGAGAGGATTAAATAGGGCGGATCAAACTTACGCTCCCAGGTGTCGTCGGTATTCTTCGTCGGTCTTTCCGGGGTAGGTCACGGTCATAAATCCGACGGCACTGTTGTTCATGTCCAGAGCGTCGACGTGGTGCTGGGCGAAGAAACCGATGCGAAGTCGTGAGTTTGTGGAGATCAGACCCTTGGTCGCCTCGAGTTGTTTTGTGAGAAGCTTCAATACTGTGGTCTTACCAGCACCGTTAGGTCCAACGATACCGATACGCGAGTCAAGCTGAACATCCAGATCCACATCCCTGAGAAGAGGCCTCTCTGGGGTGTAGCCGAAGCAAACTTCGGACATCTGGACAATGGGGGGTGAAAGTTTCTCGACGCCGGGGAAGGCGAAATGCACGGTGTATTCGGCCTCTGGGGCCTCGAGGACGGGCATACGCTCGAGTTTCTTGATTCTGGATTGTGCCTCGGACGATTTCGCGGCATTGTAACGGAACTTGTCGATGAACGCTGAGAATACATGAGTTTCAATCCTTGTAAGACATTCGGGAACGACAAACCTTGCAAGTGAGCTCTCTCGCCCATCTGCTTCTCGTATTCGCGCTTGGCGGTCTTGCGGCGCTCCTCCTTGGTGGCGTAGAAGGATTCTGGAAGATGTGAGTATCAATCAAAATTTTTAGGATCTTGTCATGCTTACCGAAGTTGGCACCTCTGTAGTAATCCAGTCTCTCGGAGTGCTGGTGGATGATATCCGTGGCGACTTCGTTCAAGAATGCACGATCGTGAGAAACAACCAGTACAGTGCTAGGGTAGCCCTGAAGATAGTTGGAAAGGAAAGTAATAGACGGAACGTCCAACATGTTAGACGGTTCTATGCAACGTTAGCAGGCTTCCTGACGAGTGACCGCAATCGAACATACCGTCAAGAAGAAGCAAATCAGGCTCGCAGAACAAGGCTCGTGCCAGGGACAAACGCATTCTCCAACCACCAGAGAAGGTCTTGGTGGCGAACTGCTGGCGTTCTTGGGAGAAACCGAGACCAGCCAAAATACTGGCCGCACGGGATTCGGCCTTGTCGGACTCCATCTCAGACAGCTTGCCGTAGATATCGCTCAAGGTGATATCCAGACCCTCTCTCTGTTCATCGAGTCTGGCAGCATCCGTTGAGGTATCAGCCATTGAGGACCTCTCCTCCTCGAGCTCCGCCAGTTGTTTCGTGATTTTCTGTTTGTGTTAGTGAGCGTTATACATACGCATTGGATATTGACTTACCTCTTGCTCTCCGAGAAGATGTTTGCGCCACACATCGGCATCCAAGACTGCTTGCAAAGCCGGGGTATCGTCACCAGTAATCTAGGGAGGTCAGTAAGCATAGGCGAGCGAGGAGACATATAAACGCACCTCTTGCTCGACGTGAAGAATAGAGACGTGAGTAGGAATGGCGATTTCTCTGCGACTCAGAGCGCGCAGAAGCGTAGATTTACCAATACCGTTCTGACCCACAAGACCATAACGGCGACCATAAGCAAGGGTGAACGCAGCATCGGTAAGAATGCGCAGACCACTGATGGAGATATCGATGTTGTCCAGCTTGATGTCCTTGCTCTTGGCCTGTGAGTCCGAGCCCAATTGGAGAGGGTTGACAGCCATGAAGAACTCCTCGTAAGACATGGTCTCATCCGGTTGCTGGAGCAAGCGGGAGGCCTCGTAGGTGACGTTCTTCATCGACTTCTTGTCCTGCTTGGCGCGAATCTTGCGCTCGGCCTTCTCGAGCTTCTTCTTGTCGACCTTGGACTCCAACTTCCTGAGGTTGGCAGACTCCAGATCGACGGTGTTTCCGGTCAAGCCCAGGGTGGAGGACATGTTGCGCTGCGAGCCCACATTGATGGCTTGCTCCAGCTTCTTGGCCTTGAACGGCATCTGTCGGCGGTCGGAGTCGCCATTCGCGGAGCTGAGAGTGGTGATGAACTTCTCGACCAGGTTGCCGATCGCCTCGTAGTTCTGTGGGGAGAAGTCGCCCGAGGCGGAGACTAGCAGTTCGGTGACGGACTCGGCAGCTTCCACCAAGGGCGATTGTTGAGCAGCATCATCGACGTAGAGGTTGGCGGCATGGGTCAGATAGCCCTATCAATTGGTCAGCTTCCACCCCGCGGGCTCGTTTGCGGAGAGACGTACCACTGAGTATTCGGAAATGATGTGGTCCAGACCAGGGATCTGGGCTTGGAGTTGGGCCTCCATCTTTCCAGCAAACAGTGGATCAAGCAGCAGGTCCTTAGCAGGTATATTAGAGCACACAGACTCGAACAGGGCTGGAATTGAGGTCATTGTCGAGAGTGGGCTTTTTTGCGGTTATCGATAAGGTCACGTGGACTATCTTGAGAAGCGTTCACTTCTCCGTCTCTACTTCCGACACTTCCTACACTTCCTACTCCTCAACTCAGCTCAGCTCAAAGTAATTTTTTTGTCTTCACATACTATAATAACTGGGGTATTCAAGGGCTTCTTGAGGGCCAACGGCTCAGGGCTGCCACAAGGAAGTTATCACCGCAGTATATGCTTTGATCCAATGTTCTCACTCCTTTCTACTTACACCCGAGCAATTGTCTCTCAAGAGCATACAGAGAGGGTTCCAGTGGTCTACTTCTGCCCACTAATTGAGAAATTTCTTCTAGTTGGGTCTAAATTAGCATTTAGTTTGGTTTAGCTCAGCAGAAAGAGCTCAATCTACAGACACTGCAGACATTTGGCCAGGTCTAGTCTCAATCAACTCCTGTCCGAGTGTTCCTGGTGTTTAATGTTCAACCAGGTATTGTCCGTAAACTCCTCACAGAATTGCCTTTCAAGGCATTACTTAGCATGCAGATAAGTGAACTATAGGGGTTGTTCTGCAGCTCTAGTCCCCGGCCCTACCCCGTCACTCCCATCTTCTCAATTAGCTTAAGTGGATAGGACTAGCCCAGATCCACAAATAACAGAATCAGAATCATTATCTCCCCCAAACCTTCCTCAAACTCTACCTTCAGACAGCATCGGTTCGAACATGCGGTGTGGCCATCGACGCATCACGAAACTGAAAATGCCCAACAACTACGTGTATACTCTGTACGGAGTAGACAGACGAATGTGATTGTTTCGATCCGCACGCTACCGGTTGCTAGGGGCCCGGAATTAACCTCAGTATCATCCCAGTTGATTGTCAGTCCGGTTCGCAATCACATGTAATATCAGGCACAACATCACATCCGACGGTCACACAGTTTGGAATGTGCTTGTGGTGGCGCAATGATCGACCTATTCTTCCCGTCTCCCCGATCATTTTCAGCATTTGGCATTGCGACAAAAGACATTCCAGCTACAGCCAGACGCAAGTTGCATAGACAGTTGCCGCCAGGCCTAAATTTGGAGCAGCTTGCATATTGCAGATCGCAGATCGCACGTTGCAGGTTACAAAGCTGCAGTTTCAAAGTTTGCGCAGTTTCATCAATGCACTTTTCAATGCGAGATCTCGTACAATATAGAGTCCGGCATCAACCATGGGAGAAGTTCGGGAGAAATTTCGGATGCATCACAAATCTCGGAAATTGCGCACGGCCGGACTTGAGCCCCAGAGCTCGTGATTCTTTAGCGTGGGCCGATCAGGGATAAAGTCGAAATTGAGACTGAGATATACATAACGGGTGACGGCAGTGAGTTACACAGCAGATGATCCAAGTGTAGCCCTGGAGTCAGTAGAACCCCTATTGTTCCAGAATGCGACCTTCCAAAGAAATGGTTGGATCTGCCGATCGCGAGGGATCTCAGGGCTTCGGAACCTTACGATCGGCCGAAAAAGAAAAAAGAAAAATAAGCACAAGAAGCAAAAAACGGGGGAACAACAGCTTGAAACACGAGGTGCTCCGCTTCATTTGATATGCTCTCGCGCTATTTTTTACGGTTAGGTGCCACATCAGCAAAAGAGAACAAAACAAAAAAAAAAAAAAAAATCAAGACGGCACGGATTCGGCAGTAGGAACCGATTCAGGTTCGCTACGCTCCATACGAGCCATTTTTGATTTGGAGAGTGGACATTGAGTGGGTTAGTGGATCGAGATGACGATGTCAAAACACGATATTCCAGACCATTGTCGATTAGCTTGCAAGGCTTGATATAAGGAGGATATAGGGATAGATTGATTGATGCACTATGTAAGTTCCCAGGTTGCGATAGTACCTGGGGGGACCTTACATACAATGCACAAAGTCGGGCGTCAGCTCCCCCAATATATCTCGGGGAAATTCACAGCCAGCAGTCCAGAGGAGGGGGTAAATAGAGCCAAATGGCTATTTGAAAGTGGGCCTGCAAAAGAAAAACTCAAGTTTGGAAGGGTTGACAGCTGGAGCCAACGTCCGGTGGGGAGCGCATAGTATGCTGGTAAAGGAAGCTCTTTCAATATTGGATCCAGTGTTAATATCACCGGTCCATGGTTCTGCTTCGGAGAACAGTTCATGGCAGGAAAGCAGTGGGCACTGATCGGCCTGGGATCTCGAGACTAATCCCAGCTAGGCCGGTCTAGGGGGCCGTCGAGGAGATTCCAGCCAGCCGAAACCAGATGTGGGGAATGGGTGGGATCGCATGGCTTTTCCCTGGCCGGTTTCCTTGCTCTGCTGAATCGCTGGGCCACTGGGAGCCAGTCAAAGACGGACTTCTCCGTTTCTTCCTTGAAAAGAGTTCTGGCCGATGACGCCAATGCAATGTGAGCCGCAAGGGATAGGTGCCAGTGGCCTGCCAACATGGCGCCTAATCTTTCGCCTGCATTTGCAATAACACCCGCAGGATCGTGCACCGCTAGCACCGTTTGGCATTCGGGGGATTTCTGGGTTTCTGGGTTCTTCAACTGTTGAGTGCAGCACTCTCCGTAGCCGTGAGCCTTTGTAGACTACCACATTGTTTTTTCCTCTCCTTATTCTTTTTTTTTTGGATGAATGCCTGTTCTTGTTAGTTCAATTCAATCAATAATTCACTTCCCCAATAACCTCTTGTCAATCAAAGGGCCCAACAAGGGTTTTGAAGAGGGGAGGACTTATTGAAGCTCCTAGCGGACGCAGGGCGGTGATATTATCCCCGGCAGCATTTGTTATTGTTTCCCCATCCACGGTTCACCTCATCTTCTTTGGCCTCCAAGGGGCGAGGTGATCTTTTTTTTTTCTTTCTTTTTGCGTGCGGTCTTTGTTTCTTGTTTGAAGACCACTGTCCGCTCTTTTTTTAAACTTCCAAGGCGTCGTGGATCGTGAATCGTGGACCACCAACCTCCCAGCTTGCTCCCCTCCCCCTCCCCCAGCGCACCAACCCTCCTTTTTCCATTGCGCATTCACCTGGAATGTTCTTCGCAAAGTCGCTTGACTTGGAGCTGAGTGTCGGGGTGTTTTCCACTCTTATCGGCGTCCTCTGAGTGAAGATGGATCACGTATCCACGGTAAGCCCCCGAGCCCGAATTGAGTCTTAATTCGCGGAACCGCCGCGGATGGACCCAATACCCCATCAATTTGGTCGGTTTGGAACCTGACACTGACGGTCGATAGCTTTGTGCCCTGAGCACAGTCGGAATAGCGCCAACTGGTCTTGCACTTGGGCGCGCGGACCGCATCCAAAGATCCAGCCTCTTCCGCCGCAAGACCCTCGCGCAGGACTTGCCGACGCAACCACCTACCCCCGCCGAGATCAAGCCAGTCGACCCTCGGCCTAAGACTGCGGCGCCGGCGCGGAGTCCCGCCGCCGAATGGCTCGCCGCAAAGGAAGCAGAGAATGCGCTTGCCCAGTGTGATGGGTCAGATTTGCGGCGAGCGTCAATGTCGTTCAGTGCCGCTAGACACCGTCGTCGTGGGCAGACGTTAACGAGCCCTCCATTGCAAATTCCTGAACATGAATCGACCGACTCGCCGCCCAGGACTCATGGTCGCCGTCCTTCAACCGGTTGGCTGCGGCGCTTGTCCATGGCCTCGTTCACCACGGATACCCCGAGCGCGCATAGCCCAACAACACCTTCGTTCAGTGGCTCGGCAAGTCCGATGTTCCCTCTATCCCCAGGTCAGGGAAGACTACCAAACAAGCTGGTCAAGCGTCCGGCATCGCAACAGGCAAGTATGCATGCGTTTGGTTTGAACACCATTTCCGGACCGTCCCCGGCTGCGTTACGCCGACCGGCCACTAGTCACCAGCGGTCAGAGTCTATGGTTCTGCAGGCTCCAGTGACAACTGATTTCGAGACATACTTCCCCAAGACCTCGGCAGAATCCCCTGCGATTGAAGACTTTGATGTCCAAAAGCAGAAGCGATGGGCGCCATTCTTCCTTCCCAAGGCTGGCAAGCTGGTGGACATGCTCTCGCGTAGGTTCTCAACTTCAACTGCGCCCAAGGCCCAGAGCGTGCGTCAGATCATTTCGGAACAGGGCTCGCTCCCTGCGCTGGTCAAGGCGAGTGATATCTGCTCCGGTACGGCCACACCTCGCGCGGACAAGTCTGCCCCTGCTACGCCGGTGGAATTCCGTAACCCGTTCCAGTCAGCGGGCCCCAATCCTGCGCCGGCGAGCCAGCCACATGCACCGGAGGCATCTCCAATCTCAAAGGACTCTGAACGGCGGCCTACTCACAAGCACTCGCACTCGTGCAATGATGTCGAGCCGAAGGTCGTGATGGCTAACACTGTGACCGCATATGGGAAACCGATTATGGGACTCGTGCGCGGTGGTTCTCTGAAGCGTGTTAAGGGCCGAACTTTCGAAATTCCTCCTGTTGAATTGTCAAAGGGAGATAAAAAGGTCATGATTCCGAGCACGCCTGCGCCTGAGCGCCGTAACATCACCGATCCCACCGTCTTCCAGCCGCCGCACCCTATCTCCCAGCCTGGATGGGCTGTTTCCGCTTTGGAGAGACGCGCCCAGGTTGGACCGCGGTCTGTGTCGCAGGATTACGATGTTGGTTTGGGTTCCCGGGGTGGTTCTCGGCCCTTGAACTCGGACGATGTCGCGCTCTCCGCGTGGCAGCAAGCGTCGCGTCCAGGTGGACCAGCAGCCTATGGCTCTCTGCGTCGTCGTCCTAAGGGTTTCTCGATTTCTGGTTCCGATCCTGCTTCCACTATTATCGGCTCGGATGATACACGCGTGTTCACTTCGTGTGATGAGTATGAAACCGATGTGATGTCTGATTATTGGGATTCCGTTCGTACGCGTGAGACCAACACAAGTGGACTGAAGGGACTGCGCATTGAGACCATGTTCGACAAGGCAGGCGCGAGTCTGGTGAATGAGGAAGCCACCAGCCTGGAGGCCCTACTGCCGGGAGGTTCCTTCGCCGCTCGGTCAGAGAGGGATCCTCGATTATTCCCGGAATCGTATCTGGTCTCGCCTCCTTTGACCCATGTCTCTATGGCCGATAACCCGCTTGTGGCCGACGGTGCGGAAGAGGATTCGCTCAGTATGATTGGAGACTTGCCTGATAATGACCGTCCGGCCTTCTCATCGCCGCCTGCCGATGTCTTGTCGAAGTACGCTGAGGTTGACTCGCCCTTTGATTCGCCCTTCGGCTCGCCCATCAGCCAGATCGGGCCGTTTAGTGGCGCGTCTGATCTGAATGTCAACAAGAAGGCGAATATCTTCGACTGGTCAGAGCAGACACGTCCGGATCGCGATTCCGGCGAGTTCGAAGCGCGTCCCCGAACTATGCAGGGTAAACAAGAAGGTGTCGACCGAAGCAGCCGCGCAGTGTGCCGCAAAGCGCCGTCTACAGTTCACCTCCGTAGCCAAAGTGTTCCCGTTGCTAGCGAACTCCCAACGAACGAGTCGCGTCAAACCTCTGGCAAGTTCGGAACCTGGGGCTTGGGTAGTAAGGGTGTGAGCGAAGACTGGGATAGCGACTTCGACTTTGACGAGTCCGAGGAGACGCCTGTTGCGGAAAACAAACAACTCGCCGAGCCTGAACCCCACCGTCAGAGCATGACTGTTCCTAAGGCCATCCTGGAGCGCCAAGCTAGTCTGCGCGGTCAATTTGGTCAAGTCCAAGAACTTACTTTGTTGGTCGAGGAATTGAAGCGTCTCCGTCACCAGGCCAACACGCTGGGCATCGTCGACGGCCCATCTAGCGAACTGTGGAAAGAAGCTGAGCAAATTGTCAACCTGGCTACTATTGACGAGGAAGAAGAGCGTCGCTCACCTCCGGGCTCCCCCTCGTCCCTGACGTTCAGCTTTGATGAATCTGACGATGATGGGCTTCGTACCTCCTCGTCCAAGCGGGATAGTGAAGTCTCGTGGGACGTGCATGGGGACTCTGAGCACGTCTTGCCTCTCCCTCTCATGAAAGACTCACATAAATCCAAATCTGTGCTCGATCTGCTTCAATCGCGAGAACCCAAGTCGACTCTCCCCGAATTGGAGCTCGGGTCGCGAACAAAGAAACTGCCGTTTGATACCTCGTCGCTGAAGAACTTGGTGGTGCGCGCCGGCGTGGTCACACGCGCGTTGAAGGAAGTAATTCGCAAAGCAGAAGGCGTGGCAACTAGTCCGCGCGACCTCCCTCACGACCCGCCATTCCGACGCATCTTTGACAAACCCGACCTTGATTTTGACGCCGCATTTGCGGAAATGTCATAAATGTACAACTCTTTTTCCTGTACAATCGTGCAGCCATGCACCGCTGCACCTATCTCTCCAAAACCCTCACTCCCTCTCATCGTCTTCCTTCCGCACCCAACCTCATGAGATGAAACGACCTGAAGATCATTTGCATGAGCATTTCCTTCATCCTTACCCTAATATCTCCCACTCCTGGATCTCTTCTGTGATCTCGGAGCTATTCTGCGATGCGACCCCAAAAGCCATTGCCTCTTGTTTTTTCCTATTTCTTCATGTACAACTCTACCCCCATGTACACATTCTCATACTTTTCTCTCTGTGACTCTTCTTACCCGTGAATATCACAGCCCCACGGGGCCCACGACCTCTCTTTACTGTGTCTCTTTCTTTACCTTTCATGTCCCATATTTGCGCTGCTCATATGCTCTAATTGCGCACTTTGAGGATCCTGAAGCATTCTGCTGTCCTCCGCTCTCTCCTGAGCCGATGAACCCCATCCAAATGTTATGTTATGAGTACTGTGGACAATATTTGCGATTCACTGAATCTGCTCTCTCAGCTCTAGCTCCAAGTCAAGTCTAATGCAAAACAATGTTCAATCTATCCGTGGGAATCTCTGAACGCTTTAGTTGTAGTCCGAGTCGGGTTAGGGTTTCTTCATTTGAATCCTTCTAGTGTGCCATTTAGCCCGTTTTTAACAGTGATGCGCCTTTCCGGTTGCTTCATCCATGAGACGGAGACCGGTGTTATTAAGCCCCCTGCGGACCGATGTCCTGGTCCGGTTACTTCACGACAGCAGTTACCAGACTTAGCCTATACTGTGCTCTCGCACTCACGATGTAGGTATCTCCACGGCAAGTGGTCGAACCCCAATACTCTAGTGCGCACGATGCTGTAGGCTAATGCAGAACTAACCATGATGGGCGGGCTCCAGGGCTGGTCAGGCCGGATTGTCAAGTTGCACCGCGGCCTGTCTTGAGACCGAATTCAACGGTCGATATAGTTCAGTATTCAATTGAGTCCGAAGGAAGTTCTCTTAGAATTCGCAGATTTGAAAGATCAACCCTCAAGTGAGTCGTGGAGATATCCCCGGTGTACTTGGATCTATAGAACGACATGGACCTATTTTGTCTATGCATTTCCCCTGCACGGGCTAGCTGAGGTCTTTGGATTCCTTTTCTCGTCGAGTGCCACTCTATAAATTCAGCTCTATGAAGCTTGCGGCAGGGGGGCTCAATTTCCAGGTTCTTGTCATAGTTCGCATATAGTGCCCCTTCTCCATGTATATCATCGACATAGTAGCTAATTCGGACGCACCTTGGGGATTCCCGAGGTCCCTCCACGTGTAGTTAAGAACGTAGTTTAGAATTCCGATCTGTGTTTGTAATCTTTTCAGATTTTTTTGATCCATGGATGGATGGTCTTGCTCGATATGTTTATTTGCATGAATTTCCTTAGTGCTCGAGTCGATCGTCGGTCATGCGCCTCTTCAATCTTTGGACTTGTTGGGTTTATACGGGCTTGTATGCTTCACTGATATCTATCAGTGTATATTTTAGAATCTCTCTGTCGATTTTGCTAGCTCCGGGCAATTTTTATGGAAAGTCGTTGTCTCAGGGGGGAAATGTTGAAGATTGGGGGTATTGGCAGATATATATTGTCTGATGTCCGCACAAAGCATTTTCCAGGGTTGACAGCCTTGAACCTCGGAAAGGGTTATATTTACCCGTGGACACACGGCTCTTGGGCTATATATATCAAGCAATCCATGGATATGATTAAGTACTCTAAAAGTTATAGCTAGAAGGATGTATGCTAATGGTACTCCGTAGAGTTCAACACCTTTGTCCAGGGTAGCGGCGCTCAACGGTCAATGAGAATGGGATATACGAGTACGAGAAGAAAAGGAATATAATATAGCGGTGAAGCTAGTGGAGATATGGCGACACAGATAGATAGGAGCGAAAAGACCTGATAGATGAGCATATCGGATTAGATTGCAATGTCGAGTCGTACTTCGTGAACGGGCTGGACGCCAAGGATTATTGCCTGCGTGGAGATGAGCGGATCACACCAGCGTCTCAGCTTGCAGGATTCGAATTGCTTCTGCCCATTTGCCATTTGCCTCCGTGAGAGACTGGACTGGGGGAGCATGGAGTGTTGAGGTGTGTTGATGTCCTCTGATCAAGCACCAGAGTCACACTTGGCAAGTCTTGCCCTCCGAAAATAGAGTCTCGAGCAGCGAAAAAGGCCCCCTTTGGCCCTTGCATGCTAAATTGGCGAACAGCCACACACTCCACTCAGGGGCAGCCGGCTGGCGATTGGCTACCGGTGGCTGGAGACCAGAGGCACGTCTCAGTCGCCTTGCTTGTCTGGACACAACAAATAACCCGTTGCATTGTAGGGACTGAGTACGCCCGTAGAGACAATAGTAACAAGAAAAAGCAGAGACGATGATGCTAAATTAAGACACACTCAGGGGGAGGAGAAGAAAAGAGGATAAGATGCGGAGAGGGCCAATGGGGCGCTAGCGTCATCTAGAACTCTTCTCCTTCTCCTCTTTTCTTCTCTTCCTTTAACTTCCTCATACACTCTCTTTTGCTCGTTTTTGTTGCTCTTTGCTTTGACTGTTGGCTTGGGAACTTAGTTCCGTTCATTCTTTTGCCCAATCGTCACTCGCTTCTGCACCTCGTTTTTGACTCTTCGTCGACATTCCAATGACCCTGTAGCGTTCGCTTCTGTATTGACCGGTCTTCACCAATCTCGCGGGTCTATACCCATATAGACCCGCCATGTCTCATTCCGGTTGGCGAAATGTTCGCCGGGATGTCGTTCCCGCCCATCGACTGCCATTCTTGGTCCCGAGCACGCCTCTAGCCACAAGCATGCCAACCCTCGTGGCAAGAGCTCCCGAGGCGTCGGAATCCACCACCAATGGCGCCAAGCCCACCAGCAACATGACCACTACGGTCTTGCCCGTCGTCCTCGGCGCGGGTGTCCCCATTCTCTGTGCCATCGTCGTACTCATCGTCCTGCACCGGAGACACGTCAAGAAACTCCTCCGCGAGGATGCCATGGATAAACACAAATCACTCGACTTCGGAATGGACACCGTCGGTCCGGCCACGAGGAGGAAAGGTGGCCCACAGGGAGGAATGCCCCCGATGTCCGAGCCCGGTCACACCAAGGGCTTGTCCCTCGACGTCAGCCCCTATCTGATGCCGCCCGGCCTGGTCGGCTCCCGCGATTCCCTTCACTCCATGTCCATCGATGATGACAAGTACCGCCCGGCTACTGCGAATGGCTCCGTTCGCTCGTTCCCCAGAAGCCGAGAGGACGAGCCCAACTCGGGTCTGCTCAAGAATGCCCAGCGCATGTCCCGCTCATCACCACCCTTGTACAGTTCCCCGACCGAGTCCCATCCGCGCAGCCCTCTGGCCCAGCGGAGTGATTCCCGGCAAGCCCCTGGCCTGACTCCCCCGCCCCCCGTGGCTCAACAACCCGGCATGGCCATTGGAAGCCCCAGTGCCGACAGGAGCTATTCCCCAGAATCTCTGCCCCATGTGGATGACACCCCCCTTCATTTCGGTCTAGATGAGCCCCATAGCGCTCCCTACGAGGAGCGTCCCAACTTCCCTCTCCCAGAGCCCTCGCATTCCCCCGACCAGGGCTCCGCACATGTTCCTCGTATCTCCCTGCCGGTCAGCGAAATGACCACGAGTGACTATGGTGACCGCAAGTCGGACTACATTCTCCCCGCTGATATCCACAGCTCTGATGCACATGCTCATCAGCAGCCGAACCTGCCAGAGGAACCTCAAAACCTGGAACCGGTCTATGATGACCGCCGTAACACCAAGCGGATGACCCTCGGTGTGCGCCCTCTGCCCCCAGAGGACCCCGCCGACAACCCCGAACAGCGTGCCAATCGAATCCGCTCCTTCTACAAGGAGTACTTCGATGAGAGCAAGAACGGCCGCGAGACCATCTACCAAGAGGACTTCGGCCCTGAGTTCTACGAGGGCGGCAGCGCCCTCGGCGGTGGTGGTTTCGTCTATGACCCCGTCACCGGTGAATATTACGATGCCAACGCGCCTCCCGTCCCCGCTCCTTACGCGGAGCCCTACACGCGACGGGCCATGACGCCTCCCCCTCGCGCTCCGCCTCGCTTCCAGGGCGCCGCCCGCCACCAGGCCACCAACTCGGGCGGCTTCGGTGGTATGCCCAGTCCGCGGGCGTTCTCCTCTGCCTCCGGGCCCCGCGCTTTCTCCTCCGCCTCTGGTCGCATGCCGGGCGCTCACGCCCGCAAACCCATGCCGCCCCCCTCGCCGCTCCAGATGCTCCCCACCCCGCACATGTTGACCGACGACTCTCTCATGACCGCGATGGACTTCGCGCCAGCCAACGGCTTCAAGGAGCGCCGCGACGGCCGCGCCGAGACTCCCGGCGGCATGCGTCCCTACAGCCCCGCAGTCCGCGCGCACACTCCTCTCGTCGGCGCCTTCGACGAACTGTCCGTCATGCCCAGCCCGCACGCGCTGCGCAAGTCGGGCACCTACACGAACCTGGACTTCGTGCCGCCGCCGCGCTTCCGAAATGAAGGCGGCGGCAGTGACGCGGGCAGTATCCGCAGCGGTCGCAGCGGGATGTCGGCGGCGCACCAGAACAACATCCGCATGGGCAATTACCGTGTCAGTCGTCTGGAGCCGTCGGCGGTCGGCACTCGCGATGATATGATGGTTAGCTTGAAGCCCAGCTGGGATATGGTTAACAATAAATAAGGGCTATGATTGTGTTTAGGGATTTCTGCCAACGGCGTATATAGAGGTTGAAATCTTTTTTTCTATATTTTTGACTTTGCCTTTGAAGCTTTCATTGTGTTTGCCCGTCGGGCTGTATATACATCTATACATTGTTTGTTACATTCCAGGGCTAGAACTCGGTAGACTCCAGATCCATGGATGGAATCTAGACCCGAGCCCTTTTTTTTAGGGCATTGTTATCATGTTATAGTTCGTACCAGACCGGGTGAACCGAGATCACACCAATCAACGTAGTACCATAATGTTTGCATGTTCATGTGTAAATATACGATCTGATCCATGTCGTTAGGGGAGGCCTAGACGCGGAAAACAAGATTGGAAGTGTCGATCGCATTTTAATTAGCGGAAGACGGAGCATGAATAGTACTAAGAGGAGTACGCAACCGCACTAAGACTAAGCGCACTAACAGGTAAGACCGTTTAAGTGGAGTCCTGCATCATCGACTTGACTCTCCAGTACGGAGTATCCTCTCCAGTATCCATGGATGGAGTATTAATTGTTTACCTCAGGGTGTTTACCCCAGTCATAATAGTACATAGCGTGTTATGTTCTTAGGCCCCCAGAGTATATATCATTAGGGCCAATGGAGAAAAATAGCCCCATCTGCCAGAGTTGCCTCCTTACTCCCACGGTTCATTGGGGCAGATTTTTATTACCGTATTCTGGTAAGATTTGTTACTCTATAGACCATAATATTGTTACTAGAATTTACTTGAGAACAGATAGAAGTCGAGTAGAGAAGTAGTATAGATAGTACCTAGTACTTGTGTACTTGTGTACTTGTGTACTATACTGTGTACTATAGGGAGGAGAAGTACCATAAGGAGTATCTGGTCCCCCGGTGAAACAACAAGGGATTACCACAAGCAGCAAGTTGTTATGCATTAGAGTAAACAGTTACTAAATGTACTACAATGCAAGAACAAACTTAAGAATTAAACAGTAAGAGTAGTAAGAGTAGTATAATAGTAATAATACTAGAATACTACGTTCTATTAATACACTAAGAATGCGGATACGCTGCGATCGTACGAAATCTCCACTTCCCACTTCTTCCTCCCCTTCCACACACATCTCTTCCATGGCTGACCAGAGCCTCTGAGTGAGTAGGGACTTCTTTTTCGTACTCTTCTTTTTTTCGTTTTTCGCTTTCTTTCTTTCATGCTTCCTGGGGTCATGCTTGTCTAAATCCCCCGATTCCGTTCCACCCCTGAAGCCACTCTTTACACGCGTCCCAAAGCGTCCAGTCTCTCGTTCACAGATCCAATTCGGCTCTTTTTAACACTACCAGGCATTTCCGATTCCGGAAGCCATCATCTGCTAAAACCACTCCGGTCTCGAGGGTCGCTTTGATCCCATCTCTCCGACCTCATCCACCATGTCCTCCAACAAAGCCGTTTCGACCGCCGCAGACGCTGCCGCCGCTGCAGAGAGCGCGGCCGCCGCCGCCTCCACCACGGCAGCAGCCAGCGCCAGTGAAACCGCGGCCGCGGCGACCCCGACTTCTGCCGCAGAGGCTACGACTACGGCCGCGGCCGCGACGACTTCGTCCACTTCGTCCACGTCGTCTACCTCCACCACCCAAGCGCCATCCACCACCAGCACTACGGCGCCCACAACCAGCAGCACATCCACAGCCGACCCGACCACGTCAATTCCCTCGACTACCTCCGAGGCGGCTGCTACTACCTCGGTGCCCTCGACCACGACCGCCCCGTCCACCACGTCAAGTCCGGAGACGACCGTTCTCTCCTCGATCTCTAGCAACGCCAATGGCGGAACTACCGTGGTCTATGTGACTTCGACTGCGTCCGTGGAAGCCGGCACTAGTGCCTCATCAACCGCATCCTCGACCGGTGGCTCGGCTGCAGATTCGACCTCCACCGCCGCGGCTGCCTCTTCGTCCGGCCTCTCCACCAATGGCACCATTGCCGTCGCCGTCGTGGTGCCCGTCGTCTCCGTCGCCTTGATCATCCTGGCCGCTCTGTTCTTCTGGCGCAAGCGCAAGGCCAACAAGGCCAACGAGGAAGAACGCCGCAAGGAAGTCGAAGAATACGGTTTCAACCCCAACAACGATCCCACCCTTCCCGGAATGGGCGGTGTTGTGGCCGCCAAGGACGACAATTCCTCCGGCTACCGTGGCTGGGGCACTACCTCCGCCGGCCGCAAGGCCTCCACCAACCTTTCCAGTGGCATGGGTGGCCTCCCCATGTCCCACGGTGCCACCCCCAGCGAGGGCACCGTGCAATATTCCGACGGCGCTCGACCGGACTCCGGTGAGATGGAGTCCATTGGTGTCTTGGGTGCAGCGGGTGCCGCTCCCGTGGCTGCCAATAACCGCACCGGTGACATTCACCGTGGGCCGTCAAATGCTTCGTCCGCTTACTCTGCCGCCAACCGCTCCGAAGCCTCCGAGGAGAGCCACATGTCGGCCGCACACCCCTCTGGCGGCTACTACGGCGAGAACCCATACTACGGCGACATCAACACGCACGGCGCCTACGGTGGTGAAGACTACCAGCCCGTGATTCGGGATGTTCAGGCCCGGCGCAATACCCGCATTGAAAACCCCGGCGTCTACCCTCGGCAAGGCAACGCGGGTATCGCCCAGAACTTCTGATTTCTGATGTTTGCAAATACTGCGTTTCTATCCCAAAAGCTCGGCCTGGCACCATTCCACACCTTCATTTTTCTCTCTTTTCTGAACTCACACTCTCTCCACCGCCGACTTCATTCCTTTGTTTTTCTTCGGGTCTCTCATGTTCCAATTCCCGGCGCGATGGACTTTCTCTTCGTCATGTCTCTATTTTCCCCTACACATTTCCCCCCCTTCTTCTCTCGCCCTTAATTGGCCGTGCTTGGCTTGGATTTTTGCCACTTTGTTTTTGATATATCCCGCGCATCTGGTCCAGCTGCATAGCTTGTTTTGTCTTTGTGTAAGGAGCTGTACATTTCCTGCTAAGCGTGGAGTTTCCATGCGGACATACGGGTGTCTGTTACTTGTTACTTGTTCTGTACTGGTATAGGAATTGACTTACTAGAAAAAAAAAAACACTCCTAGTAAAAGTAGAGTACTATATAGTAGTGTATTGCCGTTCGCATAGTATAATCTAGGGCCACGCTGCAAACAGGCGGTCATTTCCGGCAGAATGATCAGGGTGTAATGAGATAATCAGGTAAATCCTATTCAGTTACTGTATAATCATCACAGTTCCAGTCTAACATATCAGCTGATCCCAGACTTTGGCCATTGACCAGATCGAAAGTCCGCAAGTGGGTGTCAGCGCATACTCCCTACAGCCAGTGAGCCGACAACGTGCGTCGGCTGTTCGCGGTGATTGGGGCATCCTCCCCAGAGCTCCCCACTACCGACCTTCGATCCTTTCCCGACTCTCGTGCTTTATACCGTTATACTATACGTTGTACACTTCGGACTTTGGGGGAGTTAGGCGAGGTACCTGGTACCTGACTTTTGTGGCCAACTTGTTGCCCCTCCGTTCTTTTTTTGCTTCTTCACAGCTTCCCCTCTCATATATGGGAACATTGCGACGCAACGTCACACTTGTCATACATATTACCCGCGACCCTATCGACTCTACCCTCTTGCTCCAGAGTCCCTGACCTTTCCTCTCTACGCGAGTACCCTGCACAAGAGCAATTCCCCCCTCAGCCTCGTCTGAGTACCCTTGCGCGCTCTCGCTTCCCAGAGCTCGGGAGAGCTGAAGCTCTCTCCGAGAGACCACCATGTAAGCCCCGCCACGCTCCAACGCTCTCTGCGGGACCGCCGCTGACCCCAGTCCAGGAAGTTCGGCAAACAGATCCAGCGCAGGCAGCTAGATCTCCCGGAATATGCCGCGAGCTTCGTGAACTACAAGGGCTTGAAGAAGGTGAGTCAAGCGCGGGGTCACACAAGTATGGACATGCTACTGACACCCGCAACAGCTGATCAAGCAATTGAGTGCCACCCCCAACATCCCCGCACAGAGAACCGCCGAGGAAATCGCCCGAGACAATGCGGATCCTCAGGCGGCCTTGCGCGCAAACAAGGAGGTGTTCTTCTTCAGATTGGTATGTGACGGATTACGTCTGGTAGCTGGGATGGGACTGATAAGCCGGTGTAGGAACGAGAGATTGAGAAAGTCAATGCTTTCTACTTGCAGAAAGAACAAGAGGTATGGTTACACTCGGTGCAATGTGACTTGATCAGACACTCATCAGGCGACTCTAGTTCACGCTACGTTTGAAAACACTGGTCGATAAGAAGCGGGTGATCCAATCCCGGACGGGCTCGAATTCGAAAGCGCCCTCGAATTTCGTGGCCCTGTTTGAAGGCTTCCAGCAGTTCGACGGCGACCTGAACAAACTCCAGCAATTCGTCGAGATCAACGAGACGGCTGTTTCGAAGATTCTCAAGAAATGGGATAAGACGTCCAAATCGCGCATGAAAGAGCTATACCTCCACCGTGCCGTGGAAGTTCAACCCTGTTTCAACAGGGAGGTTCTTCGCGACCTGGCGGATAGAGCGACTACGGCTCGGCTCGAGCTGGAGGCTTGGGCCGAGGGTGAGAACATACAATACGATGCCTCCCGTCCGACAGACCGTAACACATTTGCCGGAAGTGAAGAGGATGAGCTAGATACGCAGATGCTGCAGTCTGCATCGACGGGCAATGTCCAGACACTACGAGAGTGGCTGGTGAGGTTACAGACTTTACCTGATGCCCGCGAGCGTGCAACACGCACTTTCCTTACTGCCATCAACGGCTTTTCGGACGAAGTGCTCGCGCTTCTGTTAGAGAGTGGGCTGGTTGACATCCACGCCGAGGATGATATCAACGAGCGCAACTGTCTGCACGAGGCTGCCATCTCTGGCCGGGACTTCATCTTCCAGGCTGGCCTCAAGGCGTCTGTGGACTTCTCCCGCTCAGATGTCTACGGCCGCATTCCTCTCCACTATGCCTGCAGGAACGGCCGTGCTGACATGGTGCGCGACTTGCTCAAGGTAGGCCCTGAAACGGTTGATTTCCTGGACCATGACAACTTCACGCCTTTGATCCACAGCATCGTCAAGAGCCAGCTGGCTTGTGCCCAACACGTGCTCCAGAGCAATGCCCGTGTCGATCCGGTGTCAATGCAGGAGCCTGATCATATTCCGCTCAATTTGGCTTGTCAACATGGCTCGCTTCCTATTGTGAAGATGCTACTTGAGCGTAATGCTAAGCTGCTGCCTGATGCCGAGGGTCTGTACCCCCAACATATGGTTGCTCGTGCCTCACAATCGCCCGACATCCTTTTACTGTTGAAGCACCACGGCGCAGATCTTGACCAGAAGGATAAGCTGTACCAATGGACTCCTTTATTCCACGCTGCCAGCGAGGGCTGCGTTCCCTGCTTACGCACCCTGCTTGAGTGTGGCGTGGACTCGCAGGTCGCAGATGAGAAGGGTCTGTCGGCCATGTATTATGCTGCCTGGGAGGGGCATTTGGAATGTATGCTTCTTCTCTGGGCTCAGCCAGCCCGGGGTAAAACCACAATGGGACCGCTCGATATTCTCAACGGTGTTCGGATGTCAGAGCCCGGTCTCATGGGCGAACCCATGTCTACGGAACCCAATGGCTCCGAAATGGAGATGATCGATGGTATTCCCGACCTCGAATTGCCACCTCCCATCATTCCGCTCCGTCGCTACGGCCACAACTTCCTCGACAAGAAGGTCTTCATCCAGCTGTTGTTTGACCAAGGCAATGTCAGTTCTATTGCCTTCGACCAGGCTGGTCGTCACCCGGCAGCTCGTATGACCATCTCTTCAAAGCTCTCCGATATCATTCCTCGCACTATCATGCTCCCCATGCAGGATGATGCGCGCTCCATCTCCTTCCACGTGGATCAACTGGACACTTTTGCCGTGGACTTCGAGATCTTCCCTACCTTTGGCTCCAAGGTCATCGCGAAGAGCGTTGCCCTCCCAGATATCTTCCGCGCCGAGACTTCCAGCACCGGCTCAGCCTGTCTTCCTCTCTTCGATCCTCGACTGCGCGGAATCGGTCAGCTGCGCTTCAATTTCCAGGTCATCAAGCCGTACCACGGCGATCCTCTGGAAATCACCCACTTTGCCACATACTGGAAGGCAACCAGCGCCCAAGACTCAGAGCACAACGGGTTCGTTACCGGATCCAGTTTGTCAGGCGACTATGTGCAGTTGTTTGTGCAGTTGACTCGGGATCGTGTCGCTGTTCTGTATCCGCAGTTCCTGATCAATCACCATGGAATCGAAATCCCGGTTTGTCAATTGACATACGCGCAGTTCCAGTCCATTGGGATAGGACGCGGTGTCAACCAGCCTCAGATTCTGCAGTTCTTGTCTACGGAAGCAGCTAGCGATATGCCCAAGACTCATCGTCTCATCGCTGCTTCGTTCCTGTCATTACGAGATGTGCTCCGCCACCTCCCGATTGACTTCAATGTCAATGTCTCCCTTCTCTACCCCGCTCCCCAGGAGGAAAGGAATCTCCCCATGACTTCTTTGGCGGATGTCAATAGCTTTGCGGATGCTATTCTGACTGATGTCTTTGACCACGCTCGTGAGGCCAGGGATAAAAACCCCGACTTCATGCGCTCGGTTGTGTTCACTTCCTACAACCCTAACATCTGTAGTGCACTCAACTGGAAACAACCCAACTGTGAGTATCTTCCCAACTTTCTCCCATGGGCCCTTGCTAATTTCCACCAGACCCCGTTCTTCTCTGCAATGATCTTGGCCAGATCCGTGATCTTGCCGGCAATCTTGACTCCCTGTCTCATGTCGACAGCAGTGGTCGCGCGTCGATGTCTATCAAGGAGTCCGCGCGTATTGCCCAAAGCAATAACTTCATGGGATTGATCTGCAGATCCAGTCTATTGGTTCGTTTCCCTGTATCCTCGCACCTGACCTACAAGCTAACCACTCCCAGAACGTCGTCCCGGCTCTCGTGGAAACCATCAAAGAGCTCGGTCTCGTCCTGGTGGCCGACACATCCGATGAAACCGGCCAGTCAGACCGAGTCGAAGAACTACACACCGACCCAATGGGCGTCGCAGAATGGGCGTACCGCATGCCGGACGGTGTCAACGGCGTCATGAGAGCCAACGGCATCCTTCGCTTTAACGACATGATCGATATGTAAACGGGCGACTACTTAATTTTCCACGAATTTCACGAGCTGGATGCTTTTGTTTTGTTCTTGGCTTATGGGAATGGGAGTGTAGAGAGGAGAAAGGCAATATTAGAGAGAATGGCTAAGATAATGTACAATGGTTCCGCTATGCTTTAATTTCAAGTGCTCTTAGGCTTCCTCTTGCCGATATTCCATCCCCATCCCCGTAGCGTCTTCACAACCTTCGGCAACACCGCCGCTGTCAACGGCACCCGAATGAAAATGAAGCTCTTGTGGATTGCATACGCAAATACCAGCTGTGTCCAGATGCCTGCAAATGTCAGCATGAAACTCGAATTAAATTCACGACAGGTATAGATGTCAAACTTACTCGCTTCATCCTTATTCCTCTCTTCGGCCTCCACAAGCTTCCCCTGTCCCTCCGACTCTTCAGTCGGCCACACAGATTGGAACTTATCCTTCACATACTGAACAACTACATGCTCATAATGTCCAATCCGCTCAACACCCAGCAGCCGCACAGCAGCAAAGCAGAATGGGAAATCAAGCGCCGACAGCGCAAGATACACTCCCAGCGCTGCCCATCCGTATTCCCGCGACAGCTTCTTCAGTCGCTCGGATAGGGATGGCTTCTCCGTGCGTCCGGCTTGTCCTTGTCCATTGGTAGAGCCGGAGTTGTAGCGCTTATTCAAACGCTGCTTGGGAAGTAGCGTGCTGGGGGTTGGTCGTTTGAGGCGTGCTTGTGGTGTTGTTGTGAGGGTTCGTCGGAATGCTTGCGTTTGCGCTTGCGCGAAGATGGGCCGCGATGCGCGGGATGAGATATTATTGAAAGCGGTCCTCGTGAGAATCTCGCTGGGACGCGAGATCCATTTTGACATAAGGGTTGGACGGAACATGGTGTTTGTGTTGGTTGAAAGGACTGGGATCGGGATCTTTTTTTGTTTCTCGGCGTTTTCGGGTTCCGGTCCGATCGGAGTTAGGACGGGTTCATGTGGAAGATGCTAGTAGATCGTGAGACGGAGGTTCGGCGTATATATGTTAATTCCGTGTGAGATTGGAATGTGAATGAAGGCGAGATATCCCCTGGCCACTCGAAGTTGGATGTTGAAGATGTTCAAGAGATGCCGATCAAAGCTGATCTGTATACTTCGCGCTGACTAAGCGACATGCACCAAAAACTTCCCGTGCTCCTTCGACAACATCGACACCGACATAAATCGCCATGTCGCCACGTTTAGCACTCCAATCGCCCCTATGGGGCTCCCTGATCACCCCGGTCTCCGTCCGGTCATTTGGAATTCGATCTCTCAACCCGCCCAAACCCAGTCGTTACAATGCCGGCCCCGGTCTGCCAGTTCTTGAATCGACACCCGAAGCCGCTCTTCGTCGCAAGGCCAATTCACTCCCTCTCCGCTCCGGTGCTATTACAATTAAGAAGGGAATGACTGCTATTTTCGACCCGGAGACTGGAAAGCGCATCCCCTGCACCGTTCTGCAGTTGGATCGTGTGGAGGTTCTCTCTCACAAGACTGTTGCGAAGCACGGATACAACGCTGTGCAGGTTGGTGCTGGCTGGAAGCACCCCAGCAATGTCACCAAGGCGCTCCTGGGCCATTTCTCCGTTAATGGTTTGTCGCCTAAGCGTCATATTTTCGAGTTCCGTGTCAAGGGTGAGGAGGGTCTGTTGCCCGTTGGTGAGAGCATTGAGGCCGGTTGGTTCCAGGAGGGACAATACGTCGATACCCGCTCCAACACCAAGGGTAAGGGTTTTGCTGGTGTGATGAAGAGACACGGATTCGGTGGTCAGGACCGCAGTCACGGTGTCAGTTTAACGCATCGTTCCATGGGTTCCTCCGGTCCCGGTCAGGGTGGTGGTTCCCGTGTGTACCCCGGAAAGAAGATGGCTGGAAACATGGGCAACAACCAGAACACTGTGCAGAACTTGAAGATTCTCAAGGTTGACTCGGCCAACGGCATCGTGGTTGTCAGCGGTATGTGACATGTCTTTCTTGGTTTGTGGCGCGGAATTAACATCTCTCTTTATAGGCGCCGTCAGCGGTCCCAAGGGCTGCGTTGTGAGAATCCAAGACGCCGTCAAGAAGCCTTGGCCCGAGGTGCCAGCGGAGGCTGTGGCCGAAGCGGAGGCTACCCCCGCCGCTGTTTGATTTTATTGGAGAAATCGTCTTTGGCTCTGACCTGTACTATTACACCCTTCACCATACGCGCGATATCGTTTTTATTTGAGCGGCGTTTGTATATGATACAAAAAATGATATCCTTCCTTTTCTCTCGATGGCAACCCCTCGGGGCTTCAAGGACAGCGTAACATCCCAAAAATAATGTCCCAAAAACGCCAATGCCAATGCACTACTTTATCTGTACACGCTGCTACACTTCACTCCCGTCGGAACGGGTCAGCGCTCTTGTCCAGCAAATGAATCACCTCTCCGTCCTCGGTCTCCAAGCTCCATTCTTGGGTGTTGAACTAGACATGCATAGTTAGCTCCATGTATCATAGGACTACCCACGTAGCCATGCTTCGATTCACGGGTAGACTCACGTAGCTCATACGATCCGGCCGGATACTGTGGAACTTCATCTTGCCCTGGGCCTTGGTACCCTTCACCCAGAACGAGATATTGATCCGACCATGCAATTGGTTCATCTCTCCACTGATCCACGGAATCTGCTGCGCGAAGTAGATCTCGTCGCCCAGGATCTCGCGGGCTTGCGGGGACGTGCGCAGCGCATACAGCGTGCTGCTCACAATACTGGACGATTGCTTCTGGTAGTTGAAGATACCCAGCAGTCCTGCTCCACTGGCAATAATGAAGATTGGCAGGGTGAGCAACCAGGTCCGGTTGCCGTTCGGGTTCGGCAGCTCTCGGTCTGCGCGTCGCTCCATTAGAGGTCCGGCGTTCGGCCCGGGGGCTGCGATGAGGGTGCGTCGTGCGGGCATGACTGGGCGGCCCATGCGGGCGAGGCCGGCACGCCGGGCGAAAACTCGTGAGAAGACCATTGCTGAGGGGCTTGGGTGGAATGGGGAGAGGTGGGAAGATCGCAAGTTGCGGAAGAAAAGATGTTGCCAAACAAGACAAACATCGGACGTCACAACACTCCGATCAACCTTCGACTTCTAGGCATCTTCGACATGGCAGTCAGGCTACGCAAGGTGTTTCAGTATCCTGAGGAGCTGGACGAGCGTGAGGAGCTGGATGAAGAAGAGCAAGAACGGGTCATCGAACAGCTGCAGAGCCAAAATGATGCTCGCAACGCCCAGTACAGTGTACATATCGTTCCTATACAATCGAGTTTCCATTGCTAAGTTTGTTAGATGGTCTTTACGGCTCTTCCCTTGATGGCGGCCCTCATCTTTGTTCCCTCGGTGCTATCACCGCTCGGCCAGCTGGAGCGACTGTTCTCATTTCTCGCCCTAACTTCGCTGGTGACAACGGCCTATATCATGAGATGCTCTCCTATCCAACCAGATCTCAAGGGTAAGAAGCCCATGAACTTCCACAGCGAACGTATCGCTCGAATTCACGCTGCCTTGGTGCCGGGAGCTGGGGCTTTATCCTTGTTGCTAGCTTTGGTCTATCTGTGGGCTGGGCCTTATGGCATCCCACCGGTGTTGTATTTGATTCCTGGAGGTATGTTAAACTCATTCATTTCAGACCACTAGCCTAACTGGACCATCTATACAGCTCTACTTGCAACCGTCTTACTTGCCCAGCATGTGATGCGCTCGGTTGACCTCGCATCTCTCAAGAATCTCCAGTATGAGTACAAAGGTGCCTAGGGGATATCTAAATTGGCTGCAAATTAGAAATAGCTTTCAGCTGATCTCTAGTCCTATTGTTCTCAAATGTTATTCATACTTCACAGCCGCAATTGGAACCAGGATCTCATGAGGCCGCGGATGGTATCAAAGATCACGATGTCAAACAAAGTTGTAGAAAGTAGCTTGAACAACAGAAAAGAAAGAAAAAGATACGAAGCGACTGAACACTTCATTCAGGTAATATTTCCAGTATCAAGCGCAAAGAAACATGTCGCAGAAGAGCCAAGCTCTCGGGATATCACAAATCGATAAAAAAATGATAGCAACCTTGGAAATGCTGTCAACCACAGTGCTCCAAACAAAAAAAACGCCGTCCATTACCTCGGCCAGAGGCCTGTCTCTACGCAAGATCAAGCCATGACCATGGGAAGTCCTTCCAGCAGGGATGGATCCACAGGCACGTCTGCATCATGGCCATTCTTGAGACCATTCTGGACATGCTGATTGGATTGATCGAATGGGCTTGTCTCAAATTTGAAACCTTGGGCTTTCAGTTTGATGTGTCGTTCAAGTTCAGCCTGCTGGGCCTCTCTTTGACGCTTTTCGATGCGACCGTGTACATCATCGCCGCGGAATTTCTTGAGCCACCAGAGATTGGATTTTCGGAAGTCGACCAGTGATTCAATACTCCGCGGGTCGGCTACCGTGCTGGTGTCATGGCCTAGCACTGTGCAGTTTGGTTCGTATGGCTTCATGTTGGGATCATGTTGACAAGCGCCGCAGCTGCACACCTTTCGGCATTTGGGACACAGCCAGTGGTGCTTCTCCATTGCTTCGTGAGGGAGGATCTCGAAAGCCCGATACAGACTGCCGTAACAGTAGCGTTGGTCACAGTTCGAGCAACTTGCTAGTTTCCAGTTCACGTCATGGTGGAGGCAGACGTGGCATCGATTCGTGCTCTCGGGGTTTTTAGAAAGAGATGGTCGAATCTTTCTCTTCTTCCGAGGCGTGCCGTTGGCGTTCTCGTTATCATCATCATCCTCATCGTCCGGAACACTTCCCTTTTTCGATTGTCTCCGTGGCGGTTTGCCAACCGGTTGGGAATTTTTGGGGTCATTCCACGGACGACGAGCCAGCTGCTCCTGGCAGATCTCAGCGATGGATTTTTTGCCTGCCTGTCCTCGGGCGACAACGAAAGTCGGAAACTTTTGCTTGATCTCTGTGTCGTCCTCATTCGAGGAGATGATGAGTCGACGCCATGAATCATATCTTTCGGTCAGCTGCTTGATGGGGAATTGTTCCACCCATTGGAGCTTTGAGACGCATGCACAGCTTCTGCCCATCGCGTAACAGTCCATGCACACGTCGTATGGGCCCAGATCTTCTCCAGCGTGTTTCACGTCTGCACAACCGTTGCAGGTGAGGAACCGATTGAATATGTTACAGCGACAGAAAGAACAAGTCACGTTGCTCTGGTATTCAGTAAATTCCACGGATTTCTCCGGCTTTTTGTTCGAGAAGCTTTCAGACAAAAGAATGTTCTTGTACAAATTGAACAGCCGTTTGAAGTCCACCCACAGTCGATCAACGACGGGATGCTTGACCTTTTTTGTCCGTTGTAACAATTTGGAATAGCGTTCAAGGGTGAAGAAAACGATGGCTTTGTTTTTGTACTGCTCATCACGGCAAACCATCCGTGCATGGGGCAGAGCTTCATTCAAGGCCAGTTCGAGGGTATCAACCGTTGTTCGATTCCACGCAACTTTCATGGTCCGGCTTCCGCGGTTCCACACCTGATGAGCGGCCAGTGGTGGCACTAGAATCAAATCACCGGGCTTTTGCTCGACCACATAAGTGGTGAATGGAGCAATTTGCCAGGCATGCAAGGGAGCAAAGAAGTCCTCTATGTCAATGTCATGGCCGAGAACAGACAGCCAGTACTCCGCAACCACGTGTCGATCTTTGGTACCGGTCATGAGCCATAGTGACGAGCCTTCCGTGGTCTCCTGCCCATTCTCTTGGCCTTGAATGGAGGCATCGACCATGAGGTTGTGGCCTAAGCTGGCACACATTTCTTGATGCGCCGGGGTATAGGTCCCTTCATGGCCAATGTAACACATCAAATTCTCAGCTCGCATGTTTTTGGGCAGGCTGCTCATGAGATCCCCAGTCGGGGCAATCAGCTGTTGATCTGCAGTTCGCGGAATCCCAGCTAGATTCGTTCTCCCCGAAGCAGGGCCCTTAAAATCCTTCGGGGCTTCGTTGAGATAGAAAAGAGATGGCGGAATGATATTCTCAATGTATTGATGCCATTCTGGCGGGCAGTCAATGTCTTTCATGTACAAGCGCTGGCGATCTTTGTGATGATAGTTATGCGTGGTCATTTGGCGCGCGAGGAGCGGCAGGTTCTGGAGGTAGTGACCCATGGAGAAGGAGGCGTTTTTCTTTTTCATCAAGTCGCGCACGATTTCCACTAAATAAGCCGAAGTGATCAGTCTCGAGCTGGCAGTTATCGATTCCCAGGAATGGAGCTTACCTTTGGACGCGTACTTTTCCTGAAGCCATTTCTCGGAGAAGAGTTCTTGGTCCAGGTGGGTTTGAAATCCTTCAATGACAAGAGGCTTTCCGGATAGAATGACCTGGTATAGCACCAGCTTCTCGAAGTCGGCCAACGGAAATTGGTCAACCGAGTCACAAGTGATTCGCATCGCAAACTCAAAGTTGGGGGTGGAATCGACGATCGCATTGATATCAAGTCCCGGTGACATAGGCTCAAAGGCCATGCGACTCCTGTGAGCAGGCATGGCGCAGAGTAGAGCACCAGAGCGGGCGATGTCTACTCGGTGTTCAGATGGTACGAGAGGGGTTCATGGCCAAGGGCAGGTTACAGATGATGTCACAGCATCTGGAAGAAGTTGGAAAGCAGCAGTGATGTATTCTTAGGAAGAGAGAGCGAGAAGAATCAAGAAAGTCCAAGGTCGAAGCCGATGATGAAGCGGAGGGGAGCGCGGCTTTACTTCCATCTCAACGCGCCATGACACCTGAGGCATCAACCTTTTTTTCGGATTGCGCGGAGTTCACTTCGTTTGACAAACAGTCTTTGTAGCTTCTTTCAATGGAATGATCTGTAAATTGAATCTTTGGAACTGCCCCATAGCTTAACATTTGTCTCCAAAATTGTCAATTGCCCACAGACGACGTTGCTTTAATCTGTAGATCTAATACTATACCCCCCAAATAGGCTTAGGCGGACCGCGGTTTTCCTGCAGGGCTTCACTTCCGGAGCTGTCAACTTGACCTCCGCAACCTTGCCTGAGATTCCCAGGCATGAATTACACTCATTGACACTCATTTACACAGCTGGTTCCCATATATTCACCATGCTGTCTAGCGCCCACCTCCTGCGCGGCCGGTTATCTCCGCATACCAAGTTCTCCGTCACCGGCCTATACACTCGACGCCTATCGTCACTCGCTCGCAATGCCTGTTCCTCGCAATTAAAGCACGCTCGCTTCCCTTCAACTCCCAAATCCCACACACTGCCAGTTCAAATCAGACACAACTCGGTCAATTCGCCCCCGAAGCCTTTAGAGACGGACAATGCGGAGAAGAACCCGGCCACCCACTACATCCCACCACAGACCGGCTTGATTGCCTCCTTGCCAAAAGCATGGATCCCGTATGCGGAACTGGTACGCCTGGATAAGCCAACCGGCACATACTACCTGTTCTTCCCAACTCTTTTCTCCACTCTGCTCGCCGCGCCCATGGCGGGCGCGGGCCCTCTTCAGGTCCTCGGTATATCAGCTCTGTTCTTTTCAGGCGCGCTGATCATGCGGGGCGCAGGCTGCGCGGTCAATGATCTATGGGATCGGAATCTGGACCCTCACGTTGAGCGGACCAAGTTCCGCCCCATTGCGAGAGGTGCACTTTCGCCGCGCAAGGCACTCGTTTTCACCGGTTCACAGTTCCTGGCGGGATTGGGTGTACTTGTTTCCTTCCCGACGCAGTGTCTGTGGTATGGAATCCCCAGCGTGCCGATTGTGCTGGCCTACCCGCTCGCCAAGCGCGTGACCAATTACCCCCAGGCGGTTCTGGGTCTGGCATTTTCCTGGGGAGCGATCATGGGATTCCCGGCCTTGGGAGTGGACCTGCTTGCCAATCATGATGCATTGATGGCTGCTGGGGCCTTGTATTCCAGTTGTATTGCTTGGACAGTTCTGTATGATATGATCTATGCACACATGGATATCAAAGACGACGTCGCCGCCGGGATCAAGTCCATTGCCCTCCGTCACGAACACAACACCAAGGCCGTCTTGAGCGGCCTGGCAGTGACCCAGGTCTCCCTCCTCGCGGCTGCGGGCGTTGCGGCGGGCGCGGGTCCCGTCTTCTTCGTTGGCAGCTGCGGCAGTGCCGTGCTTTCCCTCGGTCTGATGATCTGGAAAGTCCAATTGAAGAGTGTCAAGAACTGCTGGTGGTGGTTCAAAAATGGATGCCTGCTGACCGGTGGAGGAATCTCCTTGGGCTTGCTCGCGGAGTATGCGACGCAGTACCTCGGACTGTATGATACCGCAGAGACGAGGCCACTGGAGGCCGCGTCGACGCAATAATGAATGTAATAATATCAGCGACAACCAGCCTGTTTATGGCTTCTGCACCGACTTCATGTAATTTTCGATGACAGTGACAATGTCCTTCCATTCCATCATGCCTCCGCTCCCCACATCCCCACAGGCTAGGTTCTTTTCAATGGGCGGCAGCACCGTCACCCACCCATGTGGGTTGGACTCGCTCCAGCCCCATTCATCGCGTAGGACTTTGAGCTGTTTCTCGGTCACCGGGTGAATCATCATGGCCGTGTTCATACTTGGGGCTACGAAGATCCTTGGCGTCCGACTTTTGAATTCCTTGTCTACCAGTCCGGTCGTATCCCAGGCCCGGATAGTCGACAGGAGTAGGTTATCAGCCATCCCATTTGCCATCTTCGCCATGGTGTTTGCCGACATTGGAGCGACCAGAAGTAGATGGGCCCCTACCTGAGGATTAGTTCAATTCTTGAGTCTGTGATCCAGGCCAATTCTACTGACATTTACGAAGCTCAATGTGTAAGACTGGGCCCCCGCGCGTCCATGGTGGGGACCATTCATCTCGGTCACGGTATATACCGTCCACGCCCTCTATTTGTTGTAGCGAGTCGAGGGTTGGTTGCTCTGGGCTCTGGTTCATGAGGAACTGTTCTGAGGCCTCTGTGACTATGATGCGGACCGAAACGTTCTCATTCTGACATAGCGCCGCTGTTATGTTGGGCAGTTTGATTGTGGCGACAGAGCCCGAGGCTGCCAACAGAATGTGGAATTTGTTGTCATCCCTGTAGTGCTGAGCAATGAACGGTAAATTGTCCATATTATATGAGTTGGTCTGAGAAAGAGAGCAAAGGTCGAGAGAGAAGAAGTTGATATGGTAAGGCCGAGTGGTCCGAGCTTATATATCAAGTGGAGATCGGCAGACCAACCGCCAGCCGCTGATTAAAAGTTCCCTTTCCCGCGGCTATTCGTATTGTTTGTTCTTCACATCACCTACACAATCTTCATAATGTTCTCCAGAGCTGTTGCATCGGTTAGAATGCCCCAATCTTCTCCTCAACCGTCCGACTAACACCCCCAGGCTTTCCGCCCCGTGGCGCGGCCATCTTTCTTGCGCCCCGTCCGATCCGCGCTCCAGTTCCCTACGGGCCCCTCCATCCCCTCTGCTCTCCATGCCCGTCTGCTGTCCAACGAGACTCGCACCGCCATCGATAAGGCTGTCTCTTCCGCCCCCGTCGTCCTGTTCATGAAGGGTACCCCCGAGACACCGCAGTGCGGATTCTCCCGTGCCAGCATTCAGATCCTTGGCCTGCAGGGCGTTGACCCCAAGAAGTTTGTTGCTTTCAACGTTCTTGAGGATGCAGAGCTGCGCTCAGGTATGAATGCCCGCAATCGGTGGTTGGCGGTTTCAAATGACTAATTGTGTTGCAGGTGTGAAGGAGTACTCCGAGTGGCCCACCATTCCCCAGCTTTACCTCGAGAAGGAGTTCATTGGTGGCTGTGATATCTTGATGTCCATGCACCAGAACGGTGAGCTTGCTAAGCTTCTTGAGACCAAGGGTGTCCTCGTTGCTGCCGATGAATAAATAATTGGGTGCGAATAATGTCACCTGACAGTCTGTAAAATTATTTATATCTGTATTCTGGTCATAATATCCCTGCTGGTCAGATAGTGTTCTTGTTACAATGGCAGTCATCTTCCTATTGCCCTCTGAGTGCATACGTGAAATGGCCGAGTGGCCGGCTTGGGGTTTGTATACTGGGGGGTTTCTAACATAAAAGGCTTTTGTAGACTTTCTCTCTTTTCAAGTATTGAGTTTGAATATAGCAAGTCGCCATGCGAAGGAATGAATCAGGCGGTCGGGAGAAAGAGAACAATAAGGAACCTCAGTTGATGAGGACTATAGCTTATGTACAGTTGATCTTCATTACATTAGTATCTCCTCGCGCAGCTTACTGAGCTGCTTCAGCTGCCTCCTGTGATTTCACTAGATCCTCGGCCACAGCCTTGTCCAGCTTGGCACGTTGCCGAGCTTCATAAGCTTCACGGCTCTTCAGAATTCGACCGACGATCTCGCCGGCGTTCACGTGCTGGAAAGCATGCTGCTCGGCTTCACGGAAGATACCCATCTTCTTGGGGTCAGTGTACGGATCGTAGGTGAGTGGGATGAAAGTGGTGGGTCCATGGTAGACCGCATCGGGAGTACCCCATGGCATGGCCTTCAGGTATGCCTCACTGGGTGTAAAGGGCGCTGAGAATGCAACGGCATGGATGTACTTCGGAAGATGTCAGCAGCCATACGATGTGCAATGGGAATTAGGATACTTACTCGGCATTGAAGTACACACAAACCACGTTCGAATATGTTCATGATGGGGTAGTTCAGTCCCTTCCAGTGATTGATCACATCGTCGTCATGAATACCAGCGACGATATAAGCCGGAGAATAGTCTTCGTTAAACTCCTTCAGTCTCTTCTCGATTTGCTCTGGTTCGTACCAGCCACGATTACGAGCCTCTGCTTCCTCGAGCTCAGTCACCTTACGAAGGAAAGCAATGTGGCCGGACGAAAAGAGATCAAACCCTCCGTCGACGTAAACAATGCGCTGTCCGGGTCTGGGTGCCTTTCCATCAACCAAGGTCTCGAACTGGCCAGCCTCCTCAAGCACATGATCCATCTTGGCGACACCGGAGCCGCTCCACGTCCACACTTGAGGCCCGGGCTGAAGACCACTCTCATCTGTGGCGTAATCCTTGATCCGGCGCAAGAGATCTGTGGCAGACGCTTGGCGCTCTTCGGGACTTCCAAATCCTTCCTTTCCGGAGAGGGTTCCCTTGACTGATTTGACAAAGTGGTTCCTGGTACATAACAACATGCGGCCGACAAGATCGGTGGTCGAGATTCCAGGGGTTCGCTTGACGACGCGGAAGCGGCCAGCAGCTTTCACGAATCGGTAGCAGTCGTTGCCATCGCTGTCGGAGGTAATATCGTCGCCGTGGACAACGTATTTACATCCATAGTGGGACACCCACGGGAGGTAGGTCACATAGGGGGCATGGGGCACGCTCTGAGTTGCCCAACGGCACGCATCAACAGCAGCAACACTAATACGAGGTGATATTCAGCATACGGACTCGCTGCGACTATCAGTGTTGCAAAACCAACCGTTCTTCCAGTGACATCACAGTTGGACCCTTATTCTCCAGAATAGCTTCATCGGAGTGTATTCCGACGTAAAGAGCTTTTCCAAGCTGACGAGCTTGAAGCATAGCACCGGCATGACCTGTGCGAAGCGATCAATACTCATCTCACAGCAATTAAGGAGCAATTGGCGGACCTACCGTGGTGACTGAAGTCGAAACATCCGTCCACCCAAAGTCGGTCCTCGGAGATGGGCAGGTCTTCCTGAGGGTCGACAGGCCATTCGCCAGGCCTAGGAACGTGATCTTCTGGTGATGTTGAGTCCATTTTGCCCAAGAATAGCTAGGGAGTGGTGTAGTGAACAAGAAGTAGGAGGGGTGATCGACAGATAAATTACAAAGGGGGTAAACGGCATACACCCAAACTTCTGCGGGGGACTTTTCTCCTGAGTCCTCCCCGTCTCGCCCAGCTCATATTCTCTGTGTCATATTCGATTCTGCTGTTATATTATACTCTCCTATTGTTCAGGCTTAATATCCTCGTCCTTCTTTGGACTGTTGTCGCCCGCGTCGCCTCGATTTTGCTCCGAAATTACCTAAATGATCCCCTCTACATTTACCCCGAGCCTCACTCGAAGGGACACAGCCAAGTCGGGCGCTGGCTATGAACCTTCCCATGGCCTCCCGCCGCCGGTCTCGAGTGGAGGGGGTCTGCTAGGACCGCAGAGTGCAGGCGCGATCTATCAACAGATCCACGAGATGGCCGCGAAACGGATATCAACCCTCGACTACCTGAGGAAAGCGTGAGTGCAGACCCAATTTGACATGGGAACCTATTTCGCTAATCAAATGTATACTACAGACACGAAGGACGAGTATACTGGTTCAATACCGTGCATTTCTCCCGCGCTGATATCGCCCGCCTACCATATTTCGAAGCTAAGAAGCTATCTCGCCGAGCCATCAACTATTTACTCCTGGGATTGTCGCTGCCAACTATACTCGATGTGAACTCGACGCCGTTTGAATATCTGCGAGCTCTCAATGCTCTTCTCTTGGAGTTCGAAGCCTTCCAGCAGGTGCATCCCCCAGATGGTAGCTCGTCGTCCAGTCTAGCGAGAGCTCGCATTCCCCAGATGTTCAAGCGCGCGGCGCATGCAGGCACCAAGACCCGCCGTGCCAGCTCGGCAACAGATATCGGACTCCCCATGCAATCGAGCGATCCATCAGATTTGAAGAATATGGCTGGGAATCTGGGGTCGGGCTCCGGGGCCTCTGTCAGTTCCTTCCCCCTGACGGAGTCCTCGGATCTCCTTCCTGGGGAGGAATATACGTATCTTCTAACACCGTCGCTGCCCTTTGAGCCGGATTTCTTTGAAACGTTTGCGACGCTATGTGATGTTTTGATTGACTGTTATAGCCGTCTCACTACGCTCGTCTCCTCACCCTCGGTCTGCACAGTGGCCTTGGGTGAAACGTTCTCAAAGGCGGATGCCAGGCTGCGGAAGATCATGGTCGCGGGCGCAGTGCGCGAGTTTGAAGATGCGAGCCGGAACAGTGCCAAGAGCGAAGTTGCCGGTGTGAGTCGGGTAGTGCTTGGAGGCCTTTTGGGATAATTGCGGGGTATTTGACGATAAACATTTTCGGTCTGGCGTTGGGATATATGGCTTGGGTTTTCATGATATACGAATCAAGATGCTGTACGATAATAATGTTGAATGTACAAAGTGTCTGAACCAGATTGGCGGGAGATCAGGTAATAATAAGGTGTATCAAGTTCTATCAGGTTCTAAACGTAATCTATATCCATGATAATACATATGCTTGAGATATGGGGTTGACAGCTTGTAAATGAAAACAGGACATGCTTGGTATGACTGGCGAAACTTTTTGGGTGGCAAAGTGGTATTCATGAGCAGAGTGACAAGAGTCGAGACGAAAAAGAAAAACCCAAGCAAATAATAAACTCCCAGAAGCGCCATGTGCTTTTAAATGCAAAGATCAAACGCGCCAAAAGAGATGCAATCGCTTCGAGAAAGGAACAAGTTGAAAAGAAGATCGAGGCCCGAGGTCGGAGCTCATGCTTGCATGCGCTGCTTCTCGAGATCGCGTTGTTCGCCGAAGACGCGACGGCTCATCTCCAGGACGGTCTCGAATCCTTCGCGGCCGATCTTGGCATTTTCCCGGAATCGTTCGACACTGGCGTCCTCGACCTTGTTCTTGATCTTTTGCCACCCCCCACATAGGGCGGTGATCTTCGCCTCTTGGTGGAACGCGGTGGTGGTGGTCGGGTTGAGGGGGCATTGCTGGTAGGTGACGGTCTCGCGCACGCTGAGGACATTGGACCATGTCAGATTGGTGGAGCACATGGTGACTTTCTTGGAGGCCGGGTCGACGTAGGAGATTTCATAAACGTGTGAGGTGTTGGTTCCGCCGAGGATGGACAGAACCCATTGTGGGACAGACTGGTCGCATGTGATAAGACGCTCAGTGCGTAGCTGATAGGCTCAAGTCAGTACAACATGAAATCTCGGTGAGACTTTTCGGTCTCTGGGGGGTTCGGTGACTCACGATGCCAGTGTTGGGATCAACGGTACGGGAGAGGGTGTCGACACCGACGACATGTGTGGACTTGTCGTTCCAGGGACAGTACTTGCGCCAGTTTGCCGTTGAGACCTCGTCCCATGAGTAGTTAAAGGTGCACCCTGACGAGAAGACCTTCATTGTGGCGGGAACGATGGGGTGTTGGGAATAAGACGGATGAGCCTCGGGAGTTGACGGAGTCGACGGAGAAGAGAGAGAGAGAGAGAGAGATGAGGCAGAGAAAGGTGTTTAAAGTCGAAGTCAGGTGGAGGGTGTCAAGTGTGGAGAGACAAAAAGCAGGAGGCGAATCTGAGTAAGTCGGCCCTGATAGAAAAAAAATGGAGTCGAGTGGATTCGCGAACGATCAGCAAATCTAACTTTTCGCCCTTTTTCTCCGGTTCAGGGCACGGGTTTTCCCGGCTGACTCAGCTTTCCAGAACGTCTACTTCCCCCTCATACTTACTGCTGCATACTACATCCTACTTTTGTTTCTATTCAATCCCCGGCTTTTTTTCGCTCACATCATGGTTGAACTCAGGAAGCGCAAGGCACCTGCCAATTCTTCCGTCCCAGAGAAAAAGACCAAAGCTCCCAAGCCTCAACCCAAGCCTCAACCCGATGTTGATGTGGATGTTGATGCCGATTTGAAGGTCAAGGAGAGCTCCAAAGTCCCTGAAGCGGGTGATATAATCGACATCGACACATTTGGGGGTGAAGTGCAGACCAATGATGCCGAGACCACCTCCCTCAAGAAGCTCCTGGAGGAAAGTAAAGCTGGCGTGGTATTCTTTACATACCCCAAAGCATCAACACCGGGCTGTGAGTATCTATCCATTGCCGTCGCAGAGCTTTGAAAAGCTGGAAAATTACCACATGACTAACCGCGACTCCTCAGGCACCAAGCAAGCTTGCTTGTTCCGTGATAATCATACCCATCTGACTTCTTCCGGTCTTTCTATCTACGGTCTTTCCGGGGACTCCCCCAAGGCCAACACCACCTTCAAGACCCGGCAAAACCTTCCATATCCACTCCTGTGTGACCCAAAGGCCACTCTTATCGCAGCCATTGGTCTTAAGAAATCGCCCAAGGGTACCATACGCGGTGTATTCGCGGTTGATAAGAAGGGTAAGGTCTTGCTCCGCGAGTCGGGAGGCCCAGACGCGACTGTGGACGCGGTTCAGAAGATTGTTGCCAATGCGCCAAAGCTTGAGGACAAGGAAGCCGAGTCTGAAGCTAAGCCCGAGGAAGAGAAAGATGAGGAGGCTGGAGCCGAGTGATCCCACACTGGCAAGGACAGTAGTGTACAGCCACAATCACAAGCGACCATCACCACATATTAACATGAGATTAACATTGACATGGGGTTTTATGGCCTTAGTTACGACATCTGTAGTCAGGAGTGGAAGCGAAGCGTCAATTTTGTTATTTGCAAGGTTGTTTCTATTTCTGTTTTTTTGTTTCTTGCAGTCCCAATTCTGTACAAGACTGGTCCAGTCTCATTAACCATTGACCATGATTCCTCCGTTGGGGTGCAGACACTGTCCGGAGATGTAGCTGCTATCCTGACTGGCCAGGAAGACAAAACATGTTGCAACCTCACTCGGCTGGCCGGGTCGCCCGATTGGCACGGCATGGAATTGTTCCATGGCGGCACTTTGCATCGTCGCCGGAATCAGTGGTGTCCAGACTGTCTCGTTAGTGTCGAGCAGAGAAGGGGGCTAGGGGGTAACTTACTTGGACCGGGGCACACACAGTTCACCCGGATGCCCTTCTTAACCTGTTGGTTTGACAGGGCACGCGTGAATGCGACAATCGCTCCTTTGGTCGCGGTGTAGTCCAGCAAGTCACCGCGGCCAATATAAGGATTGACCGATGCACAATTGATGATGGTGGAGCCTTTCTTCATGTGAGGCAGTGAATACTTGGACAGGTAGAAGAAAGAGTGAATGTTGGTGTCGAAGGTCCGCTCCCACTGGAATCTATCAGAGGTTTAGTATACTATTTGATATTGGCAGGGGTAGAGCCACTCACTCATCGATCTCACTGATGTCGCTAAGCATGTCTTGATAAGCCGCGTTATTCACGAGAATATCGATGCCGCCCATCTTCTGCAAAGAGGCGTCGATGATCTTCTGACAATTCTCCTTCTTGCGAAGGTCAATGGCAAGAGTATGACATTGCTGGCCATACTCCTCAACCCTTCTCTTAGTCTCTTGTGCGTCGGACTCCTCTTCAGGGAGATACACAATGAGACTTGAGGCGCCCTCCATGGCAAATAGAATCGCCACCGCTCTGCCAATTCCCGAGTCGCCACCTGTGATGATAGCCTTCTTTCCCTCAAGCTTTCCTGCCGCTTTATAGATCTGGTAGCCTCCATCTTCGGTGGGGATATGAGTGGACACGGGCTTGGGGTCTTCCATGTCCGACTGCAGACCCGGTTTCGTCAGATGCTGGATAGGAATCTTGTGACCTGGCTGAATGAGCTGCAAGACCATGCATGGAGGAGCTCTGTATACTCACCCGGCTCAAACTGGGACTTGGAGCCACTGGCCGGTCTCTCCACATACTGGGCAACGGGCATTTTGGCGAGTGTATATACAGACGTAGAGACGTAGTATCAAAAAAAATTGGATATCAACCGTTCAACATAAGGACATACACACATGGGGACCAGGGGAGCTGCTGCTTAAGTAGAGCATGGACTGAGCGATGTATAACTCCAACCACCATCCTGGGACATCTGTCACTATGACGATACGCTGTCCTAAAACGCCTGGATTGAGGCGATTCGCAGCCCAAGGAGGCAACTACCCAAGATAGCCGTAGTCTAGACCCTTTACTGTGGTGGAGGCGGCTCTGGCCGTAGCCACAGTTGCTCGAGGGATCTGATAAAACCTGAAGAATAGTGACCAGATTGACTCAATCTGTGAGATCTATGTAGGTGACTACTATACAATATGCCCATGATGGAAGATTGGCGTCATGTTTCAGTGGCGATAGCCAGAAGGCATGAAGTAACGGACTTGACTATATCTTATACATGCACCGATCGTAATGAACAATGAGCAACAGCAGTAAGCACTGTGCATTCTAGACCTGGGGATGCTGGAGCCTGGTATAGTAAGGGCGTGGATCAATCCACGAATATGACTTTGTCCGCGCACGGGTTTCGCCAAGAACATGAAATAGATTGACCAAGACTGAAACATCTATAGTACCGGGTGTGTATGCAAAATCAAGACTCACGAGAAAAGAAGACAGGAAGAAAATCAGAGAAAGACAAGGTGGAAGAGCCCTGGAGTAGACAAGATATTCTTATCTTATCGGCCCCCACGCTGATTGGTCAACCTTCCGATAATTTTTTTTTGGTCCCGACTGGCATCTTCAACTGCACCTGCACCTGGCGAGAAACAGCATTCCCGACAGGAAACAAGGCACACATAATGGCCCTCTCATCTGCGCTGTCCTCACCGTGGGGATTCCTCCGGCCCACTAACGACTTACACACCACCGTCGTAGACTCCGCAAAGAACATCCTCGACACCCTCGCGGGATCCGTCGTGGACGCCCAAACCACTCGTCGCCAAATCAACAAAAAGCGCAAAAGATCAGACGACTCCGACATCACCCAGCTACAGTTGAAGAATCTCTATGTGGACGGCTTCACCTCAAATCAGATATGGGAACAGGCAACTCGGATCCTCGAGTCCACCGGTGAAGAAGTCGAGCGGGATATCAGCTTGATCGCTCAACACAGTGGCTACCTAGACCAGAGTGGCTCTGAACCTGAGGATCTGTCAGACCCCGAGCTTGCGCAATCCGACAGCGACAGCCAGGAAGGCATGGAAGACCTCTCTGAGGGCTCAGGTGCTGAAGATGACGCCGAAGAATTGGACGCAGAGTCTGATATGGAAGCCGAGCCTCTGGCTGAAGAAGATGAGGAGGATATCGAAGACGAGGATATGGAGGATTGGGACGACGAGAAGTCTATGGGCTCCGAGGAAGCGCCAGAGACTTTTGTCGAGGATAAATTCGGTCTCAATGATGGGTTCTTCTCCATCGATGATTTCAACAAGCAGTCGGAAGCACTAGAACGACAGGACGTGAAGGGAGGACCCGAGGAAGGAGAAGACAGTGATGAAGAGGACCTCGACTGGCACTCCAACCCACTTATGGCGGGAAGCGCGGCCCCCGTCACCGACAAAGCATCGAAGAACCGCCCGGAAGAAAACGAAGAGGATGACAGTGAGGAGGAAGGGCCAACATTCGGCAATGTCGATCTCAACGCCGATACGGACTCTGAAGATGAAGATGCCGAGAACTTCGGCGAGGAGGAAGCCGCCGGCTGGGTCAACACAAGTGATATCAAATACGCTGATTTCTTCGCCCCTCCGCCCCGCAAGGCCTCAAACAAGAAGATGCGCGCACTTCCGAAAACTCAGCCCGACGCGGCACCAGTCGACGAGGAGGATGTCAACCGTGCCATTGACGACGTGCGACGTGACTTGTTCGATGACGATGACAACTTGGCCGAGGAAGAGGACGACGCCATGGACGAATCCGGAGATGTCGGTCCCAAATCCTCACACGAGAAGCAGAGGGCGCGCATCGCAGATGAGATCCGTCGACTGGAGGCGGCCAACGTCGCCAAAAAGGAGTGGATGGTGGCCGGTGAAGCCAAGGCTGCACAGAGACCCGTCAACTCGCTCATCGAAGAAGAACTTGACTTCGAGCGGATTGGAAAGCCCGTCCCCGTGGTCACTAACGAGACCAGCGAGGATATTGAGGAGTTGGTCAAGCGCCGCATCCTCGCCATGGAGTTTGACGAGGTCGTTCGCCGCCGGCCCGGCGCCGAGACCCAGCAAGCTGGAAGGAAGCCTCGCTTCGAATTGGACGATACCAAGGCCCAGCAGGGTCTTGCTGAGATGTATGAGGCGGATCACCTCAAGGCCAATGACCCCAACTATGTTGATACCAAGGACCGCAAGTTGATGCGCGAGCACGCCGAGATCAACAGCCTGTGGAACGATGTCAGCGCCCAACTGGATACGCTCTGCAACTGGCACTACAAGCCCAAGATCGCTCAGGCCAGCATTAATGTCGTCACCGATGCTCCCACCATCATGATGGAAGAGGCACGCCCCACCGCTGGCGGTGCTGCTGGCGGACCTGTGGGCCTTGCGCCGCAGGAGATCTACGCCCCCGGTGACGATGGCAAGGTTGGAGGCGAAGTCGTCCTCAAGAACGGTGCCTCGATCTCCAAGGAGGAGATGTCCCGCGAAGAAAAGGCCAAGAACAGACGCCAGAACAAGAAGACCCAAAAGAAGTCCAACGCCGAGCCCTCGCAACAAAAGACCGGCAAGGCCGCCGAGAAGCAGCAGGTGATGACCGACTTGAAGAAGGGAGGCGTCAAGGTCATTGACAAGGAAGGTCGCGTGACCGATATCAACGGCGACGCCGTCAAGGCGGGCAGTCAAAACCGGGGGGATAATCTGAAACTGTAACGGGCCTGTATTATTCTGGAGTCATATTTTTTTCTACATAAAATCTATTTCGAGCATTGCACATATTCAGATTGCACTTTTCGTGGCAGTTTTGGTCCGTTTCACACGTATCGTGTACATGAAGATATTTTCTCTGTTGTACTCCGCGGCCGCAGGGTCATCGCGAATTTCTTCCATGTCAAAGGCCTTCTTGGCGGCTTTCATGAATCGCTGATCTGCTCGCCTGCGGCGCTTGTAACAGAAGTAGCACACCGAGTTGGGACCCAGTAGCTCCTGGAGTGTGGCGATCAGTAGTGGAAAGGCCGGTTCGAAATAGACGCAGTCGGCGGCAATGATGATGTCCGGTTTCGATGGGATCTGGCTTGGGATCGGTTCTCCCCAGTTTAGTATCGCAGCAGTCGCTTTTGGGCCGAGGTTGTTTAGTTGGATGTTATCATTCATTAGGGACAGCATGGGTTCCTGGTCTGTGATATAGATGGGATTCTCGAGGTGACACCCACGGGCCATTGCGAGTCCAACGAGGCCTCCTCCAGCCCCAAGTTCCACGCTAGTCAACCGTTAGAACGTTGGAGGCCACGAGTTGAGGGCCGCACCCACATTGTCTTGTCCGATAGATCGGTGGCATGACGGCACAGGAGATATTTCGCCAGAGCCATGCCTGCAGGCCATAATTGCCCACCACATCCATCTTTGATGTCTTCTTTGAATCTCAACGGTTCCTTCAGGAGTCCGTCAAAGGAAGTATCTGTGGTCACTGCTGCATAGTTTTCCCGGCGTGGGGCCAGGCCTTCACTGACATTGAACCCATCGGGACTCGACGGTGGGCTCAGTTCAATATCCGCAGGGGTCGCTAATTGAATTTCGATCATCGTGGGGGTTTGGATAAGGGGAGATTTTTTTATCTTTGGCGGGGGGATTGTTTATCGCTAAATAAACACAGATCACATGATACGGTGGCGAGGTCAGGAACGAATATCCACAAATTGAAGGGAGGATACAAGGGCATCCGATTGAATTATATAGGGATATCTCATTTCCATTGTGGCATGTTATAGTGTTCCGGTCCTACATCTGATATCCGACCCAACAAGCTTTGGCCCGTGCGAATGTGATCGACACTGTAATGTACAATGCACATGCACTATTCACATTCTCAAGTTCTACAGCTTTACTATATATCACTTTGGACTTGTCGAGCTAGAACAATTACATATATGCCCAGGTGTTGAATGACTTGGTGTACCCACAATGCCAAGTTCCAACTTTATTGACTGTCTCGATATTAGTAGTCGATCCATGTGGGTAATGTGGGTATCTGACCAGGTTCCATGTCGCCAACCTTCTACTACACCATAGGAAGACATAGAAGTAGAGCAGCAACGATGAGTGGGATTGATTGTGTGAAGTGACTTGTGCGCAAGCTCAGCTTGATTTCTTGCCATCTGCGCATCACATTCCTCTATAGTTCTTTAGTTGAACAGACACGGTCACTCGAGAGTAGATCACTCGTCCAATACAGGTAGGAGATATAAATGGAATTAATCAGGCAGTTTCATATTCGTGTACATGTACAACCATTAACCGACTTGAGAGTTTGATTCAAGTCTAAACATATCGAATTATAACCCACTAAACCCTGACCGGCATATCGATATGCGCTTTAGTCAAAGGGGTGAGTGCGGGTTCCCCACCAGGTGAGGAACAGACTGAGTCCAACGGTCTCAAAGACACGCGAGACCGCACCGACGGCGATGGTATCGAGCGGCCGCTTCTCCGAGAAGACTTGGGCGACGACCTATGGGAGATTAGCAATGCAACGACAGTTAAGGATACGGTGGACATACACCCGGAGCGGAGGTTGCGAAGAAGATCAGTGTTCCCAGGTATGCAGCACCCTTGTAGCTCAGAGTACCGGTGGCATTGATCAGAGCGGCGACACCGTATGTTTGGAGTGCACTTCCGGCGAGAGAGCTTCCCCAAGCTGCGGCGGCACCGGCAGCTTCCTTGGACTTGATGAATTCCTCCTTTGAGTTGGCGGCCTGGGCCCGGTGGTAGGTGTCACCGAAGACAGGGGCCAGGATACCCAGAGAGGCAGTGTGGGTGAAGACTGTGCCTAGCGCAATGGCTGAGGGCTTGACGGGGGGAAGATCTGGACAGTGTTAACTCATGTGTATGACCCTATACGGTATGCAACTCACAGTGTAGAGTAGTCATGATGAAGATGAATGATGATTGATGAAAAGAGCGAGATGGCGCTCCTTATAAGGGAGTAATTGAGGTGACGTCGTCATGATTCAAAAGAGGCCGAAGTATGCGGAGGGCCATGACGTCAACTCGCATCTATATCCAAGGTTTCCCTCTAAGCAGGGAACCATTCGAAGTATTCTGCCCGCCGGTTTTGGCCCACAGAAACTTGGTTCTATGACTTACATACAATAGACAGGTTGTTCTGTGGGGTAAGCTATTCGTGATGGCTGATCATCGGGAGAAAGTGGGTTGACGCATTCCCCGGACCCATGCCCAGTAGACTGTATCTGAATCTATGTACAATAATCCCACTCGCGCTCATCAGTTCATCACGGCCTGAGACTTGAGGGGCATGAAAGAAAGCTAAAACGACAAAAAGGAAGACAGACGCATCGGGTCAATGCCTGCCAAGTCCAATTGCCTGGGTTACATCTGCCAAACGTGAACATGAAGCGACCCGGATGGATTAAGAACTGTGAACTGAAATGGAAGATGATATTTTCCTTGCTACATGTATCGGTCTAATCAAACAAAGGTGCGGCAGGTGTATCTGGGCAGTGTTAGTTCGGGTCAACGGATCAATTGGATATTCCACGTACTTCTCGGGGTAGCCGTTCTCTGTCCCAAGCACATACTTGGACTGTGAAGGCTGCGAAAGAGGGTTGATGTTGGCAGGGTTGGGAGGGAGGCCATTGGCACCCAACACACCCTGGATGCTCTTCTTGTCCTGCTCAAAGAGGGCGGCGAGACCACGCTCCTCACCCTGCTCCTTGACAGCGACGAGCTGCTGTTCACCGGCCTCTCCAAGCTTGAGGACCTCGTCCTTGGGGGCAGCCTGGCTGCCGACGGTGAGGAGACTCACGGCATCGGCCTGGCGCACGGTGCTGAGTTGCGGGTAGCTTCTGCGAGTGTCACGCTTCCAGTAAGGGTTGTCGGCGATATCACCGGCGGGAACGGTCACTGGGTCATCGTATGACAGAGGAGGGAGAGAGCCCGGGGTCGGGAGACGGTATTGGGAGTTCAAGGGGATACCAGTTGAGCGTTCGGGATCGATAGCGAAGAGGCGACGGATGCGCTCCCAGACACCAGTAGACTGGACGGTGTATTTCTACCTCCAGAGTTAGATTAATCCATTCAAGGCACCCATTTGCAGAGCCCAGCCTACCTGGTTAATAGAGACGACATTTGATGCCGACTTGGCGGCGTTCAAGAGAGTGCGAGCCATGGCGAAAAGACTCTAACTGCAGCGAATTTAATGTCAGTTTTGCGGGCGCTCAAGCAGCAGGTGAATTCAGCTCCCAATGGCCTGCTCCCCTGTGAAACCTTGGAATTGACTCACTGGTTTCAATCCTTGAAAGCCGTCAAGCGTCCTGAGCAAGCCTTCGAGACGGTAGGGTAACGCGGAAGTGCGACCAACGACGGATTATCCTTCCGCCGAGCCTCCATTAGTAATTCTTGGCCGCCATTGGTCTTCTCTCACTTACACTCTTTTATTTGTATGCAAACTGAAGATGTTCTCATTGGGTTAAGAGGGCAAATGGAACAATTACTGTAAGCTACTTATGACCAATGCCTAGGTTTTTATCCAGCAATACTGGAAAATCAGGATGACATATGGTGGCAAATCTAGCAATGATACCTCCGCTTCTGGGAAGCACCATGACCACCATGAAACTAGTGCAGACAGATACCATATACGTTGGCTTGACCGGCAAAGAATACATATTTGAATTCTGTGGTTTGTTGGATATTCCAACATGGCTCAAAAAAGAAAGAAAACGCAAACATAGAATATCAGATCAGCCTGATATTGATATACAAATAAAAAAGACACAAGTACTCCACTCCACAGTGATAGCATCTAAAGTCACCATGCAGCATGATTGATAAAAGAAACAGTCCCGTTCATCGCATTTTTTGAATTAACGGCGGTACCACATGCGTGTAATTCTGGTATGTCTCATCTTCTTCTGCAGCTGGAAGATACCGTACATCAGTGCCTCGGAGGTAGGAGGGCCTGAATAATCTTAGTCAGTTCTTGTATCACAATTGGAGAGGAGAAGGGACTTACATCCGGGGACGTAGACATCGACCGGTACAACCCGATCACAGCCGCGGACAACTGAGTAGCTGTAGTGGTAGTAGCCACCACCGTTGGCGCAACTTCCCATACTGATGACCCAGCGGGGGTCGGGCATCTGATCGTAGACCTGACGCAGGGCGGGGGCCATCTTGTTGGTCAAGGTACCGGCCACAATCATAACATCGGACTGACGCGGAGAAGCACGGAAAATGATTCCCAGACGATCCTGATCGTAACGGGGGGTGGAAAGGTGCATCATCTCGACGGCGCAGCATGCAAGACCGAAAGTCATGGGCCACAGAGAGCTCTGACGAGCCCAGTTGGCAACCTGATCGAGAGTGGTCCTGGGGAGTGTTAGCGGAAGTGCCGAGGATGCGATGGAATTGAAACCACGAACAGGACATATTGCATAGCACCCTCCTTCTTTTCCTGGCTGGGCAGAGGCACTTCGGTGCGGGCCTTGCCGGACGCGGTCAATTGGCCGGTCGATGTTGGGCGCTCAAGCGCAGTCGCAGACTTGATGGATGAGGTCGAGAGGGCAGCGAAGGGCTGAGCGCGGGGCAGGGAAGCCACGAAGCGGGGGCGCGCGGCTGCGATGTATCAGCGAATTGACCTTTTCATGGGTTATATCAGAGGGTGCTTTACCACACAGAGCGCCAGATATGGCGGGCCTCGCCATGGGAAGCATCTTGCAAATCTCTTCGAATGGTACTGGGGGGAATTAAATGAGCTGCGGACTCTGCAATTGAGTGCGAGAGGGTGAATCGAAGCCTGGGCCTGGGGAGGTGGAGGTAATATGAAATCACGAGAGGTGGCGGGCTTCGGGTGCACGACAAGGAGAGAGACCCCAAAAAGGTTCCGAAGTGGAAGACCTCGAGAGTGGTATAGCCACGGTTTGATGGAGATGATGTAATCAATTGTAAGCTGTCTGATTGGCTATCTCCCGGTAATTTTCAACCTGCGCAACCAGGTATGGTAAAGGCGGTAAGGTGCTCGTAAATGGAATTTGGCTGTCTGATTATTGGTTGACATGTAGATGCCTTGGTGCCTTAATATATTAGTGCCTGAGTGCCTGAATGTCTTGTCCGGACGGGAGCTAGTTGGTTACTTGCGGGGGATCAATCACCTCACGGCCAAGCGGTCTATTCTATGTTCCCCAGTCCTGATTCCTGCCAGCCGTTTGGAAACAGGCTACTCAACCCCGGGAACCACCTGGCTTGATATGGAGAGTTAAATTTCGGCGTCGCACTTCTCAAGGCGTCCCCCGCAGGAATACCCATAACCACAAATCACAGCTCCGGGACCACTTGCCCATCCCAGTGATCTCTATTAGATATGGCAGGTCCAAGAATTGCCTGCATTGGCGTGATTGGAAAATCAGTGTGTATCCTCGCAAGAATTTCCACTCATGACCAGCTATATTGACCCGATGCGCCAGGATAACCCCCTTCACATCTCTCTGTTCCCGCCGCACTCGGACTCTACAATTGAATTCTCCTTCTTGTTGAACTCATGCCTTGATATCTTTGACATTCGTGGCAAGCAAACCTCCATCGATCAAGACCTGGGCCTATTGCACGCAATCGACGAGCGGCTCGCGGCCTATGGCTGGTTGACGACGACCGGAGTGAAGCTATTGATAATCGTGGATGTGTTCGGCCACGAAGAACCTGCAGGTCCGGGAAAGCCTGCAGCTGCAGCCATCAACGGCTTGAGGGACTCGGATTTGAAGCCGGTGTGTCCATTGTCAATGACAAGCTGTCGAACTCTGCCTCTAACAGTTCATTGCAGGCCTTCCGAGCATTGCAAAGTGCATACATTCAGCTTTTGCAAAACCCTTTCTATTCCCCCGATGACCACATACCGGTCGCCGGAAACTCAACGGCATCAATCGCAGCTAGCCAGCCCATCTCAAACAAAAAGTTTGTTGCGGACGTTAAGCGTATCGGTGATTTATGGACGCCGGGCGCTGCTTTATAAAAGAACAATTACAATCGAAGAGAGGCGCTCGAAACAACTCTGTTTCGTACATAAAGAAATGAGAAATGATGTTTTGAATCCATTTCGGTCCCGAGCAGAGCAGTGTATTGGATTAAGCCACGATCGGGTACTTTTCTTTCGGGTCAGGTTTGTCTCCCAGTAGTTGGATTGAAATGTACACTTCATCGTTTTGCTATTGTTGTAATCTTTGACGTTCGGACTCGGTTTCCTCCAGGGCAATCATGATCTCTGGAATTTCACGAGGATCGCAGACAGCCCAAACGCCTCCCCCCTTGGTATCCACCCTTCCAACTTCTTTGCCAACCAAGTTGCGTCCAACCTTCCCAGGGCCGATTCCAATCCACCGCCTCACGCCTCTTTCCTGGTGGAGATAGCGAATGCTATCCCACCATCTTACTGTATCAATACATTGCCTCGAGAGAAGGTCCTTGAGGTCCTCTTTCGACCGGAAGGGCAGGGCAGAGACATTGGAGATGCACGGAATTGAAGCCGGAAATTTGATGTCGATGTGCTCAAGTGCATCTCTCATGTAATCCGTGGCTCGCGCCATGGCAGGACTGTGGAATGGGCTGTCACTTTTCAGTTTGACAGCTCGGGGATCGTGCCCCCCAAACTGGCGCAGCTGAACCAATAGCGTTTTGATCCGATCAAGACTACCACTGAGCACAATCTGGTTCCTGGAATTGATGTTCGCCACGACCACTTGCTGAATGGGTGGGGCTGGGTGCAGTGTGTCACCTTCGGTGCCCGGGGGGTCCATGCCAAGGAAAGCCTGGACTGTACGAAGTAAACCATCGAGGTGTTCGGGTTCACAGAGAAGTGCAACCATGCCATAAGTTTCGCCAGATTGTTCGATTAGTGTGCGCGTGCACTGGGCCATAATTTCAGCCCGGCGTCGAACCAATTGGAGAGCGTCGCCGAATGTGAGGTAACCACCGGCAACGAGGGCAGAAAACTCCCCTAGGCTGTGTCCAAGCGTCACATCGATTCTGGACTTGACATCGAACCCAAATTCCTGTTGTAGAATGCGAAGTATCAGGACCGAGGTCGCCATTACGGCTGGCTGGGAGTTTTCGGTCTTATTGAGCTTTGAATTGGGCCCGTCGGATATGATAGCAGATAGCTTCATCCCAAGGATACTATCCATCTCATCCAGTACCTGAGCAGAGGTGTGGGGGAAACTTTCAATCCAGGCATCGGCCATGCCGACCCGTTGGACGCCATGCCCTGTATTGTTCCTCAGCTACAGCCCAAACGCTTCTGTGGACAGGCAAAACGAACCTGGGAAGAAAAGAGCCGTGTGCAAGGCTCTTTTTGAAGATAAGACCGTCGGGCGCATCGGGTTTCGAGGTCGTGATCCAGCCATGAACCTGCATCGGCTCCCCGACAGGCTTGAACGCATTTTCTATTCCTGCAACTCTGATCAGCCCTTGGGGGTCTTGGAGTTGGCAGACCACATGAGCATGATGTCTGCAGATATTGTCCCAGGGCCGTATGTGTATCGGCAGAGGTAGTTCGAGGACAAGTGTGGGGGTGAGATGCGGGATTCACGTGAGCACGGGGTAACAGCCTCCGCGGGCCGCGTCTATTCGCGGGAAATAAGCCGCCGCTGGAGACGATTGTACTCTTGACGATATGCAATTGCTGCATTTTTGGACTACTTCATGATATTTTATAGAAGCTGATCGGAAAGAGTTACATCAGAAGTGGGGGATGTATAAAAGAGCCGAGAGGCAGTGGCCATGAGGGTATGTCCATGGATAGAGATAGAGATAGAGATAGAGATATAGACATAGACATAGATATAGATAAAAAGGTATTCAGACCTAGTTCATATCAGAGTACTCCGTATCTGTGTTATATGCGAGGTCTGTAGGTGTTGAAGTACTCCGTAGTAAAGTAGTAAAGTCAAGAGCTGTCGGAGCTCAGAAAAAGAGCCAAAAGTTCCTTCACCGCCTTCGGACCTCTCTCCATTGTTATTCTACTTCTGCTGTTGATCACTCTGGACTATCGACAATTTTCCCTTGCTGAACGAACACACTCGAATTTTCTCCTCTTCGCTCCCTCGGCGATTTAGTTTGTGAACTACACTTCGGTTTTCGGGAAAGCGCGTCTTCGCGACACGCGGACATCAAACCATGTTCGTTCCAAAGGCCGGTGGTCGCAGCACTCGACGACGCCCACGCACAAGCTCAGACGACTCCGTCAACCCCCCAAAGGCGAAGAGACAGCGCTCTGTCCTGCGCCGTCCAGATGAATCCCCTTCCGATACAAACCTAGGACGCGAGATCGCAAAATTGACGACACCTACCCAACCAAATGGGGAAACCCTTACGGACCCGACCACCGATTCTCATCTAGCGTCCCGGGCCCCGAAGCAAGGTGACAAACTCGGAAATAGTGAAGGAACCGTCGTTTTGGTAAGTGGACAGGATACTTGCGTACCGCTGCGCAGGCCCCTCAAGCCCTGGGTGCTAATGCGCGGGGAATCAATAGTCAAGTACCGATTTCTACACGGTGGACCAGTTACCGGCATTGCCAGATCAAATTCGCGGTTCTCAATCAGGTATGTTCTACTCATACAGAAACTCACATTGAGGTCGTGGAGGGTTAACATTTCGAAACACAGAACCCCTCCGGTGTTTCTTCGGGTCCGGTCATGACCACGCCCTAGCTTTAACTCGTTCGCACGCCATCGTGTGGCCATACTCTGCGCCAACCTCGTCTCCGTCTCCGTCGCAGACTTTCACAGTCTCGATCCCAGAGTCATGCAGAGACCCCAAAGGCGCCATTCCGCTCGGAGTTTTACTTTCCACGGCTACGGGAGAACAACCGGGGCTCCTGGTGATCATCCCCTCCACAGGAAAAGTTATCTACTGGGAAACGGTATCCAGTGCAGCGTCGCTTGGGTTATCCCGGCAGAAGCAGAATGGCATCCAAGGTTCTACTCCCGGCATGCTCTCGGGGGAATATGCCACGGAAATTCTTAACGGGGAGCCGTCTGGTGTCATTGCAACCTTCTCTTCCGGGCGGGTAGCGCATATCACTCTCAGAGATCCCCAAGGAAAGCCAACAGTGCTTGTCAACTTCCTTCGCAGCAACGCGGGCAACGGAGGTGGTGGGTTATTTGGAAACCTCAAAAACGTCTTGGGCGGTGGCTACTGGAGAAAAGAGGTCACTGCTGTTCGAGCCGGAGGTTCTCACCAGCGCGGTCAACGGGACGTGGTCATTGCAACTTCGACTGGGCTTTTGGAAATTTGGGACACACACTGGAATCACGGCAATACTCTCAAGAAACGATTCGATGCGAAGGACCAAATTCTGGCTGCTCTGCCTCAACCCCACCAGAAACCCACCAATTCTGTTGAAGAACTTCAGGTGGTGGACTTCGCTTTCTCTGCAATGCAATCTACAGACGACCTTTCTTCCTCCCCCGATGGGTCCTGGCGTCTGTTTTTGGTAGTAAGACCACCTCAATGGGCTGAATCCAGGGCATTGTTTGTCGTTCAGGTTCACTTGTCAGGCACATCCGGTTGCCGTGTTGTATCCACTCATCCCGTGGACCTTCATCACATCTCCGCCAGTATCCTTGACGAGTCGAAGCCTAAGATATTTGTGCCAAAACCAGAAGAGACGGCCTTTATCCTCATCGGTCAATCTCTTATCATATTATCGTTGGCAGTGATGACCGAAGAGACCCCGTCTTCCCAATTGCTTTCAGATGCCAACAAACTACCTTTGCCCTTCCAGGATACCATTCACCTGCGATCTGGCAAAGATCACGAAATACTGGGCTCCACATCAGAGGATCAGTCTAATGATTTGCCAAACCCAGCATGCGTGCTCATGCTTCGAAACTTTGGAGTCATACGTGTCACGGTACTCCCTCGCCTCGAAAATGCGAGCGACGTTGTCGATGAGCCTCAAGTTACGGCCAAGCATAAGCTTGAGCAAGCTGTCTTCTTCGGTACGATGGTAAAGAATCCATTGAATCTCTCCGGAGCCAGTGACTTGAACTTCCCTCCGTCTGAAATGGAGCAAGCATCCTTGGAAATCTGCAGTGAATTACTCCGGTCCTCGTCTCGGTTTATTCCCACCACTGCCATATCCCTGGAGCAGAACCTTCGATTGAGAGCCAAAGCGCTGGACGACCTCGCGTCGCTTTTATTACAAAATGGTAACCCTTTAAGTCGACCAGCAAGATGGGAACTACTCTGGGCTGCAGAGAAAATTGCCGCCCAGAGAGCTATGTGGAAGGTCCAGGAGACTTTCAAAGTCAAACCTGACGCTGAAGAGCCTTTCCTTAACCTTGTCATCGGTGCCATGAATGACAAATTCAAGACTCCGGTCAACACGCTTCAGGGGGAGTCAGATCCTGTACGCCAATGGTTTTTGCGAGATTCATACCGCATGGAGCATGTTATCCCATGGATCAAGAATGCGATCAAGCGCCGTCGGGGCAGTACTTCAATCAATGTGCGCACCTTGTCAGATCAAATCTTGGAGGCGAGTGAACTGTTCCTTGCCGTCACGGAGACCGCTTTCCGATATCGTGATGAGCACGTTGTGCCGTATGGCCTGAGCGAAGACTTCATAGAGGATGGAGTCCTTTCCGATGGATATGAAGACCTTCCTGAGTTCTGGACTTCGCGAGGTGTGGGCTACTCAGAGGCAGGAAATTTGCTTGATTTGGAACTCGACAGCTGCCGTTCATGGCAAGCCCCAGCATCCACTGCCGACGCACCCGACGCACAGGTACTCAATCAAGTTGCACGAAACAGCTACCGACACCTTCGCGTCATCGGTCAGATGCATCGTGAACGCACTCGCTGGCTTTCGGCACAGGGGGACCCTAAGCTCATGGACGAGAGTGTCTCGATCGAGCAATCCCATGTTGTAGACCGCAAGTGGAAACTCTTCAAGTTGGCTGGTATCGGCCATCTTCATGATGCCATCAGCTTGGCCGAAAACTTCCGAGACATGGGTGCGTTGGTCGAGTTGATTGTTGAGCTCAACGACCAAGAAGCGAGCCTCGCTTCGGATGCGCCTACGTCCCAGGCCGAGATTGAGGCTTCGCAGCTGGTTTCAAAATACTTCGACAAATTTGGTGATATATGGGCGGATGCATACTTCTCCCAGCAAATAGCCATGGGCTATCCCGGGTCTTTGCTGGACCGCAAGTATCAATCTGCCGTCACCCAATTCCTGCGAAGGAACCCCGCATATTCTCGACTTAGCTGGATTAACGATGTGGCCGGGGAAGACGATTACGATACGGCCGCGATTTCGTTGGAAAATCTAGCCCTGGACGCCGAGAAGGACCTTTGGAGTCACCGCGTGGAGATCTCGCTGGCCAAGCTAGGTAAACTAGCGACACAGGAAAAGAATCCGTCACCTGCTCAAATCACAACTCTGCAGGATGATGTTAAACGTCTCGAAGACTACGTTGAGGTTGACTTGATTCAAGACACCCTCTACGCGCACATTCAACATACTTGGCAGGGTGCGATTGATACAAAAGCCGAAGCCGAACTAGCCCTGGAATTCTATGGTCAGCATATGTTCGAAGATCGCCCATCGCTCCATGAACTGCTAGGCGAGGCAATTTCCACATTAGTCAATCGACAAGTTGTCGGTGCCGATGGTCTTGTCGATCTACTCACCTTGATGGGTCCTACCCAAATCTCTGGTGACAGAGGGAACGAGCTCGTCAAAAGTGAGTCGCATCTTGCGTTGCAGGTGCTCGACTATGGTCGGTACAGCCAGCGAGACCCTGCATACCAGATGGCTTTGCAACGATTGATCTGGCGACGATGCCTGATCAAGGACGACTGGGTGGCTCGGGGTAAGGCTGCCGAAAAACCCAGCGGCAACTTGGACGGCTACATTGGCGATACCGCTCTATACCAAGCACTGATTGCCTGCTTAGAAGGTGAGCATTCTTGGCTTGAAACCCCATGCGATACGTTAAAGTCAGGAGATACTAACAATATATCTACAGAACCAAGAGCTAGTGGCCGGTTTATCTACATGCCGCTTTCTCCCGTGGAGTCTCTGATGGCAGACTCGGACTCGGAGATACTTCTGTCACGCTTCAACTCCGAGCAGAAGTCCCGAGTAGCTCTCGATCTTCAGGCGGAGAATGATATCCTGCGCCGTTACATTGAAGTCGGAAAGCTTGACTTCTGGTTCCAAAACCTGCGCGAGACTGCCGGGGCTCAGTCATCGGGTCCGAATGGACAACTGGCTGGCACCGAGGCTACTGAGACACACGAGTAACATTTGCAATGGTTTGTAATGGATCAGGCGTTTTCACTTGTTTGGCTTATCCGGGGGCAACGTGTCATAATATGTACTTGTGAAGTTCAAAATAGCATATCTACAATGACCCTCAGGATCGTACTCGTAGTTACTCCGAACTCTTGTTTGATTTTGATGTCTCGAATAATCTGAATTCAGGGTGCACTTGACTTGGAATTAACTTGTTTGGATGAGTTACCGGGCAATCGGACTGTTGATTGGGATCCATGTTCGCTTACTTGGCGAAGTCGATGGTCCCTGAACAAGTCGTGCACAACGAGGCATCTCAGCCTTAGTACTTAAATCCATCCTGGTCGACTTCACTGTCATGTCCACTGCTGGAACCTTCTGCCTTGGTCACATCACTCGATTCCGAGGCACGTTGTTCTTCTTCAAACACAGGTTCCGGGTCAAAGGCCTCGAATTTGGTGCTGAAATCAGCCAGACCCTGGGTACTGCTGTTTGATCGACGGCGAGCATTGGTAAAGGAGTAGTCATAGTCCTGGATCTCCTCGCCAGATCGACCCCTGTATGCCCCAGTGAGCTTGGTAGTTCATGGGATATGTGACTCTTACCAGTTTCCTTTGCCACCTCCATCCTTCTTTGTCTTGCGGGGGTCAGCATCAGTTGGCCCAGATTTGGCGAAGTATCGAGGTATCTGGTCACGGGGGCCCATGATGCCTTCGACTAGATGGTCACGATCATTCGATTTGTGGGAACGGGTCACTGCACAACATTAGCTCAAGTCTAGAAAAGATGAGAGGGATCCTACTTTTGTAGAAGATTTGATAAAGAAGAGGGAATGGGACCAACTCTGCTAAAGAGAAGGTAGAAGGGTCTCGTGACTGATGACTTCATAAAATGCGGGGGTTCAACAATGGGCCCACTAACCTTATTTGTTCTCCACCTTTTCCTGTTCCCGAGATCTTCTTTCATTTCCGTTGGATTTACTGGGTCGGTAGATTCCTGCAATTAGTTCGATCTAGCGTATTTCCGACCTTCGTATGAGACCTTCCAAGTCGTAGTACCGAACATATGAAATTTCCCCGCATGGTGAGCAAGATTAATCAAGGATATACTGCCACGCCCTGGGAATAATTTCACGCCTTAATATGCTTGATCTTCTTGTTATTATCAATACAGTCATATGACTGTAATATAGTTATCTCTAGAGTACCTAAGGTCTCTTAAGTATATGAATTATTAATAAAAATGAGTTACTGTAAAGTATTACTATTCTATTAAACTAGTGTCGTTCTAGATAGAGACTAGAGTTAGATATGAAGAGCTGAAGCGTAATTAATTTAATTAAGCTAGGCTAACATACTATTTATAACAATCTTAGGGAAAAGATGGATTTATATGTGGTTAGGCGCTTTACATGGGGTGCTAGGTTATATGCCTTTATATGATCTACTTCTAAGCTTCAGCTTATAATAGTACTCCCCTTCTTATCTTAACGTTATATTAGTCTGATAGAAAGACTAGGATAGGATAATAGGACAATGAATAATATTGTACTATAGAAGAGACGCGCAGAGAAAGAAAAGGAAAGAAGAAGGAGAAGAGGGAGAAAGTTAACCAAAGAGACAGAAGGTAGGGCACATCTCTACCTAAGACAGCTATACCTCAGATACCAATCTTTCTAATACTCTCTATAAGATTATCAGATAGATTAATATTTTCTAACCACTATATAAAATTTACTATTAATTTAGCTATTAATAGTAAAATATTATATATAGAAAATATCAGGGTTAACAGGTTCTGTAGCCTTTCTATAGATCACATAACAGGACTCAGGACAAGAGGAGCTTTAGATAGAGACCTAATAGGTGTCCTCTATCTTAGTAGACTCTCTTTTTCTCTCTCTCTCCTTCTTGTGAAGGGCTGAAGCTTTATTGATTTAATTAGGCTAGGCTAACGTACTGTTTATATCAATCTTGAAGAAAGGAGGGATTTATGCGCGGTCGGGCGCTTTATATAGGGTGCCTGGGTCATATGTTTTTATGTGATCTACTTCTAGACTTTAGTCTGTGATAGTATTCTTTTTCTTATTTTTATTAATATGCTAATTTTAGTATAGAGTTTATAATATCTCTATTAGTATTAGTCTTTTACTAGATATATCTTAGTATAAGTTTAAATCGCTATTTATAGATATTAAGAGTTAAGTAATCTTTAACTATATCTAACTTTTTTATTAGATTAACAGTTTCTATGTTCCATAGCTTTCACGTAAAAAGAGGAGCTTGAGGTAGGGGACCGCTAGACGTCCCATATTTTAACGAGCTCTCTCCTTCTCTCTCTCTTTCTCTTCTTTCTCTAGATTTAGTATTCAATTATATAGACTAATAAGATTTTTTTCTTTTACTTTATCTAGCCTGATATTTTTCTATAATATCTTTATATAATTTAATTATTTTACTAAAACTTTTATTTATTTATTTTTTAAATATATTTCTTTTAAAAATTTAATATCTTTTTTATTTTTTATTTTAGTTTATTATTAATTTTTATTATAGATAGTTATATATTATTTATAATTTAAAAAAAAAAGATTTAATAATATTAATTAAATTAGTTTAATATAGAATATTAGATATATATTAAATAAAATATTAAATTAGATTATATATAATATTAAGATTTTCTTTATTTAATATTATATATAGATTTAATTTATATCAGGCTAGACATAGTAAAAAGAAAGTCTTATCAATCTAGGTAAATAAATACTAAATCTAGAGGAAGAAAAAGAAGAGAGAGAGAAGAAGAGAGCTTGCTAAGATAGAGAACACCTAGTAGATCTCTATTTTAGGCTCTTCTTATCCTAAGTTCTATCATATAAAAGCTATAAAACTATTAATCTAATAGCTACCTCCCTATATAAAGATTACTTAGCTCTCTAAATATTAAGATTAGTTTTCTAAAAGAGAAAATAGATACTATTTCGTTAAGTATATACTAAATATTCCTATTTCTTTATAAGTAAATTATTGTCTAATATATCTAGCTTATCTATTATTTAAAATAATTTTAATCTATTTATATAAACGTTTTAGAGATTTTAGTTTAGTAGAGTACTTATTATAAAACTATTTAATTCTTTATAATATATATTTAAGATTTTATACTATATATTATATTATATTAAAATCTACTCTTTACTATTCTATATAGTATTATAGCTTATTAGAATATAAATATAAGTTAAGTATCTTCTTAATATACTATTTATCTTTACTAATTACTTATAGAGATTATACTAGATCTAAAAGTTATTTAATTAGTAGTAGATAACTTAACTTTAATATATAGTAAAACTTATTAAAAATAAATATTAAATATATAGTATATTTAAAAGATAATTATAAATAGAAAAAATAGTTTTACATAGTTAGGATAAGGAATAGATTAATATTTTTATTAATTAATTTATAATTAAGATATTTTTATTTAAAGCTTTTTAAAGTAATATAAATATAGTTATTAATATTAATATTAATTTTTTGTTACTTTTTATTTATATATCTTTTCTAGTTATCTTATACTATATATATCTTTTTCTTTATTTTATTTTAAATTATTTCTATTTAATAAATAAACTTCTCTATTTATATTATATCTTTATAAATATCTATTTATAATATATTAGATTAATTAAAGAATATCTAAAATTTATAACTATACTTAATAAAAAAAGAAGATTAATCTATAGTTATTAAAGATAAGAATATAGTTATAAGATTAATAAGAAGTAATTATTCTAACTAGTTATTTTATAAGTAGTTAATATATAGATATAACTTTTATATAATATACTAATTTATATTCTTTATCTATTTATCTATCTATAGATATCTTATTATTAATAGCTTTTATTTAGGGAATTGTTAGAAAAACACCCCCCACCGCTATGGCAACACCCCCTTACCCGATTAGGAAGCCAGACACCTGGCTTTCCAGGTATCTACGTTCTTGCCTGTTTTGCCTTTTGCCGCTACTTCCACCCCATTATTGCTAGTTTTCTGCTACCCCGTGACCTGCGCGGGACCCATCTTTCCTGCCAGGTTTACTAGGCCATCAATACACCATTTTGCTCGCTATGACGCGCTGTATTTAATACTGGCTACCTCGTACCTGCTTGATTAAGAAATAGAAGCTGATTTACTAAAATAGTGTGAATTGTATACTTCTTTATTATAGATATCTATTGTAGATATCTATTGTAGACACTATACAGACTTCTATTGCCGTAGACCCTAAAAAAGAAGTAAATACGTCAACAAGTGTGTCAAGAAGTATAGTAACAAACAGGCCAACAAGCAGTATATAAATAAGTCTATTTAAGAAGTAGAGTATATATAGGAAAGACCCCTAAGTAAGATAAAGATGGTGACCTATTTAGGAAGGAATTAGGTATGGGGAGTTGTGGCAGGTTGTGGTAGGAAGTAAACAATTTTTTAGGTATTAAAATTAGGTAGGGGGGTATTGCTATAGTAGTGAGAGGTATTTTTCTAATAATTCTTTTTATTTAATACTTAAGATATAATATAACTATTTTTAAAATTTAAAGATAAGTTATAGATTATAATCTAATATTATAGTATTTAATAATCTAGTCTATTATATAATATTATTAATAAATAATCTTATTATTTCTTATATAGTAATATTCTTTATATAAAGAATAGAAATAAATTTCTTTTAAAAAATAATAAATTATAACTATTATATTATTAAAGCTATATTTATTTTAAAATAATAAATAAAAATCTATTATAATATATTATTAAATTAATTAAAGATTAATAAAAATTATAATAAACTAGTAGTATAATCTCTTTAAGTCTTTATTTTTTTATAAATATAATAGTAATTAAGATATCGCTATATATTTACTATTATTATAAATTAGTAATATCTAGTAAATAATAGTTCTATTATTTTCTTAATATCTAAATAAACTATAAAAAGCTATTAATATATTTTATCTAGTAAGTCAGTATATAGATTATTATTATCTATAATAACTAACTTCTTATTATATAATAATAGATTATCTTTAAATATTTAGTATATATCTTTATTATAGATCTTTTTATAATACTCTTTAAAATCTATATTATATTAGTTACTCTATTTTATATAGTTAATAAATAATATTTATATTATCTTAGTAAATAAAGATAATTTATAGAATTTATATATTCTTTTATTATTAATATATATTTAGAAATAATATTATTTCTTTTAGTTATCTCTTTATATTAATATCTTTTTTAAAAAGTATATTAATAATAATATTAAGTTTATCTAGATAATATTAGATCTCTAAATAGTACTATTTAAAAAGTTAGCTTTATTAGATTTAATAAATACTAAGCTAGTATTTTATTTTAAATTAATATAAAGTTTAATAATTTATAAATATTTTAAATAAACTACTTTTCTAGAGATTAATAAATTTAACTTTTTATTTTTATAGAATATATATTATTATTAATAGTTTATTATTATATATCTTATACTTTTATTTTATAAAATTTATTATTTTAGATAAAAATATAATAGGATATTACTAGTTATCTAATATCTTTTATAAAAGTACTTAACTTATTATACTATTAAAAATTTTAATCTTAATTTTAATCTTTATATTAAGAATATAATAATAAAGTATTAAGATTATAGTTATTAAGTATTTTAAATCTTTAAATATATTATAGTAATCTTTTATTTATTTTTATAAAATCTTTTTTTTTATTAAATAGATTAATAGCTTAGCTATTTATCTATAATTCTAAATAGAATATCTATAAAAGTTATAAAATATAAGAAAAGATTATATAGACTTTATTATTATAAATATTTACTAACTATTTATAATTTTAACTTTTACTAGATTAGTAGATATATTATACTAGTCTATTATAAAACTAAAAAATCTAGTTTATTTTTTATAAAATTTATATTTATATAAAATAGTTTATAATTCTTTAATTTATAAATACTTAAGAATATTACATATATACTATATATACTTATTATATATATTACCATAGATAAGGATATTATTAATATAAATAGTTTATTAATTAAAAGTAATAGATATATATCTTTTTTAATTATATTATTTAATTTATAGAAGTTAATATAAAAATATAATTTATTACTAGATTGCTTTACTATTAAAATAAAAAATATAAAAAGCACTATACTTAATATTAAAAAATATTTTTTTAGATTTTCTATAATATATATCTTTATAAATTTTAAATATTTTATTAATATCTTATATAAAAAGTAGTAACTTAATATCTATTTATTAATTAACTTAATTTTATAATCAATCTTTAACTAGTATAAAGCTAAAATATTTAATTTCTTTTTAAAAAGATATTAATATAATTATATTATATTATAAATATTTATTTTAATCTTCTCTAGTTTAATAATTTTCTTTTTCTATTTATTAATAATATACTAGATTTCTTTAATAAATATAATAAATATTTTTAAATTATCTTTTTTTATTATTCTATTAAAACTAATATAGCTAATTATAATAATTTTAAAACTATCTCATAATTTTAGAATAATCTATTTCTAGTAAATTTATATATATTAAATAGTTTAATAAGCTTTAAATCTTCTAATTCTATAAGTATTGTCTATATCTTAAGTAATATTAATCTCTTATATATTACTCTAGATATCAAAAATTAATTATATTTATTATAATCTTATTAATATATCTTAGTAAGTATAGGATTAAGTTTATTAAGATTTATACTAAAATTAGTCATATTATCTTAATAGCTATTTCTTTTTATAGAGTATAAACCTTTATTTCTAGTCTATCTAGTAATAGCTAAATTAGTAAGAATTTTATATAATTAATATTAATATCCTATCTAGCTATCTATAGATATCTAAGGATTATATTATATCTATTTATATTAGTAATTAATATAAGTATCTTTATCTATTTATATCTATTAATAATAAATGATATTAATATCCTATATATAATTATTAATAATAAGCTTTTTTAGTTATTTTATATAGATAATAAAGATTTATATAATTTTTTAAATTTTTAAATTTATTTTTTTTATTATACTATCTAATTATAAATAAAAAGTAGTAAATAGTTAATACTAAATTAATAACTTTTTATAAATAGTATATTAAAATTTATTTATAAATTATAAATCTCTATTACTAATAATTACTTTTAAAGGTTTATAATATATATAAAAATATATTAAAAAGATTTTTATAACTATTGTTAATATAATTATTTTTATTTTAATTAAAATTAATTTTTTTTAAATTAATTTATAATAATAAATAAGTTTATAACTTTATCTTTTTTTATTAAAAGAATATCTATAATAAAATCTATTAAAATTTTAATCTAGATTTATTAAAAAATTAATAGTAGTTTTAGTAATCTATATTTTATATTTTATTAAACTAAGCTTTTTTTATAAACTATATAATTCTAAAAAAAATAATTATACATCTCTTATCATATCGAATTAAAAGAAATATTAAAATAGTATTATATATATAATATCTTATCTAAAATATCTAATAATATAAGAATTATATATTTTCTAAATAATTTTTATTTATAAAAATTTATTATTAGAAATATAATAATTTTTAATTATTAAAATAACATTTAAAAAGATTTATTTTTATATCTATTTTATTAATAATATAATAATTACCTTTTTATAAAATTTAAGAGTATATCTAGTACATCCTATTATTTTTTTTATCTTTTTTCTATTTTTTCTATAATTTTAGTTTTTTTAAAAAAATAGTATATCTATTATAAAGTCTAAATCTAGTCTAATTATATTATCTATATTAAATAATTAATTATATTAAATTATTATTTTATTAAAAAATATTTAGAAATAATTTAAAAGTCTTTTATCTATAATATCTTATAATAAATTATACCTTTTTTTAATAATATATTTATTAAAATAGTAAATTTTCCAGACTAGTAATAAAATATAAAATTTTATTTTATTTTTAAATCTACTTATTATATCTATTACTTATTTAGACATTATATTTTATTAAAATAATAAAGATTCTTATAATTTATTATAATAGTGAAATAAAATACTATCTTTAATTTAGGTTATTGTTCTTAAAAAGTATATATAATTATAAATAGCTTTTTATTATAAATTTTATAAATTGATCTTATTAGTAATAACTTCTATAATATATAAATATAAGATATAAATCTTTTATCTTTTTATAACTATAATAGTATAGCTTCTATTATATACTTAGAAATATTAATTCCTACTACTATTTTTTTCTTTTCTTTAAAATATATAAAGATTAGTATATTAATAAAAAATTCTTTAAATTCTTTGAATATTTACTAATATTCTTTACTTTATAAAAATAGTATATTTCTTTTAATTAATTAGATTAATAGTATCAATAAAATAGTAAATTAGGATATAAATAACTAATAGAAATTAGTAAATCTTAAAAAAACTATATATATTATAAACTAACTTAAATATTTTCTATATTTTAATTATTTCTATCTTTTTTAAATTAATATAAACTTCTTTATTTCTATATATAATAAATCTAAGATATTTTATTAAACTCTATTTAAACTTTAACTTTCTAATATTATATCATAGATTAATATTTTTTAGTTTTTAAAAGAAATTTATTTATTTTCTAAGAATAGTTTTTTATTATTCTATTAGAATAAATAATAATACTATTTATATAGATAGATATAAAGTTATTAAAATATTTTTATAATATTTACTTAATAAATAATTAAAATATTATAAATATATTAGTAAATCTAAAAAATTTAATATTCTATTTAAAAAGACTATATTATATATAAAATATTATTTTTTATTTTTTATTGAAAATAATTTTTATTTTATAAAATATAGTAACAATATCTAATTTAATAAACTATTTTATATTTAATACATTCTTTAGAATCTTATAAATTAATAATAATAGATAATTATTTTTTATATTAAGTTTATTTAGTTTATAATAGTTAATATAAAATTATATTTCTTTATTAAACTTTTAAACTAGAAATACTAATACTATAATAAATAACTTATTAATTTAAATAAAATTTTTATTAAATAAGTTAGTTAATATCTTATATAAATATAGTAACTCCTTTTTATTTATACTATATAATAGTCTATATAGAAATAATCTTTTAATACTATTTTATCTATAATTTAATAGAATCTTATAATTAATTCTAGATTTATAAAAAGATAGTTTATTAATAGGCTACTAATTAAAAATATTAAATTCAAACTAATATTACTTTAATAACTTTTTCTTAATATTAATACTTTTCTTAGATTTTAATATCTTATTAATAGAATATAATAAAATCTTTTTAATTCATAAATATTTTAATTCTAAAAAGTTATTAAATAATTTCTAAATTATTTTTATTTTTATATTTTTTACTTTTAAAGATTTTATTTTAATAGATTTAATTATTCTATCTTTTTAGTTCTAATATTATATCTTTTTATAGCTTTTTAAGTAGATTTCTATATATTTTTTTTATAAGAAATAGATACTATCTATAATCTTAATTTAAAAAAGATTTAGAATTATATTATTTATTTAGTTTTTAATAATCTATATAAAAACTATATCTTGTAAATAACTATAAATATTAGTATTAAAATAGATAATATAAATAATCTAATCTTAGTTTACTATTATTTTATTAAACTATTAAAAATTTATTTTAATATGTAGAAAATTAAAAAAATCTAATAAGAATTCTATTTATAATAATTATAGTTTAGATAGTTATAATTAATTAATACTTTTATAAATTATATTCTATTTATTTTAATATTAATTAAGAAAAATAGTTTTTTATTTCTATTTAATTTTTTAATTTTTTTTTATTTCTATTTACAGTTTAAAATAAAAGTTACTTATTTTTTAATTTACTATTACTAATTACTAAACTTTTACTACTACTTATATTACTCTGCTTAATAATTAGTTTTAACTTTTTTGTATATATACTCTATTCAGATTTTAATTTTTTTTAAATATTACTCTAATCTTTATTTTTTAACAATCTAATAGTAATAATATAAGTTTTATTATTTAGATATTTAATAGATAATGAAAGATATTTTAGAATCTAATAATTAGATCTTTTATAGTATAGATATTAATCTTTATTATAGTAATCTTATATTTCTTTTTAAGTAATTTAGTAAACTCTTTTTTAATTTATAGAGTTATTATATTTAGAGTTAATATATAAATTGATATAATTTATAGAAATAGTTAATATCTAGTCTATATTATTTAAAGATTTTTTAATTTTTTAAAAAGATAATAATTTAATAATATTTAAGATATTTATATTTATATTAATCTTATAAAGTTAAAAAACTAATTTAAAAGACTAAGTTAAAAGACTAAGTTAAAAGACTAAGTTAAAATATATAAAAGAGATATTATAATTTATAAATAAACTATTTATTAACTTATTTAATATTTTTAAAAAGATCTACTATTCTATCTTATTAAATTAACTTAAGAAATTTAAATTAGTAAATTCTTTTTTTAATTATAGTAAGAATTTTAAAAAGATTATTTTTTTATTTTAGTTAATTTAATATAAATAATAAATTATTTATATTTAGATATTAAGATTACTATAAAATCGATTTAAAGTAAATAAGTAGATTATAAAAATTAATAATACTTTAAATATACTTTATATATATTCTAATATTCTTCTATATAAATTTTTTTAAATAAGAGAAGATTTAAATAAACTAATTAGAAGGTAATCTAATAATATTACTATTAACTTCTAACTTATTTTTTATTATAATTTATTAGAGAAACTAGTTATTAATATTTTCTACAAATAATGTAAAATTAGAGAATCTTATTTATAATTAATAAAAAATCTTAATTTAATTATCTATCTATATTTTAATAAAAAATTAAGATTATTTCTTATCTACTACTTCTATTTTAATATTAAAAGTTATTCCTATAAATAACTCTTTTAATTAGTATATATAGTTACTCTATACAGCTATTAGTTTAGCTTATACCTAATAGCTCTATATTAACTACGCCTATTAAAGAAGATTATTATACTAAGAAGATTCTTAAGTATCTATATTACTTAAATAGTCTATTATATTATAAATATATACTAAATCAAAAGTAATTTAAAGATTCTTCTTCTATAAAGTTTAAATTTAATATCTAGAGCTTTTCTAATATTATAACAATAGTATTAGAAAATTAATATATATAAAAAACTAAAGCTTTATTAATTTAATTAAACTTAACTAACATACTATTTATATCAATCTTAAAAAAAGAAAAGATTTATACGCAATCAAGCGCTTTACATAGAGTATCTAAGTTATATGCCTTCATATAATCTACTTCCAGACTTCGACCTGCAATAATTAAAACTATTTTAAATAATATTAAAGATAAACTAGATATATTTAACAACAATTTATTAATAAAGAAACAAAGACATTAAGTATATACTTAATAAAATAATATTTATTTTCTCTTTTAAAAAATAGATTTTAACATTTAGAAAGTTAAGTAATCTTTATATAAGAAAGTAATTATTAGAGTTAATAAATTTTATAGTTTTTCTATAAATTATATAATAAGATTTAGAATAAAAAGAGTCTTAAGTAAAAACCCACTAAAAGTTTACTATCTTTACAAGCTTTTTTTCCCCCTCTTTTTTCTCTTTTTCTTTTAGATTTAGTATTTATTTATCTAGATTAATAAGATTTTCTTTTTACTCTATTTAGCCTAACACTTAATATATCTTTTAATATCTTCTAAATTAATAATAATAAATAATAATCTTTTATATTTAATTTATTTAATTTATAATAATTAATATAAAATTATATTTCTTTACTAAATTTTTAAATTAGAAATATTAATATTATAATAAATAAATTAATATTTTATATAAATATAGTAACTTTTTTTATCTATACTATATAATAATTATCACAAGGTTTAATATATATATATTAGAGTTACTAGTATATAAGGCGGACCTAGGAATAACAAAACAAGAGTTCTATCATAATAGCCTTTTAGTCTAGTTAACTACATTTATACTCCCAGGCATAATCCCTTACAATAATCTATATAAAAATAACCTTTTAATACTATTTTAACTATAATTTAATAAAATGTTATAATTAATTCTAGATTTATAAAAAGATAATTTATTAATAAACCATTAACTAAAAATGTTAAATAAATATTAATATTACTTTAATAACTCTTTTTTAATATTAAAATTTTTTTAAGTTACAGTATCTTATTAATACTATTTAATATAATCTTTTCAATTTTTATATTATTTTCATTTTTAAATTTTTTACTTTAAAAATTTTTATTTCAATAGATCTAATTATTCTATTATTTTACTATATTATTATATTATTTTTAGTATTATATCTTTTTATAAATCTTTAAATAGATATCTATATATCTTTTATATAAAAAATAGATATTATTTAAAGTTTTAATTTAAAAGATATTTAAAATTATATTATCTATTTAGTTTTTAATAAAATATATAAAAAAGTAAAAATAACAAATTATTTTCTTAAATTAATATTAAAATAAATATAATTTAATTTATAAAAATATTAGTTAATTATAATTATCCAAGTTATACTATTATAAATAAAACTTCTATTAGATTTTTTAATTTTTTATATATTAAAATATACTCTTAAAAGTTTAATACAATAATAGTAAACTAAAATTAGATTATTTATAATTTTTAATAAGATATAGTTCTTATATATATTATTAAAAATTAGATAAATAATATAATTCTCAATTTCATTGAAATTAAAATTATAAATACTATCTATTTTTTATATAAATACACATATAAATATCTATTAAAAGGATTATAAAAAGATATAATATTAAAACTAAAAGAATAGAATAATTAGTTTATTAATATAAAAAAAGCTATTAAAGTAATATTAATATTAATCTAATATTTTTAGTTAATCGCTTATTAATAAATTATCTTTTTATAAATCTAGAATTAATTATTAATATTTTATAAATATTTTAAATAGATTATTTTTTTAAAAATAAATAAACTTAATTTTTGTTTTTATACAATATATATTATAACTAAGAATTTATAATTATATATCTTATATTTTTATTCTATAAATTTTCTTATTTTAAATAGAAATATAATAGAATATTAATAATTATCTAATACTTTTTATAAAAATAAATTAATAACCTAGCAATTTATTTATAATTCTTAATAAAACATTTATAGAATTTATAGAATTTAAAAAAAGACTATATAGATTTTATTATTATTAATATTTATTAACTATTCCTAATCTTAATTTTTACTAAATTAGTGAATATACTATATCAGCTAACTATAAAACTAGAAGGTCTAATTTATTTTTTACAAAACTTATATTTATAAAAAATAGCTTATAATTTTTTAATTCAAAAATATTAAAAGATTTTATATATACATATTAAATATATTACTATATATTAAGATATTATTAATATAAATAGTTATATAGTTATTAATAAAATATTTAAATACTAAATTAATATATTATTAAAACGATATTAAACTATTTATAATATTAAAAAGAATTATAGTAAATTTAAATATTCTAATTTTTGTTTTAAAAGTTGTAAAATCTTTAGATTCTAGATTTACTCTAATTTAATAAAATCTTTGATTAATATTAAATTTTATAAAATAATTAATTAGATTTAATTATTATAGTAATCTATTAATTAAAAATAATAGATAGATATTTTTTTGAATTATATTATTTAACTTATAAAGGTTAATATAAAAATATAATCTACTATCTAGCTTTTTGACTATTAAAATAAAAGACATAAGAAGTATTATACTAGATACTAAAAAATCTTTTTTTAGATTCTTTATAATATGTATCTTTATAAATTCTAAGTATTCTATTAATATCTTATATAAAGAATAGTAATCTAATATCTATTTATTGATCAGTTTAATTTTATAATTAATCTTTAATTAGTAAAAAAGTAAAATATCTAATTTATTCTAATTTATTTTTTAAAAAAATATTAGTATAGTTATAATATACTATAAAAATATTCTTTTAATATTTTCTAATTTAACAATGTTCGTTTTTCTTATAAAATATAAATTTCTATTTCCAGTTTGTCTAATAATAACTAAATTAATAAAAACATTAGATAATTAATATTAATATTCTATCTAGTTAATTATAGATATCTAAGGATTATATTATACTTATTTATATTATTAATTAATATAAATACTTTTATTTATTTTTATATATTAATAATAAATATTATTAATATCTTATATATAATTATTAATTAAAAGATAGTTATTAAAAACTATAATTATAATAGATTCATTTAATTACTTAATCTTGAAATAATATAGAAATACTATTTTATTTATAATAATAGATAAATCTATATCTAAAAAAAAGACTTTTTCAGATATAGTTATTTCCTAAATTATTATTTTTATTTAAAATAACTAATTTAAGATCTATCGTAATAATAGTAATAATATTAAGAGTTATATTAATTTAAGAAAATAAAAATAATAAAAATAATAAAAATAATAAAAATAATAAAAATAATAAAAATAATAAAAATAATAAAAATAATTCATTTAGATATTCTATACTCTAATAATCTTATTCCTTATAAGTAAAATATTTATTCTTTTTTATCAATATTTTATATTTAATAAGTAATATATAGTTATAGTAAGAAATTAATATACCATTTTCTTTTTCAATCTTAGATATAGAAAAAGTCTATTTAAAAATGTTTTTATTAGATTATTTATATTTTAATAAGAAAATATTAATATTATTCTTTTTATTTTAGATAATATTTATCAAATATATATTTTTAATATAAAAGTTAATTATCTATTTAAATATAATATGATTATTATTTATTAAAAATATTATAGTATTTTATAATAAATATAATATGATTATTATTTATTAAAAATATTATAGTATTTTATAATAAATATAATAATTTATTAAAAAGATTATATTTTTAATAGTCTACTATGATTCTAATCTTATTTACTAATTATCAAAATTTCATAATAAAATCAATAAAAATATTTTCAGATTTTATTTTTAAAACATAACAGACTATTAAAATTTTAATATATTAGTTTAAATTATAAAAAATCAATTTTAAATATATAAATATATTTTTTATATTAATATATAGGTTTTTAGAATTAATATTAAAATAAACCTAATATGAATTAAAATCTTTTTACAATAATAGTTATTAATATAGAGTATATAGTAAATAGATTTAAAAAAATCATTAATATTATTAATAGTTTCTTTTATATAGTTATAATCTAAATCTTATAATAGATTATTTTATTATTTATTAATATTAAAAAATTTAATATCTTTTAAAATTATTTTACTAATATTTATTCAATAATTTCTATATTCAATATATTTCTATTCAAATTAGAAATTTATTTAACTAATTATACTTTTTATTTAGATAGTTAAATAATTTATTTAAAATTCAAGATTTATTATTATATTAAGTTTAGTGAAATAAAAAGAAAATCTTATTAATTTAAATAAACGAATACTAAATCTAAAGAAAAAAAAAGAGAAAAAGAAGAAAAGAGAGCTTACTAAGATATAAAACACCCAACGGACCTCTATCTCAAGCTCCTCTTGTCTTAAGTTCTATCACGTAACTCACAGAAAGACTAGAGAACTATAAATCTAACAGTTTATTTAGATTAATAAGATTTTCTATTTCTTTTATTAAATTTAATATAATATTAAATCTTTTTTTTATTATTATTTTTATTAATCTTAAAACTATAAATACAGCTATCTACTAATGGTTTAGTAAAGACTATGCTACTAATTAGAAATTGAACTGGATTTATATTCAACTAAACCTGAAAATAAGATAATAGAACTGTTTAGAAAATCTAAAGACTATCTTAATATATTTATACTCTAGATTTAAGTATTCTTATAAAATATAGTATTAGATAATATACTAAAGAAAGAATTAGATTAAATAGTTTTTCTAAATACAATTATTTTAAAGAATTTTTTAAAATTTATTAATAAATATATAACTAAAATAATAATATATTTGAGATTTTAAATAAATAAAATAAAAAGTTAAATAAATCTATTTTTATTTATTAATTAGAAAGAAAATATTTAATTACTGCTAAAAATATACAATCTACTATTATAAATATATAGATTAGTATTTAAAGATAATTAATTAATATTTAAAAAGAATTAATTATATTAATAATTATAAATATTTTAATAAGTTATTTAGTTATCTAAGTGAATAATATAATTAATTAAATAAATTTCTAATTTTTTAGAAATATACTGATTATAGAAATTACAAACTAAATCTTAATATAATACTTATAAAAAATATTTAATCTTTTTCTTAAATATAGATCTATCTATCATTATAAACAAAATAAAATTACTGTTTAGATAAAATTTTATAATTAATATTTCAATATCAGTAAATAATAAAACTAATATTTATTTTATAACTTATTTTTTAAGTAATAAAAAAATTAAAACTATATAGTCTAAAAATCAAATAGTTAAATAAATTTATTGTAATTATAATTATTAATAACTATCTTTTATTAATCATTATATATAAAATAGTAATAATATTTATTATTAATAAATAGAAATAAATAAGAGTATTCATATTAATTACTAATATAAATAGATATAATATAATTCTTACATATGTATAACTAACTAAATAAGATATTATAATTAACTATATAAAATCTTATTTAATTTAATTATTATAAGATAGATTAAAAATTTTTATTTATATTTTATAAAAAGAAATAATTAATAAAATAATATAATTAATTCTAATATAAATCTTTAATAAATCTAATTTCATATTTATTAAGATATACTAATAAAACTATAATAGATATAAAATAGATATAACTAATTCTTTATATTTAAATAAATATATAAGAGATGAATATTATTTAAGATATAAAAGTTTTTTATAAAATTAAAATTTTTAAAGTTAATTAAATTATTTTAAAATTATTTTAAAGTTATTATAATAAATTATATTAGTTTTAATAGAATAATAAAAAAAGCTTTTTTGAAATAATTATTATTTTTATTAAAAATATTTAATATATTATTAATAAATAGGAAGAAAAGATTATTAAATTAAAAAAGATTAAAATAAATATATTTATAGTATATTATAATTATACTAATATTCTGTTTAAAAAAATTAGATATTTTATTTCTATATAAATTAAAAATTAATTATAAAATTAAATTAAATAATAAATAAATATTAAATTACTATTTCTTATATAAGATATTAATAAAACATATATTATATAGAATTTAAAAAAAGATTTTTAATATTAAATATAATATTTTTTGTATTTTTTATTCTAATAATAAAAAAATTAAATTGTAAATTATATTTTTATATTAATTTGTGTAAATTAAATAATATAATTAAAAAAGATATTTATCTATTATCTCTAATCAATAAACTACTATAATCATTAGATATAGTATATTATTTTATAAAGTTTAATATTAAATAAAAATTCTATTATGTTAAAATAAATCTAGAGTTTAAAAATTTTATAATTTTTAAGATAAAAATAAAAATATTTGAATTTATTATAGTCTTTTTTAATATTATGAATAGTTTAGTATTATTCTAATAATATATTAATTTAATATTAGAAAGTTTTTCTAATAATTATATAACTATTTATATTAATAAAATCTTAATCTAAAATAAAATATAAAATAAATATATTTAGTATATGTATAAAATGTTTAAATAGTTATAAATTAAAAAACTATAAACTACTTTTTATAAATATGTTAGGTTGACAGTTCTATAGCTTTTACGTAGGTCACGTGACAGGACTCGAGACTAGAGGAGCCTGAGGTAGAGACTCGCTGGGCATTCCCTATCTTAGTAAGCTCTCTCTCTTTCTCTCTCTTTTCTTTTTTTTTCTAGATTTAGTATTTAATCATATAGACTAATAAGATTTTTCTTTTATTTTGCTTAGCTTAATATAATACTAAATCTCCTTTTTATTATTATTTTATTAGTCTTAAAGCCTAAGATATAGTAATCTACTAGCGCTTTAGTAAAGACTAAATCTATACTTACTAACTAATTAGAACTTAAACTGATCTTATATAATAAGTAAGATAGTAAAACCAATTATATTAATCTTCTATTTTAGAGATTATCTTAATACTCCTATTCTTACTTAATTTATTTTAATAGGAGTATCTAATATATCTAGTTTTAATATTATTCTTATAAGATAGGATATTAGTTAATATAAGAAAGAAAGAGTTAGACTAGATAGTCTATCTTAATAACTTTATTTTAAAAAACTTATAAAAATGTACTAAGAAATATAGAATAAAAATATAGAAAGATACCACATAATAAAATAATATAATAGTAAACTAAAAAAAGCTATTATTTTCTACTAATAAAAAAGATAATATTAGTTAGTTATAAAAGATATAAGATTAGCTACTTTAAATATATAATCTATCGCTATAGATACTTAAATTAAGATTTAAAAGAAACTCTTTATACTAATAACTATATTAAACTACTAGATAGTATAACTAGTATAATAAGCTATCTAGCTTATTAAATAAATAGTTTTACTAACTATTAGACTTATTCTTATTTTTAAATCTACTTAAGATATACTAAATATAGAAACTATAGAATAGATATAAATATATTAATTCTAGAAGATACTAAATCTTCTTACTTTAATAGATAAAAAAACTATTTATTATAAGATATAGATTATAGTTATATAAAAAAAGTTATAAATTAATATTAACTATTTCTCTAAATCTATCTACTATATATTATATATTAGTAGCTAATATAATAAAAAGATCTTAATTTATATTAATCCTTATTCTAATTCTAACTCTAAAAATCTCTATATTAATATAAAGGATATATTTATATATCTAAAGACTATTTTTTATAATTCTAACTAATGTATAAAAACTTTTATAGTTTATTATAATTTAAAAATAAAACTTAAAAATATTTTTACTAATTTTATTACTAAGTTTTTATAGCTAGTTAATAAAATAAAGATTATAGTAGATTATAAAAAAGATAATCTCTTTAATAAGTTATCTTACTTACTATAGATATTAATAATAAACTTAGTTACTAATAATAATATTATATTAAAATAGATAGTTAATTTATATACTAAAAATACTTACTTAATTAATATTATTTAAAGTAATAAAAATAATATTAATATCTTTTTAACAAACTATATATAGATGACTAGATAAAAGAATTTCTAGATAGATTTTTTCTATTTCTAATATTAAAAAGAAAAGTAGTATATTAATTTTTTATAATCTCTATTTAACTTTTACTAAATATAAGATATTAATAAAAAAAAGTAAATATTTTATTTATAAAAAATAAAGCTATATATCTAATAAATATTTTAACCGATAAAGTAGACTTTTTACTATTTTCTAAATTAATATAACTATTAAAATTATTACTACTACTACTAGAAATATAGATCTAGAATTAATTATCTTTAAGAAAAATAATAATTTAAAAAATAACTATATCTAAAGAAAATCTTCTCTTTAAATATAGAGCTATCTATTATTATAAATAGAATAGAATTATTATCTAGATAGAATTTTATAGTTAATATTTAAATATTAATTAATTCTCTATATTTTAATATTAAAGTATTAGTAAATAGTAAAGCTAATACTTATCTTATAATCTATTTTTAAATAGTAAAGAAATTAGAGTTATATAGTCTAAAGACTAAGAAATTAAATAAACTTATTATAATTATAGTTTTTAATAGCTATCTATTATTAATAATTATATATAAGATATTAATATTATTTATTATTAATAAATATAAGTAAATAAAAATATCTATATTAATCACTAATATAAACAAATATAATATAATCCTCAGACGCTTATAGCTAGCTAGGTAAGATATTAATACTAACTATATAAAGTTCTTACTAATCTAGCTATTACTAGATAAATTAGAAGTAAAGATTTATACTCTATAAAAAAAGATAGCTAATAAAATAATATAGCTAATTCTAATATAAATCTTTAAAAAACTTAATCTTATATTTATTAAAGTATACTAATAAAACTATAATAGATATAATTAATTCTTAGTATCTAAGATAATATATAAAAAGTTAATATTACTTAAAATATAAAAAGCGTTTATAGAATTAGAGTTTCTAAAACCTATTAAGCTATCTAGACACATATAAACTCACTATAAATAGATTATTTTAAAACTATTTAATAAATTTAAGATTACTATAATCAACTATACTAGTTTTAATAAGATAATAAAAAAAGATAATTTAAAAATATTTATTATATCTATTAAAAAGATTTAATATATTCTTAATATATAGAAAAAAAAGATTATTAAACTAAAAGAAATTAAAAGAATTATACCTATAGTATATTATAACTATATTAATATCTTCTTAAAAAAAGAGTTAGATATTTTACTCTTATACTAATTAAAGATTAATTATAAAATTCAATTAATTAATAAGTAGATATTAGACTACTATCCTTTATATAAGATATTAATAAAATATCTAGAGTTTATAAAAATATATATTATAGAAAATCTAAAAAAGGTTTTCTAGTACTAAATATAGCGTCTTTTATATTTTTTATTCTAATAGTAAAAAAGTCTAGTAATAGATTATATCTTTATATTAATTTTTATAAATTAAATAATATAACTAAGAAAGATATTTATCTACTACTTCTAATTAATAAACTACTTTAATAGTTAAATATAATTTAGTACTTTATAAAACTTAATATTAGATAAGGATTTTACTATATTAGAATAGATCTAAAATCTAAAAATCTTATAATTTTTAAAGTAAAAATTAGAGTATTTAAGTTTACTATAGTTCTTTTTAGTATTATAAATAGCTTAATATTATTCTAATAATATATTAATTTAGTACTAAAAAACTTTATTAATAATTATATAACTATATATATTAATAATATCTTTATTTATAGCGATATATATAATAAGTATATATAGTATATTTATAAAATTCTTAAATATTTATAAATTAGAAAATTATAAATTATACTTTATAAATATAAGTTTTATAAAAAGTAAACTTAGTTTTTTAACTTTATAGTTAGTTAGTATAATATATCTACTAATCTAGTAAAAATTAAAATTATAAGTAACTAATAAATTCTTATAATAATAAAATCTATATAGTTCTTTCTTAAATTTTATAATTTCTATAGATATTTTATCTAGAATTATAGATAAATAGTTAAGCTATAAATTTATTTAATAAAGAAGATAATTCTATAAAAGTAGAGAAAGAATTACTATAATATATTTAAAGATCTAAAGTATTTAATAATTATAATTTTAATATTTTATTATTATATTCTTAATATAAAGATAAAGATTAAAATAAATATATTTAATAGTATGATAAAAGAAATATTTTTATAAAAAATACTAAATAATTAATAGTATTCTATTATATTTCTATCTAAAGTAATAAACTTTATAAAATAGAAATATAAAATATATAACTATAAACTTTTAACGATAGTATATATTCTACAAAAATAAAAGACTAAACTTATTAGTCTCTAGAAAAGTAATTTATTTAAAATATTTATAAATTATTAAGCTTTATATTAGTTTAAAATAAAACACTAACTTAATATATATTAAATCTAATAAAGCTAACTCTTTAAATAGTTTTATTTAGAGATCTAGTATTACCTAAACAAATTCAATATTATTATTAATATATTCTCTAAAAAAAATATTAATATAAAGAGATAGCTAAAAAAAATAGTATTACTTCTAGATAAATATTAATAATAAAAAAATACACTAATTCTTTAGATTATCTCTATTTACTAGAATAATAAGAATATTATTAATTATATAAAATAGATTAATTAATTAAATTTAGCTTTTAAAAAGTTTTATAAAAAGATGTATAATAAAGATAAATATTAAATATTTAATAGTAACTATCTATTATATAATAAAAAACTTATTATAATAGATAATAACAATCTATATATTTATTTACTAGATAAGATATATTAATAGCTTATAATAGTTTATCTAAAAACTAAAAAGATAATAAAACTGTTATTACTTTAATATTACTAATCTATAATATTAATAGATATATATTAATATCTTAATTACTACTATATTTATAAAAAGATAAAAATATAGAAAGACTATACCCCTAGTTTATTATAATCCTTACTAGTACTTAATCAACCTTAATAATATATAATTATAGATTTTTATTTATTACTCTAAGATAAATATAGCTTTAATAATATAATAGTTATAATATACTATTTCTTAAAAAGATCTATCTCTATTCTTTATATAAAAAGTATTACTATAGAATAGATAGTAAGATTATTTATTAATAATATTATATAATAGACTAAACTATCTAATACTATAATATTAGATTATAGATCTTAATTTATTTTTAAATTCTAAAAAAAAGTTATATTATATTTTAGATATTAAATAGAAGCTATTAATAATGAGATATTTATAAACAGATAGATAGATAGAAAATATAAATTAATATATTATATAAAAGTTACGCCTATATATTAACTACCTATAAGATAACTAGTTAGAATAGTTACTTTTTATTAACCTTATAGCTATATCTTTACTTTCTGTAACTATAGATTAATCTTCTTTTTTTATTAAATATAATGATAAATCCTAAATATTATTTAATTAATCTAATATATTATAAATAAATATTTATAAAGATATAATATAAATAAATAATATTAAAAAATAAATAAAGATAATCTAGAATATAATAAAAAAGAAGATATATGTAATATAGGATAATTTAAAAAAGTATATAAATAAAAAGTAATAAAAAATTAAAATTAGTATTAGTAACTATATTTATATTACTCTAAAAGATTTTAAATAAAAATATCTTAACTATAAATTAGCTATTAAAAATATTAGTTTATTTCTTATCTTAATTAAATAAAGCTATTCTTTCTACTTATAATTATTTTCTAAATATACTATACACCTAATCTTTATCTTTAATAAACTTTACTATATATTAAAACTAGATTATCTACTACTAATAGAATAACTTCTAGATCTAGTATAACTACTATAAATAACTAGTAAAGATAAATAATATATTAAAAAGATAATAGACTTATATCTATATTATAGTAAGCTTTAATATTATATTAAATAGTAAGATATAGATTTTAATATAATATAATATATAGCATAAAATATTAAATATATATTATAGAAAATAAAGTAATTCTATAATAAGTATTCTAATAAGCTAGGATCTCTAAGGTGTTTATATAAGTAGATTAAAACTATATTAAATAATATTAATAATAAGCTAAATATACTTAATAACGATTTACTTACAAAGAAATAAAGATATTTAGTATATACTTAATTAAATAATATCTATTTTCTTTGTAGAGGATAGGTTTTAGCGTTTAGAAGGTTAAATAGTCTTTATGTGGGGGGGTAGCAATTAGGTTAATAGTTTTGTAGCTTTTATGTAGGTCACGTGATAGGATTTAAGATTAGAGAAACCTGAGATAGAGACTTGCTAGGTATTCTCTATCTTAGTAAGCTCTCTTTTTTTCTCTCTCTCTTCTTCTTTTCCCAGATTTAGTATTTAATTATATAGACCAATAAGATTTTTCTTTTATTTTGTCTAGCTTGATAAAATATAAGTTTTATAAAATATAAAATAAATTTTTTAATTTCTTAATAGATTAATATAGTATATCTACTGACTTAATAAAAATTAAGATTATAAATAGCTAATAGATATTAATAATAATAAAATTTATAAAATCTTTTTTTAAATTTTATAATTTCTATAAATATTTTATTAAGAATTATAAATAAATAATTAATTAATTAATTTATATAAAAATCTAAAATATTTAATAACTATAGTTTTAATATTTTATTATTATATTTCTAAACTAAAATTTAATGTTAATATTAATATTTCTAATAGTATTATAAGTAAAATACTTTTATAAAAAATACTAGATAGCTATTAATATTCTATTATATTCTGATCTAAAACTATAAATTTTATAACACTGAAGTATAAAATATATAACTATCAGCTATTAATAATAATATATATTTTATAAAAATAATCTATTATTATATAATAAGAAATTAATTATTATAAATAATAGTAATCTATTTACTTATTTATTAAATAAAATATATTAGTAAGTTTTAATAACTTATCTAAATATTAAAAAAGTAATAAAACTACTATTAACTAGATATTATTAATTTATAATAATAGTAAATATATAGTAATATCTTAATTATTATTATATTTATAAAAATATAAAAATATAAAAAAACTATGTTTTAGATTTATTATAATTTTTACTAATCTTTAATTAGCTTTAGTAATATATAATAATAGATTTCTATTTATTATTTTAAAATAAATATGATTTCAATAATTTACTAATTATAATTTATTATCTCTTAAAAAATCTATTTCTATTTTTTATATAAAAAATATTAAGATAAAATAGATAATAAGATTATTTCTTAATAATATTATATATTAAACTAGATTATCTAATACTATAGTATTTAATAATAATCTATGATTTACTTTTAAATTCTAAGATAAGTTATATTATATCTTAAAGATTAAAAACAAAATTCATAATAAGATATCTATATATAAATAGATCAATTAAAAATATAAATTTATATATTATATAAAAGCTATATCTATATATTAACTATTTATAAAATAACTAATTAAAAAAATTATCTTTTATCAATTTTATAATTATATCTTTATCTTTTTTTTTATTAAATATAATTCTAAATCTTATATATATTAGACTAGGCAAAGCAGAAAGAAGATCTTATTAGTATAAGTAAATAAATACTCAATCTAGAGAAAGAAAAAAAGAAAGAGAAGGAGAGAGACAGCTCACTGAGATAGAGAACGCCTAGCGAGTCTCTATCTCAGACTCCTCTTATCCTGAGTCCTATCACGTAATTTACGTAAAAATTATAGAACTGTTAACCTGATAATATATTATTTAATTAATTTAATATATTATAAATAGAAATTTATAAAGATATATTGTAAATAAATGAATTTATAAAATAGATAAAAATAATCTAAAATATAATAAAAAAGAAGATATATATCGTATAAGATAGTTATAAGAGATATATAAATAAAAATTAATAAAAAATTAATATTAATATTAATAATTATATCTATATTATTTTAAAAAACTTAAAATAAAAATATTACTACTATAAGTTAGTTAATAAAAACACTAATCTATTCTTTATTTTAAGTAAATAAAGTTATTTTTTCTATTTATTATTATCTCTTAAATATATTATATATTTAATATTTATATTTAATAAATTATATTATATATTAAAAATGTATTATTTATTATTAATTAAATAACTCTTAGATCTAATATAATCTTTATAAATAGTTGATAAAAATAGATAGTGTATTAAAGAATATTTAATTTATATTTATATTGTAATAAATTATAATATTATAGTAAATAGTAAAATATAGATTCTAATATAATATATAATGTAATATATAATCTTAAATATATATTATAATATATAAAATAATTCTATAATAAGTATTTTAGAAAATTAAAACTTTTAAAATATTTATATAAATAAATTAAAACTATATTAAATAATATAAATAATTATTAAATTAATAGTTCTATAACTTTTATATAAATCACATAATAAGACTCAGGATAAGAAGATAAGATAAAGACCTACTAAGAGTTCCCTATCTTAATAAACTCTTTTTATCTCTCTCTTTTTTTCTTTTTCTTTTTTTAGATTTAGTATTTATTTATCTAGATTAATAAAACTTTTCTTTTTATTTTATCTAACCTAACATAATACTAAATCTTATTTTCTATGTTATTTTTATTAATCTTAAAATCACAAATATAGTAACCTACTTATATCTTAACAAAAATTAAATCTACCTATTAGAAATTAAACCAAACCTAAATTAATACTAAAAATAAGATAATAAAACTAATCTTCTATTTTAGAAACTATTTTAATACACCTTTACTATAAATTTAATTAATTTTAACAAAAGTATTTAATATATCTAGTTTTAATACTATCCTTATAAGATAGAATATTAGTAGATATAGTAATAAAAAAGATAGACTAGAAGATCTACTATAATATAACTATTTTAAAAAACTTATAAAAATATACTAAAAAATAAAAAATAAAAATATAAAGAAATACTAGATAATAGAGTAATATAACTTTAAATTAGAAAGGATTATTACTTTTTACTAGTACGAAAGATAATATTAGATAATAGTTAAAAAAATAAAATTAACTATTTTAAATATATAATCTATTACTATAGGTATTAAAATTAATACTTAAAAAAAGTTTATTATATTAATAACTATATTAAGCTATTAAATAATATAATTAGTATAATAAGTAATTTAATTTACTAAATAGATAGTTTTACTAGCTACTAAACTTACTTCTATTTGTAAATTTATTTAAAATACATTAAATATAAGAGTTATAGAGTAGATATATTAATTTTAGAAGATATTAAATCTTCTTATTTTAAAAGATAAAAAAATTATTTATTATAAAATATCAGTTATAGCTATATAAAAAAAGTTACTAGCTAATACTAACTATTTCTTTAAACTTATTTACTATATACTATATATTAATAATTACTATAATAAGAAAACCCTAATTTATATTAATCTTAATTTTAATCTTAATTTTAAGAATCCCTATATTAATATAAAAAATATATTTATATCTTTAAAATTTATTTTTTATAATTTAAATTAATATATTAAAGTTTTAATAACCTGTTGTAATCTAAAGATAAAGCTTTAAGATATTTTTATTTATTTTATTACTAAGTTTTTATAACTAGTAAATAAAATAAAGATCTTAGTGGATTATTAAAAAAATAATTTTTTTAATAAGTTATTATATTTATTATAGATCTTTATAATAAGTTTAGTTACTAATAATAGTATTAAATTTAAGTAAATAGTTAACTCACATATTAAAAATATTCACTTAATAAATATTATTTAGAATAATAAAAATATTATTAATATCTTTTTAATAAACTATAAATAATTAAGTAAAAAAACTTTTAGATAGATTTTTTCTATCTCTAATATTAAAAAGAAGTAATATTTTAACTTCTTATAATCTCTATTTAATCTCTACTAAATATAAAATATTAATAAAAAGAATAAATATTTTATTTATAAAAAATAAAGTTATATAATTAATAAATATTTTAACTAATAAGATAAACTCTTTACTACTTTTTAAATTAATATAATTATTAAATTTACTACTACTATTACTAGAAATATAAACGTAGAGCTAGTTACTTTTAAAAAAAGCGATAATTTTGGAAATAACTATATCTAAGAGAAATCTCTTCTTTAGATATAGAATTATCTATTATTATAAATAAAATAGGATTATTGTCTAGATAAAGTTTTATAATTAATATTTAAATATTAGTTAATTCTTTATATTATTATATTAAAGTATTAGTAAATAGTAAAACTAATATTTACTTTATAATTTACTTTTAGATAATAAAGAAATTAAAACTATATAATCTAAGAATTAAAAAGTTAAATAAATCTATTATAATTATAGTCTTTAATAGCTATCTATTATTAGTGATTATATATAAAATATTAATATCATTTATTATTAATAGATATAAATAAATAAAAGTACTTATATTAATTATTAATATAAACAAATATAATATAATCTTTAGATATTTAGAATAATATACAAGAGGTTAATATTATCTAAAATATAAAGAATACTTATAAAATTAAAATCTCTAAAACCTATTAAACCATTTAAATATATATATATACTTACTAGAAATAAATTATTCTAAAGTTATTAAATAACTTTAAAATTATTATAATTAGCTGTACTAGTTTTAATAAAATAATAAAAAAGAATAATTTAAAAATATTTATTATATCTATTAAAAAGATCTAATATATTACAAAAAAATAAAAGAATAAAGTTTTTAAACTAAAAGAAACAAAAAGAAATATTCTTATAGTATATTATAATTATATTAATATCTTCTTTTAGAAAAAATTAGATATTTTATTTTTATACTAACTAGAAATTAATTATAAAATTAAATTAATTAATAAACAGATACTAGATTACTAGTTTTTATATAGAATATTAATGAAATATCTAAAATTTATAAAAACATATATTATAGAGAATCTAAAATTTTTTTTCTAATATCTAGTATAATATCTTTTATATCTTTTATTTTTATAATAAAAAAACTAGATAGTAAATTATATTTCTATATTAATTTTTATAAATTAAAAAATAAAAATAAAAAAATATCTATCTACTATCTCTAATTAATAAACTACTATAATAGTTAAATATAATTTAGTATTTTATAAAACTTAATTTTAAATAAAGATTCTACTATATTAAAATAGATCTAGAATCTAAAGATTTTATAACTTTTCAAATAAAGATTAGAATATTTAAATTCACTATAATTTCTTTTAATATCATAAATAGCCTAATATTATTCTAGTAATATATTAATTCAATATTAGAAAACTCTATTAATAATTATATAACTATATATATTAATAATATCTTAATTTATAGTAATATATATAATAAATATGTTTAATATATATATAAGATTCTTAAATATTTATAAATTACTTTTCATAAATATAAGTTTTATAGAAAATAGACTAGATTCCTTAACTTTATAATTAGCTAATATAATATATCTACTAATCTAATAAAAATTAAAACTATAAATAGCTAGTAGATACTAATAATAATAAAGTTTATATAATCTTTTCTAGAATTCTATAATTTCTATAAACACTTTATCTAGAATTATAGATAAATAGCTAAACTATTAATTTATTTAATAAATAAAATAACTATATAAAAATAGATAAAAGATTATTATATCATATTTCAAGATCTAAAATACTTAATAACTATAATTTTAATATTTTAACATTTATTCCTAATATAAAAATTAATATTAATATTAATATTTTTAATAATATAATAAGTAAAATAATTTTATAAAAAATACTAAATAATTAATAATATTCCATTATATTCTTATCTAAAATAATAAACTCTATAAAGTAGAGCTATAAAATATATAATTATAAACTATTAGTAAAAGTATATACTTTGTAAAAATAAAAAACTAAATTTATTAATCTCTAGAGAAGTAATCTATTTAGCATATTTATAGATTATTAGACTTTATATTAATTTAAAATAAAATATTAACTTAATACTTATTAAATCTAATAAAACTAATTTTTTAAATAGTATTAATTAAAGATCTAATATTATTATATAAGCTTAATATTATTACTAATATATTCTTTAAAAAAAATATAAATATAAAAAAATAATTAAAAAAATATTATTATTTCTAGATAAATATTAATAATAGAAGAATATATAAATTCTATAGATTATCTTTACATACTAGAATAATCTAAATATTAGTTATGATAGATAGTAATGATCTATATACTTATTTATTTAATAAAATATATTAATAGCTTTTAATAGTTCATCTAGATATTAAGAAAATAATAAAGCTATTATTATTTTGATATTATTAATTTATAATAGTAATAGGTATATAGTAATACTTTAATTACTATTATATTTATAAAAGAATAAAAATATAAAGAGATTATATTCTAGATTTATTATAACTTTTACTAATTCCTAATTAACTTTAGTAATATATAATAATAGATTTTTATTTACTATTTTAAGATAAATATAGTTTTAATAATATAATAGTTATAATTTATTACTTCTTAAAAAAACTTATTTCTATTCTTTATATAAAAAATGTTATTATAGAATAAATAGTAACATTATTTATTAATAATATTATATAATAGATTAGATTATTTACTATAATAATATTAAACTAAAGCTTATAATTTATTTTAAAGTTTAAATATAAGCTTTATTATATTTTAGAAATTAAATAGAAATTATTAATAATAAAATATCTCTAAATAGATAGATAGACTAAAAATATAAATTAGTATATTATACAAAAACTATATTTATATATTAATTATTTATAAAATAACTAATTAAAATAATTATCTCTTATTAATTTTATAACTATATTCTTACTTTTAGTAACTATAAATTAATTTTCTTTTTTTATTAAATATAATTATAAATCTGAAATATTATTTAACTAATCTAATATATTATAAATAATAATTTATAAAGATATAATATAAATAAATAAATTTATAGAATAGATAGAAATAGTCTAGAATATAGTAAAAAATATATAAATAGAAAATAATAGAAAATTAATATTAATATTAATAACTATATTTATACTACTTTTAAAAACTTTAAATAAAACCATCCTAACTATAAATTAATAGATAAAAATACTAGTCTTTTCTTTATTTTAATTAAATAAAACTACTCTTTCTATTTATAATTATTTTCTAAGTATACTATATACCTAATATTTATATCTAATAAACTTTATTATATATTAAAACTAGATTATCTACTACTAATTATTTAACTCTTAAATCTAGTATAATCTCTATAAATAATTAATAAAGATAAATATTATATTAAAAAAGTACTAAACTTATACATATATTATAATAAACTATAATATTATATTAAATAATAAAATATAGATCTTAATATAATATAATATATAGCGTGAAATCTTAAATATATATCATAAAACATAAAATAATTCTATAATAAATATTCTAATAAACTAAAATTTCTAAAATATGTATATAAATAAATTAATACTATACTAAATAATATTAAAAATAAACTAGATATACTTAATAATAATTTATCTAAAAAAAAATAGAAATATTTAATATATACTTAATAAAACAATATCTATTTCTTTTTTTAGAGAATTAATTTTATTTATTTAAAAGACTAAGTAGTTTTTATATAAAAAAAGTAGTTATTTAATTAATAGTTCTATAACTTTTATATAAGTTATATAATAAAACTTAGGATAAGAGAAGCTTAAGATAGAGACCTATTAAAAGTCTTTTATTTTAATAAACTCTCTCTATCTCTCTTTTTTCTTCTTCTTCTTTCCCTAGATTTAGTGTTTATTTATCTAAACTAATAAGACTTTTCTTTTTATTTTATTTAACTTAGTAATAATAAAATAGATATATCTAATAATAATTTATTTATAAAAAAATAACAATATTTAGTATATATTTAATAAAATAATATCTATTTTCCTTTTTAAAAAGTTAATCTTAATATTTAAAAAGGACCTTTAAAAAAATACCCCTTTGCCTAATTTCAACGCCTGAGAAGGTATACACATACTTCCACGCCTTTAAAGTAATTGCCACAGCCTAGAATTATCTCTATATCCATAAATTACAACTATAGTTATGTGATAATAATATAACAATCTCTAGAGTACTTACTTTAACTATATAAATCTTTAATAAGAAATAAATCACTAAAAAGTATTATTATTCTACACAAATTAGTCATGTGACTATCACGTGACTATATTTCTCAATTTTATAAGGGAAATATAGCAAAAAATACAATGTTATGTGATTTTCGTATATAGTAATAAAGGGTATAGAGCTAGCATTTAGTTTTTAAAGTGGTAATTTTATTAATATCTAAAATTTTTGGTGTCTGAGTTCCTAATCAGGTTAGAGGGGTGTTTTATTAGCTAAAGGGGTATTATAATATCTACTAGGAGTGTTTTTCTAAGGATTCTCTATTTAAAAATCAAATAGTTTTTATATAGAGAAATAACTATTAAATTAATAGTTATATAATCTTTCTATAAATTATATGATAGAACTTAAGATAAGAGAAACCTAAGATAGAGATTTACTAAGCATCCCTTATCTTAATAAGTTTATCAGACTAAATAAAGTAAAAAGAAAATCTTATTAATCTATATAAATAAATACTAAATCTAGGAAAAGAAAAAAAAAAAGAGAAAAAGAGAGCTCGCTAAGATAAGAAATACTCAGCGAGTCTCTACTTAAAATTCTTCTCATCCTAAGTTCTATTATATAATTTATAGAAAAGTTATAAAATCTATTAATCTAATAACTATCTCCTTATATAAAAACTACTTAGCTTACTAAACGTTAGAACTTGTTTTTTTTTAAAAAAAAAAGATATTATTTTATTAAGTATATATTAAATATTTCTATTTTTTTATTAATAAATTATTATTAGATATATCTAGTTTATTATTAATATTACTTAATATAATATTAATCTATTTATATAAATATTTTAGAAATTCTAGTTTATTAGAATACTTATTATAGAACTATTTTATTTTCTATAATATATATTTAAATTTTTGTATTATATATTATATTATATTAGGATCTATATTTTACTATTTAATATAATATTGTAGCTTATTAAAATATAAATATAAGTCTAGTATTTTTTTAATATACTATTCATCTTTATTAACTATTTATAGAGATTATATTAAATCTAAAAGTTATTTAATTAATAGTAAATAATCTTATTTTAATATATAGTATGATTTATTAAATATACATATTAGATATATAATATATTTAGAAATTAATTATAAATAAAAAGAGTAATCTTATTTAGTTAAGATAAAGAATAGATTAGTATTTTTATTAACTAATTTATAGTTAGAATATTTTTATTTAAGATTTTTTAAAATAATATAAATATAATTATTAATCTTAATCTTAATTTTCTATTATTTTTTATCTATATATCTTTTCTAATTACTTTATATTATACATATTTTTTTTATTATATTTTAAATTATTTCTATTTATTTTGTAAACTTATCTATTTATATTATATCCTTATAAATTATTATCTATAATATATTAAACTAATTAAATAATATCTAAAATTTATAACTATATTTAATATAAAAAAAATTAATCTATAATTACTAAAAATAAAAATATAGTTATAAAACTAATAAAAAATAACTATTTTAATTAGTTATTTTATACATAACTAATATATAAATATAATTTTTATATAATATATTAATTTATATTTTTAATTATCTATCTATCTATAAATATTTTACTATTAATAATTTCTATTTAATCTTTAAAATATAATAAAACTTATATTAAAACTTTCAAATAAATTATAGATTTTAATTTAATACTATTATATTAAATAAGTTAATTTATTATATAATATTATTAATAAATAATCTTATTATCTATTCTATAATAATATCTTTTATATAAGAAATAGAAATAAATCTTTTCAAAAGATAATAAATTATAACTATTATATTATTAAAGCTATATTTATCTTAAAATAGTAAATAGAAATCTATTATTATATATTACTAAGATAAATCAGAAACTAATAAAAATTCTAATAAACCTAGAATATACTTTTTCTATACTTTTATACTTTTATAAATATAATAGTAAATAAAATATTACTATATATCTATTATTATTATATTAATATCTTTCTTGAAAAATATATTAATAATTATATTAAATTTATTTAAATAATATTAAATCTTTAACTAATACTATTTAAAAAGTTAGCTTTATTAGATCTATTATATATTAAGTTAATATTTTATTTTAAATTAATATAAAGTTTAATAATCTATAAATATTCTAAATAGATTATGTTTTAAAGATTAATAAATTTAGTTTTTTATTTTTATAGAATATATACTATTACTATTAGTTTATAGTTATATATCTTATATTTCTACTTTATAGAGTTTATCATTTTAGATAAGAATATAATAGATTATTAAAGATTATCTAACATCTTTTAAAATAGAACTTTATCTGTAACTCTATTAAAAATATTAATATTAATATTAATATTAATTTTTAGATTAAGAATATAATAATAAAGTATTAAAACTATAGTTATTAGATATTTTAAATCTTTAAATATATTATAGTAATCTTTTATCTATTTCTATAGAGTTATTTTTTTTATTAAATAAATTAATAATCTAACTATCTATTTATAATTTTTAATAAAATATTTACAGAAGTTATAAAATCTAAAAAGAATTATATAGATTTTATTATTATTAATATTTACTAGTTACTTATAGTCTTAATTTGAGCTAGATTAATGGATTCACTATATCTTCTTATGATCAAGTTAAGAAATCTAATTTACTTTTATAAAATTTATATTTATAAAAAATAGTTTATAATCTTTTAATCTATAAATATTTAAGAATTTTATATATATACTAAATATATTTATTATATATATTACTATAAATTAGAATATTATTAATATAAATAGTTATATAATTATTAATAGAATCTTCTAATATTAAATTAATATATTATTAAAATAATATTAGACTATTTATAATACTAAAAGAAACTATAATAAATTTAAATACTTTAATCTTTATTTTAAAAATTATAAAATCTTTAAATTTTAAATTTATTCTAATTTAACAAATTCTTTATTTAATATTAAACTTTATAGAATATTGTACTATATTTAACTATTATAGTAGCTTATTAATTATAGATAGTAAATAAATATCTTTTTTAATTATATTATTTAATTTATAGATATTAATATAAAAATATAATTTACTATTAGACTTTTTATTATTAAAATAGAAAATATAAAAAATATTATATATAAATAGCTTTTTATTATAAATTTTATAATTCAATTTTATTAGTAATAATTTCTATAATATATAGATATAAAGTATAAGTCTTTAATTTTTTTATTATTATAATGATATAGTTCATATTATATATCTAGAAGTATTAGTTTTTATTATTATTTCTTTTTTTTAAGTATATAAAGATTAGTATATTAATAAAAAGATTTTTAAATTTCTTAAATATTTATTAATATTGATTACTCTATAGAAATAGTATATCTTTTTTAGTTAACTAGATTGATAGTATGAATAAATCAGTAAATTAGAGTATAAATTATTAATAGAAATTACTAAATCCTAGAAATCTATATATATCATAAATTAATTTAAATACTTTTTATACTTTAATTATTTCTATCTTTTTTAGATTAATATAAACTCCTTTACTTATATATATAATAAACTTAAGATATTTTATTAAAGTTTATTTAAATTCTAATTTTTTAATATTGTATTATAAACTAATATCTTTTAATTTTTAAAAGATTTTATTTATTTTCTAATAGTAGTTTTTAATTATTTTATTAGAATAAATAATAATATTATTTATATAGACTAATACACAATTAATAAAATACTTTCATAATATTTAATTAATAAATTATTAAAATATTATAAATATACTAATAAATCTAAAGAAATATACTATTTTATTTAAAAAGATTATATTATATATAAAACGCTATCTTCTATTTTTTACTAAAAATAACTTATACTTTATAAAATATAATAATAATATCTAACTTAATAAACTATTTTATATTTAATATATTCTTTAGTATTTTACAGATTAGTAGTAATAGATAGTAGCTTTTTATATTTAGCTTATTTAATTTATAATAGTTAATATAAAATTATATTTCTCTATCAAATTTTTCAAATTAAAAATACTAATACTATAATAAATAATTTACTAATTTAGATAAAATTCTTATTAAATAAGTTAATAAATATTTTATATAAATATAGTAATTCTTTTTTATTTATATTATATAGTAGTCTATAAAAAAATAATTCTTTAATATTATTCTAGTTATAGTTTAATAAAATCTTATAGTTAATATAATTAATGGTAAAACTTAATAAGATTAAAATCTAAAATATAAGAATACTATTTATTAGGGAGAGAGAGGAAGAAGGAGCTCTTACTACTAAGCCTCTCTATATAGATCTACTCCCTCTCAGATAAATAGAACAAACAATAAGTAAGTAAAGTAATCTTATAAAATATCTACCTCTCTTTTACAGCTTAAAATAATAGTTACAAACCTCTATATATTATACTACACTATATTATCTCTAGATAAAAGTCTATTTAGCTTTTTAAATATTTATTATTTAATAATTTAGATTTAAATAGATAAGAAAATTAATAATATTTAAGTAGATAGAGAAATTATAGATAAAAATATTATTATTTTTCTTAGATATATTTATATTTTTTATAGATACTAGTATACTATTAAAATATCTAGAAAAAGATTATAAAAAAAGAAAAACTATTATATATAGATTTTTTTAATAAGATATTTAAATAATATTATTATTAAAAATATTATTAAGAGTTTTATTATTTAGTATTATTATAATTTACTATTATAATTACTATAAAGATTTTAGCTTTATAAAATAGTAAATATAAAATCTCTAAATCTTTTATAGAGTATTTTTTATATTATATATAAGATATTATTATTTATCTATATTATTAAAACTAAGCTATTTAATATAATATTAAAATTTATAATAATATAACTAGATATCTAGAATCTTTTTAACTTTTTACTTATTTTTTTTTATAATTATTACTAGAGGATTAAGATTTAATTATTACTTTATAAGTAATATTATTAATGTTTTTTTAATTTTTTTAATATAAAAATAAAATAAATATAAAAATTATTAGATAGATTAAATTTAAATATATATTTAATTTTATTAATAATGTTAAAAGAACTAATATATTTATTCCTAAACTTTATATTTAATTAATTTTATTTTTAACTATCTAGTATTATATAGATAGAATTACTTATAATAAAATTAGATTTTTCATAATATTAATTAATTTAGTAATATTATTAATTCTAAATTTTAATTATACTCTATTAAGCTAATCTTTATACTTTAAAAATATAATATATATTATACTTATATATAGATAGTTTTTAATTAAATATAAATATAAGTTTATAATCCTATTTAATAAAGAATAGAGATTATCTAGTTATAATAAATACTAAAGATATAATCTTTAAATTTAAAATAACTATCTAGTCTAATTAGTTATTCTAGAAATAAGTAATATATAGATATAAATATTATATAATATAATAATTTATAATCTCTATCTAACTCTTAATCTAAAGATAGTAAATTATTAATAGTTTCTTTTTAATACTTAATATATAGTAAAACTTATGTTTAACTTTTATAATAAACTATAGATCTTAATTTAAGATAATAATATTTAATAGACCTATCTATTATATAATATTATTAATAAAAAACTTGAAAGTTTTTTTAGTAGTAATATCTTTATGATAAGAAATTAAAATTAGCTATTTTAATAGATAATATATAATAACTATTAAATTATTAAATCTTATTTATCTTTAGATAAAAAATAAAAATCTATTATAATATATTATTATAATTTAATAAAAACTAGTAAAAGTTATAAAAGATCTAGTTTCTTATCTATCTAAGATTTTATATATTTATATATTCAATAACTATTAATATATATCTTTATATTAGTAACTATAGAAGATTAGTAATACTATATTAATAATAATTTTAATATCTTATTAATATTTAGATATACTATAAAAAATAATTTATAAACTTTATTTAGTAATCTAGTATATAGATTATTATTATCTAAAATTATTAACTAGTTATTAAAAAGTAATAAAATATATTCTAGCTACTCAGAATTATTATTATTAATAATATATATCTTTATATAAAGAGTATCTAAACTTATATAATTATAATTACTTTTTTTAATATATTTTATAATATTAGATAATCTAGTAACTCCTAAAATAGATATATTATACTAAACATTTTTTAGTAATAATATTTATTATTCTTATTTCTATTATATAGAGATATCTTTTTATAAAAAGATATCTATAGCTATATTTTTTATATCTAATTAAAAAAAGATCTAATAATTATAGTTTTTTAAGAATTAAGATTATTATATCTAATATATATTTAGTATTCTTTTTATTTTAAACTATTATAAGACTTTATAATCTAATAATATATTAATAGTATATAGTAATCTAACTAACTCTAAATACTACTTTTAAAAATCTTAAATAACTATTAAAAGCTTTTTATTATATATTTTATAGTTAAATTTAAAATTTATTATAATCTTAAAAAAATAAGTTATAAGATACTAATCTTTACCTAATTTTTAAAATAAAATTCTACTAAAAATCGTATTAGAAATATTAATCTCTATTTTTATTTAAATTATAGAATTAAAATAAATAAGTATTAAAATTATAATTATAGTAGTTTTAAAATTATTAAAAACTATTTTATATATATTAATCTATTTTAGAAAATAGTTTATTTTATTAAATAAAAAGTCTTTTTATTTTATAGCTAAAATTATAAATATACTTCTAGTAATAGTTATAAAACTTAAAAAAGTTTTAAATTTATTTTATAATCTAAAATTATTATTATTTAATAATTATTTAAATTTTTTCTAGGTTAATATAAATATTATCTAAAAAAATAATAAAGTTTAGAAATCTAGTTTTTAAAATATAAAATTAACTTTTATAGATTATAGCTTATAGATTTAAATTATATAGCTATTATAGTATAATTTTAATATACTACTTACCCTACTTTTTAATTTCGTTATAAATAATAATATTATTAATATATACTATTATATAAATATCTAATATATTACTTATAATAATATTTATATAATATTAGAAATTTACTAATCTATTAATAATATTAAAAATTATTACTTAGAACTTAAATATATCTTAATAGATTTTAAATATAATTAAGTTCTTTAAATTTTTATCTAACTAAATTTAATAGAAATCTTATTAAATATTAAACTTAGTATAGATCTTTATATCCTACATATACTATATTAACTTATTTATTAAGAGAAAAAGATAAATATCTTTCTTTATAATAGTATTTAACTTATAGAAATTAATATAAAAATACTAGTCTTTCTTAAATTTCTCAATTATAAGAATAAAAGAAATAAAAGATATAGTATTAAATATAATAAAACTTTTTTTAAGATTATTCTTAATATACTTTTATATAAATTCTACCTATTTTATTATTATTTTATATAAAAAATAGTAATTTAAAGTAACTTTATTTATTAACTTAATCTTATAATTAATTTTTTTTATAAAGTAATAAGATATTAGGATTATTTTTTAAAAAGATATTTAAGAAATTATAATATTACTTTAAAATCTTTTTATAAAGTTTATTAAATTTTAAATTTTAAAATAATTTTTTATTAATAATATATTTAATCTTATTAATATTAGTTGTAAAGATTTTAATATTTTTATATTAAATCTATTTATTAAATTTAGCTTTTTTTATAGTTATAATACTAAATAAGATAATAATAAATATAAAAAGTTTTAAAAATATTAATTAAGATCAAACTAGATTATAAAAAGAAATATTCTAAAAAAGAAGCTATTTTTTCTATTATAGTTTATCTAATAATTATTTGATATTAGATATTAAAAGATAGAACTAAGAATAAATTATATAATAGTAATAAATATCTTTTAGTAAATCTTTCTAACTTATATTTATATATTACTAGTAATATTTAATAAACTATTAATTATAGTAATTTATAAAGATCTTATATTTAGTATATTATAAATATCTTAATATTATATTATATCTACTAATATCTATTACTAGAATTATTACTTTACTTAATTGGTAGTTATTAACTACTAGAGATACTTAAATCTAGTAAATAATATTTCTAGTTTAATATTTATTAAATATATAAAAGTTTTTAAAAAAAGTAATTAATAAGTTTTAAAATTAAATATATCTAATTAATCTATTACTTATAGATAAATTATTATATAAATATTTACTCTCATATCTATAAATATATAAAATTAAGAATTTTAATCTTTAACTAAGATTTATATTATTATAATAAAACTAGTAAAAGATAATAAATCTATTATATTATTTTTTTTATATTTATATATTTCTTAAATTAGAATTAATATCTAATTTTTTAAACTTTTATAAATAGATATCTATACTAATTATACTAATTATAGATATTAATATATTTAAAAGTTATTTAAAATAATTATAACTTAAATAATCCTATTTCTAGTAATAAAATTCTTTTTTTCAAGTAAATATAATCTACTTTTTATCTATTAAATATATAAGTAAGATTATTAATATTACTAAAGTACTACTATATATTAAGATTTATTTTTTATAGTTTATTAGTATTAAAATTAAAATATAAAAAGAATTATTAGAAAAACACCCTTTACCGCTATAGCAACACCCTCTTACCCAATTAAGAAGCTAGATACCTAGCTTCCCAGGTATCTACATTTTTACCTATTTTACCCTTTACCGCCACTTCCACCCTATTATTACTAGTTTTCTACCACCCTATAACCTACGCAGGACCCACCCTTCCTACTAGATTTACTAGGCCATTAATACACTATTTTGCTCACTATAACACACTGTATTCAATATTGGCTACCTCGTACCTACCTGATTAAGAAATAGAGACTAATCTACTAAAATAGCGCGAATTATATACTCCTCTATTATAAACGCCTATTATAGACGTCTATTATAGACACTATACAGACTTCCATTACCACAAACCCTAAAAAAGAAATAGATACGTCAATAAGCGTATCAGAAAGTATAGTAGCAAGCAGGCCAGCAAGTAGCAAACACGTTAACAAGTAACAAGCGCGTCAACAAACAGCAAACACGTCAACAAGCAGCATATAAACAAACCTATTTAGGAAGTAAGATATATATAGAAAAAACCCCTAAGTAAGACAAAGACGGTGACCTATTTAGGAAGGAATTGGGCAGTGGGAGTTGTGGCAGGTTATAGCAGGAAGCAAACAATTTTTCAGACATCAAAATCAGGCAGAGGGATGTTACCATAGCAGTAGGGGGTGTTTTTCTAACAATTCCTAATATAAATAGTAGTTTTCTAGATTTACTATATAGTAATATCTTAAAAAATAATCTAATATTATTTTATAAACTACTTATATTTAAATATTTTATAATTTATTATCTAACTTTATAGTATAATTAAAAACTTATTATATAATTCTTTTACTATAAAATTATTATTAAAGATCTTTATTTTATTTACTAGATATATAAAATTACTAAAAGAATTACTTAAATTATTTTTTAGTTTTATTATTAAAATTTAGAATTTCTTATAAATCTTTATTTATATCTTTTTATTTTTAAAGTATTTATAGAGATAGTTTATTATATTATTTATATTAAGATAAAGAAATATATTATTATTATAATATTTTAAAAATAAATATATTAAAATTTTACTTATATAATAGCTAATAATATATAATTTCTTTACTACTACTATTAGATAATAATTAGTATTATTTTTAAGTTTATTATAAATTATAAATTTCTAGATATAAAATTTAATATTTTTTTTATTTATTAGAATACTACTCTCTAATAATTTAGTAGTTTTCTAGTTAGAAGGAATTATATTAATCTAGTGAATAAATTTAAATAATAAATTCTTTTTATTACTATTTTATTTTTTAATATATAGTTTTTTTAAAAAATAGTTAATAAAGAGTATTATTAATATTATTTATTAAAATAGTAACTTTTATTTTAAACTTATTATTTTATTTTATAAACTATTTACTATAAAAAAAATAGTTTTTTAAAAGTTTTTTATCTTTTATTTTAAAATTATTATTTTATTTATTAAGAATAATATAGTTTTCTAATTTATTATAATAATATTAAAAACTTATTTAGATTTCTTTTTTATTTAAATTATAAATTTCTAAAAAATATCTACTAGAAACTTTTTAGTTTTTTTATCTTTCTAAAATAAGAAAGAATTTTATTAGTTTTATTTAATATTAGAGGATATAAAATCTTATTTTTTATTAAGTTCTAACTTCGCTATATTAATATTTTTAAAAGTATTAATAGTTTTTATAATAATAAAAGATATAATTTAAATAGTATTAATACTAATATTAAATATTAATATAGCTAAATAGTGAAAAAAGAAAAAATTAATTAAATTAAATAGAAGATAAATAAATAGTATAATATAATTAATAATAAAACTTAATAAAATTAAGATTTAAAATATAAGAATACTATTTATTAAAGAGAGAGAGAAAGAAAAAGCTCTCATTACTAAGCTTCTCTATATAGATCTACTCCCTCTTAGATAAATAGGATAAACAATAAATAAGTAAAGTGATCTTGTAAAATATCTACCCCTCTTTTACAACCTAAGGTAATAGCTGTAGACCTTTATATACCATACCACACTATAATTAATTTTAGGTTTATAAAAAGATAGTTTATTAATAAGTTAGTAATTAAAAATATTAAGTTAAAATTAATACTATTTTAATAATTTTTTTTAATATTAACTCCCTTTTTTTAAATTATAGTATCTTATTAATATTATATAATATAATCTTTTTAATTTATAAGACTTTTAATTTTAAAAAATTACTAAATAACTTTTAAATTATCTTTGTATTTTTATTTTTTACTTTTAAAAACTTCGTTTTAACAAGTTCAATCATCTTATCTTTTTAGTTCTAGTATTATATCTTCTTATAGATCTTTAAGTAGATATTTATATATTTTTTATATAAAAAATAGATACTACTTATAATCTCAATTTAAAGAAGATCTAGAATTATATTATCTATCTAGTTTTTAATAATATATATAAAAACTATATTTTATTAATAGCTATAAATATTAATATTAAAATAGCTAATATAGATAATCTAATCTTAATTCACTATTACTTTATTAAGTTATTAAAGATATATCTTATAATATATAAATTTTTTAAAAGTTTTAATAAAAGTTTTATTTATAGTAATATAATTGAGATAACTATAATTAACTAATATTTCTATAAATTAAATTCTATTTACTTTAATATTAACTAGAAAAAGTAATTTCTTATTTTTATCTAATTTTTTAGCTTTTTTTTATTTTTATTTATAGTTTAAAATAGAAGTTATTTATTTTCTAACTTACTGATATTTATTACTAAATTTTTATTACTATTTATATTATTTTATTTAATAACTAGTTTTAACTTTTTTATATATATACTCTATTTAGATTTTAATTTCTTTTAAGTATTACTTTAATTCTCTTTCTTTTTGAACAATCTAATAGTAGTAATATAGTTTTTACTATCTAGATATTTAGTAGATAATTAAAGATATTTTATAATCTAGTAACTGGATTTTCTATAATATAAATACTATCAGGCTAGATAAGATAAAAGAAAAAATCTTATTAGTCTATATAATCGAATACTAAATCTAGAGAAGGAAGAGAAAGAGAGAGAGAAAAAGAGAGTTTATTGAGATAAGGGACGCCTAGCAGTCCTTTACTTTAAATTTCTCTTCTTATATAAAAGCTATAGAATATAGAAACTATTAATCTAATAGCTACCCCCTTATAAAAAAACTACTTAGCTTATTAAATACTAAAATCTATCTTTTTTTAAAAAAAATAGATACTATTTTGTTAAGTATATACTAAATACCTTTATTTTTTTATAAGTAAATTATTATTAAGTATATCTAGTTTATTATTAATATTATTTAATATAGTTTTAATCTATTTGTATAAGGGGATTACTATATGGACCCCCCTCTCGCTAATGGGACCCCCCTTTCGCTATTCGGACCCCCCCTTTGCCTGATTTTGACGCCTGAGAGAACATGGACATACTGCCACAGCAAGCTAATAATTGCCACGCACCAATATTCTTGGTCTTCATGTTTATGTCACTATAGTCACGTGACTAGAATATAGTAACATTTAGAGTACTTATCTTAACTATGTAAAGCTCTAACAAAAGTAAGTCACTTTGAAGTATTGTTCTTTCACAATATTAGTCACATGACTAGTCACGTGACCAGTTACCTTGATTTTGCAATTGAAAACATAGTAAAAATGCAATGTCACGTGACAGTGGGTTATGGCAATAAGGGGTAGGCGTTGGCAGCAAGGTCCCAAAAGGGTAAGTCAACTGATGCCTGAAATGTATGGTGTCTGCCTTCCTAAAGAGGCAAAGGGGGGTCCGAATAGCGAAAGGGGGTCCCATTAGCGAGGGGGTCTATATAGTAGTCCCCTTTGTATAAATATTTTAGAAAATCTAATTTTTTGAATATTTATTATAGAATTACTTGATCTTTTATAATATATATTTAAGATTTTATACTATATATTATATTATATTAAAATCTATACTTTAATATTTAATATAGTATTATAGCTTATTATAATATAAATATAAGTCTAATACTTTTTTAATATATTATTTATTTTTACTAGCTATTTATAAAAGCTATATAAGATCTAGAAGTTATTTAGTTAATAATAAATAATCTAGTTTTAATATATAGTAAAATTTATTAAAAATAAATATTAGATATATTATATATTTAGAAAATAATTATAAATAGAAAGAATAGTTTTACTTAGTTAGAATAAAAAATAGATTAGTATTTTTATTAGTTAATTTATAATTAAAATATTTTTATTTAAAACTTTTTAAAGTAATATAAATATAGTTATTAATCTTAATTTTAATCTTTTATTATCTTTTATTTATATATTTTTTTAGTTATTCTATACTATATATATCTTCTTTTTTACTATATTTTAAACTATCTTTATAAATATCTATTTATAATATATTAGATTAGTTAAATAATATCTAGAAAGATTGATCTATAGTTACTAAAGATAAGAATATAACTATAAGATTAATAAAAGATAATTATTCTAATTAGTTATTTTATAAATAGCTAATATATAAGTATAACTTCTATATAATATATTAATTTATATTCTTTATCTATCTATCTATCTATAAATATCTTATTATTAATAATCTCTATTTAATATCTAGAATATAATATAACTCTTTTTAAAATTTAGAAATAAATTATAATTTATAATTTAATACTATAGTATTAGATAATCTAATTTATTATATAATATTATTAATAAAAAATCTTATTATCTACTTTATAGTAATATTCTTTATATAAAGAATAGAGATAGATTTTTTAGAGAGATAGTATATTATAATTATTATATTATTAAAATTATATTTATTATAAGATAATAAATAAAAGTCTATTATTATATATTATTAAGATTAATTAAGAACTAGTAAAAGCTATAATAAACTAGGAATATAGTTTTTTTATATTTTTATTTATTTATAAATATAATAATAATTAAAGTGTTAATATATATTTATTAATATTATAGACTAATAATATTAAAGTAATAATAGTTTTATTATTTTTTTAATATCTAGATAAGTTATTAAAAGTTATTAATATATTTTATCTAGTAAGTAAGTATATAAATTGTTATTATTTATAATAATAAGCTTCTTATTATATAATAAATAGTTTCTATTAAATATCTAATATATATTCTTATTATAGATTTTTTTATAGAATTTTTTAAAAGTTAGATTAAGTTAATTAACTTATTTTATATAATTAATAATACTCTTATTATTTTAGTAAATAGAGGTGATCTAAAAGATTAATATATCTTTTTATTACTAATATTTATTTAAAAGTAATATTATCTTTTCTAGTTATTCTTTTATATAAATATTTTTTTAAGAGAATATATTAATAATAATATTAAGCTTATTTAGATAATATTAGATCTTTAAATAATATTATTTAAAAAACTAATTTTATTAGATCTATTATATATTAAACTAATATTTTATTCTAAACTGATATAAAGCTTAATAATCTATAAATATCTTAAATAAACTATTTTTTTAGAGATTAATAAATTTAATTTCTTATTTTTATAGAATATATATTATTACTAAAAGCTTATAGTTATATATCTTATATTTTTATTTTATAAAGTTTATTATTTTAAATAAAAATATAATAGAATACTATTAGTTATCTAGTATTTTCTATAAAAATATTTTCTTTATCATACTATTAGATATATTAATTTTAATTTTAATCTTTATATTAGAAATATAATAATAAAATATTAGAATTATAGTTATTAAATATTTTAAATCTTTAAATATATTATAGTAATTTTTTATCTACTCTTAAAGAGTTATTTTTTTTATTAAGTAAATTAATAATTTAACTATCTATTTATAATTCTAGATAAAGTATTTATAGAAATTATAGAATCTAAAAAAGAATTATATAAACTTTATTATTATAGAAATCTACTAGTTATTTATAGTCTTAATCTTTACTAAATTAATAGATATATTATACTAGCCAACTATAAAACTAAGAAATTAAATCTACTTTTTATAAAATTTTTATTTATAAAGTATAGTTTATAATCTTCTAATTTATAAATATTTAAAGATTTTATAAATATATTATATATATTTATTATATATATTACTATAGATAAAGATATTATTAATATATTGTAACAGGGTTTACCCATGACAAAGGATTATAAGGATATCTAAGGCCTGAAGCCCTTTTGGCGTTTTGGCAGTATATTAGGTCTAAAGCGATCCTGTTTCTATCATATAATATTAGTTAGACTGTAAGGGTATTAAATCTCGCTCTAGTTTGGGATCTATCTGATTGATTCCTTTAAGAATTAATCTTGTTTTTACTTTAATAATACTATTAATCTTTTTTAGTATATATTTTATATATTGTAGTACTTTTTTATATCTATTTATATAGTATTCTTTACTAGATTAATAGATTTTATATCTAATCTTTATATACCCTTATAATTTCTGATTTTTCTTTTTTTAATTTTTTAAAAAAGAAGTATAAAGATCTGCTTGATTAGATCTATAAATTAGGTTTTTCTATAATAAGGTAGCTAGAACTAAAATAATTTTAGTCTAACTCTAGTTTATATTATAGAGATTACTAGATTAGATTACTTTACTAGTATAAGATTATCTAGTATAGACTCTTTTTAGTAATTAAGGATTATAGAGATTTTTAAAAATACTTTTAGTAATATAATTAAAAATATACTTAGTGAAATATTAATTTTAATTAGTAATATTATTAAATTATACTTTATAATTAAAGATATAGATTAATTAGAAAGATAAGCTAAAGTCTTTATAAAAAGGGTAATAGTTTTTAAGAAACTGATATTTGTAAAAAGGGTTTTAAAGATTTTAGAAGATAAATATTACACTATTTACTTTAAAAGAGATTCTAAAAAGTAATATTTTTAAAAAGATAAACTAGATTTATTAAATAATTTTTTAGATTTATTATTAGATTTTAATAATAATAATTTTAGCTTTAATTTAGAAAAGGATTAATTTTAAACTTATTGTTAATATAGTGAGATTAAATAAATTATATCTATTTTTAAAGAGTATTTTACTATTTTTTAATATAAGATATAGTTAGTAGACTTTAAGGATCTTTTTTTAAGTATTCTAAATAAGTATATTAATAGTAAAATTAAGATTTTTATTATTAGTAATAAATTCTATAATAGATATAAAAATAAATAATATATTTATTAAAGATAATATCTTAAAATAGCTATAAGTTAATACTATTTTATTAAGTAGATTCTTATTTTATTAGATAATATATATAATCTTAAATTTAAGATAATTAGTAATTTTAAATTAGTTAAATAAAAAAATGATTAAAGTCTAATTAAATTCTTTTTTTATTTTAAATTATTTAAAAAATATTTTCTTTTAAAAAAAGAAGAAATTTTTGTTTATTATTTCTATAGGAAATTATAAAAGATATTAAGAGATAAGATTATTAAGAATTAAAAAAGAAAATTCTTTTTTAAAGTTTGTAATAAGATATTTAAAATAGTTAAAATTTTTTAGTATATCTTTAGATATAATAAATTATTAAAGAAATGTAAGAAGAATAATAATAATTTTATTTTTTAGTAGATGTTGATAAAAGGAAATTTCTAAAGAGGTTTTTAAGGTTAAGATTAAAGTTAAGATTAAGATTAAATAGGACAATATAATTTAAATTTGTTTAGAGATTTAGAGATTAAAGAAAAAATTAAATGTAATAAGAAATTGATAAAAGGAAAATTTTTTAATAGAAGGAAATAATCTATTTCTAAAGTTAAAATAGATATAAAATGTAGGAAATATAACTATACTAGTTATAAGACTAAAGATTATTATATTATAATAGTTATTTAAAAAATAATAATTAATAAGATAGAAAAAAGTAAAAAGATAGAATAGATTTTAATATTTTATTTTATTATTTTTAAATTAGGATTATAATTAAGTTATATATTTTAATCTTAGTTAATAATATTAATATATATATAGATCTTAATATTTATATAGAGATTAATGTAATTAGTAAGAAGTTTATTAAATTAAATAATCTTAGTTTTATTTTTTATAACTTTTTTTTTATTAGAATAGTTTTAGAATATATCTAAACTTATAATATATACTAGATATCTTTATTTATAATAGATTTAAGAAGTATAATTAAGATTTTTAAAAGAGTTTATATAGTAATTAATAGAGATTTATATTTTAAAGGATTTCTAGTCTTACTATTAAAGATATTCTTTGATAAATTTAATATTATTTTAAGACTGAAGATAGGGGTATAATAGTTTAAAATTAAGAAATTTAAATTATTAAAACCTTAGTAATTTATAAAATTAGTAAGAAACTATATAAATGTTTTTATAGTTATTAAGTTATTTAAGAAAGTCTAGTTTCTAGATAAAGATAATAAGAAATTATTTAATCTTAAAGTGATTTTTTTAGAATTAGAGATATTTAGAGATGTATTTGATTATAAAAAAGTAAGACTATTTTTAAAGATAAAAAACTTTAATTATGTAATTAAGCTAGAGAAAGATATAATTATATTATATAGACTAATCTATCTATTTTTTTAGAATAAATTAAAAGAGTTGTATACTTATATTATTAATAATATAGAAAAAGAGTGTATTTATTTTTTTAAAAGTTTAGTAGGAGTTCTTATCTTATTTATTTTAAAGAAAGATAGTAGACTATATTTTTATATTAACTATTAAGGATTAAATTATATATTAATTAAGAATTAGTATTTTCTTTTTTTTATATTAAAGATTTTTAATAGGATTTTAGGATTAAAATATTTCTTTAAAGTTAATATTAAAGATATTTATTATTAGATATAATTTTAGAAAGACAATAAGTAGAAGATAGTATTTTAGATTTGTTATAGATATTATAAGTATATAGTTATACTTTTTAGTCTATATAATATCTTAGTAATATTCTAGAGCTATATTTATAATACTCTTAGAGATTTAGTAAATATGATTTATGTTATATATCTTAATAATATCTTTATTTTTATAAAAGATTATAAATTATATATAAAAGTATTATAAGATGTTTTTAAGAGGTTTTATAAAGTAGAGTTTTATATTAAACTGTTAAAATGTTAATTCTATTATTATAAAGTTAAATTTCTAGATTTTATTTTAATTCTTAATAGAGTTAAAATAGATAATTTATAGGTAGAAATTATTGAAAACTAATCTGAGCTAACTATATTCTATAATGTATAAGTCTTTTTAGGTTTCTATAATTTCTATTAAAGATTTATAAAATATTACTCTTAAATTATACTTTTTTTAATATTAATAATAAAAGGATTTAAGAATAGGAAAAAGCTAGAATCTATAAAATTATCTAATAAAAAGTAAGGAGTATTTTAGAAATAAAAAGATATCTTTTTAATAGTAGATCTTTTTTATTATTTTAATCTAGAGTATAGGATTTATATAGAAACTAATATATTGAATCTAGATATGTTTGGTATAATATTATAACTAGATAATAGTAATATCTAGTATCTAGTAGTATTTTAGTTTTAGAAGTTTATTAAACTAGAACTATATTATATAATTTTTAATTAAGAGTTTTTTATAATTATCTTTTTATTTAAATATTAGAGATACTATCTAGATAGATCTTGATATCTTACTAAAATATTATTAATTACTTAAATCTATAAATCTTTATAAAATAGATAAAGTTAATAGGATAATAAGTATACTGGTATATATATTTAATACTATTTAAATTTGTAATTAAATATAGATTTAGAAAGATTAATTTTATAGATAGATTATTAAGAATTCTTAATTTTAAAAAAATTAATTTAGATCTAAAATTAATAAGTATGTTTTAGAAGTATTTTAATTTTAAATCTTTTAAGAGTATAATTTAAGTTAAAGAAGTAACTATTTTAAGAGATTATCTAGATATAGATAAAAATAGAGTTACTTAATATAAATCTATAGATTATAATTAAAATAGTATATCTATAGATATAGATAGCTAGTATATTTAAGTTAATATAACTAAATTTATTAAATAGATAGAACTTTATAAAAATCTAGATATTTAGTAAAATCTTTAAAATATTAAAATTATAGGAGTTTAAATTATTAGTTAGTGAATTAAAAAAGATTTAATTAAATAGATTATATACTTATAATATTATAATTCTAAAATTCTATATCTAAAAAGAGATAAAAAGGATTTGAAGAAAGAGTGATTAATTTAGATATTTAAACTTCTTATTTATTATAGATGGATATTTATATTTTAAAGAGAAGATCTTTAATAAAAATTGCTATAAATATATTATAATAATTCTATTATAAGATATTTTAGTTATTTTAAGATTAAAGAGTTATTAAAATAGTACTACTATTAGATAGGAATAGATAAAGATATTAAAGAGTATATTTAAAGTTATAATATTTATTAATTAATAAAAGTTTTTAGATATAAATTATATAGAAAACTATAACTATTACTATTACTAAATAGACTATTTTTAAAAATTTTAATAGATTTTATTACTAGTTTATTTTTATTAATTTAAAATAAGAGATATATAGATATAATTTTAGTTATTATTAATAGGTGTTTAAAGTGATACTATTTTATATTTATATTAATTATTATAGATATTATAAAGTTTATTAATATATTTTATAATACTATTAAGTTTTAATAGGGTTTTTTGGATGGAATTGTTTTTGATTAAGGCTTTGTTTTTATAAGTTAGTTCTTTATATGATTATATTTTTTAATAAAAATAAAAAATTGTTTTTTAATAGTATTTTATTTTTAAATTGATAGGTAAATTGAATAGATGAATTAAATTATTAAAATATATTTATATTATTTTATTAGAATTAAAATTGAGAGATAGCTAATATTCTTAAAAACTACTAAATTTATATATAATAATAGTATTAACTTAATTACTAGAAAAACTCTTTTTTAGATATTATTAGGCTATTAACTAAACTTTTAAATCTATGATTAAGATATCTATATAGAGAAAGAGATGTTAAATGTAGTTAAGAGAGTCTAAAAGTTTTAAAAATTATAATAAGAATTTTATAAATAATAGTAATCTATTATTAATTTATAAAAGATTTATTATAATAAGAAGTATATATTTAAAGAATTTAAAAAAGGTGTATTAGTAGGACTCTTAATAAAGAACTTATATTTTAAAGATAAGAAATTAGTTTTAAAATTTATTAGATCTTTCTAGATTCTTAATTATATTAGTTAATAAGTATACTAACTAGTATTTCTAAAGTAATATAAATATTTATATAATGTTTTTCTAGTTTAACTATTAAATCTATAAAATCTTTAAGAAGGGGTTGAAATGATTATACTTATGTTAGATTTTAAAGATAAAGATAAATAGGAAATTAAAGAGATTAAAGATTATATAATTTTTAAGAAAGAGTTTTATTATTTGGTAAAATAGATAGGTTAGCTAGTAGAGTATAATTAATAGATGTTAAAAAATATTATAAATGTTTTAAAATTGATTAAGTTTTATAAAAAGGAGTTAAAAGTAAAGAAAATCTAATTAAACTGTTACTAAAATAATTCTAATCTAGCTCTTAAATCTTTATTTTATTATATAAGAATATTTTTAAGTGTTTATTAAAATATTTAATTTTATATTTTTTTATAATATTAATAATTATCTTATAGAACTTTAGGATATATGTATTCTATTATTTAAGAAGATTATTATTAAATAGTAAATTTATAGATAATAGAGTATATTAAGTAATGAGAGATTACTAAGAAAATCCTAAGTAAGAGTTAGTATATTTAGGAAGAATTGTAATTTAATAATTAGTAATAAGTAAGTTATAAGATATAAGATATTCTTATGAAATTTAAGAGATTATTAGTGAAATATCTTTAAAAGAGATTTTAGAAAGAGACTTATTACTTTCTTTTTATTAAATAAATATAATTTAATATAGTTTTTTACTAGAATATTGAAAGTTATGAGTAGATTTTTTATTATAGTATTAATTTTTATTATAATCTTAAGATCTAGTAACTATATAGCGTATTTTAAAACTAAATTATCTCTAGAAAAAGATTTAATTTAAAATTTTTTTATTTATTTAAGTATAATAAATAACTTAAAATAGTAGGTAATAAGTAGATTAAGAAACTATAAAAATATATTAGAATAGTTTCTAATTAGGAATTAATAAAGAGAACTTACTTTAGAGTAGGGTTAATAGGTTTTTATATATCTTATATATAACTTTATATTATAGGTATTGATATAATAAAAGATTATAATAGATTTTATAAATTTAGTTTTTAGTTATTTTATTATAATTTATTAAATATAGTTAATATAAAATGTATTCTACTTTAAGATAGATTATTATAAAGATATTAAAATGTTTTTAGATTTTTTAGATAGAGAGGATATAATGATTTAATAATATAGAAAAAATGAAGAAAAGTAGAGAAGAGAAAAAAAGAAAAAGTAAAAGAGAGTGAAGTTATAGAGAGATATTAATATCTTATCCTAATTTAGAAACTAATATTATAAATCTTATTTCTATATCTTATATTTCTACTTTATCTATAATTCTATTTTAATTTGTATATAAGATATTTATATAGAAAAGAGGAAATAAAAAATAATAAAATCACTATATTTAAAAGAATTTTTACTAAATTTAAAAAGACTTTATTATATTTAAAAATAACTAAAATCTTTTAAAAATAGTAAATAATAATTAATAAGATATCCTAAATTTTAGTAATAAAATTTTTAAAAGTTATATATTATATTAGATCTACTATTATATTAAAATTAGTTCTTAGTAAAAATGTTTTTCTAAGATTAAGCTAGTTAGAAATATCTTAATAAAACTTTTCTAATTAATAATATATAGATATCTTAAAAGTATATTTTATAAATGTTTAGATCTAGTATCTAGGATTACTAGGTTATAAATAAGATAAATAGTTATTATATTACTAATTAATCTTAGTCTTTATATCTTAAAAAGAAAAAAGCTTTAGATAAGTATAATAAATAGAGATACTTTAAAAATAATTATAAAAGTTAATCTAGAAAAAGAGAAGTTAATAAAGTAATACTAAATTATTAGAGATTATATACTAAATTATAAACTTTATTAGTATTTTTATTAATATCTTTATTATAAGTAGACTTATACTATTTATATATAATATTAAAGTTATATACTAAGTTTTTAATAATTAAATATATTTTTATAATAAATTAGTTATCCTACTAAGACTAATTCTCACTATTATTAATATTCTTCTAAAAGATATTTTTAACTTATTAAATAAGTTTAGTTAGATTTTAAATATTTTCTAAAACGTTATTTAATAGTATATAATAGGAATCTCTATAAATATTATAATTTTAAGAGAAATATCTAAATAAATATATAATTCTAATAGGATCTAGTGATTTATTATTAAATAATAAGCTAAATATCCTACGTATATATATTAAGTATTAATTAAATAAAAAGATATAAGCGTATAAGTAAGAAAGATCTAAATCTTTTTTAAAAATAGAATCTACTCTAAAAAGTATAATATACTACTAAATTAATAGAAAGAAGATTTCTATTTAATTAAAATAATTTTTAAATAAAGAAATAATAATAATAGAAATAAATAAGAAATCTTATCTCTTTTTATATAAACTATATTAAAGAATTAAGTCTTTATATATTATCTATTTTTAATAAGGCTTAGTCTTATAATAAAGGACTTAATAAATAAAGCACTCTATTAATAAAACTATTACTATATAGACCTATTTATAGATATTATTATTTAAGAACTATTTTTAGATAAAGATATCTATATATTAAAGAGGAAGGATAATTTATAATAGGGTTTATTTATAATAAAGGATTATAAGGATATCTAAAGTCTAAAGCCCTTTTAGCGTTTTAGTAATATATTAGATCTAAAGTGATCCTGTTTTTATTATATGATATTAGTTAGACTATAAAGGTATTAAACCCCGCTCCGGTCTGGGACTTACCTGATTTCTTTAAGAATTAGTCTTATTTCTACCCTAATAATACTATTAATCCTTCTTGGTGTATATCTTATATATTGTAGTACTTCTCTATATCTATTTATACAGTATTCTTTACTGGGTTGACAGGCCTTACACCTAATCCTTGTATACCTTTACATATATATAGTTATATAATTATTAATAGAGTTTTCTAATATTAAATTAATATATTATTAGAATAATACTAAGCTATTTATAATATTAAAAAGAATTATAATAAATTTAATTATCTTAATTTTTACTTTAAAAGTTATAAAATTTTTAGATTCTAGATCTATTTTAATATAGTAGAATCCCTATCTAATATTAAATTTTTTAAAGTATTAAATTATATTTAACTATTATAGTAGCTTATTAATTAAAAATAATAGATAGATATCTTTTTTAATTATATTATTTAATTTATAGAAATTAATATAAAAATATAACTTACTATTAGGTTTTTTTATTATTAGAATAGAAGATATAAGAAATATTATATTTAATATTAAAAAACTTTTTTTAAGATTTTCTATAATATATATTTTTATAAATTCTAGATATTTTACTAATATCTTATATAAAAAATAGTAACCTAATATCTATTTATTAGTTAACTTGATTTTATAATTAATCTCTAACTAGTATAGAAGTAAAGTATTTAATTCTTTTTTAAAAAAGATATTAGTATAGTTATAATATACTATAAGTATATTTCTTTTAATTTTTTTTTAATTTAATAGTCTTCTTTTTCTATTTATTAAGGATATATTAAATCTTTATTTCTAGTCTATCTAATAATAACTAGATTAGTAAGAATTTTATATAATTAATATTAATATCCTATCTAGTTAGTTATAGATATTTAAGGATTATATTATATCTATTTATATTAATAATTAATATAGATATCTTTATTTACTTATACTTATTAATAATAAGTAATATTAATATCTTATATATAATTACTAATAATAGATAGCTATCAAATGCTATAATTATAATAAGTTTATTTAACTTCTTAGTTTTTAAGTTATATAGCTCTAATTTCTTTACTATTTAAAAGTAGATTATAAGATAAATATTAATTTTACTATTTATTAATATTTTAATATTAAAATATGAAAAATTAACTAATATTTAGATATTAATTATAAAACTTTATCTAGATAATAATTTTATTCTATTTATAATAATAGATAACTTTATATTTAAAAAAGATTTCTTTTAAATATAGTTATTTCTTAAATTATTATTTTTTTTAAAAATAACTTGTTTTAGATTTATATTTATAATAATAATAGTAGTAAATTTAATAGTTATATTAATTTAAAAAATAGTAAAGAGTTTACTTTATTATTTAAAATACTTATTAAATATATAATCTTATTTTTTATAAATAAAGTATTAATTTTTTTTATTAATATTTTATATTTAGTCAAAATTAAATAAGAATTATAAGAAATTAAGGTACTACTTTTTTTTAATATTAGAAATAATAAAAATCTATCTAGAAGTTTTTCTATCTAGTTATCTATAATTTATTAAAAAGATATTTATATTATTTTTACTATTTTAAATAATATTAATTAAATAAGTATTCTTAGTATATAAATTAATTATCTACTTAAATATAATATTATTATTAATAACTAGATCTATTATTAAAATCTATAGTAAATAAAATAATTTACTAAAAAAGATTATTCTTCTTATAATCTATTATAATCTTTATTTTATTAGCTAGCTATAAAAACTTAATAATAAAATTAGTAAGAATATCTTTAAATTTTATCTTTAAGTTATAATAAACTATAAAAGTTTTTATATATTAGTTAGAATTATAAAAAATAGTCTTTAGATATATAAATATATCCTTTATATTAATATAGAGATTTTTAGAGTTAGAATTAGAATAAGGATTAATATAAATTAGAATTTTATTATTATATTAGTTATTAATATATAGTATATAATAAATAAATTTAAAAAAGTAGTTAATATTAATTTGTAATTTTTTTTATATAACTATAATCTATATCTTATAATAAATAATTTTTTTATTTATTAAAATAAGAGAATCTAGTATTTTCTAGAATTAATATATCTATATCTATTTTATAGTTTTTATATTTAATATATTTTAAATAGATTTAAAAATAAAAATAAATCTAATAATTAGTAAAATTATTTATTTTATAAATTAAATAGCTTATTATACTAGTTATATTATTTAATAATTTAATATAATTATTAGTATAATAAATTTTTTTTTAAGTCTTAACTTAAATATCTATAATAATTACGGAGCGTAGCGAAGCAATTACTAAATAGCCTCCCACGCATGTCATGTGACCTGACTTTCTACCACTAGCTTCAGAATCATAGGAATTAGGCAAATGTAGCATTTTGAAGGCGGTGAGTTTGTGGCATAGTCTGCAAATGGTGCAAACGGCAGAAAGGCCGCGCTATACCCTTTTGGGAAGTGTAGTCACGTGACCTTATTTTTAGACATTCGTTCTGGGATCACATAACCTATCTAGGTAGCATGGTTACGTGACCTCATTTTTGTACTCATCATTTCTTAGGGATCTAAAGGTGCTTAAGCCCCCAGTGTTAATTATTTGTTATGTAAATTTAATCTTGCTTAGAGTATAGAGTAATTGACCTAGCGCTACGTCCTGTAATAACTAGCAGGTGGCTAAACGCTATCAAGGTCCCTTGTAGATTATATATTTAAAAAAGCTAATTTTATATTCTTAGTAGCTAGTTAATATTATCTTTCTTATTAATAAGAAATAATAGCTTTTTTTAATTTAGTATTATATTATATTATTGTATAATATCTTCCTATATTTTTATTTTATATTTTTTAGTATATTTTTATAAATTTTTTAAAATAAAATTATTAAGATAGATTATCTAGTCTAACTTTTTTATATATATATTAGCTAATATCTTATCTTATAAGAATAGTATTAAAACTAGATATATTAGATACTTCTATTAAAATAGATTAAATAGGAATAGAAGTATTAAAATAATTTCTAAAATAAAGATTTAATATAGTTAGTTCTACTATCTTACTTATTATATAAGATTAGTTTAATTTAGATTTTAATTAGTTAGTAAATATAAGTTTAGTTTTTATTAAGATACTAGTATATTATTATATTTTAGGTTTTAAAACTAATAAAATAATAATAAAAAAGGAGATTTAGTATTATATTAGACTAGATAAAGTATAAAAAAAAATCTTATTAGTTTATATAATTGAATATTAAATCTAGAAAAAAAAGAGAAAGAGAGAGGGAAAGAGAAAGCTTATTAAGATAGAGGACGCCTAGCAGTCCTCTATCTTAGGCTCCTCTCTTCACGTAAAAGCTATAGAATATAGAAACTGTCAACCTAATACTAAGTTACTTATATATCTTATCTTTTTAATTTTAATATATTTTTAAAAAGTTTTAAATCTTTAATTTTAATATTAGAACTAGAGTAAAAATTATTTTTATCTTTATTATCTAAAAAAAATTAATTATATATATATTTACTATATTAAAGATATCTTTCTTAAGAATATTCTAAGTATTTATTATTATTATAATATTTAGATTTAATTTTATTATATTAATATTTAATTTATCTTTAATAGAATGACTAGGAAAGGATAGAAAGATAGGGTAATAATAGATAATATTGTACTATAAAGAGATGCGTGAAAAAGAAAGAAGAAAAGAGGAAGGAAGAAAAGGAAAGTTAACTAAGTAGATAAAAGGTGGGGTATACTTATGTTTGAGGTAGATATGACCTTAGGCATAACTCTTCTAATATCCTCTATAAGGTTATTGGATAGACTAATATCTTCTAACTATTACTTAAAAAAAGATACTTTTACTACGAGTAAGATTTACTATTAATTTAACTATTAAAAATACAGTACTATATATAGAAAATAGGGAAAACTATATATAAAAAAATCTTAGAGTATTTAAATCTACTATAAAAGATATCTAAATATCTTTAGATATAAATATAAGTAGGAACTAGATAGAGTAGGATTAAATTTAATATTTTAAAAAAGTATTAGAATAGAGATCTATAAAATTAGGTTAATAGTATATCTAATTTAAATAGTGGTTTATATATATTTAATTACTAGATAAATTATTAAAAGATAATCTTTTCCAGTTATTTTATAAATCTATCTATAGCTATCTCTATAGTAAGGATATAGATTAAATAGATATTACTAGTAGTAATAGCTTTATAAATTTAATAGTAATATACTAAAATATATTAAATATATATATAAAATATAAAGTTTTTTACTAGTAAGATAATACTAGTATTATTAATTTTTAATTTAATAAAAAAACTAAATAGAACTTAAAATTCTATAAAAAATATTTTTAGTTAAATAGTCTTTTAGACTATAAGTAATTTTATAAATATTTATTTTTAATAAATAAAAAAGTAATAGTCTTCTATTTTTTAAAAGTTTATAAAATCAGCTTTCTAGTATATTTTAAGATATATCTTAATATTAAGAGATTATTTTTAAAATAATTATTAATTTAGTTTATATTAGTATAACTAATAAAATCTATTTCTAAGTTTTTTATAAAAGACTTGTTAGTTATAATAATACTTTTAAATATTATTTTAGAGATAAAATAAATATAGAGAGACTTTATACTAACTAGATATCTAAATAACTATTTTAATATTATCTAGTATTAAATACTAGGATTTAAGATATAGTAAGTAAATTTAATTATTGTATATATAATATCAGAATATATTAAAACTATTAATTAGATAAAAGAGTTAATATATTTTTAAAAATATTTAATATCTATTTTAAATATAAGACTAAGAGGATTAATAAATTTAACTCTTTTTTTATAAAGCTATTTTTTACTTTCTAAAAAAGTATAGTTAGGGATTTTTACTATTAAAGACTATATAGATAATATTATAGAATATTTTATAGAGATACTTATAAATAATTAAATAGATATTATAGTTTTAATAGCTAAGTAAGATAAAGATATTCTATTCTAAATAGAATAGATCTAGTAAAGATCTAAGAGAGTTAGAGAATTAGCTAAAAAATATTATATTTTAAACTATTTATTTATAATATAATAATAAAAAACTAGAATCTTCTTCTTATTTATAAGGATTTATATTAATTTAAATTTAATAAATTTAAATTTTTTAAAAAGTTTATTAATATAGTCTTTTTAAGATATATAAATATTATTAGGATATTAAATATTATTAGTTTTTAGAAAATATTTAATTTTATCTTCAAAAGTAAAATTAAAGTATTTAGATAGCTCTATAGTAATCTATAGATTATTTATTTATTAAGAAAATAAATAAGTAAGTTATCTATATAGATAAAGATATAGATTAGAATCTTATTAACTACTTTTATAAATATAGAGTGATTAATATATAATATTATAAAATCTATTTAAATAAGTATATCTTAAAGTAAGGGGTATTACTTTTAAAAGATTTACTTTAATTTATTTATTAACTTTATAAAAAGTCTAATCTTTAAATATAATTTTTTTAAAGATATTAAAAAACTTAATATAAATAGATTTTTTCATTTTTATATTAAAAAAATAGTAATAATACTATATAATAATAATATTAGTTATTCTAGGTAGTAATAGATATAATAATTTTAAATAATATCAATTTTAAGATAATAGTATAGAGTTTATAAAAATTGATATCTTTAATTTAATTAAATCTATAGTATACTAAATAGGCTTTATATTAACTATTATATTTAATAATCTATATCTAATAAAAAGTAAATAGTTTTTTCTAGTTAGTAGTCTAATTTACTATTTTTTAAATTTTATTTTTAATGTGATAATGAAATTCTATATATATAGTTTAAAGCTATTTATACTTATTGATATAGTTTATAATTTATTATTAAATATAAGGAATATAATTAATATCTTTAAGTAAAAACTTTAGAGAAATATCTTTATTAAAAATTATTAAAGTATAGAGTTTACTTATAATATTATTATTAATAATAAGTATATTTATAATATAAATATTAATTATAAATAACTTATAAAACTTTTTAAGTTATTTATTAATAGAAAAGTAAATAGTATTAAAGATATTTTAAAAAGAAATTAAAATTACTATTTTAGAAAAGAGTTTTTTAATATTATAAGTCTATAAAATAAGATAAGTAGGATATATTAATTTCTAAAGTTTTTCTAAAATAAAGATTAATTTATTTATCTATTTTATAATAGGATAAACTTTATTATAAGTAATACTGTAAGATAGAGATCTATTAATAGTATTAATTACTATCTTTAATATAATATATCTAGATAGTAAAATAATATTAAGAATTAATTTTAACTTTATAAAGTTTTTCTTTATTCTTATAGAAATATTTATAATAAGAATATTTATAGATATCTATTAAGAAATAATATAAATAGATCTATAAAAGCTTATTATTTAAGTATAAATATTAACTATAAATTTATTTAATAGCTCTATTAATATACTAGATTTAATCAAGATTTAATAAAGAATAACCTATTCTTTATAAGTATTTTTAATAATTAAAGAAATAATCTTTTTTAGAAATAAAACTAACTATTTAGTATATAAATTTAATTAATATAGAGCTAGAAAGATTATTATATACTAGTTTTTATTTCTAAGAAAGTTAATAGAAATATAGTAAGTAATATCTAGTTTAAAAGTTAATTTAATATTAGAAATATTATCTCTCTCTATATTAATATTATAGAATAGGTTAGAAAGAATATTAATAGATATAGTCTATTAAAAATAATATTATAAAAGTAATAAATTTTTTTATATAGATATTATAAATAATATAGTAATTATTAAAATTATAGTTAATAAGATAATCTTTATTTATATAGTTATTAAGTTTATTAGTATATTATTTTTTATTAATATAATATTAATACTAATAGTTTAGAATATATAAGTATAAGATATTAGACTTATAATTATAAAAAACTTTATAAAAAGTTATATTAATATAAAAGTAATAAAAGTAATTGATAGTATAATTAACTTTTTAAATAATTAGTAACTAAAGATACTTAAAAAGCTAGTTTTTAATTATAATAGTAATTATTAGTTTTATAAGATAATAGTTAGTTTATTTAGAAATACTATTAAGTTACTTTATATATAAAAATATAGGTTTTTTAATAATATTATAAATCTTATAAAAAACCTAGACTAGTTTATAAACTAGTATATTATCACTATAAATTTCTTTTATTTTAAGATTAAACTATTATTTAAAGAATATTTAATAGAATCTTAGTAAAAAAGTATATAATAAATATCTAAATAAAATAAGAAGCTTTATCATTAATAGATATAAAATATATCTTATATTTATAACTAATATAGGAATAAGGACTCTAGATATTAAAGTAGAGAATATCTTTATACTAAGTATAGATTTATTTCTATTTTTTAAAGAAAAGAATATGACCTTTTAAAAGAATATATAATTTATATAAAAATATAACATCTTTTTTTTTTCTTTAATATAACTCTAGTTATATTATACTCTATCTTATATACTATAGTCTTTTTAATATAAATAGTATAGCGATATATAAAATTAATAGAAATAGAAATTTTCTTTATTTTATTAGTAATATTAATATCCTAAGTAGTAGTAATAGATATTACTAATTTACTAAGAATAAAAATATTACCTATCTTATATTATAGTAATAAAAGTAATTCTTTTTTAAGATAATTAATATTTAAGTATTTATAGAAGATAATTAATATTTAAGTATTTATAGAAGATAATAAATTATCTAATATAAAAGAATTAAATAATAATATATATCTAATAAAACATTAAAATATTTAAGCTAGTAATAATTATTAATAAGAGATATAGATATAATATCTTTAAATTTAGAGTTTTTATATTTAAAGAAAATAACTAATTTATTCTTAAAACTTATTTAATAACTTTATCTATTAAGAGTAGATCTAAAAATAAGATTATTTTTAAGTTAAGATACTAACTAGACTTTATTTAATACTATTTCTATAAATTTATTTAAAGTAAGATTTTTAACTATAAATATAATATTATTATATCTTTTAATAAAGAAAAATTAATTAGTAATAATAATTACTAAAAATCTAAAATAATAGAAATTAACAAAATTTATATAATAGGGAGTTATATATTTAAATATACTAGAGTTAATTATCTATTTATATATAGATAATAGTTTAAAAATATTACTAAAGATATTATAAAAGATATAAATCTTAATCTATTAAATATTAAACTATTCTATTTTAAATTATTTAATTAAGAATAAAAAATATTATAAATATAATAGATTATAATATTTAAAAGTAAGATTATAGTTATAATTAGTATTAGTAAATCTATTATTATAGCTAAAGATAGTTATATTAATTTATATAAAAGTAATCTTTATATAATAATTGTTTAAGATTAGTTATTAAATTTAGCTAATCTTAATTATTAAATTATTTTTTAGTTTTAATATATAATTCTTAGATTTATATAGATTCTAGACTTTATAATACTAATAATACTAAGTATTTTTATTATCTTTAAATTTTTTAAGCTTAAAAGATATCTAATTAAAGTAAATATTAAAACTATCTGTCACGGGGTTCAATATATATATATTGGAGTTGCTAGTATATAAGGTGGATCTAGGAATGACAGAACAAGAGTTCTGTCATAATGGCCTTTTAGTCTAGTTGACTACGTTTATGCTCCCAGGCATAATCCTTTACACTATCACTATATCTATCTTTATTTTAATCTCTATTATATCTATAACTATATCTTCTATTAGTACTATTAAAAAAAGTAATACTATTAGTAGAAAGTATAGTCGTTATTTTAGTAGTTTAGTTATTAGTATAAATAATAGACTTTCATATATTTTTAAAAGTTAAAAAATTATTATATATCTTTATTATAGTACTAGAAATAAATATTATAATAAATAAATTCATTTAAAAATTACTAATAATAACTATTATAAAAACTATATATTTAAAAGTAAGAAAGATCTTTTTAGATATAATTCTATTTATAAAGTTATTATAGATAATTTAAAATTTATAAATAAAGCTTATAGTATTAATATCTTTATAATATATCTCTATCTATATATAATAATATTATTAATTAATTTAATAAGTAAATAAGCTAAATAACTTTTAAAGAGTTAATTATATTATATTTATATTTATATTTATTTTCAATTTAACTCTAGATATTAATATTAATATTATTTCTAAAGTATATATAAAGATAATTAACACTTATTAAGTAGTTAAAATTCTTTTAATAATTTGTTATAATAATTTCTTTATTTATCTTATATATATTAGTTTTAATAATATTAAGTTATATAGTTTTTAAAAGTTTTTACTTTATTATATTCTTAATAAACTTAATATAGTTAAGAAATAATATAAGATTTATAATATTATAGTAGTATATTCTTAAAAAACTTTAGATTATTAACTTTAATATTAAGATTAAAATAAAAATTATTTTTATTTTTATTATCTAAAAAAAGTTAACTATATAAATATCTACTATATTAAAGATATCTTTATTAAAAATATTTTAAATATTTATTATTATAATATTTAGATTTAATTTTATTATATTAATATTTAATTTATCTTTTTAAATATTATAAGAATATATAGAATAGAATAATAATAAAAAAGAATTATTTAAAAATATTAGATTAATAGTAAAATTAGTAGTATATGTAGATTATTATCATTATTATTATTAATTAAAGAAGGTAGAGAGATATTAAAAAATTAAAAGTTATAATATTAATTAGTTTCTTAGATATTTTTATAGTTATTAGAATCTAGTTTAATAAGATTAAGAAAAATTTAGAATAGAATAATAAAAATATACTATAGATCTAATATAGTTTAAGTTATAGTCTTAGATAGCCAATAATTATGTAGATTATAATTAGAAATATTATCAACCTAGAGAGATTATATTACTATTTATTAATGGTATCTAAAAGATCTATTAGTAGTAAAAAGTTTATATTAGTTATTTTAATCTTATTTAATTATATTAAAAGTATAGATTAAATAGGATAGAATAATATAAGATATCTTTAAAATAGGATATTAAGGTAGGATACTGTAATAAAACTTTATAGATTTCTCTAGTAAGTAATCTCAGGTAAAGATATAGATAAGAAATATTAAGTGGACCTACTATAGATAGATCGCTTAATAATTTAATTAGAGAGTAAAACTCTATAGAAGAGATTTGAAATAAGATATAGGGTAGTCTTAACGTAAAGACTAGAGAAAATATTAGAAATTTAATTAATAGAAACTGTGATGCCTGATGCGTTTGCTACGTTTGCTCAACTTACTTTATTTGCATCATATGCTATATGCTATATCTCTTACTTAGCTAGCTTGCTAGATAGCTTCTTCTCTTTATTATTAATATCTTAGTCTTTTAGACCTTTTAATATTAGAAAGCTATACTAGTCTTAACATTATATTAATGATCCTCTTTGCATAGTTCTATATTTAAGAAATAGGAATTTACTATTTGGTTATATAAAGATCTTTTATAAGTGATACTCTCGATATTAATTCTTCTCTTAGTTATTCTATTATCTTTATTTTAAATAGTAAATAAGACTATAGATCTCTAGGATTTTATTACTTTACTACTATTTAATAGAATTATGGATTTTTTAGATTTTTTAGTAATCTCTTTTTTATAAATCTCTTATCTCTCTCTAAAATAGATTCTTTTATTTAATTATACAATAATTTTAATCATTAGTTCTTATAAACTATCTAAAACTTTATAAATAAACTCTAGACCTTATATATATATATTAAAGCTACTAAAGCTATTAAAGTAAAACTTTTAAAACTATCTATCTATTAACTAAAATTATTATTTCTAGTCTTAATAAGTTTAATAAAACTGTATATAAGTTTAATATCTAGGATATAGTAATCTATATAAAGCTTATTATTAATAAAATAGTTATTAGTAATATAATAGTCTAATTCTACTATATCTATATAAATCTTATAAACTAAGTTTAAACGATAGTCTTTCTATAAGTTATTACTATATATAAATCTAGAGAATATAATTTTAAAACTATTCTAAATTAATTTACTTATGTTTACGATAATTTAAATAAAGTCTATAAAGTAGAAGATTATTTATTAATAATTTAATAAAACTCTAATTTAATAATCACCTATATTTCCTACTTTAAATGTTTACTATGTAAGATAAAAGATTAAGTTTAGTCTAACACTATTAAGATTATTATCCTCTATAAAAGTTTGATTTTATTAATATGTAACTATCTTTTATAATAACTCAATCTTTTTAAAATATACTTTAATTTTATTAAAATAATTTAATAGCTTACTACACAGATTTAAGATTTAGATAGTAATTTAGATAGTGGTTTTAGTATAAATAAACTAAACTATTCTATAAAAAATAGTAAAACTAGTAGATCTAATGCTATAGATACTACTGTAAGTGTTGTGTTTACGGATCTAGATCTGGTTGCTTTAGAAGGAAGCGATTCTAATAATTTATATTATGGTTGATTTTTGAGTATTAAGGGACTGATGTATTGTTTTTGTGGCGGGGTAGCTGTAATGCCTGATGCGTTTGCTACGTTTGTTTAACTTGCTTTGTTTGTATTATATGCTATATGCTATATCTCTTACTTGGCTGGCTTGCTAGATAGCTTCTTCTCTTCATCATTAATGTCTTAGTCTTTTGGACCTTTTAATATCAGAAAGCTATGCCAGCCCTGATAGAAACTAGTAATAAGAGCTTTATAATCTAATATAAAGACTAGGAAAGAATAGAAGGATAGGATAATAATAGATGATATTATACTATAAAGAAATATGTAGAGAAGAAAGAAGAAGAAAAAAAGGAGGAGAGCGAAGGTTGATCAAGTAGATGGAAAGTAGGGCATACTTGTGTCTGAGGTAGATATGATCTCAGGTACCAACCTTTCTAACAATCTTCTTAATTATTATAAAATATATAGAATAGAATAAAAAAAAAAATAATGAAAGAGATTAGATTAATAATAGAAATTAATAGTATATATAGATTATTATTATTATTATTAATTAGAAAAGATAAAAAGATTTAAAAAGATTAAAAATTTTAGTATTAATTAATTTTTTAAATATTTTTATTAGAATCTAGTTTAATAAGATTAAGAGAAGTTTAAAATAAAATAAAATAATAGAGATATACTATTAATATAATATAGTTTAAGTTATAACTTTAAATAGCTAATAACTATATAGACTATAATTAGAGATATTATTAACTTATTATAAAGATTATATTATTACTTATTAATAATAAAAAATTTATATTAGTTTTTATAGTTTTACTTAATTATATTAAAAATATAGATTCGATAGGATAGAATAATATAAGATCTAGGATAAGATATTATATAGGAAGATAATATAGGATACTAATAAGAGATACTATGATAAGGTTTTATAGATTTCTCTAATAAGTAATCTTAGATAAGGGTATAGATAAGAAATATTAAGTAGATCTATTATAAATAGATTATTTGATAGTTTAACTAGAGGATAAGATTTTATAGAGATTTGGGATAGGTAGGATAGTCTTAATATAAAGATTGGAGGAAATATTAGAGGTTTACTTAATAGAAACTGGTAGTAAGGGTTTTATAATATAATAGAAGGACTAGGATAGATAGATAGGATAACGTAGGATAATATTATACTATGAAGAGATGTATAGAGAAGAAAGAAGGAAAGAAGGAGGAGAGGGAAGGTTGACTGAATAAGAGATGGAAGGTGGGGTACACCTATGCCTGAGGTAGATATGGCCTTAGGCACTAACCCTTCTAATAAGATCTTCTAATTTATCTTTTTTATTACTATATTTATTAATATTATATTTTATAAAAATAATATTAACGTTAGATATATTAAATATTTTTATTAAAACTAATTAGATAGAAATAAGAGTATTAGAATAATCTCTAAAATAAAGAATTAATTTTATTATCTTACTTTTAATATTAGTTTAGATTTAGTTTAGTTTCTAATTAATAGATTTAGTTTTTACTAAGATATTAATAGATTACTATATCTCTAGTTTTAAGATTGGTAAAAATAATATAAAGAATAAGATTTAGTATTATATTAAACTAGATAAAATAAAAAGAAAGTTTTATTAGTTTATATAAACGAATACTAAATCTAGGGAAAAAAGAAAAGAGAGAGAAAAAGAGAGCTCGCTGAGATAGAGAATACCTAGTAAATCTCTACCTAAGGCTCTTCTCGTCCCGAGTCTTATCACGTGACCTATGGAAAAGCTCCGGAATCTATCAACCTGATAAAGTTCTCTCTCTTTCTCTTTCTCTTCTTCTTTCCCCAGATTTAGTATTCATTTATCTAGACTAATAAGACTTTCTTTTTGCTTTATTAAGCCTAATATAGTATCTAGAGCTTTTCTAGTATTTTAATAATAGTATTAGAAGATTATTATATATAAAAGGCTAAAACATAATTAATTTAATTAAGCTAGATTAACATGCTGTTTATAACAATCTTAGAGAAAGGAGACATTTATACACAGTCAGGTGCTTCTATATAGGGCGCCAGATCACGTACCTCACATCATCCACTTCTGGGCTTCGGCCTGTGATAAATATAATTACTTATAGAGTATCTATCTTAACTATATAAATATTTAATAAATATAAGTCACTAGAAAATATTATTATTCTATAAAACTTAGTCATATGATAGTCACATAACTATCTGTCTTAATTTTGTGATTGAAAACATGATAAAAATGCAATATCACGCGATCATAGTGTATGGCAATAAGAGGTTAGTGCTAGCAGCAAGGTCCCAAAAGAGTAATTTTGTTAGTGTCTTACATCTCAGATATCTACCTTCCTAAACAGGTAAAAGGGGGGTCCATATAGCAGTCCCCTATACCTAACTCCACTGCATGTCCACGGGTATTTGACCTTGAGTACTCCGCTGGTACAGTGGTGTTTCATAAGTATTTGACCTGGAATACTTTGGAATCCATCTTTTGGCCTAACCAGCTTGTATACAACAAACTCTTACCTATTCATTTTGCAGTCTTTCTGACTGTCCTTTTGGCAGTCTTTGATATGCTATATCAAATTGAATTTCAGAGCTTTCCAAGGTTTTGTGAGTCAGTATTGAAATAATAAGTGTGAAGTTGAAGTAGTCCAGGTCAAATACCTATGAAACAGCAATGTATGTATAACTTGGAATGGTTTGACAATACTAGTGGTTTCAGAGTACATCAACATGCATGACAGCTGGAATATGTTTGCCCCTCACGAGTTCGTTTCCAAGTGGCATTGGAAGTATTCAGCCACCCAAGACTTTCAACTCAGCCTCTTGAAAAAGGAAAAAAAAAATCATGGGACTCCAGAGAAGCTATACAATGCCAATCAAATTAGTACATAAATATCTGGCCCCGACTGTAATCAGCACGGTCTTGCTGTTCTTACTGCTCATCAGGCCCTCTCCATCACTTTGGTTCGAGAAAATGCCACTAATTGGGCTCCCCTCCCTCCCAGGATGGGCTGCCCAACTGGTGAGCATCCTACCTCTCTGTGCTCTCATTGAATTCAGCGAGGAAGCATTAAAACTACATATCTTCGAGTTGGCGGGACTGATCCCGCTCTGGAGCTGGCCTATTTCCCCCAGAGGAGCCCGACTATTGTTATCCTCCGATAGTTCGATCGACGCCTGCTGCCTCGATCGGCCTGGTGCATCTCCCGAAATGCACTGCATGGATGGCAAATATGGAGATCATTACCCCAGTAGTGCAGCGGCTACCACGAGACTGTATCTCGCAGTTCAGCGGATTACCAAGAGAATCAGCAACCCTTTTGAGAAGACTCCTAACCGCTCCCGCCGCCAGAAGCTCGACCTCTACTTGGTGCGACCCCTGCCGAATCCGCAAGCCGGTCTCTGGATCCTGCGTGGCTGGGAAGCCTTGCACGGTCCTGTCTCCCCGCGCTACGCGGTCAGTGCCATGCTCGGCTGGATATTGTGGCTCATCCTTGCCCTAGTTTGCCTCCTGAGCGGCACCTATCTGGGCTTCGCTTATCTCCTGCTCATGCCAATCACTGGAGCGGCGACTACGTTTCTCCTGGGGGGCAAAGCCAGGAATCTCCTTGCGTCGGAGAATCCTGGCAGCCAAGACCGTCTGGTCGTAGTCACCGATAGTCTCAACGGCGGCAGCTGGAAGGCATACTACGGCCCCAAGGATCCGATTAACGCCCTGCTCAACCGGCCTCTCCTTCGCGTCGACCGACCTTCTCATCCTCATTTAATTCGGTGGGTTCTGCGCATCTGTGTCAGTATGCAGTGGATCCTAATCATCGCCGTCTCCGCCACGCAAAGCTGGGACGCGGTCGTCGTGACGACGTGGACGGCACTGTGTGCCCTCTTCGTAACCTACATCTATCCCCCCGAGCAGGCCGCAGCCGACTGGCTTCGATTTAATTGTGGGGTGGCGGTCTCGCGACTGCGAGCAACGTTCACTACCCGCCGACCATTGCTTTCGGCGCTTACGTATATTAACCCCGATCGCCAGCAGACTGCGTGGATGGACCCGATTCTGGCCAAGGCCGAGGAGCGCACACAGTGGGAGAAGGCTATGTTTGAGCTGATTGAGACCGATCAGGTTGATGAGAAACATGCCAAGGAGTACTGGATGCAGTTGGTGGTGGAGGGGGTGGAGGTTGGGAAGCAGTTGCAAGCAGCACTCAAACAGGAACTAGCCCGACCGTAGATAGATTATTATTCACCTTTGAACATAATTCCTACCTTTTTCCCACAAACAAGAGGAATTAGGGCTCTAGCTGTGAGTTCTAGACAGCCGTGAGCTTGCTACTCCGTAGAGATGGCTCGTATATGACCGATGCAGCGTTCCAGATGAAATACGAGGTATAACGGTATGCTCACGTACATAAGAATAGAATAATTGCCAGGGTAGACTTTATTACGCCGGTCACTTTGGTGTTCACACCGGCCTTCGGCTCTCACGGTAAATATGTTTATGTGCCCGCAACTCAACACTCAAGGCGTAGTTGTAGTTGAAAGCAAGAGATGAATTCTACCAAAGCGATGAAATCAAACAGGATTAAACACGGAAGAACTTTGGGTGAGATACAAGCACGGAGTATACGACATCTGAACCTGATCAGTCAAAGCCCGCGACCCGGCGGTTATACAGCCAGTCTCACTGGATCGAAATGACTCCGCCTCCTTTTGCTTTTTGTTCCCTCGTAATTGGACTTCTGGGGCTTGGATCTGCCAGCAAAGCAGTAAGTCAGCATCGGTTTCTCTTTTTGATCTAGTACGCTTACACGCTCCTGTTGGATGATATGATTAGCTGATTTCCCAGACTTCCACGCCTATACTCTGTGCCCCCAGCGAGAATCTGAGGTCAGCAAAGATCTGATCTGTGTCGTTGTTACCATCAGAACGCTTCTCAGTTGACAAGATAGGATATTCACCAGGTCTTGCATGAACAACCAGTGGACAGTAGTTCCGTGCTTCGACTAATCGCCTCAATAGTCACCGGGAATACATCATGACCGGCGCCTTCTATCTCAATGATGCTCTGAGAAACCACGTTCAGGTGCTCCTCTCCGGGCTGGCCACAATCCTGCCCCTCTCGACTTGGATTGAATTCGTGGATGCGCCCTTGCTGCTACATCTATTTGAACTCACAGGTCAAATTCCACTCTGGTCCTGGGCAGTCGCCAACGGGGGAAGAAAATTGATCGGCGAAGAGCCAGCCCCAGATGGAAAATGCGTGATGGATCGCTTTGGGCACTCGTTGAATATCGTGTGCCTCGATGGGAGATTCGGCGACAATTATTTCGCCGCCAATCCAGAGACTCTACGTCTCTGCGTCGCCTCTGCGCCGAAATATCACATTGATAATCATCACAGCAACATGGACGAAATTGATCAGCGTAGGCAAAACTTGGAGTTTATCCATGTATTGCGTCCCACAAAGAGCAGTGAACTTATCACTGAGACTCCCTTGCCCTTGCGCCTGTTTTCCTTGGGCGGCTGGGCAGTTCTCATGGCGCTCGCAGCCACCGCCATCACTTGTCACTGCTGGATGGCAGTGCTCTACCTTGCCGTCGTTCCGGCTACTGGCATGGCAGTCTACCGTACACGAGGCGGCCCCCGCAAGCTACGCATGCTGAAGCCCCCAAAGCAAGATGAGCGCACCTACATGCGTGTGGTCGTCACGGCAAACCATATGAACGAAACGGACTGGCGAGTCTTCTACGGCGAAAGCATTGTCGTCAACCGTCTGCTGAACTGGCCGCTCAAAACCGAAGCCCACCCCAACGCAGACCACTGGTTGCTCCGCCCATTCCTGAGGGCCATGATAATAAGTCAATGGGTTCTGGTGGTGCTCGCATCGGCCGGGGGCGCTTGGGACGCCTACTTAGTCTCCGCTTGGATTGCTTTCAGCGTGCTCTCCAACTCGTGGGGATTCAAGCCTGAAGTTCTCACGGCAGATTGGATGAGACGCCATGCAGGAATCCGTATGGAGCGTTACTGTACGCAGCTGAGCTCACGCCGTGCGCTGCTCAATACCCTCATTGCCCTCAACCCGGACAGTTTCCCCACTGACGCCGATGGTGGGAAGATCGATACATCGAGAATCTCGGAAAGTGCCTTTGCATGGATCGACCCTATTCTAAAAAAGGGAGAGGCGCGGACACAGTGGGAAGAAGACAGCCGATGCGCGCTTGCAGAGGCGCTCGATGAACAGGCTCATCGACCAAGCATTGTGCCCGGGGGCTCTTGGGTCCATAGTCGCAACGGGAAATCAAGGACCGAGAAGGACGGGGAGCACTTGCATAAGTATATTCACGAGGGCATTCAGATGGCGCGGTTGATTTTGGAATCAGCGAGAATTGACCATTCGTTTGGGTTTTATAATTTCCAGCCCAGTCCTTCTGTGCCATATCCTGTCCAACAGGCGACTGGAAGGCAATCTTATGGCACTATCTAAAGCAAACATGACAGCGGTACAAAATGGTCCACTCACAGTGTGTCCAATCGTTCGTTGTCTCGTGGAAAATCAGATTGAGGGATCTCAGCCGAGAAACAGGGAGATTCGGATATTGAAGGGTTTTTGCAGATGTATATCTGACAAGAAGGGGTTATACTCCAAGTCGACATAGCAGTATGGATCGATAACAATACAAAATGGGATAAACAAGGAGGATTGACAGAGACTTCAGCCCGTGCCAGGGATTGATATGGCATTCGCTCATAGCTAGGGGACTTGGTCCCCCGATGCATCGGCTCTGACTGTGTGCACATGTGCCCGGGGCATCCACTAAAAGAGATGTAATCTGCTCTTATTGTGTTTTGACTCACAATCTGCCCCAATGCGAGCTGCCCCGTGGAGGAATATCATGAGATGATTAGATAGCTATGCGGGTGTTGATCATAAGAAACTCCCCTTGGTAAAACGGCTATCATAGTCGGCGGCCTTCTTCACCATCTCTCGGCGCTGTGAATTCGAAATTTTGCCCGCAATAGCCATATCCTTCTCACGGTCAAAGGCACGCGCACTGGGGTCATCGTCCTCTTTCTGAGCTTGCTCGGAACTTTCCAAACGGGTCTGTTTCCTGTTCTTCTCCTGTGGTGGAAATGTGAGGTTAGTTTCAAGGGTAAGAAAATCACAGAACACCGCTGCGAGGTGAATTGACCCGAGAGTCGACACTCACATTATACCGTTTGATCTGATCTTCCTTGGATTTGATGTTGGATCCTTGGACTTGGGTCTGCTTTTTCGAGGAACCAACTCCCATCACCGAATCTTGGAGTCGCTTCATTCTTTCCTCCGCAGTCTCCACCCAGGAAGAATCCATATCTTTGGGCGCATTGGCTGACTTCCCGGTGTTGAATTTACGATTCCTGAGCTGGGTCGGGTCGATCTTCGAGGTCCAGTCGGATTGAGAAGGAGGATGTAGCATCCATTCGTCTCGCTGGTTCTCCTTTTCTGTTTGCGTCACCTCGGGTGATTCTGCTGCATAGGAAGAATCGGCCACTGGTGGAGCAGATCCCGGCAAGCCATTGGGAGGAGGGAGGCTAGGACCGAAGTCGTCATCACTGTCACTGCCTGTGTCGCTATCCGCTGAGTCTGCTGAGCCTGCTGCGCCTGCTGCGCCTGCTGCGCCTGCTGCGCCTGTCGGGGCAGTCGAATCTGGGGGTGGCAGCGAAGGTCCAATCACCTTCCTTTGCTTCGGGGTTGAGGTGGAGTGGTCATCCTCGAGCTTTCGCTTGTCTCTGGCGTCCATGGCGAGTGAAGAAGAGAAACGATGCGGCTCTCTATCTTATCGGGCTATTTTTCACTATCACGTATGGTAATATGATACACGAAATACGTCATCAGGGTCGTGCGACTCACATATCAGAGGCCGCTGATTGGCTGAATAAGCTAGATTCACGATACGTGTAATTTAGAATACCGACTGTTACATGTGACTTTCCATCCCCAACTTGCGTAAGCCAAGCTCAAGGTCTTTTCAACCAAACTCTTCTAGAGTAAATCCTTGCAAGTAAAACGGCTTGAGATTTGATACGACGTTGAGGAAGCGTTGAACTCGTGGGCAGCTGTGCACCACGTCGCGAGCACCGAGACCGCCTTTTCCGACCCCGCAGGATCATAAACAAAGCAGCAAAGCGCATGATGCTTCCTTCGCCACCTTGAGTTTCGAATGGTTAGCCGTGCAAAGTTGTGAGGAGAATGGGCCATCCTCCTGCACATTGCAAACCCGGTGTGGACACCTCCGACGCAGTAGGGAGATCTACCGACAGATCGCCTGAGGGCTTATCCACTTGGGAATCTCAACCTACGCCTTCAAACGATCCTGGGTCTACAAACGAGCCCCAAAAACCTCGAAGGTTCTTAGCGCAGCCTGTCGAAACCTCATCGCGAAGTTCCAAGGCACAAGGTGCTGCTCATGGAGACCGCCACAATCAACAGCAAGCCCCGAAGGAAGAAACACACCTAAACAACACCGACAAAACCCCACCCCCGAGAAGATTTCTACCAGAGCCGATCGAGACCACGCGCACAACCCACAGGAGAGCCCATTCGACCTCCGAGGTCCATGATCAAGGGCCTCCACCTCGGAGCAGGACGTCATCGGGGCCTAGGCGATTCAAACCAGACCTCGTGGAAACCGATACCCGCTCGTTCCGAAGAGGACAGGCAGTTCGACCCTCACCATACCATGCCGTAGGACATTCGACGACATGCGCAAATGGCAATGCTGGCACCGGCCTCGGGCCAGATAGCCATGTGACATCGGAATCCCAATTCTCGTATGCGAGTCTGCTGCGTCGAAAACAGGCCCGCAGGCACTCATTCCGAGTACCTGAGCTGCCATCGATCGCCTCCGATAGCAGTGAAGAGTCGGGCACCTCCAGATCACACTCGGCTTGTACTTCGGTGCCTGGTTCCTCGGACAAAGCGATCAAGGATTTGGTCGGTAGCAAGTCTCATCGCGACAGCTGCGAGGGGGAGTTTTCAGAGTATCTACTCTCTCTCGCTGCACGATCCGCGCAGATGCAGTTGAGAGATCAAGCATTAGCTGCTTTCCCCAACGAACAGGTATACGAACCTGTGAACCATTTCGCCATCGATTATGACAGGGATTCCGAAGAGGACGCTCCCATGAAGTATAATCATGTGAAGTCTCGACGACAGTCTTCGGCAGATCTCTCCTGGGAGCTTGAGTACATGCGCCATCACAAGGAGGAGGCCGAGATGAGACTCCGGGCCATGGTCACGTCGGGGCAACCAAAGTCATCACCAGAACAGAAAAAGCGTAGTCCGCCGCTACTTGGAAAGGACATTATCATACCCCTGAGCTCTTCGCCCGATGGAACTATGTGCGAACACTCTGGTAAGAGCATGCCGTCGCATGATGAACCAGAGCTCTGCAATGGATGCGAGGGCCTTTGGTGCGGGGCACCCCGTCACAAGGGTGGAAAAGGCGCCGGTCTGTGGATGGGCACTTGCTCTAAAGTAGAGGGCCAGGCGCGACAGGTTCATGGCCTTTTCCCCGGAATCGTGACCCCCATGGCCCGGATTGACTCGGCCGGTGTCAGTAAAGGGCTCAGTCCATCACCATCACACACTCACCTGGACCGGCTGGCATTGTCTCCAGGAAACAGCAAACTTCGCAAACCTACAAGCCCAAACCTCCAGAAAGTTATTGAAACTGAATTCAACGATGGCTTCGTGACGCAGATTTACAACTATGTATCCCTGGGATACCCGTGCCTTGCCCGGTACTATGATGATGAACTCAGTCGAATCTCCGGAATTTCTGTCAAGGATCTCCGTCGAGACGATCTCAACACCGACGCTCGGGGTTACGTCGTTGCACCCGCGAATAATAATCTCGCCGATGCCTGCGCTCGGTGGAAAGCTCTCCGACTCTATATCCAGGAATGGGCTCTACAAGCGCCCGGCATGGCTGACGACGAAACCAATCTGGAAGGTTGGGGACTTCCGGAGCGAAAAGGAAGTTGGGCAATCTGAACGATGCAGTTCAATTGATCCCCTCTCGAGCAGCGTGCATTGGTTACTGATGATTGAAACGACTTGTTGAATATTGAAATTGTCCATTGCGATTTGGCCTGGCGTTCGAAGAGTTTTCCGCATTATTTAGATTGTGACTTCTATGCATGGACATCATATGAACATGAAAGCATGACATTAGACTATCATAATCATGATCCAGTTGAGATTGAGTATAGGCAATTTTCTTTCAACCACTCTTGAATGCTGCTAGGATACTCATACTGTGTCCAGCCATTCTCAGCCTTGGCAGGACATGCAAAGTGACCACCATATACCCGGCAAAAAACATTAAAAGAAAATAAACTCCCGAAAGTGCGTGATGTTTATTGATGCATGTTCCCCTTTCGAGCCCTCTCATGAACAATACCTGGGAAGATCTTCTGCTCAGGCAAGCCGCCTGCTCCACCGACCTCGTTCCCGAGAGCAGCGTTGTTGCCAGGAGAGGAGAACTCACCAGCAGCAACACGAGGAGACCGAGCCAACAGTGTTGATGGAGTGGAAGGGGAAGTAGGAGCTGTCTTCCGAACCACACCCTGCGAGCCATCTGCAGATACCCCAGTAGTCGGGTTAGGTACAGCGGGATCTAAGGATTGAAAAATTCAAAGTTAGTGCACAGCACATGGTTGGATCGATCGATTCAGGCTGATTTCGTACCAACTGAAGACCCCGTATCCCCTGGCTTGCCAACAGTCTGCTTTGCAGAAACAGGGGCGGCTGAAGACGTCTGGTCATCTGCCCCATTGCTCTCAGAATAGTGCTCGATCCTATAAAATACCAATTAGATCAAAATAAACCCCCAAGTCGAGCAAATCCACTACTCACAAGGAATGCTCTCCGAGCAGAGTCTCATATCGGAAGGCCTCGCGGATGTCTGGAACATTGCTCTTTGCCACGTTGTTGCCAGAGACACCGGGCAGAGAACAGTCCGAGCCGAGCCATCTAGCCTTGAGGGAGCGTTCGAAACCACTTTGATCCACAGAATGCTTTGCGAGTTCACACATGTCGACAGCGCTGAACTTGTAAATTTGCGCTGCGACGGAGTATTCTTCAATAAGAGGCTCCTTCGTGAAGGCAAATTGCAAAGGATCATCGGTAGACAGAGACACATTCAGTCCTCGCTTGAAGAAACTCGCACATGGATTCTTGTCGTATGTTAGGAACAGTGCATTGTTACTCAACGGAGACATGGCAATGCCAATCTGATCCAGATAATAAAGGTACTGCAACAGCGGAACCTTGCGCAGCAAGATTCCATGACTGATGCTGTGGCAGCACAAGAACCCGACGGCCAAATGGTCTGGGTCACCGGCCTCTCCGCAGTGCGGCCGAAGAACAAAGGTGTTGAATCCTCGGCGCTTGCGCCAGTTGTTGAGAGAAGCGATGTTGGCGAACATGAAGTACAGCCAGTAAGTATAGGGTGGGTTCTGTTTGGTATTCCATTCCCGAGGAATAGGATACTTTCTGTACAGTCGACGCTCCGGCTTGCTTTCGTCGTCTACGCTGTCAAATCCAACAACTCGCTGGAGGAAGATGTGAAGCTTGGGATGGCTGGAGGGATCCTTGGTCACTTCGAACAATGGCTGGAAGACGTTCGCGATGACCTGCTCATAGTTCTCCATCATGCCACTAGCCTTGTACACATCGTAGAGACGAGGCACTTGAATAAGCCAGCGAACGTTGGGCGAAAAGAGCTTGTTGTCGACCACCCAGGCTGCAAGCTTATCCCACTCCTGAAGAGAACGACCATAGATCGAGATTCGCCATTCCACCATTTGGTATTTGCTGGATTCGAGATCAGAAATCACCTCTTTGGTGATCTCTGCCAGGTAGCGACCCTTGATATAGTTGTCGGTCTTGAGGAAAATTTCACGCAGTCGAGACTCTCCGACTGGGTTGTACTTTAGGTTGAACTTGTCGAAGCGGTGGAACGAGTCCGTGTGTGCCTACATAAAGCTGGTCAGAATGCGCTCGAAGCTGATCGGATGTTTGCTGACGACTGGACGAAAAGAAAAGTCTGGCTCCAACAAGAAGATTCCATCTTCTGTGGTTGACAGCTACGGTAAAAACAACATGGAGGGATGTTGAACTTACATGCATATCCAGTGTATCGATACTCAGGTCATAGGCAGTAAGGTTGATACTCTCAAAGACCTCTTTCAAGGTCAAATGCTTCCCATCACGGAACAGAACAACCTCATCCGGCGACTTTCTCATCTTGCTCTTGATGAAACGAAGCAAGTGCTTCTGATTCATACAAGCGGAGTGATGAACGTGCGTGTCGACCTTACGGACGTTGTAGAAATCTCTGTGGGGAACCTTCTTGCTGTCCGCCATCTCCTGATATTCATTCAGCAGAGTGTAGAGCTGGAACTTGCCTTCCAGGTATGAAAGCCGTTTGAACGCGAAGCTCTTGGCAGGTCCATCCGTCGACACATCTACCACTGCATCCAAGTCCATGTAGAAGTCCCGCAGCGAGGGGATCTGAACAATGGGCTTCTGCTCGTTGGCAGCATCCTCTGAGTCAAAGACCTGATAGACACTGTTGCCATCGAGCCTATAAGTCCAAGAGGATTCTTCCGGGAGAGGCAGCAATTCGTCCATATCAAAATCCTCTCCGATATCCTGACCCATCTTCCTCTTCTTGCCGTTGAGATCGGCCGGCCCCCCAACATTCCCGGGTTGATATTCTTTGCCATCATCCCACGCTGGCTCTGGGGGAGGAGGGTAAATCTCCCAGTCTGGCTCATCCCTTGGATCGTTTCCAGGTCCCTGCAAGGACAATTCCATGTATTGGGCGCGACGATCGAGGAGCTTCTTGATCTTGCGGTAGATGGCGCTCAGCTCCGAGGTCACAGCCGCGTTACTCGAGGTGAAGCCACTCGCAACCTGGGCCTGTCCAATCCCCAACCCGGTGCTTTGCAGCCCCTCCGAAGCCGCTTGGTATGGACCCTGCCCGTGGACGGCACTCAATAGCGCCGCCTGGTTTTGGACGGAGCCGTTGGCCGCCTCTTCATCCTCCTCGAGATAGTGAGACGCCCGCGGCTGGGGGTCTTCCGGTTCGGTGTGGAGCAGCAGGGTCGAGGGATCGGACTCTGCGACCACGGATCCTTCGCCGGAGGCCCCATGGGGAATATTCATCGAATCTGGGTGATCGGTAGGAGGTTCTTCGGGCTGAGTATCGGCACGAGCTGGTACCACTGGACTCGGCGGGACGGTGTCGGTATTGCGAGCGGCCAGCTGGTGATGCTGATAGAAGAGTCTCGCCTCGGCGTGACTCAAGGACTTCTCATAGGCATAGTCATAAGTAGCGGTTTTCTGCTGGCGGTCTCTGGGCAGGATGTCCTCCGGTCGGTCTAACTCATTGGGCTTTTCCTGGGAGGGCGTGTCGGCAGGGCTTTGGAAGCCTGGAGACGAGGTGGCTGAATCATCGAATGATGCGTTGGCATTCCGGCTGGAACTGAATTCGGGTTGAGGTCCCATGACTAGCTCGTTCTCGAGGTGCGAGGGGTGGTCGCACGGGGAAAGAAGCAAAGAGCTGAAGAATGGGAGAGGTGAGATACCACCAAGGACCACACCGTTCGAGTCTGGTGACTAACAGAGATCCCAGTCAATGATCTCCAAAAAGATATCAAAGACAAGAAGGAAAAAAAGAAAAAAGAAAAAATGTCAAGCTCCCCACTTTCGGTGAGAACGAGGCTCGAATGGAGTCCAGAACGGACGAGTTACTTGGGCGGTACTTTGCATGGCGCACTTTGACTGCACGTAGTCAGACTACAGTCCCTTTGGAGAAAGTAAATATATGGAAGTTCTCGAGTTTCTGAGCTTCGCGATCAATGTCTACTAGCTCAGAGATCGCTAGTGAGTGTGGTGGCTGCAGTTTGTGTATAGTGTCGAGTAAACGGGCTGTGTACCCCCTGAAGTACCTCTCCACCTTTAGGCTTCATCTTCCCCCCATCTCATCTTTCCTCTCTCTTCGCAACTTCTCACCTCTCACATATTTCGATCTCTTACTGCCACACACACATCCTGCTATACTATTACTCGCAACTTCATACTGCCACATCCTCAATTGCTCCCTTCTCTTGTAACTTCGTTTCTGGCTAGCTCCGTGTTGTTTACCAGAGTTACGTCAACGTCGGTTCTCCCTATTCCCCCCCAACTGGCCAACTTGTCTACTTGCCAACTTGCCCGCTTGCCCACTGGGACAGAACTACCGCTGACAGCCGATGCTATACAGACATTTTGTACCAAAAAAAGCAAAGAGTTGCCACGTGCTCACGTCCAACTTCCTGTTCCCCCGCCTGTCCCGCCTATCCCGGAAGCCATGGCATCTCTCAACCTGTCCTCCAATGGCCCCTCCATATCTAAAAGCTACCAAACAGTAGTGAACGCACCTCCTCCATCTACAAGCGGACAATCCCCCACCGCTGCTCAATGGGCCGTGTTCTCCGTCTCTACCCCGCTGGTCAGTGCTTTTCAGCAGGATGGAGGCAAGGAGAGTGTTCTGAAGGTCCAGACCTCTGGAGGTCAGTCATCCAAATACACCCACTGGGGTTACCGCTAATCAGGAAGAATAGAGGGTGAATTGGCCGATCTTATTGAAGAATTCTCCGAAGGACGAGTGCAGTTCGCATATGTGAAGGTGACAGACCCGAACACCGGGCTGCCCAAGAATGTCCTCATTGGCTGGTGTGGAGAGGGCGTGCCCGAACGGACAAAGGGATACTTCACCAGTCATCTGGCGACCGTCGCCAAGTTCCTTCATGTGAGTACCCATGACGCAACTGATGCGGTGAGGCTGACTCGAGTAGGGATACCATGTGCAAGTGACCGCCCGCGCAGATGGAGACCTGACCCCCGAGGGCATCATTCAACGAGTGGCCGATTCCTCCGGCTCCAAGTATTCCGCCGGCGAGGCTCCAGCTCCGGCCCCCGCCCCCCGACCCGCAGTGGCCAGCAAGCCCGCCTTCACCCCATCTCGATCGGGAGGCCTCCCACCTAACCCCGCCGCGCGCGCGCAGCCCGCCCCCAGAGCCAATGTGGACAATGATGGGTGGGGTGATGATGCCCCTCCCGTAACTCGAACCCAACTGGAAAAGGTTCAACCAGCATACCAACCTACTAGAGTGAACCTGCAAGAACTGAAATCAAACCCCACCGCGACTCGTCAACCCGCTGCTTCATCCAACGACTCGGCAGATGTTGTTCGAGGAGGCTACCAGCCAGTGGGTAAGGTGGACATTGCCGCGATTCGGAAGCAAGCCGCCGAGTCGGGTCACTTGAAAGACGAGCGCCCCACCACAGTCAAGGGTTCCTATGAACCGGTTGGCAAGGTTGATATTGCTGCGATTCGCGCGCGAGCACAGAAGCCGGAGGGCGCCAGCGGTAACGTGTCGCCAAGCCCAGCGGCCCAGGAGCCGGTGAGAACCTCCTTGCCGGAACGACCTGCGCCCGGGGTTGCCTCGGGGCGCTTGACGGATCTCCCCAAGCCCAAGGTCGCCAACAAGTTTGGAGGGGGGCCCTCTTTCCCGGGAACCAAACCGCCTCTCCCCGTGGGTGTTGACTCTAAGCCGTCAGCGCCTGTGCAGGTTGGTGCCGCTAGTCGCACTTTCGCCGACGAAGGAGGAAAGACCCCCGCTCAAATTTGGGCCGAACGGAAGGCCAAGGAGCGTGGCACAGCTTCTTCTGGCGCTGCTGAGCCTGCTCCCGCCCCAATTCAAAGCCAGCCCAGTGGAGGGGAATGGAAGAGTTCGTATGCCGGCAAGTCCTGGGCTCCCGTTCAGACCACGCAGGAGAGATCACACTTGCCCGAACCAGAGGTAGATGCCCGGGCCAACGATCAATCTGGAGAGCAACCCCAGCCTCCAGTGAGAGAAGCACGCGAGACTTTTGCCCAAGAGACATCTGCACCTCCGGCGCCTCCCATTCCTCAGGCTAGTCGCCCGGTGCCTGTCCCTGGGCTCTCTGCACCCGAGCCCGAGTCCGAGCCTGAGCATGATGCCCAGCAGGTGCTCCCACCGCCCCCGCCCCAGCCTCGCTCCCCGACACCCCCCAGCCCAGTGCGCGATAGCTCGCCTATCCGCATCGCCATGCCCGTTGGCCAGGCTGCCCCCGAAGCTAGCGAGGTGACCGACGCTCACGAGGAACAGCACTCTCCCCCTCCCGCCATGCCCGTTCGGAGTTTGCAGGAGGTCGTTCCCGACGAGCGGGATCTGGAAGATGATTCTCACGATCTTGGCCGTGCTGCCGCCGAGGCTACCGCCCCCGAGCCTGAGCCCACCCAGGGTGGACCCCGAGCTCAGATCCAGTACGATTATGAGAAGGCCGAGGATAACGAGATTGAGCTTCGTGAGGGTGAGTATGTGACCGACATTGAAATGGTGGATGAGGACTGGTGGGTGGGTGTCAACTCCCTGGGCGAGCGTGGTCTCTTCCCTGCCAACTATGTTGAGATCGTTGAGGACGGAGCTGCACACGCGCCCGCGCCCGCTCATCACCATGAACCTGAGCCCGAGCCCGAGCTTGAGCCCGAGCCCGAGCCCGTTCCTGCCCCTGCCCCTGTTCCTGCCGCTGTTCCTCCCCCACCAGCCCCCGCTGCCGCCCCCGCTGCCGCAGCTCCCGCCTCGAAGGGCCGCACTGCCACGGCATTGTATGACTACGAAGCCGCCGAGGACAATGAAATTGGTTTCCCTGAAAACGCCAAAATTTCCAATGTGGTAAGTTGGGTTTCACCCCACCCAATCGTTTACCGTCCTGACCTGTGTCTCTAGGAATTCCCCGATGATGATTGGTGGCTGGGTGAATACAATGGTCACCAAGGACTGTTCCCTGCCAACTACGTGCAATTGGATCAATGATCTGATTCCCTAGCGACGTTATAGATCCAGACTGGTTGATTGATTTCTCCAGACCTGATTTGAACCAGTGTATTCTTTGCAACCTAGCATGAAATGTTGAGTGCATTCCCGTTCCAATTGGAACGTTGCAGGTCTATAGTAGTAGAACTGGAACATGAATTCCTTACAGTTCATACAGTTCATACAGCTTGTTCATTCAACTTGTTCATACAGTTTTGTACAGAGTAGAGAGCAGAAGTATAAAATCCAAATCAATGCCGTCATGGCGCGTTATGTCAGCGTCACGTGCCTCCGAAAAAGTGGCCATAAACAGACGTTCCAAGGTCGGTGCCGAAGTGCTTAGGCCCATGACATCTGCACGCGACTTCTCTCTGCGTGTACCTTCTCCTCCTTCCATCCCGTCGTTACATCTTGGGAGCCTCTAGCATCATGGCATCCCTGGGCGAGGATCTGCTCGTCACCGTCAACAAGCTCCAGGACCTTGTCTTCAACACCATTGGAAATGACTCCCTAGACCTGCCTCAAATTGTAAGTTCGGAGCAATGTCAAGTCGCGGTGTCAGGGAGATCGTGATGGGATGCCCCCGAGTCAGTACTGATATTTCCTGTCCCAGGTCGTGGTTGGTTCGCAATCATCCGGAAAGTCCTCGGTCCTGGAAAACATAGTTGGGAGAGACTTCTTGCCCCGAGGCAGCGGTATTGTCACTCGTCGGCCGCTGATTCTCCAGCTCATCAACGTGCCCAGTGAGCGCGATGACAGGCCCGCATCCGATGAGATTCATATCCCCCACACGGCCGCCAGTGTTGCCGGTCAACACGAATGGGCCGAATTCCACCACCAACCGGGTCGCAAGTTCGAGGACTTTGCGCAAGTGAAGGCAGAGATCGAAGCGGAGACGGCCAGAATCGCGGGAAGCAACAAGGGCATCAACAGACAGCCAATCAACCTTAAGATCTTCTCACCCCATGTGTTGAACCTGACCCTGGTGGATTTGCCTGGATTGACCAAGGTGCCCATCGGCGACCAACCCTCCGATATCGAGAAACAAACACGCACCCTGATTTTGGAGTATATCGCCAAACCAAACAGTATCATTCTCGCGGTCTCCCCAGCCAATGTCGACCTGGTCAACTCCGAGGCGCTGAAGCTTGCTCGCCAGGTTGATGCTATGGGCCGGAGGACAATCGGCGTTTTGTCTAAATTGGACCTGATGGATCACGGCACAAATGCGATGGACATTCTCTCTGGGCGTGTGTATCCCTTGAAGCTTGGTTTCATTGGTGTGGTCAACCGGTCCCAGCAGGATATTCAGTCAGGCAAGTCCCTGTCCGACGCCTTGCGAGCAGAGTCAGAATTCTTCCGACACCACCCAGCCTACCGAAACATGGCCAACCGATGCGGTACACACTTCCTGGCCAAGACTCTGAACACAACTCTCATGTCACACATTCGAGACCGCTTGCCTGATATCAAGGCTCGGTTGAACACCCTGATGGGTCAGACCCAGCAGGAGCTGGCCAGCTATGGAAACAAGCAATTCAGCGGCGAGGAGCACCGGGGATCATTGATTCTTCAACAGATGACCAGATTCGCCGCATCTTTCATCTCTTCCATCGACGGAACTTCTTCGGAGATCTCGACGAAGGAGTTGTGCGGCGGTGCGCGAATTTACTACATTTTCAACTCTGTCTTTGGAAACTCGCTCGAAACCATTGACCCAACCCATAATCTGACCGTCTCAGACATCCGAACGGCCATTCGCAATTCCACTGGACCTCGCCCAAGTCTGTTTGTTCCAGAGCTGGCCTTCGACCTGCTGGTCAAGCCACAGATCAAGCTCCTTGAATCACCCAGCCAGCGGTGCGTGGAATTGGTCTACGAAGAATTAATCAAGATTTGTCACACCTGTGGCGCCCAAGAGCTCTTGCGCTTCCCCCGCCTCCAAGGAAAGCTCATCGAGGTTGTATCTGACCTTCTCCGTGAGCGTCTTGGGCCATGCTCAAGCTACGTGGAGTCTTTGATCTCCATTCAGAGAGCTTACATTAACACCAACCACCCCAATTTCCTTGGCGCCGCTGCCGCCATGTCCTCAATTATCCAGAACAAGCAGGATGAAGAGAGGAAAGCAGTTATGGCAGAGGAGAAGCGGAAGCGCGAGAAGCGTCGCCAGAAGGAACTGGCCGCCCCTAACGGGACAGGAGGTCCTGATGAAGAAGAAGATTCCAAGTCCCTCCCCCTCCGACAGTCAACCAAGGGCTCTCGGAGCATGTCGCCCCACGTTGGCCGACACGGGGAGAATGGCATCGCTGCGACTTTGAATGGCGCTCATTCTAACCACGCCGGATTTGGTGTCGGTTCGAATACCGCTCGCGATTCCTTCTTGAACTACTTCTTCGGTAAGGAGGGCACACAAAACACCGCTCTCCCTCCAGCCGGTACAAGCTCCCACCGCTCCAACCCATACCCTAGCGAACCGAGCATCAGCCAGAGTATCCGTCGTGCCGAAGTTCGATCTCCGGTCTTGCCGGCCGAGGAATATACCGCTCCCACGCCTGAGTTTGGTGATCTTTCTAACTTCGTGAGTTTCTTCCCACCCCCACCTTCTGTTTTCAACTGTGATTAATCTTTTCTGTACAGCCCCACGAGAACACCGAGCCGGCACTCACTGACCGTGAAATGCTTGAATGCGAGCTCATTCAGCGCCTCATCTCATCATACTTTGCCATCGTCCGGGAGACGATTGCAGACCAAGTCCCCAAGGCAGTCATGCATCTTCTTGTCAACCACTGCAAGGATGTTGTGCAAAACAGACTTGTGAGTGAACTCTATAAGGAAGATCTGTTTAGCGAACTCCTTTATGAGGATGATGGCATCAAGGCCGAGAGAGAGAAGTGCGAGAAACTATTGGAGACATACAAAGAAGCTGCCAAGATCGTTGGCGAGGTGTTATAGATTAGCCTGTTCTTTTATTATCTGTCCTTGAGGCCATCTCAATTTATGTACAATTACTGCACACCAATACATTGCTCTCCTGCAATTCCTCTCCTTCATCTATTCTATCACTGGTCTTTCTTCGCCGAACTTCGTAGACGTGCGCCTTCGAATCCATATAAACCACCGCCCACAAACACCAACGCCGCTCCGAAGAGCACACCCCCCGCCAGGTGATTCCCAAACAAGTAGATCGACAAGAGCAGAGACGCAAGCTTACGCACGTTCAAGACAATAGTAACCGTCAACGAACTCGACTTTGCGGACAAGAGATGCACACCTCGAATACACAAGTATTGAGTCAACGCATTCATCGTCAGATACGCCACTTGAACCGGAATCATGCCCAGGAGTTCCGTGACAGCCTTACTTTCAACCAGGCCCAACACACCCTGCACACTATCCAAAGTCACCAATGAAGGCGACGCCGCAACGACACGCCACTGCCCAACCAACTGCCCCCAGCTCGTGAAGAATACCGGCAGCGACAAAGCATGAGAATAGAAAAGTGCCTCCTTCCAATGATCTCGCCCATAGGTCGCATACAGCCGATCAGCATATATCCCCTGGAATGCAGAAAGAATCATTGCCAGAGCGAGAATCGTAAATCCCGTGACCGTGGTCACCAGGTCCGTCTCAACATGTACGGCGTCTTTGGTCTGGGCATCGGCCATAGCCGCCGCCGCGACGCCCAAAGTCAACATTCCCACCGATGCAATCTGGCCACGTGAATATCGACGCCCGTTATAAATATAACCGATGATCATTGAGGCGACTGGGCCTGCGGAGCGTAGAATTATATGCAATGGGACGGAGATTTTATATGCAAATGCCCAGTTGTTGAGGAGGTTGACGGTGAGGAAATAGAGCGTGTAGATCGTCCATGATTTCAAGGGGATCGCGCGGGGGCTGAGGAACAGGGCTTTGGGACCTGCTGCTGGCGAGAGAAAGTGGGGAAGGGTAAAGAGGGCGCAGATGATGAATTGAGCGAATGTAATGAGAGGACCTGAGCATGTTTAGATAAAACCAGTCGCGTGGTGGGTTACTTGCTTACCGGCCGTTGGCTGTTCCCTGGAACATTATTAGTATATTCTTGAATCGACCCAGCTTGTGCTCGACTTACTTGATGATAGCTTCCAATGCGAATACCTAAATGCCACATCAGTTTCATCCTATTTGTTGCGTCTCGGTGTAACGCACGTTGGCACAACAGCCTCCGAAGATCAAGGAGACCATCAGGACCATATTTGTCCAATTGGGCATGACCGCTTGGGCAGTGGCAGCAGCCAGGCCTGGGGCATCCTTCTTGAGCTGGGCATAGTCAATCTTGCCCTCTCGGGGCTGAGATGTTGCGCTTTCATCTCGTGAATTCAAAGAGGCTTGCGAGGGATTGACCCGATATTCGCGTCCCCGCTTGGAGGTATCATTGTCATTGAGCATCCTATAAGGGTTAGCATTTCAGATACCATGGGAATTGGGAAAAATACCTTGCTGTACACCCAAGAAGTACGTCGCCAGTGGAGTGTTGATGTGAAGCCGAGACGATAAGATAAAAGAGATCACGGGATCCGGAGATTAAGCGGAAATAAGATTGGGGCACTTCTACTTTGGTCTTTGGGCTCATTGTCTTCGTATCTTCGTGTTATTGTTATTGTACATTTTAATCCACAATGTCGTCGTCGCTGAGAAACAGTTTCTCGTCTTCCTGAGTTTCAATCACTGCCGGTGTGGGCTCTGCATCTTGACTGCCAAACCCAACAATCTTGTTCAATTGCCACCAATCCGGATCCTGACGTCGGATGATTGCCATGTAGGGCAATTGATGGAGCAGAAGATCATGTCTCGGCATCATAGTCACCACACCGTGGTTCTCATCTGACCTGCCGACCTGCACACTCTTCCACGAGCTGACACCTGTCAATTCAGTTTGAGAACCCCGAGATGGATCCAGGAGTCGATTGGACCATGAATCCAGCAATCCTTCAATTTCCTCCGAGTCTCTCCACAGCCGTAGCGAAGTCGGATAGAACATTTTGTGCGCATCGCCCGCTCGTTGTCCCCCGGATCCAACCTTCCTCTGAACGGGGTAGGGCAGCGCAAACAGCAGTCCCCGCGCGGCGACTTGGAAGCTCATTTCCTCCTGGCGCAGGGCATCAACACCGCCGGTGAAAGTGTTGATACCCGTACCCACACCAGCGCGCCCGCCGCCATATCGGCGGTCAGCACTGAGGATCTCACTATCAGAGAGAGCCTCGATACAATCCCCAAAAGTATCTGTGAAGTTGTCTCCATGGCAGGACGGGATGTAATTCTCGTGGAGAGCACTGATGAAAGTCGAGATATCGGTCCCTGTCTCGTCGACTAGATCATTGACCAGAACCTGCGAAGCTTTTGGTCGGTGGAAATGGCGCAAGTAAGCCGGTGGAGCAGGGAGAACCTCGATGTCCTCGTTATCTATTAAGCTCGGATCCATGCGTTTGTTGTAAACAATTTTTCCAATGGCATGAAACATCCCCAGACTGGCCTCGCGCTGCGTGACTAGTTTGAGGGATTCTTTTTCCATGGCGGTCAGCGCAACCTCTGCGCGACTCTTTTTCTTCGCAAGGCTGCCTCCCCACATGCCAGCACCTCCTCCTTTCAAACAGAGGAACTCCAGCGATGAGATCGCACTGCGAATGTCTCCAATCTCTGAAATCTGATCAAGAACGGCAGGTCCAGGGATTTGTACCCGTTTCGAATCACGCGCCTCTTGCTCCAATATTGACCGTAGAGCCTTCTGCATGAAAGTAGGAGCAATTGCATTGAAGTCTAGTATTGTCGTCCCGGGGTGGTTATAAACAACTGGTCCTAGGAGCCGGTGAACAGTCAAATTATCTGCGATTGACGACGCAGACCCCAGTAACGTTTCCGAGACAATAACCACGACTGGTGGATGATCACGCCCACTCGCTGCGAGGTACCGTTGAAGAGAGGTCCGGAAAGCCGTATGGGTGGCCCCACGTCCCATCATCGTTGGAAACTCCTCAATGAGGAGTATTCGCTTATCTGTTTTGGCGTCAGAGTCCAGGTCCAGTCCTCCAAATTTATCGCCGCGGCCCAGGAATTCTTCAAAATGAGAGCTCGCAGATTGATAGGTGCTGGACCCGAATTCCGAAACTGGCGGATTCTTCCATTCGATAATGTCATATCCAAGCGATTTAGATAGTAGGTTTATTGTTGTTGTTTTGCCACTTCCTGCTGGGCCTCGGAGAACAAGCAATCGCTGCAATGGTTAGACTTGTGTGGAGATATGGTGGGGGGAGAACCTACCTCTGAACGTCTTCCACTAAACGCACCTTCCAGCCAGGATTGCACGTCGGAGACCTTCCTCTTATGAACGGCTATCGATGCCAGTGAATCTGGTGCATATCGCTGGGCCCAGGGTCTCCTGTCTTCCAGTTGTGTGGGGTCTTCCACATTGCTCCCGGTGGAGGGCAGCAGGAATCTCTTCGTGGGTTTCTTCGGCGGGGCCTTGGTTTTCGGCTTTGTGGGTTGTGGTTTTGGTTTCGGTATTTCGCGCACCTGAGTCGCGCTCGAGCTCACGGCACGCTCGTTCGCCAGATGTTGTTTAAAGATCTCATCGTAGGAGTCGTAGTCGTCTTCTATGAGATCGACTTCCTCTGTGATTGGGGGCTGCTTTTCGATGGCGGTCCATCTCTGAGCTTCGGTTGCGGGTTGGAAGAAGCTGTGTAGGGACTTAGCCTTCTCTGGGGAGGCGGACTTTTGGGGAGAGGGAGAGGCGACTGGTCGTTTGGGCCGCGTGGAGAGAGCGAAGGGGGAGGTTGCTTCTATTGGCGAGGAAGAGCTGTCTGGAAGAGCTGCCGGTTTGCGCCTGGATTTAGATTTATCATTGGACCTGCGTTGTCGTTTTGCAGGACGATCCATTGTGTTGGAGGAGAAGTTCGGATATCGAGATGCGATAAGCTTATGACGCCAAGCATCCACTCCGCACTCCGTTTGCTATACAACTGCCCAGGTGAGCCCGCTTCTACTCCGTACAAGTCTCGTAGTCTACTTAAAATATACATTGTATCATCTCTCTCCAGGGCTCTAAATCTGCCCTTATCTCATATGAATCCATGAATTATGCATTTTGACATTATGTTGGTCCAGTCACAACGGGTATATTGACCAGAAAAGCAAAACAGAGATCTATACACCCCCAAAAACATCATAGTAATAATCTTCGTCCAATCCCTCTCGAGCGGGCACTTCCGGCGCTTCCCCGGCAAAGGTGGCATCATCAAAGCGAACATTGAGCAGGCGAATCTTCAACCCATAGTTGCTGACGAGATCAATCAACTTGGTGGTCTCCGCCGTGATAGGTTGCTGGTTAAGTAGCATCAGTAGACCGTCCAGCCATTCGGACGCAATGCTGTGCGAGGCAGGCCGGAGGGTGAGCAGGATGACCTCTTTCTGAGTGGTCCTGCTGCCTGAACGGGCGTGGCTGTTACTTTTACCATGGCTGCTCGGGGCAGGAGTGTAGCCATGAATGGTGATTTTGGTCGCTGGTTGACGGGAGGGTTTGGTCGAGCCAGAGTTATCTGTAGAAACGTTGGAAACGACGGAGGAGACCAGGGAAAGATCGACTAGAGCAAGTTAGCAGGGGATCATATAACGCATGCGCGATGACACTCACTTTTCTCAGGCAGGGTATCCAGCTCTGGCGCTCGGTCACCCATCAGATCGAAAGATCCGAAATGCAAGTATCGTCGATTATGCGAGAGCTGAGCATATTGGTATGTTGCAGACTTCGGGCCATCCGGCTTGTGATCCAGCGCAAACCAACACCCTTGAAGCAAACATCGGATCCGTTGCTCCTTGACAAACTGCAAAGCCTCATGGTGCAGCTCCTCGCGCACCTGACGCAAATGCTGACCCCACGCATCCTCGTACGTAAGTTCCAGAAGTTCCATCTGCAACCCGCGCAGTCGGTTATATTCGAAATCGGCCAAGTCCTCCTCAACTTCCTGGACGTCTTTCGTCCGGTCCGCGCCGCCGACAACGGACTCTATGAGAATGCGTACAAGCTCAATCAGCTTATCGAGATCCTCTGCTTCGGCTGCGGTTGCTTTCCATAAGCGGAAAAACGCCTGTAGTCCGGCGACGTGTAGCCGTGTCCAGTGTAACAACAGTGGCTGAAACATCTTATCCATCCCGGCGCGTGATTCGGAGATAAACGCCTTTGAATCGTCCGTTTCTGGTTTGTCGACTTCAAAATGTTCATAGAGGATAGATGTCACGGCCAATGAGGCTCGCGCAATAGGGCACCTTTGAGACACGGGCTTGGTGGAGTGTTCCAGGAGCAGTTTCTGGAATTCATCGCCGTGGCTACGGACGTAATCCGCCAGATCCATCATGCCCAAGAATCCAACTTCTTGGAAATCCCCAACAGGACTCTCGGTCTCAAAGCCCAGTCTTCTCCACTTCTCCGGGTGATGTTTTCTAGAACGTCGAGTATCGTCCGACGCCTGGTCGCTCTTCTCCGGATTACTAGCCAGATGGATCCCCTTCAGTGCACGTCGATGTTCGGGCTTCTCTTGGTCCAGTGGAATATCCCGCCACTTGCGCAGCAGCACTTTGGTAAGTGATTGAAACTCTATCAGCGGATGGGTCAGGTCTTGGAGAGCAGGGTCCTGCATCAGCACGTAGACGGCCCTGATTACGCCGAGGTCCTGCAATTTCTGGATGAACTTCGGCCACTCGGCCTCGGAGTCGTGTGTGATGGAGTCGCGCATGAGGGAATTGATCAATTGCAGCGCATTGGCGCACAGGGCATGATCGGCGGAGGAGAGTCTGGTCACGAGCATTTCGAGAAACTGGGGGTATATCGCGATGGCGGGTTTCAGGGCGCGGAAGCCGGAGAGCTCAGGGGAGCGCACGCTGGAGGGCTGGGAGACGATAGAGACCAGGATAGACATTGCGCCACGGAGGATGTTAACAAGGGGGTGGGTAACGATCAATTCGACAATCTAGGGGAGTTAACGATTGTATAAAGTCGCGACGCGGGATACTTACGCGCTCAATCAACTCCTCGTCCACGGTCTCCCAGCCCTTGTCGACATCCAAGAGGCGCGAGAAACTGGTCAAACTATAGGCGAGGGTATTTCCGCTGGCATGCAGGGTCAGGTAGCGCAATCGGGTGAGACCTCCGTCGGCGATGAAGAGGTCGGCGAAGGACGGGTCGCCGATGTTGGTCTGCAGCTTGAAGACGGCCATTTTGCGCACGGCATCTTCATCGCTTCCCAGGCGCTCCACGAGCTCTGGGACGTTGACAGTTTCCATGCTGGGGTTGAACAAGGAGAACGCGGAGATCGAGTTCGGGAGAAAGATTAGGGGGCTGTGGGGCAGTTGGGATCCGAACGGCGATCCTCGAACGCCTTTTAATTTCGAGTCGAATTGACCCTTCTGATAGGTTCTGAGTGTGGAAGTACGTATATGATATCTAATTTCTTTCCCTTTGGAGGGTGGAAGGGTCATGTCTAATATCAAAGCATCTTCGTATATTGTATGCATTAAATCGTTATATTCCTTTTTTGTTTTGGGAATCTATCCTGTCTCAAATAGTTCATTATATTCATATGCAGTTCACCTTCTCCAGCCCACGTTCCATATAACGTGCGCAATGTCTCGGGCCGTGTTGACGGTGTCGACGACCCGATCCAAGATGGTGCTGCTGGAAATTTCATCGCCTTCCGGCATGAACATGCCGGACTCGGTCAATTGAAGCGGGCGGTTGGGGGTTGGGTCTTCAAACCAAGGACGATCACGCTCAGGGTAGTTGCCTGTGAAGTCCATATTGGGATCTTCATCGTCCAGGAGGAAGTTGGCCTGTGGCTCGGGTTGGGAAGGCCGGAGGGTCTCGACCGAGGGAGTGGGTGATAAGGTAGAGGACCACGAGCCCAGGATGTTGGTTTGGGGCTCGACATCCCCACGGTATTTAAGAGTAGTGGAAGGGAGAGGGGCAATGGTTTTCCCTTCTCCGCTGAAGCTGTTGCGGGGGGTACGGCTGCCGATAGGATCCTGGTCGGGAATGTGTCGCATTTGAAACACGCCATCGTCCGATGACTCCTCGAAGGTGGCGGGCCACTCGTCGTCGTAGTTCTTGGCTTCTACTGCGATGCATTGTACGACTTCGTTATTGAAGTGGATGTGGCGCCGTTCGCTGGGAGATGTCATTCCCGAGGATGAGGAGGTGGTCAAGGTGCCGCCCAGAGAGTACGTTGAGCTCCCGGTGCGGTGGTGGAGCTGATCTAAATCGGTGTTGGATCGGGGGAAAGGGGGCCGCGTCCATCCGTTCTCTGCCTCTTGGGCTTTGAGGATGGCTCCCGCGTGCTGGAGGAGGGTGTGTTGGGACAAAGACCGCTGCAGGATAGCCTCGGACGCCGTCTTCTTCTTCAGGATGGGTTTCTTGTCGCGATAGGAGTTGGGTGTCTCCAAGCGACTAGGGGGTGGTGAGGGGGACGTTTCGCGTGCCACAGAGCTCTTCAATGGCCCGTAGAGCCAGGTCACATCACAGTCCTTCAGCCTGATTCTGGGGGTTAGTCGGCGTCACCAGACGAAAAGAAGATTCCCACGTACCAATTCAGACTCTCTGGGGATATTGTCTTCAGGTTGTGCTTGGCCTTGGCCCAGGTTCTCCATGATGCATTTTCCAGTCGCACGCCGTTACTGTAGTCATTTCTCCGACTGGTCACATAGCGCCAGGAGGACCAGATATCCTCCTCCTTCCACTCGTGGGACAAGTAGTCCACATGCCTAGAGGGCTCGTCCTCCAGGGAGGTGTCGTCGGCCGACGGGGTCTGGGAGGTCCACGGGGATTCCGTGGAGACGTCACTCATCTCCTCTTCCTTGGCGGAGTCATATGCGGGGAGCACCAATTCATCGTCCGATGATAGGTTGGTCAAGGGGGTGTAGAGGTCAGGAGTGAAGCTTGGCGAAGGGGGGACGGAGGGGAGGGAGGCGACGGAATCCCTCCGATAGGCATCTTGCATTGGCGACTTTTGAAGGGCGTGGTCTTCCAGGAAATAATGCTGAACGGTGGGACACCGATCTGGAGCGAAAGGCGACAGGTCGCGGGCGAGCAGGGTAGTCATATCTTAGGGATATGAGGTCAGGGTCGGGAGGGCTTAGATCATCTCGGTATAGATTTCCACCACAAAAGACAAAAGACAAAAGATATGGTAGAATACAACAGAAGGATAGAAAACAAGAAATAACCCAATATCAATAGACAAAGAAAAAAAAGCAATAGTCTGGGGGAGTGGAGAAAGAGCCGCTTCCGGAGAGATCAAGGTGGGGGAAGGATCCGGTAATAAGGAGTTGAGGAGTTGAGGAGTTGAGAGGAGTATGGAGTATGGAGTTATAGGAGTAGAACACTCTTGAATACGAAAGAGATTTTTCACAACAATCCAGACAATTCAGGCCAAACCTTGATATATCACTCAAATCGTAAAACTCCGAGAGTTTCGCCACCAGAGAGTATATCGCATTATTCCATTATTCCCTGAGGAAGGCGTACTTAGTACATAATCTAAAAGAACAGGCCAGACTGCACGAGAATTTAGTGCAACCGTTGTTTCTCCACCATATGCAAGAGGGTAATTAGCGTGGATATGCCATATAGTCGATCCGGAGTGGGGATCGTGATATCAGGTTATAGTTGATGTCTTGATATCATGAAGTATAGCTGGCTTCTACTATAGGCTTCGAGATCGGGAGATAAAGTACTACCCCAAAGAATCTACTCGTTCCCTGGTTCTAAAGTGTATTACAGTATTCGATCTGAGAACTCTCTCCTTATTTCTCCTAATATCGGCATATCACGGATCGGCCTGGAGTCCAGCCCGTAGGCCTGAGCGAGGCCTTAGTTCAGAAGATTCAGAGTCCGACCTCCGATCCACTTGCTTTTTAGCTTACAATTAGCCTCTCTCTCTGGCCTGGTCTGGTCGGGGGGCGTTTCTGCTCTTTTGAAAATAAAAATAACCCCAATAACACTAGTTCAATGGGCATGTCGGCCCCGACCGCTCATGGCTGGAGAGATGGGTAACTATAAGCCCCTTTCTCCTCCGATCTGCCCCGTTGACTTGATACAAGAAGGCCCTATATTTGCAACCCTCCAGAGATAGCACATAGTAACGTTCCAATCTCATCCTCCCCATGCACTCCCATGCAGATAGCTCGTTAGTTGCACACAAAGTTAGAAACAAGTACGAATGCCAAAGTCAAAACGACCAAAAGTATAGAGCACACGGGCCTAGATAGGCGAGATAGCTTGGGGTCTATTATTGGACCCTTTCTATTCGCTCGCTGCAGCGACGTTGGCAACAGATAGCAAAACAAAAAAACAAGTCGTACACGGAAGGTTGTCTGTGCGTCTGCATTGTGAAGCTCTGGGCGACCCTACGTGGAGGGCAGGCTCTAGACCATCGAGCCAGTGACAAGCGCTCATCGCTGCATGTTACCGTGAAGTCTTCGGGTTCAGGCCCTTGGACTGGGAAACCTGAAACTCTGCGCTAGTGCTTGACGCGCAGCTCTGCACTGCATACACCCCCGGACCAGCGCCAACGCGCGCCCCACGGGCCTCCAACGGCGGGCCCAGCGATCATTGGCTCCGATAGTATGGGATAACGCCTCTGCACTCTGCCAGCACAACAGGGGCGACGGTTCAAGGCTGACGTAGTCGACACTTATCTCGGTGAACTTCGAAAGCTGCGTGAAACCCCTATGCGAGTCATGATCTCCGTTATCTCACTCCATTGGCCCCCCGTTCTACGGCCCCCCCCCACGACCGCAGTCAAACGGGCCTTACCAAGGCGGGTCTGCCTGCATCGCTCCCGACTTTCCGTCGTTGATGGGGGAATTGAATTAGCCATCCGAGATATGGGATGTCGTGATAAGGTCTTTCGCCACTAAGAGATGAGCCGTGGGTGAATGTAAAGTAAAAGGCAACATGGGTCAAGAATGGGCAATTGAGTACCCTGCAAGCCCCCACGCAGCGTCAACCCCTAGTCGAGAAGACCTGCAGACGTCAAAACCGGAGATCCGGAGACTTGGAGACTTGGGGACCTGGAGAGCTGGAGAGACCTGGAGACTCGGAGCCTCGGAGGCTGTGAGAGCGAAAGGGAGGGGCTGCACGTGATTCACCCAAAGAGGTTTAGCCGGCAGAACTGCCCCTCCGCCCCGCGTTGATTCTCAAAGAGCTACGAGCTGTGGGAGCTATACTCGGTCCAGACCCTCACCGATATTCATAATGGCCGAAGTCGAAGTCCCTCAAGCGAGACATGTCACCTATTGTGGAGGTAAGGACCCGTGGAGAGCCGAGAACCGGGGGCAAAGCTGACCGAATCGTTTGGGACATTAGTGTGCACATTACCCCCAGAGGTACGACCTTGCGAGCACCCCAGCCCCAAAGCCTCTCTCTCTGCCGGGCCCCGGATCTTCCAGGCCCAGCCGTTTCCCCGCTTCCCCTTATCGTTTGTTTTTGTGTTCATCTGCTAATGCGGGGTCTAGTATTGCGAGTTTGGGGGCACTGCAAAGAAATGTGAAGACTGGCTGAAAGACAACGAGTCAGAGCTGTGGGATAAACTGTATTCCGAAGGTAAGTGCATAGCCGACCGGCTATTGGTATTCCGGCCCCCTCTAACGATGGCCAGATGTGTTGAACGCCAACCTATCCACCCTATCGGTGTCTGCTCAAGAGCGTGCCGCCAAAGATGCCGCGAAGAAAGAAGCCAAGGCAGCCGCCAGTGAAGCTCGCGACAGTGAGCGCAAGGCCGCTTCCAAGGTCATTATCAAGCGTGTCGAGCGAAACAAGCGCAAATACGTCACCGTGGTGATTGGACTCGAAGTCTTCGGACTGGAGAACAAGAAGATCGCGAAAGATCTGGGTAAGAAGTTTGCTACGGGATCATCAGTGACACGCTCGCCGGCCGGCATCGAAGAGATCACCGTGCAGGGTGATGTGAGTGATGACCTCAGCGATTGGTTGCTCGAGGTCCATGGGGCGAAGATCCCCGAGGCCAATATCGAGTTTGTGGAAGATAAGAAGAAGAAGAAGAGCGAGCAGCCTATCGTATGAGGGGTATCACAAACATAAAACACGAATATAGTACAAATGAAGAAAATCTTCAGACACGATGCACAAAAACACAACCCACGCTGGAAACACAAACACAAGCACAGGCACAGACTCGGAGCCGGAGGGTCTAGGTCAGGCCCGGAGCACAATCACAGCTCATCCAATACACGAAGAGGGTCATACATCGTAGGGGTTGGAGTGGGACCGGCCCTCGCCAAACTCTGACGACGATCCGCTAGGATGGGCGGGAACGTAGGCCCTGCGTCAGTCCCTGATCCCAATGGTGATACTGAGTCCGACAAGTGCGCCCGCTGGGGATCACGGAACGCGTTCCGATTCATGTGATTTTGCTGAAAGGCCAAAGCGAGTACAAGGACGACCACGGCCCCCAGCACAATGCCCCAAATTCGGAGTCGCCGCGTAGTCTTCGTTTGCCACTCCGTTTCCCGTTGCTCCCAGCTGTCGATCTCATGCCGGACGATTTCGAGACGCTTGCCGAGTTCTTCCACACGGTGTTGCCCAGCTTTCATGCGCTGCTCCAGCGCATCGGCCTTTTCAATCTGCGGCGTGAACCCTTGCAGGTCGTTGATTTGTTTGCGGATATCTTGATCCAAACCGGCCGTTTCGCGCTCGAAATCATTCAGCAGCGTCGAGGCCAAATCGGAGAGTTCCTGGAACGAGGCAATCGTCGAATTGAGCGCCGTGATCTTCTCGAGCAGGTTGTAATAAGTGTAATCGAGTCGACGCGTAGCGTCCGTGGCCAATGTTCCAATTGACGTCAAGGCAGACCGTAGATATCTAATCCCAGTTAGCATGGTTCCCTTGGCCGAAGAAACGGAATCCCATACTCCTCTCCGATCTTCCTTTTCTTCTTGGCCTTCTCCAAGTCCCCTAATGAATGAATCCCCCTGACGGGTCCTAATCGTTCCTCGACGAGACTGCCCCTGCGACTCGCTGTCGAATCAGATCCCCAGCGCCCCTCGGGTGTCAGCAAGACCTGGTCCTTATCCTTCGATGACCAGGTGGGTAATAGCCCGCGCGCGCTGGCCGAGGTGAGATGGCTCATCGGCCGCGGGAACCGCAGTTCCCGCGATTTGCTGTGCTTGTGTCGGCGGCCCTCCTGGCTCGGGGTGAGAGAGGGAGGCTGCGCCTGTTGGGAGCGCGGGGAGATCTGGCGGTCGTCGGAGGTTCGCGATCTGCCGGTGTCAGGGGATTCCCGATGGGATGAGGAATGCGACAGAGGAAATGTGGCGGATGATGCTCTCGTTGATGATAGTGAAGGTTTGTAGAGCTCCATTGTGAGTTCGAGGCTGTGGTCGTTGTTTGAAAGGTGAAACTTGGGGTTTCGGGGTCGGGGGTGGAGTTGGACCGATGACGCCAAGTTCCGCGGAAGGGAGTCTACTCCTACGCTCGAATTCCATACACATGGGAAATGAGAGTTATATTAAAGAGAAACAAGTGTTTTGCTCGCTACGATGATTGAACCTCAGAAAACGCCAAGCCCCATTTTCAAGCCCGTTCCAACAAGTCTGTATATAATAGAGAGATCAAGAGTGAAGCAGCTTGTTGCGCTTCTCTCTGCGCTTGAGACGCTCGACTCTCTTGTGGTGCATCTTCTCGGCCATCTTCTCGTACCGCAGCTTCTCCTCCTTGGCTTCACGGCGGTCCTTGATGCGCTGGATACGAGCCTGTAGTCTCGGTCAGTGATGCCGTCTTGGGAGGGTGAAAGGTCGGATATAATTTTATGGAGACGATGGGGAACGATATAAAATGGAGCATGGGCACGGGCAGGTGAGACAGTAATCACCAGATCCCAGGGAAAGGAATAAATCATATCAGAAAAAGAAGAGAAGATCGACATACCTTCCGCTCAGCTTCGGCTTCAGCCTTCATCTCGCGCTCCAACTCCTTGACAGCGTCGGTTTGCTTGCGCACCTCTTGACGCTTAGCGTATGAGGTCAAGCCGGCAGTGGGACGAAAAGCCTTCTTGGAACCATGCCAGTTTTTGCCTGAAAGTCCGATCGGGTCAGCGAGACGAAGATAAGTGGGGACGATATAATTTTTTTTTCCACTGACCATTCTTCCGGGCGCCGACATTCGGGGGTGCGGCAGCAGCGGGTGCTGCGGTCGTCGTAGAGGTAGACATGGTGGAATGTGTGAAATGGTTTCCGAAGTGAAGGGGAAGGGGAAGACCGAAGAGACGTCCGGAGAGAAAGTCTGAAGCCAACGGGACCGAGTTTTCTTCTGATTATCTCGATCTGATAAAATGTCTTGGCGCTTGCGGCGAAGAAAATGCGTCGGGCCCCAATTTCCCGACTCCACCTCTCTTCCCACTCACGCCTGGAGAGTCTCGTTCACTTTCTTAAAACGGCTCGGACATAATTTAGCGCTTCTGCAGCCTTGATTTGCACCTGTCATTGTTTCACTGTCTCGCTTCTGCAAGTGGCTTGGCGACAGGTCCATACAAATCCCTCGTTACACCGCCCCCCCCCACCTCTCTCTCTCTCTCTTATGACTCTCTCTCCCACTTTACCATGATCCCTCGATAACACTCTTTGCTATTCTTCTATCCTTAACCTACTCGATGGCGACAGACCATGCCATCATCCCCGAGCGACCCATGGAGCTGCCATCGCTCCCGCCCAACCAGGGCATGGAGGCCATGAAGGACATCGTATTCGGTTCGGTAAGCGCTTCTGACCATGACACAGCGACCCAGTACTAACACCGACTAGACTGCAGGAATGGCAGGCAAATTAATCGAATACCCCTTCGACACTGTCAAGGTCCGACTTCAATCGCAACCCGAAACCCTCCCACTCCGATACAAAGGACCGCTGGACTGTTTCCGCCAATCCTTCCAAGCAGATGGGTTCCGCGGACTGTACAGAGGCATTAGCGCACCCATGACCGGTGCGGCCGTGGAAACCAGCTGTCTCTTCTTCAGCTATCGCCTCATCCAGGATGCCCTGCGCGCCACCGTCTACCCCAACATGGAACACTTGCCCTTCCTCGCTCTCATTGCCAGCGGTGCCCTCTCAGGCTCGGTCACATCACTAGCCCTCACGCCGATTGAACTGGTGAAATGCAAAATGCAAGTCCCGGCCCAGTCAGCCAGCCTCACGCCCGCCGGCCCCATGACCATCATCACCACAATCTTCCGCCAGGAAGGCTTGATTGGATTCTGGCGTGGGCAGATGGGAACTCTGATTCGCGAAACCGGCGGGAGCGCCGCCTGGTTTGGTGGGTACGAGGGTGTCTCCTCTCTCTTCCGCGCCTACAACAAAAAGCACAGCCAGCATCCAGATTCGCTGGTTCTTCACCAACAGATGATCGCCGGTGCCACTGCCGGAATCAGCTACAACTTTCTCTTCTACCCAGCCGACACCATCAAATCGCGCATGCAGACGGAAGATATCTCCCGATTGCCCGTCAGTGCGCAGCGACAGACCTTCTGGAGTGTGACCAAGGGGCTGTGGAGACAGCAGGGGCTGAAGGGCATGTACCGCGGGTGCGGGATCACCTGCGCGCGTTCGGCGCCTAGCTCGGCCTTCATTTTCTCTGTTTATGAAGGCTTACGGTCACACTTTGGTTGAAAACGATATTAGACTGCACATAGACTTTGTTTTTTTTTTTTGTTATTACTGGCCTTGCGCTATACCCTGAATATATTTGATCGGCTTCACAGTTGATACGAGGCTTTTGCATTAGCCACTCCACTTTTATGTATTGCGCTTGCAGATCGCTGGCTTCACCCAATACTACTGCACATATTATCAATGGACAACACGCTAGAGAAGAAGCCTCACCAAATCACAATCATCCTTTCGTTCTCACCAAAACGCTCAGAACGTGCTCGATAGTGGGTTCCTGCAATTTTCCCGATGACCAAATATTGCTCAATAATTGTCAAAGATGCGTCTTCTCCGGGGTAGCCCTGGAGGCACTTTTTCCATTTGATCGTCCATGGATGTTCAAGACAGACGATTAGGGTCTCCCCTGGTAATAGTGAGCTGGAGAAGGCTCTTATGAAGTATTTTACTGCGAAAATAATGGCCATTTTCAAGCTTCTCCAGCCACAGTATATAATCTTGGAGCATGTAACATGCCACCAAGAGCACAATCATCTATCATTCATGAAGTTGAGCGTTTAGTATGTTGGCCCAAGGTTTCAGCCGAGAGTCATGTCTAGCTCATCTCCAGCTATACCTGAGATTCAATGTTCCTTTTGATGTACATGATCATCGCGTCTGTGAACAATCTCGTAGTCGGGACTGTATGACCGCCAGGGTGAATCAAAACCTTTTCCTCCTCGGTCCCCAGGCTCGCGTCGATGAGAGTGCGGCTTCTTTTATCATACACAACCTCGTCTACCTGGCCATTGACGTGCAGCAGCGGTCCGGATATCGGGGGTGAATAGAACGCTTTATATTCCGGGCACAGCCCCGCGAATCCACAACAACTGATGGAGAATTTGATCGGGTGAACATCGTCGAAGGCTGCGGGAAAGGGTATTCCTCCCTCTTTTTCAAGCTGCTGGAATCTCTCCTTCCTGCCCGGTTCCAATATGCTTGAAATTAAGCCCGCTATAAAGCCGCCTTGTGAGTATCCTATCACACCCGCGAAAGGACCTTCGGTCTTCATCAAGTCCCCAAGCCGGGTCAGTCCCTGATCGAGCCCTGGAAATTGCTCATCATCGGGTACTTTGTAAAACCAGCCATAGCCGGGATCAGTTCCGGGTATGTAGCGTGCCCAGTCAGTCAGTCTGAGTCGCCAAGTGCCAGTCGGGAAGAAGAGTTCCAATCCTCCCGGATATAAAGGATGATGGTTGGGGGCCGGTGCAGCTGGAAATGCAGCGTGGAGAGCCTTCTCGAGACTAGATATCTCAGCACGGAAAGATTCTCCAGTCTCGGTATAACCTAGTGTCACCTGGTTAGTCCATGCGTGTGTCTTTTAGAAAATACAATACCGTGGATCATGAGAATCTTCAATTTTGCGCTCCCCATTATGTCGGCGAAAAGTTATATGCAGAAGTCTGACTTGAGAAATGATTGCAATTGACAAGACGTTGTCAACATGCGGGGGTTCTTATAGAACTACCTGAGAATCAGGTGATCCTACCCCCTCTCTATTTTCCTTGGTATAGGTAATAGGAGCTTATTAGGTATTTGAGAAGAGTTCTTAAATCTAGTAGAAGTGGCTACAAGTTACGAACTAATAAGCAAATAGCGGTGGACCACGCCCTTAGGCGAACAGGTATGCTTCCAAGGTTTATTGTCCGTACTCTGTATCTATGGGCATGTAAATGTAGGCAAGCTAGCACATCAGCAGTGGAGTCTCCGGATGCTATTGTAAGGAACACCAGTAATCCCGAAGAACTTAGGGTTTGCAATACAAAGTTGCGACGGGAGATGAATGGACATCATATATTTAACCAAGCTAAAGCGGCCTTTGTATTCTAGAACCAAGAATCGCCAAGCCAATCCAAATCTGCAAAAGTTTCTGGGCCTTCATCCCAATCAAATCCCTCACCAGGATTGGCCCCCAAAGAATAGATTCCAGACGGGACAGCTTGGTCAACAGGCAGAGTATGCATTCTGCCTGCCCGCGAAGCAGTCGTTCGCTCCATCAGCCGATCCAGCGGCTTCTCGAGCAATGCTTCGGAGTGCGGACCGTTTCGCTGCCACAGGTTGTACATTTTCTTCACCACATCCCACGCATTGTTCGTCTCGGGGTTCAGTGGACGGACACATAACTCCGAGAGAATAAAAGCGACAACATGCCACTCCTTGTGGCTTTTACAGAGCCAACTCCACTGGGATGTAGCTTCGTTGTTTTGCAGCAAGAAGGCGAATTGCACAATCTCGACAGCCACTTCGAAGACTCGATCGTCATGCCGCAAAAGTTGTGGGTCCTGTCCGGATTGGAAGTGTGCTGCTAGCCAGGCTTGGGAGAGCTGGAGGCGGACTATCGTTGCAAACACCCAGTGGATTGGAATGTCGAGGTTGAAATGGTCCAGATATTGCTCGTGGAGACGATTTCCTAAAGCTGTGACGTGGGCTGTTTTATCTTGGGTGGATTTGCTGGAATCGCTCGGGTGCGGCGACCAGAGCATCTCGGTTATAATGGTGCAGTTCATGATGCATATTGTGATATTGGTAAAACCGGGCTTTGGCTCGGGCTGCTGTGTCATCTGCGGTGTGAGATCGTGGTCATCGACATTGGTCGGGAGCTTTGTGTCGAACATTTCGGGCCTGATCTGGGTATCGACGCCTTGGTCTCTGGAAGACAACATGTCCAGCATGCAGATATGCCACCACAGCCGACGTCGGATCTCAATGTCGAATGGAGAAAGCCCAAAATTGGTTCCATCGCGATGGACACCTTGAGCCTGTGCTAGCCGTATCACCACGGCAGACTCGGCCCACACAAGGCGTGTATCACCGCCCACGCGGCAACAGAGTAGGAATAGCACCGCAGCTTGAAGGGTGAATAGACTCTGGCATTTTAGTAGATTGGCTCTTTGGAGGCCCTGGCTCACTGCCGTTTTGCAATCTTGCACGGCTGTATCATGATCGACGTTCAGGATGGAGAGACAAGCATCGGGCTTCATGCTGACCACCGCTGCAAAGTAAACGGAGTACAGCAGTGCCTCCTCCGCGGGAATCAACGCAACCCCTGAGCATGTACTCTGGATAATGTTGGCCATAGATTGCCGATGAAGAATGGCGATCATCGGCGCGACATTCTCTAAATATGCTGCCCACAAAGCTTCGGTGATCAATGGCTGAGTATAATGGAGGCGGAATGAGTCAAGGAACCATGAGTCAGTACTGCCTCCCAGGATACCACTCTCTGCCAAGATCCCTGAAGTGTGACTGGTACCCGGAGAGTCATCCTCGTCCGAAGAGCTCTCAATGATGTCACGAAGCTCGGATATCTGCATGATGGTCAGTGTTTGCATGACCTCGCCCAGAGAACCAAAGTCTCACTTGCTCTCCCAGTGCTATGGAAGCCTCATCGCCGATATATCGACTCTTTCCCTCTTTCCGCACTAGCAACTCAGGCTTCGCTGCGTTGCTTTCCTCAGGAGAGTGATTCAGATCTGATGAATGACTTGAGCCAGCGGTTGATCGCAGTTGCGCCACCTCTCCTTCCAGATGTTTCAATCTTGCCACCAGCTCGCTGATGGGCGGCCTGTTCAAGGTCCTCCGAGCTCTTTTCGGCCCCGGATAGTGGCATTGTACCTCGGCCTTGATACACGCATTGCACGGGTTTCTTTTGTCGCAGCGGACTTTTCTTTGATTACAACGCGTGCAACTGCGTTTGTTCGAAATTTTGGCTGAATTCTCCGTTTTCTCCGACATTCCCAAGAGAGAGAGAGGAGCGAGATTACCCTGGGGAGACTCAAGTGCTTGACATTGATGTGACTAAGCAAGCATTCGACCAGTTGACACATGTGCAGGCCTGTGAGCCACACTGCACCTGTTCTATTTCACCATTCTACTCAATTTCAACTGCCAATTTCTATAAACGATGCCGTTTTCTTTCGAAATTCAACTCTTAACTACCTTTTTTATAAATCCAAACATGTTAGGAGTATAAGTATTTGACCTTCACTTCGACCTCGGACTCTTTTACTACTACCTCTCTGTCCCCCTCCCACCTGATCTAGGTATGTAATCCAGGATATTGATGGAATATGAAAGACCAACAGCTGATTGAAAATAGTAAGGGAGATCAGCCGGATTGAAACAGCCACAGGCCCATCTAAGCCCTGTGAGGCCATTTCAAGAATGAATGTGGACAGCGTCGTACTAAACGAACACGGAACCGCGACATCGGATATACAAAATGCTCAGCGGTTAGGGTTGCAGTGTGAACGAAACCACCGATTCGGCCCGCTGACTCTAAATCACCGGTGATCCACGTGAACCCTAAGGGGAAGGAGCCAGTTTTCCAGCCCAAGAACGAGGGCAAGTCCGGCAAGAAGTCCAAGGACGAAAAGAAGCCGCACAGTGTTCTACCGCCCGCCTGGATCGAGATGCGCAGCGAAGCGCCTGCGGGTTCGGAGCCTATGCCGTTGCTCAGTATCGTCCTAGGTGCTCTTGACGATCTACCTAACCCGCAGGGAGCGCATCTGATGCCTATGTTGATAGAGCTGGAGAACGCGAGGTCCTACTGGGGGTACACTGAAAGATGGGGGTACAATGACAGTACAATATACCTATCCACTTCTAGCGATAAAGCAAGTTATTGTCAATGGCATCCATCAATCCAGTCATCCTTCCACCTAGCGAGTTTTCTTGGCCTTTGGAGGGAGGAAATTCCACGTCACCATATTCAGAAGATAAGGCGAAGTAGAACTGTGACCTCCGGATTTGTTAAGCCTAAGTTTCATATCCTCTCTGATTTCCTCCTTCGTATATTCCGAAAGATCAAAGCCGCGATCGTTAATACAGCACCAGCACTCTGGGGTGCAGTGGCCTGCACCCTTCCCGGCCTCAAGATGCCTTTTAGCGCAGCATCCGCATTGCCGGCTACAGCATCCGCCTTGATCCGAGCAGTCTTTATACAGGCCTTCGTTCATGAACCAGGTGGGATCCGATCTCAACTCATCATAGAACTGTCTTTCGGATTCGGGCAGTAAAGACACTACTCGGTAGAGGGCGCGCTCCTTTTCCAGGCGTTGTCGTTTTATATCATCCAGCATTTCACTATCCGCTGTGAACTGAGACGGATCATGGTTGACAGCTGCCGCTTTTTGAGAGGCTATAGCCCTGATATTCATTGTTTCCATGCGTTGTGCGTGCTCGCGTAGTGCGTGCTCGGCAATAATCACATCGACGGCACGGGCAGTATCGATAGAGTCGCGACCATTTGACAAAAGATGTGAGTGAAACTGGCATTGCTTTAGTATACGTGAGCGCCTGAATAAGCCCATAGTTGTGTTCGGATATGGGTAGCCTGAACTTGAAGGGAGTGGGAAGAAAGAGTGCGAGGGTAATGATCTCATGTTTAGTTGACTCACCTATCCAAATATTTGAACCTTAGAACCTTGGAGACTGACAGTGGAAAACTTTGACTCGCGCAATTCCAAGGATATATTTTTTTTGGGTTGCATTTTAAGCCTACCACCGCCCTTACATAGTGAAGCAATGGCTACGAATATACGTTTTCCAAGGTTTAACATACAGTGGTGTTGCATAAGTATCCATGGATTTGACCTCCAGTACTTTGGGATCGACCCCTTAGACCAACTTGTATACAATAAGCTTGCCTATCCTTTGGAGAATCCTTTTTGCTGTCTTTTTTGCTGTCTTTTTAGATATTATACAAACCGCAAGTCCAATTATGACTTGCCGGCACCCAGTTTGCACTCTATCCACTCCAATTGCTTCTCCTCAGTTTGAGATGGTCGACCGTCACGCCAATCCATGAACATTATCACGGGGGCTTTCGCTATAAATCAAGTCTTGTCAGAATCAGAATCATCATCCAGTACTATTCACAACTCAACTTACGTTTATCCGTTGTGTCCCAGAACCACAGGCCGTGTTGCCAGTGCCACTTACGCTGCTCCCTGGTTTAGACCTTGCGTTGACGGTAAGATATCAGCTCAAGAGGGGGTTGCGTCTCGGCGCACTCGATCTCGCCATCTAGGAATCAATCGTTAGTATAGAACATAGAATACTATGAGACAGAGGAGGGAACAAAACCGGCAATGCCGATGATACTTTCATGCAGTGCTGCCCTGTACTTACAGCCTTTTTCTTCTGATTCCATATTGCAGGATCGAGTATGAGACAGGTGAGATGGAAGATAGTTTGACACACAACCAACACGGAGGAGATACTGGCTCGACACGCAGGCGAGACAGAGAAGACGGGAGATGGCAGGTTGAATATCACCAGAAAGCAGAAGAAGAGAAATGGCAGAGCTCTCACATGCCCCAGAAAGGAAGGTGCGGTCGTGTTCAGTGTACCCCCAGTGTACTCCCGGTCGAGCTAATGTTGAGCTAATGTTGAGCTAATGTTGAGCTAATATCAAACTAATATCGACATTTACTTGAAATTAGCTCGATACTAGGTTAGCCTACAGTAAATTATCACCTATAAGATTACGCTTAACAAACTACGTACTATTATTGAGGGCAGATTGAGACAGCAACTGTTGATTATTGAGGGAACCTCTGTAGGCCCCAACCGAGTAAAAGATAGAACAAGAAGAAGAAGAACAAAAAATGGACCCAGTTGCTGCTTGGGCTTCACATGCCCCTTTCCATCCGCAGGAGCTCGCCCACCATGGCAATGAGGGTGTCGAATTCGGCCTTAATATCCTCGGCTGTGGTTGTTGGGAGCAAAGCCTGGATTGATGGGATGATGTCCGGGCTGTCATTGCGCTCCATCATTTCTCTGATCGCCCCCAACTTGACATAGTCCATGGTGACTCGTGCTTGTAAGCGCTGGGTTGCTTCTCGAAGTTCTTCCAACAATCGTCTGCGGTTTGCTGCCACCTCCGTATTCACGCCGAGAACCACTCGCTGGGACCCTGTGGATGTCGAGGGTTCGCCTCGTCGATGGCCCTGGGTGACTTCCCCGCCGACAGGGAGTTGGTAGAAATCGCAGCGTTGCTTTTTGCCGTTCCATTGGCAGTTGCCACACGCCGTGACTGTGCGGTCAGGATCGTGGAACCGCACACAGTGGGCCCAAGGGCCCTGTCCCTTCAGGCAACTGGTGCATTCTTGAGGTGACATGTACCCGACCACTTGGGTCAGGATGGACTCGACGTTAGCGGCATTGGCGCCCACGCGCTCATCGAGTCTTTTGCCAGTGTATCCGGTAGACGAGCGTTGTGTGGGCTCTCGTTGGGACTCGGCCCCCACAAGCAATCTGATTGCGGCAGTTTTGGGGTTGCCAGTCTTGCCAGTACGAGCGACCTTCCACGGCAAATTCTTGATGTATTCTGCCCAGGCTGCAGGTGGTAATATTTCCCCTCCAGCTACAGCTTGCGGGATTGTGAAGGAATCACCAATGCTGCGGTGGGTGGTCTCTTCCGCGGGTGAGCTTGTATCATGTTAGTTATCAAACGGTATCCTCACATCCTTGGGGAATACTCACTAGGCGTCTGACTGTGGCGCTAGTACCAGACCGCGGTTTATCGCTGGTTGGGTATTTGGTGGTGTGGAAGATGCCATTGTGGTGAAGTGGTGAAGTGGAAAGAGTAAAGAGAAGTTGGAAGAAGGAGAGCACAGAAAATCTAAATTCTTGGAAAAAGACAGAACAAGTAGTTCCAGCGATGTTCTACTGTCTTTTCTATCAGCCGGGGGTTCCTTTTCTTCTCCAACCGAACTGATTATATCATATCAATGGGCCAGTCTTTCCACACTCTGTACACCATATTACATTATTTCATGTTCGAACCGACTGAAGGCCTAATATACACCCAGGGAGACAGACACAATCAGAGAACTTGGAATTGACTATCTTCCTTCAACCAGTCCTCAAACGACTTCCCCGCCGACGGGGGGTACATAGAAGTCGCAGCGGTGTTTGTTGCCGTTCCACTGGCAGTTTCCACACGCTGTGACTGTCCGGTCCATATCATAGAACCGCACGCAGAGTGCTCACGGGCCATTTCCCTTTAGGCAGCTAGTGCATTCCTGAGGTGAGATATCCTCAACTATTTGGGCGAGGATGGACTCGATGTTTGCAGCATTGATACCTATACGTTCATTAAGCCTCTTGCCTGTATATCCGTTAAGCGCGTGCTGCGCAGGTTCATGCTGGGACTCTGCCGTTATGAGCAATTTGATGGCCTCAGTTTTCACGAATTTCCTACGGCGTACGGCTTTCTATAGGATGGACTTTATGTATGTAGCCTAATCCCTAGAATTCTGCACTTATGTACCCGAATGAGCCACCGGTACTTCAAGTGGGGTCCCGATGGCGCGTCAGGTCGTTCTCTCGGCAGGCGAGCTTGTATCAATCGTGTTAGTTGTCAAACAGTATGTATTCTTCTAAAGGAAATACTCACTAGCTTTCAAGCCGGGGAGCTAGTATTTGACCCCAGTTGACTGGCTGTTGTGGTAGTTGGTGAAGTAGAGAAGTTGAATGAATGAAGTATAATATCTATAGAAAAGGAAAAAAGACGGCTCAAAAGAGTCTAAAAAAGACAGTTTAATTATTATATTGACTATGTTATGTTTGAACAGATTGAAATACATGGATATAAACACAATCACAGAACTTGGAATTGACTATCTTCCTTCAACCATTCCTCGAATGACTTCAACCCGGGATGCTGCTTCTTCAAAGCTGCCACATCAGCGGCATAACCCTGATCGAAGAACCACTGAAACATCACGCCCAATTCTTTGACCATCGCCATCATCAACCACACCGGCGTGGTGAAAGTCGTGGGCACATTCTTGCCGGTCAGTCGCTTGAAACTCTCTGCCATCTCATCGAAAGTCAACTCGTCACCCGCGAGTGATATAGCATGATTCTTCGACGCCTCCGGATTCATGAACGCCGCCGAGGCGAAGAAACCGATATCACTGGTGGCAACCAATTGAAGTGGCTTCCCCTTCAGGCTCATTTGCCAAGCTGTCGTGAACACCTTGCCATAGTAGTCTGGGGTGAAGTTCTCAAAGAATGCGACAGGGCGCAAGATCAACCATTCCATACTGCTGTGCTCAGCCTTGTATTTGAGGTGGGCCTCAATTTCGTGCTTGTGAATGAAGTGAGGAACTGGCGTCGGATTATGGTCCGAGTCTGTCCCATGACGGTCGACCGAACTGTACACGAAGAACTTCACGTTCTGCTTGAGGGATTCATCTACGAGGGCAATTCCTTGGCGTTTTTCGTCGTCGTTCTTTGGATTCGCAGTCTGAACACGTTAGCTGAATACGTGCGCATGAGCAGAGCTCGTAGATCATACCTGGACGCTGAAAACGCCCCAGACTGGCGTTGAACACTGGCGTTTCGCATTTTCGAAGATGGCAGCAGGGTTATCGAGGTTTCCTTCGACCAAGGTGATCTGGTCTGATTTCTGGGCCAGTTTCTTTGCCGAGCTGGAGTTTGCGTCTCGAGTGACAGCTAGAATCTTGAACGGGGCTTGCTTTTTCAGTAGATTGTCAATGACTGAGCCTCCTTGTTTGCCGGTGGCACCAGTGATAAGAATGGTAGTCATGGTGGAATGGGATGAATAGATTTGCGTAGACGGCCTAGGGAACAACTTCAGGGGGTTTAAATAGACTAAATATCTCAGTGGACATGATTTTGCAGCAATGTGAGAGTTGTTTGAGGTTTGTCAGTTGAGCTGTTCGGCGTCAGTTTCAATCCCGAATGCCCTAATAATGACGTCATGGTATAGTCCTGTCGACGACTGAGTCCTTTTCTTGCTCTTTCCCTCATTCTTTCTCTTTTCTAGATGCCTCTGTATATAAGGCTAATAACATTGTAATCTCAGAGCTATTTCCCATATTGTGTAACAGTATGTGGTACACTGCCAGCTCAGTGACGGAGTGCCGTCACTATACAGCTCTGAGAAGTGCCAAAGTGGTAGTTATACAATTGAACATTGGAATCCCAAGGCTGAGCCAAGTCAGTGCAATATTCTCCCAGTTCTAAACTCTCATCTCGGCATGTTTATGGATAATATTGCACCAATGGGGCCATGAGAGGAGGAATCAAGTGGTTGAGGTAATATGGTGGAATACAAGACACCTCGTCAAATGGAGTCAATGGATCCCAATTCGACATATGCAAGCTTTTGCCGAGATATCCCTCTATCTCCACAGTTCTAGCAAGTAACATCAGCAAATCGAGAGAAAGGGAAATGTCATACCAACGAAATCTCCGAGGCGTACTAACCCACGAGGTACTCACTCACCTTGAGACTGCTCTCGTTCACTTCAAGTCTTGCTCTTCAGTGCGGACAAGAAAAAATAAAAAGATCTGTGGCACTTTTCTACTCGTTCAATCTTCGTTCTCTTTTTTTCTTTTTCTTTTCTGCTGTCCCTTCGTTCAGCTTTCCAAAACACTCCGAAGTAATCCGGAGTTCAGCCCTACAGACTCAGCCCTACGCACTGCGACCCACTTGGTGTCGAGACTAGGAGCTTAGCAGACTCTGAAACTACGGGTCTAAGAGACGCCTTGCAACGCTCTACCCATCGCACCGTGCTAGGCAACAAGGTTGAGCCGTCAAGTGCTCGCTTCCCATCCCAAGGTCCTCATCGGGATCGGTATAAAGCGACAAACGAGTTCAGCCAAAGCATCCAAATCTCAGGCCAAAATGTTCGATCCAACCCAAGTCAACCTGACCACGGCCAGCAAGGAAGATGTCCTCTGCTACTTCGCCGTCTCGGAGAATGACTACAACGGACACCTGGGAGCCCGCATCTCCTCCATCTTCGTGATTCTCTTCGTCTCCTCTGCCTTTACCGTCTTCCCCGTTGTCTCGCAGCGCATGCCAACCTGGAAGATCCCAGAAAGCGTGTACGTCTTCGCCCGATACTTCGGCACCGGTGTCATCCTGGCCACGGCCTTTGTCCACCTCCTCGATCCCGCTTACAAGCGGATCGGCCCCAAGACCTGTGTCGGTGTCTCTGGATACTGGGGCGAGTACTCGTGGTGTGCAGCCATCGTTCTCGCCTCGGTGGCGATTATCTTCCTGCTGGACCTGGCCGCGGAGGTCTACGTCGAACACAAGTACGGAATCCACAAAGACGAAGAAGCAACCAATGTCTTCATCCAGCAGGCTACCCCGTCGGATCAATCTCCACCGAAAGAAACGGCCGGCGTGGCGACGTGGGCATCAGAAGACGAGACCGTGATCGCCGAGCGCTCTTTCCGCCAACAGATCGCCGCCTTCCTCCTCCTCGAATTCGGCATCATCTTCCACTCCGTGATCATCGGACTGAATCTCGGCGTCACAGGCTCGGAGTTCGCTACCCTCTACCCCGTGCTTGTTTTCCATCAATCTTTCGAAGGACTGGGTATTGGTGCGCGCATGTCCGCCATCCCGTTCGGCAAACATACCTGGCTGCCCTGGATCCTCTGTGCGCTCTATGGACTGACCACCCCCGTGTCTATTGCAATTGGACTGGGTGTGCGCACGACCTATACACCCGGATCTAAGGTGTCGCTCATCATCCAAGGCGTGTTGAATGCCATCTCCGCTGGTATTCTCATCTATACCAGCCTGGTTGAATTGCTTGCTCGCGACTTTCTGTTTGATCCTGATCGAACGAAGAGGCGATCCAAGCTGCTTTTCATGGTCAGCTGTACTCTCTTGGGTGCTGGCATCATGGCACTGATTGGAAAGTGGGCTTAAGGGGGTCGCAGAGGCGATGCAAGCTGCTTTGATAGTTAGCTGTGATGTGTTCGAAGTTAAACCCATCGCACTGGTCGAGAAAGGAGCTTGATGGGTCACATAACAGTGATATGTGGATTGATATGTTTTTGTGATTGGGACTGGCCGAGAAGATCTCGATGGCACTGTTAGCTTTGCGTCTACTTACATTCGGAATATCTAATAACTTCTCTTTTCTACTACATCTTTTCTTTATGCTTCCTCATCTAAACGCAAGTGAAGATATCTTCGTGGCCCAAAGAGGAAAACCGGGACGAGATGCATGCCGAGTCAGCCCACGCTCCGACCTCGGCATCCGCGGAGATTCCATGGAGGTTTTGTTATTTCGAAGCAATTGGGATTTATTGATTTAAGCTCTCTTTATCACTAATTCCTAGAACCATATCGGATTGCTCTTCTCTAATGCAACATGCTCTCTCAGGTTATCCTCATCACCAAATTAATCGGCGTCATACTACGCGTAGGCCTCTCCTCACTACGATGGAAACTCACCAGCATCATCCATAGACACACCTACAAGCAGATCGACAGCAGGAATATCGTGGTAATCGGCGCCTCTTTTGCCGGCTACCACGCCGCGCGCTGTCTCGCCAACTCGCTTCCCACAGGCTACCGGGTGGTCGTTATTGAGAAGAACTCTCATTTCCAACTGACCTGGGTCCTGCCCCGATTCTGCGTGGTCGAGGGCCATGAACACAAAGCGTTCATTCCTTATTCGCCATATATCAAAGGACCGGATGGGGCGTGCTTGTGGATCCACGATACCGTGACTGCGATACAACCGACGGAGACCGGTGGTAAAGTGCAAGTCTCGGGGGATTGGATCGACTACGAATACCTGGTCATTGCTACCGGTTCCTCGGCGCGGCTTCCGTCGCGGGTGGATTGGGATTCCAAGGAAGAAGGGACGATCGCACTGCAGGGGCAGCAGCAGCGATTTAAGCGGGCGGAAGACATTGTGGTTATCGGTGGTGGTGCAGCTGGTGTGGAGTTGACAACGGATCTGAAATCGCACTTCCCCGAGAAAAACGTAACTCTGATTCACTCACATAAGAAATTGCTCGGTGAGGGGTTTGGAGAGAAGATCCACGATGTCATCAAGACGGAGATGGAAGTGTTAGGAGTGGATCTGGTGTTGGGAGAGAGACCTGCGATTCCAGACGGAGTCACTGGCGATATTGCGCTGAGTGATCGAACAATTCACTTTGACTGCTTGGTGAGTATGACCCAAAGAGGGTCTGACCGATACTCAAGACCGAATCTGATGAGTGCTAGGTCAAATGTACTGGCCAAAAGCCGAACACGGATCTCGTTCGGTTCCTGGACCCCAGTGCATTCAGTCCCTCGGGCCATCTGCGAGTGAAAAAAACTCTGCAGGTACACGGTGACCGACACTGCCGCATTTACGCTGCCGGGGATGTTCTCGAGGCTGGGATAAAAAATGGACGATCTGCCATGCAACAGGGACAGATGGTTTCCGAGAACATTGTACGGTCCATCCAGGGTCGCCCGCAGATCAGTTACCAACAGCAGTGGTGGGAGGGATTAACCAAGATCACGGTGGGACTGGTGAGTGATCTGAAGCCTTCCTCTGATCAATTCCTAACGGAGCGACAGGGCAAGAGTGTGGCGTATGTGAGCGACGGACAGAGCGAGCTCACGATGACACTAGGACAGAAGACTGAGCTGGATAGCGCGGCAGTGTGGAAGCACCTGGGCGCTACTCCGTTCCAAGATGAGTAAGTAGCGTAGTAGTCAACTGGTAGATTTGGCATGATCTGAGACATGTTAGCGATCAAGTCCGAAATGATAATGATAAGTCTTTCGGGTAGCGGATAAAACTCCCCCTCATTCCCCGCCACTGCCTTCTGCCCTCTGCCCATTTTAAGCCAAAGCAAAAGCAACCAAGGTCCTCATGTCAGTCACAGCTCAGGAACTGGAGATCCTCTCCACCAAGGCCATCGGCGCCAAAGCAACTGCCTACTGTATGCTCATAAAAAACACACACAAGCCCAAAAAAAGCTCAAGCCTAACAACAATCCAGGCCCGTACTCCAAATTCCAAGTTGGAGCATGCATCCTCACCACCAGCGGTGAATTCATCACCGGTGCGAACGTCGAAAATGCCGCCTATCCGGTAGGCACCTGCGCCGAGCGCGTGGCCTTTGGAACAGCCGTAGTAAGTGAAGCGTTCGCGGGGACGAAGCCGTACTAATGACCATGCAGGTGGCCGGACATAAAGACTTCAAGGCGCTTGCAGTCGCCACCAATATCAGTCCTCCTGCCTCGCCTTGTGGAATGTGTAGACAATTGTGAGTTGTTTCGTTGGATGTGACGGGGGAGTTGCTAACGGACGGTAGTATCCGCGAGTTCACCGGGCCGCAGTTCCCGGTCTACATGTATGACGGCGAGGGCAACCACAAGGTGATGACTATGGATGAGGTGAGTGGACCATATGAACAGATATAGATTAAAAGACTACTGACACACCTAGCTACTCCCCGATTCCTTCGGACCCGAACAGTTGAAATAGATAGAATCCAAATATAATTCCAAGGTTCTTGATATATCTCCTAATCTAACATTCAAGCTTCTTCTTCATCATCGAAATCATCAGCACCCAACAATTCATCCTCATCGTCCACAACGTGCGAGTAGTCTCCCCGCCGAGCAGCGAAGGAACCACGCGTCGCATAAGGACGCTGGCCCCTCTTAAACAACCCGCCCGCACTGCGCGCCAAACTGCTAAACAGCAGCGGCACCGCCTGCGCGACAGCCACCAAGCCCGCGATAATAGCAACGGGGATCGCCAAGGCATCGCGACTAGACGTGACGCTGCCCTCGCCCAGACGGATTTGACCGAATTTGCCGTCCCAGTGCGTGTACACGTACCAGCCGACGGCGACGGCGGCGAGAATGGGGATCACGATCGCGAAGAACAGGCCCACGGCGCTGATGCCGTGTTTCTTGTTGTATTCTTCTTCCTTGTTCGGGCAGGGGTGCGAGACGTCTTGGTCGAGCACCAGGCCGCCTTCACAGGTGGTTTGGCGGATGCGGCGGTAGCCGGTGGGTTCCCAGTACTCGACGCGGTCGGGGTCTGCGGAGCATTGGGTGATGTGGTTGGGTTTGGGCAGGCCGGGGACGAGACCGCAGCTGCCGTCGCTTTGCATTTCGTAATTGTAGTCACTGAGAGAAGGGATGTTAGTCTTGGGTTCTGGCTTTTGTCTAATTGGGCTGGAAAACTTACCATTCGAAATCGGCTCGCGTGCATGTACAGTTCCGGCCGATGCTGTGGATGTGAGGCTCGCGCCAGGCATTCCAACATTCGGCCTTGGGGTTCTTGCGATGATACTCCTGGACATGACCGAAGAGACAGTTTTGTTCTTGGAAGGGGTGGCTGGGGGTCCACGTGAAGTAGTCATTCTCATCGTCCTTGCAGTCCCGGCTCCAGATGCCGCTGAAGTCCAAGGGAATAGTCACTCGCTTGCCTCCGTCCATACCCCAGAGAAGGAAGTTCTTGGAGGTGTCGGAGGGAACGGTAGAGATGTCGTCGATGACAAGCTCCTTGTCTGCAAACTGGAACTCGTTCCAGGTGGCGCCCTCGTCGAGCGTGTAATGTACAACCTTGGTAGCCTTGCGGTCGGCGACGAGAACGATCACCGAGCCTGCGGCACCATACTCCCACATGTATTGGCCCTTCTTGACCTGGGTCCAGGTGATACCGGCGTCACTGGTGAGGAATGTATCCGCGTCGGAGACAGGACCGAGGCTGGGGCCGACGTTGCCCAGTGCAAGCATGAGCCCGATCGCAGAGCCGGAGTACGATGTGTCACGGAAGTCACGGCGTTCGGTGTAGCCATGCAAATGAAGGGCACAGTGATCAGTGCCCTCGCCTTCGGTGACTGGGCAATCGAAGTTCTTGCCGTCGACGTCCTTGGCCGGAGGCGGCACGAACGCCCACTGGCCTCCGTCATTGTGCGTGATCACAGTGCGAAGCTTCTTGGCACTGCCCTTGGTCTGAACCTCGTTGGCGTTGGAAACGATATTGGCGACAAGCACACCTTCCAGGCCCTCCATCCGGTCAAAGTCGGCGTTACCACGCTCATTCAAGTTGACGGCCTCAAGACTCTGCACGAAGTAGGTGCCGTTGCTGTTCGACTTGACAAGAGAACCGAAGCTGCCAGCGCCGACGAGCAGGAACAAGGCATGCGGTGAGCTCTGGAGGATGGTGTAGGAAGGAACGTTGACGTTGAAGGGGAAGTGGGCGTCAGCGTAATTGCGACCATCGACGCTGACACTCGCATTCAGGTAAGTCTTGTCGGCACTACCGTACCAGGCCACGACAATAAAGTCGTTCTTTGTACCGTAGTGCGCGATGTTTTCGTACGGTGTTTCCTTGGTGGAGAACTTGTCGTCACTGAAGACCAATTGTCGGTCGTTCTTCTTCTCCTCGCCCTTGTACTGCTCACAGATGACCAAGTTCTCGCTGTTGTTACGGCCCTCGTGCGCTGCAAAGTCGCACTTGCCGACTCCAATAAGCAATGGATCCCAGCTAGCGCCACGCTTGTCGGTGATGTATGCTTCCGAACGACATTCCTTCCCATCGCAGTCCTTGTTGCCGATCCAGATCAAGGAATCTTGCTTCTCTTCGTGGAAAGCAAGTGTCGGGAGGTTTTCTTTGTTAGGCAGACTGGGTGCGGTGAACTCGTGGAAGGAGTCTCCATGGTTGATGGTGTACCAAACCTTCTTGCTGTCAGTCATGAAGAAAGCACCGTCACTGAAGTAAGGATGCTGAGACATCTCGACAATCTTGTCCTTGACAGCAAGTTTCCAGTTGTGACCATGGTCGCGGGAGATGTAAAGCTCAGCCTTGTCGGTGAGCATGAGAATCGTCTCATCAGTTCCGGTGTTACTAGCTTGTCGCTCAAGGTAGAAGTACATGGTCTGCTTGGCAGAGACGGTATGCGGCTTGCCCGCGCGAGGCTTGCCATCCGTAACACCTGGGGCGGAGCCCGTGCTATTCGAGCACGAGCGCTCAACCTGTTTCTCGAGGTCTTCGCCTCCCTCGCGGATACAGGCATTGCCGGGGATCAACCGCCACCCGGAGGGACCCATGTACTTATCACTGGGCTCATTGCACTTTCCAGCTGGGGGAGTCAATGGAACCGCAGGAATACACTCCTTGCGATCCTCACTGCGAACGAAGTTGTAGTCGCATTCAAAGTCTTCCGCGGAACACTTGCAGGGCTTGAACTCGGGGCCAGCGATGGCAAATTCCTTCTTGATGAAGCAGTCCGCGCTCGACTTGCGACGGTGGAAGAATTGCTTCTGCCCCATCAGACAATCAGGCTCGCCCTTCTCGTCCAGACGGGCGGTCCATTCCTCCAGATCACCGGAGCCACACTCGCGCTCATGCAGATTGTCGAAATCGATGAAGTTCATGATGATCTTTTCGTCCTTCTCGGCTGAGATGCCAACAAGCAAGAACTTGAGACTGGTTGAATCGGGGGTCGAGATGATGTAGAGAGGGACCATCTCATGATCCAAAGTGATCGTCTCCCATTCTTTGCCGTGGTCGATGGAGTACTGCACTTTGTTTGTCTTGCTGTCACTGGCAGCGAGAATAACACCACCCTGGTCACCGAACTCGTAACGGTGCGGGCCCTTCAGTGCGCGTCGCCAAGTCAAGCCAGCGTCGTCGGACACATACAGATCACCGTCTGTGTACTCTTTCAGGTGATCACCAGTGTTTCCAACTCCCATGACCAATCCCGGGGCGGGGCTGGAAAACATTCTATGGCCAGGCATTGGCAGCTTGAGCATCTCGAGATACGAAGTCATGGAGTGGATGTGCAAGTTATCTTTGTCAGCCTTGAGAGACTGGAAAGTTCTTCCGTCATCAAAGCTGATACTGGTAACGAGCTTCTTCTCCTTTGAATCGGACTTCGCGGCTTCTTCCCAATTCTTGACCGTGTTCACGATGGTGATGCCCTGAATATCAGTGACTCGTTCAAAGTCGACAAATCCCCTCAAATCCTGGTTGGTATGGTCGATGTTGCGAGTGAAATAAGTGCCGTTGGAGTTGGACGAGAAAAGACTTCCCATGCGGTTCTTGTGCATGGTCGTCTGAACATCGATCTGGATACTGTAGTTCGTGCTTTCCAATATGGTATACGCGTCCTCCTCGATGCGGTGCGTACCGAACTCTGCGCGATGCCACACTGTCGCGTCGTCGCTGACGTAGAGTGCCTGTTCCTGAGTTCCGCGGGACTGAATTCGCGCGACCAAATATTTGGTCACGGATCGGATCTGCGCGCTAACTCCGCTCAATGGTCGTCCGTGATCGAGCTTCGCATCCACTCCATCATCATCATCCTTGAAGTAGTTATCCGAGTAGATGAGTCGCTCGGTCACAGTGTGGTCGAACGGTCCGCGCAATCCTGGGACAACACACATGACTCGATCGCCAATTGACTTTGGAACGTCGATGTTCTGCCCAAACTGCGGGCGGCTGGCAGCCCACATGCACTGGAGCGTCAGCTCACGCAGGGGTTTCACATCGACGAAGTCATTGGTCGTGTAGAAAGTGCGAGGCGGACAGAACGGCAACGAGCAGTCCGCTCCCATGAAGATGACCTTCTTTGCATCCCACCCGTTGAACTCAAGGGGGGAGCTGAACATGGAGAGCTGAAGGTCGACTTTGAAAGGCTTCCAAGTCTTCGCTTGATCAGTGGTGATCCAATGCCTCCCGTCCTTGCCCAGGATGTAAGCGCGGTCATCATCATAAGGGTGCTTGTATATAAACAGGGCGGCACCCTCCATTGTGCCCTCCTTGCCCTTGATAACGTCCCATTTCTCGCCGCCGTCGAAGGAGACGTGTGCCGTTTCGCGTTCGTCGCGGTAGAGGATGGTGTTCGTCCCGTGGAAGTAGAAGAGGTCTGTCGGCGGCGTGTTAAGCTTGTGTGTGACCACTTTGGGATCGTTGCCTGCTACTGCGAGGCTGGCCCAGGCCAGCAGCAGGCTCAATGAGAGCAGCAGCCACCGTGGGATCATGACCGGTGCTGCAGAGGCATCTGATTTCCAGAGATAGATGATTCAGATACAGTCAATGGATGAAGGAGGTCGCTGGAACGTTGAATGAATAGGCAAAAGGAATGGAACACGATGATGACGGAGCTGCGTGGCCTCCAGGCTGAAAGCTCCCTGTCACGTGCAAGCTTATCGCTATCCGATAGCTCCGGCAAACCGTGGATATCGCGGGCTCCGACCATGGCTCGAATCTTGAATTTACGAGAGCTACTTTTTCCTGTTGAGCTGGTAGAAAAGATAAAATTGGGATGTAATCATGTTCAACACTCTTATGTACAACGCTGCGAACTAGATACAGAAAACCTTCAAGGTGAAATCGCTGAAATGCAGAAATCCTGGGACGCCTGGTATATGAAATCAGTTCGCGCGAACGAATGACCTGGAAAAAAAAAAAACAAGTAAAGAGAGTATTATAGTAAAGAGCGAATGGATGTCCAAAGGACAATCACACACGACGCCGAAGTCGGCGCCACATCTTCTTGACCATGCCTTGCTCATCAAGATCGTCACTCCAGAGGAGCTGGGTGCGGTCTGGTGGTGGCAGCTCGGCGAGTCGCAAGGGATCCTTCTGGTCTTTGGAAGATGTCGAAGAAGTAGGAGAGTCATTCCGCAGGTCAGGCCGTGTCAACGTCATTTTGAGCGTCATCTCGCGGTTGCCTGGGAGGCGCTGCGGAACGCCCTTGTTCGGGAAAGTTGATTGGCGCCGTTGCAGGAGATTCGACTCGACGGAAGGGCGAGGCGTTTCACGGAGAACAGGAGAAGCGGCTGCACATTCTCTGATGGAGCCACCCGGGCTGCCCACCATGGTGCCGTCGTCATCTTCGAAGAAGGTCCCAAACTCATAGTCGGAGTTCACCAACGTCGGTTTGGGGGAGATGGGGGAGATGGGTTCTAGGACGTTCTCCTTGTCGTCGTCGAGCGAGGGGAATCCAAACTCAATGGCTTCGTCAAACTTCTGGGGCGAGGCCAGGTACACGCGTAACTTGAGGCGCGCGTCGGGATCTTGGTAATATTGCGCCGAAGGGTCAATGCTGGAGGTAGAGGATTTGGGACCGTGGAAGGGACGGTGCCGGGATGATGGGCGCGATTCCGATGTGCGTGCGGAGAGAGGAGTGAGGGGTTGAGACTGGGAGGGGGGAAGGGCGCGTGTTGCGTATGGAGTGATGGGGCCCAATTGCTTTCGCTTGAGCTGTGTGGAAAATGACAAGGAGCGGCGGAACGAGGGGCGGTTTCTCTTGCGGGAGGCGGCGTCGGCTACATGGGCGTGGTATTCATCCAAGGACAGGTCCAGGTCACCGTCCTCGTCTAACCACCGGAAGCTGTCGTAGAAGGTATGATCCATGGTGGAATCCTCGTCGTCGGACTCGGAGTCGGAGTAGAAGGCCGTTGATAGTTCGGATTGCCGAGAACGGGGCACGGTTGTCTGGGAGGGACAAGCTGTGGCTGGTCGTGAGCTGCGGCCAATGTCTCGCCGGTAAGCTTCGTCGGCGGCGTCGTAGATGAGGCTGGATCGATAGGCTCTCTTCAGGCGCAATCGCTCTTCGGGGGAGAAAAGCTTTTGTTGGATCTTAGTGGGGAGAGCATGGAAGCATTGAGAGTCGGCCTGTGCGGCGAGGTAGGCTAATTGTAGAGAGCCGGGTTTGCGTAATTTTCTGGAAGGTGAGGGACGTTTCTCAAGGCCCCTTTTGTTCAGAGACACCGTCGAGCCGCTCCGCAGACCACGCGAGTGACCAGAACGACGGTAGAGCCGAGCATCCTGATAGTTCGACGTGGAGACCGCAGGGGAACCGTGATCGCTCTGCGCTAACCGAATGCGCAAACGCTCGACATTCGAGAAGAACTGGTTGGAGTCAGCAATGGCCAGGATTCACCGTGCTGTAACTCAATTGGGACAGGGAGTGGAGAGTGGATGGTGGCAAGCGCCAATGTTGAACGACCGCCAGTGACGCCAAGGGAGATAGCGCGGGTGGTAGCGCCCCCACCGCTAGTTCAGGGGCAAAGCCAAACTGCGCAAGGTTCAAAGACAAAGAAATGCTCGAGTGGAACTATTGCCAATTTCCACCGTGTGATAGTGATGTGATGGAAACGAGGGGAATCATAGTGAAAACGGGTGAAAATAGGTGAACACCTGGGAAATGAGGCCAAAAATGCAATTAAACACAATGCAACGAAATGCAACGAAATGAAAATCAAATGAAAATCTCACGAAACCCTTACCTTTCTGCGCACAGCTGGAGGGAGAGACTCAAAGTCCTCACTTGAAGGAATGGCGTACATGTCTGTAAGGCGAGGATGTAGTACAAGGGTAGCGGAGCAACAATGTAAGGGCCGAAAAATGTATACAATTCGACCACACCCCAAAACCAAGCCCTAGGAAATGAAAAGAGTGGGATAGTTTTTCTCTTCCTGCAGGAGCCGTTTTGTATATAAGTGCTCTCTTCATAAGTGGGAATGTTGTACGTCGTGGGGCTGACAGGATGCTTTACATTAGCGCCAGAAGCACAGACTTGTGACGAGACGTCTATTTCGAGACCTGTCACTTTCTTTTTTCACTTCTCACTGCTTCTTACGGAGTATTGTGATCTATCATGAACTCTTCGATCGAGCTACTGCGAACATGTTCGAGAAAGATGTCGCATGGTTGATGTGGTTCTATACTTCCCCGACCTCGTTTGTTCCCCCCATTTTCATCCCCAAATAATAATACACAACTACAACTACAAAGTACGTGGGAGGATTCGTAGCCGCTCGGACAAAAGTACCCAGAGATCAGCCCAAGCCCGTACCCGCCTCCGCGTCTCGCTTTGACGTTAGGCCGGCAAGGGGATCCTCTCAGATCCTGCGACTGGTCACTTCCCTCGAAGGTTCGCCATGAAACTGGTTTTCGGTCTGAAACACCAAGGCCTTACATCGGTCCTGGGGTTCTCGTCTTTGTTAGAATCGCCCAAGCTATTCCCCGCCAAGACCGACCTGACCTTGTCATGATCTACGGCTAGAGACTGTTATCCCTGTTCAATAATAACACACCCAACGCACTATTGGAGTGGCATGGCAAACACACGTTGGGCAAACGTGGAGATGCAAGAGAGGAGAGAATTGGTCGAATAGACGTATCATCTGTACGCCCGTATCAAAGAGGACAACACTCCCGACCGTGTGTTCATCGATGATTTGGCGTTGAAGTCCCCACTCGAGTCCAACAAAGAAAAAACGGTGACGGTGAAGCCACATCGGTGTTAGTCCGGCTTAGTGCCTATTTTAGTGTCCATTGAGCTGTGAGCTGCCGTCGAGAGGCGACTCCATACTTCTCCGTAAGTTAGTCCACATTGGGGTCGGAGCCCGGAAGCCCGGGGATTGGTGAATTGATAACGCCTAGGATCAGAGCAATTATACATTTATAAAGTTTTGACAATCTCGATTGACGCGATAGCTCATATCGACTGGTAAGAAGATCATGGGTTCGCCTAAAGCCGATCTACTCGTATACCAAAGTCAACCAGAGGAAATCAATACGGGCATTCCAATCGGAGATTAACGGTCCCCATTCCTGGGTTCAATTTCCCGCTTCATGCATGGCAATGTGCATGTCTTGGAATGACGTCGATGTTTGCTTTCAACTCGATATCATTGTAGTCCAATGTGCTAATGGTTCCGTTTACTTTGTGATTTTTCGTTTTACTTTTTTTTTAAAAAAAAAACCATTCTAATGGAGGACCGACAATCAAAATCGAGAACAAAAAGAAACCAATATTATTGGAATAGTCCACAATGAGGAAATAGTCTACTCCGTCAGGATCAAGATGCTATGCCACTAGCCGACGATCGCATCCAATCGCTCACGGACACCCCAAGAGATAAGCTCAAATCGCGCAGAGGGAAAAGTTGATACATCCAGATCGCCTACCAAACATCAAAGTCTTTGCAGCATGGGTTGCCGACAGGGCCTGGAAGCTATACGATCGCATGCGTCTTCCCGTTTGGGCTGACCACTGAAATTTCATTCTCGTCAATACTTTGTCCCAATAGTTCGATTTCTGATTGTTGATGTACCATTCCGAGCAATTGGGGCGTACACAATCGGGAGAATCTTTCCTGTTCATTAGCGCTGGGGCATTTAATCTATGATGTGATTGTGAGCCTTGGGTGTGATGTTTCATGGTAGCCTCGCCTGTCCCACTTTCGGCTCGGACGAAGCTCGTCTGCGAGACATACCCGGCTCTAGACAGCGATCCTTAATATGGACTAATGACACTTTCGCAAAGGATCGTCGTAAGACGGCCGAAGTGTGGAGACCTACCCCTCCAAAGATCGACGGACCATGTAAAGTATAGTCTGTCTGAACGAATGGTGTGTTCTCACCACGCAAAATTTGTCAAAGAAAGGGATCAAGCAGCGAGTAGAGTTCATGAGTAGATGTATCTTACGGAGCTCGGTATAGTTGAGGCTAGTAGACACGACTCTCCATGAAAATTTTGTCAACAAGAGCTCGCAGATAATAGACTACCGGGAATAATGAATTTCAGGAACTGATTGGCGATCTGCGGTATAACATTTCCTTTCGGATTTTTAAATATCATTCTGTCATCGCCAAAACAACTAAAGATCAAGAAGAAGCAACAAGCGCCACCGAAGCAAGACACAAGAAATATTATCCCGGCAATAGCAAGCAAACAAACAAAACAAAACAGGAAGAAGCATGCACATGTGTAACATGCATCACAAGAGAGAAGAAAGATGATGTCAAGGTCAAGAGGGCTGAGTGTCTTAGACACCAACACAACTATCAGCCCGGCCCAAAGCTTATCCTAACAGTATTTACTTGGATCTCCTAACTATCTGGCCAGTATTTTGTTATTTAGTAGACAGTTTTCATCGTACCCATTCAATGTATCCAAAAAAGGTAGGAAGGTAGGAAGAAGGACAAGAGTACGAAAGGGGCGTAAGGCGTTGGCAATTTCATGGTATTGGTAACATGCAAGTCTCTGAAAAGAGGGAAGCGAAGCTCAGTGAGAAATGGAAGAAGAAGAAAAAAGCGAGAGAGAAACTGAGATCTACTGTAATATGCTCCTTCTTTCCCAATTAGCAACTACCTCGGCTTAGGGTTCAAAGCCATACCTGCAATCCTGTCTGGTTAACAGAATGGTTATTATATCACGTTATGGTCACAAGAGACTACTCGATATTCGTAAATACGAAATCCTGAGTTTATATCTGTTACCATATATAATCTAGACCTTGGGTTTATAAAGAAAGATATATTGACTAACTGCTAGTTGACCTGTGTGATAAACGAGTGAGTAGGATAACCTCAAGAAAATGACTAAAAGTCCGATCCAAGATCTCCATCAAAGTTATGCCTATAGTCGCTAATAAAGCGCTGGCATTGCCCATCTGGAATCAGGCCCAAGATCTCCAGTTTACGAACCAGGTAACAGGCCCAGAGAGAACTGACTTGTGGAGGAATCGTTTCAGCCTGTCTCGGGACAATGTCACTGCCCGCCTTGGGAATGGTACCAAGATAGTGCGTGGTCCTGACATAAGACGGGATAAATGTCTTTTGGATCTGCATAAACAATTGATAGCGACCATCCTCATGAAGACTTTGCAACCGCATACCGCGTTTCTCTCCTGGCTCTCGCATAGCGATCATCCAATGAGCCTCACCGTGTTCGTCTGGGACACACATCTGGAGGTGAATCTCGAGTTGTTCCTCATCGGCTCTTGCTGCACGGGGTGCTGAACGGTGCTCTCTACGGGGTTCTGGGCGGCGTTCTTCACGGCGTTCTTCTTGGCGGGGCTCTGCACGGGCGTAGCCACGTGGGGCTCGCTCGACGACTGGATGACCTTTATACATGGTTTCGATGTGTTAAGCTGGTTTCGATGTAAGTGTGCTGTAATGGAATGGTAGTTTTTAAGATATCAAGGTTGTCCGGAGTGGATGTTGCTTGCTTGGAGAAACTCTGTGGCCAGCGAGGTCGATCATATTTATACACATCGCTTCACCATTGACTCGTGGGATACAAAGTAGGCCATTGGAGGTCTCTCTATCAGTTGAAAGAACAATCCCTTTATCAAACCCCCACTAGATAAAGGAAGGTTTACAAAGACTTCCAAGGTTCCAAGGTTTCTATAATCCCCTTGAGCGACTGACAATGCATAATTATTTATAGCTATACACAATGCTGTTTGTTTGAATATTTCATCCGTTTGAAAAAACCTTGGAAAGTGCAGTTCTATACCAAAGTGGTGAATTAACTTGTTAATCATGACGCATCCTTTCAACATAGTATGATTTGAGATGGACTTGAGTTATATCAATTCTTACTGAGTTCCTCTCTACTGACACCAAGACCTCAGAAATGAATTGAGGCAGATAGGAAAAGGATGAGTGAGAGAAGAAGTGAGAGAAGTAATAAGAGAGTGACGAAAGATGGAAGGAAGAAGCGAGTAAATACAGTGGTGTTTCATAAGTATTTGACCTTGAGTACTTCGACCACAGACCTACTCTTTAGTTAGTACTTCCTAACAGAAAGCTCTAGAATTTAATCCAATATATTACCTAAAGGATAAATAGAAAGACTTTAAAAAAGACTTCAAAAAAGATAGGCAAGTTTGTTATTTACAATTTGGTCAGGCTCAAAGATGTTATCGAAAGTACTGGAGGTCAAATACTTATAAAACACCACTGTAGATGATGCCGGATCTCGATCAGACATTATATGAGAAGAAAGTTTACGGAGCTATATATGCCTGAATATACTAGACCAAGTCAATTGACTCCATTGATTGGATATAGTTTTACTATCCCTATAGATTAACCATCACTGAAACCCCTAAATGAATTTGCCGGGGTTTGAAGCATCTAGTCAGAAGCAGATGTTCAGAGCCTGGCATAATAGACATATCAGATCTTTTTGATACTCGCCTACTACATACTTATTACAGATAATAATAAATCGTTTGTTTGTACAACGACCTACGATGCTTGAGCTAAATGATCCCGGCCTTCCAGATTCGATCCAGGTAAATGAACTATGAGCTCCTTTGTTAGAGAGATAAAAACTTTATTGCTGATTATGCGAAACAATGGCAATGATGACAATTTTCGGATTGCGGCCTCCATCTAATATCCTGAGTTTCAAATGTGAATGCGCCGAGACTCATCACAGCCAGAGAAGAAGAGTAGATATGGTTACATCGCGCATGTCCGCGGATCTCCTTAATCAGACTCCCTCGATATCCGTGTAACTGTGCATACTCTGGGCTCTGTGACGAACTCAGCCTATATATAGCGATTGCAGTTCCAAGGTCGTCGGGCTTGGAATTCTAGTCTTTTGCCCTGGCGCAGGGGGATAGGGTCTGGAATGCACCCCGGGCTTGCCCCTTGATAGGCTCCAGCAATTGGCTTGGAATATTTACCTAATATGTACCAAGATTTGGCATCAAATTCTACTTGAGTGCTAGTATCCAGACTAATCAATTTCTCCGAAACACTTTCTCCGGTGTGGTTTTTCCTACGTAAGAGCTCTCGTGCAATTCTCCGTAGATGTAACAATATTCCTAGAATATTGGTATAAATAACCTCAAAGTGCATGCATGGAAAGAGGCTCCACGGGTTTTCTAATATTGAGGATCCTTCAAAAAGCCAACATATACGTCCCAAGAGGGTGGCCAAGTTCCTCACTCACACAACTTCCTCGTCTTTCAACAGCATTTACCCTCACCCTCCCGAGGTCTACACTTTATTGGCCACTGAGGCGAGACTCAAAGAAGAAAAGGCCAACACACCATGGCTCAACCCATTTCTTACCACCCCAAGAACATCCCACCCCCTCTGCTGATGTGGAAAGACATAACTCCCTATCATACGCGACTGCAGGCAGCAAGCCCCTCATCCCCACGGATCCTGGTGATTGGAGGAGGAGTGACAGGTCTGATAACCTCCTGGGCGCTACTTGACAAGGGATACCATGTGACGATCCTCTCCAAGGAATGGGCATCCTATGGCCGCGAGCAACGGCTGACCTCACAGATTGCCGGTGCACTGTGGGAGTTCCCCCCAGCAGTGTGTGGACAGCACACTCCATCTCGCTGACGCACTCTAAGCGCTGGTGTATGGTCGCCTACCACAATTGGGACCAGATGGCCGCTCTCCCTAGTATCGCCGCTGCCTCGGGAGTGTCCATGAAGCCAGCTGACTTCTACTTCCTCAACGCCATCGAGGAAAACCGAGATCAGCTGACAAAGATGGAGGAGATCATGGCCAGTGGAGTTCGAGGATTCGTCCGCTCCAGTTGTCTGATAGAGAAACGCCACATTGATCCAAAATACGGCGTCATCGATGCCTACGAGCACTTGGCGCCTACGATCAACACAGACCAGTGCATGGCTTGGCTGATGAAGTTGGTTCAGGCCAAGGGGGCGACGCTCGCGAAGGAGACGGTGCAAGGTGACCTCCTGGGGCACGAGGAAAGTTTTCGTCGACGATTTAAAGCAGACGTGATTTTGAACGCAACAGGGCTAGCTGGAGCCGAGCTCGCTGGAGATGATTCCTGCTATCCTATACGCGGCGGACTGATCAGAGTTATTAACGATGGCTCAGACTTTCCGAAGGTGGAGGCCGCCCTCACTATCTCTGCTGACGCCGCTCAATCCGAGCAAGATTTTGTCTTTTTACTGCCTCGCAACGACAACATCCTGTTGATAGGCGGCATTGCCGAGTCGCACGAATGGAATTTGGATCTTACGTTGGACTCGCCGATCATTCAGCGCATGCGAGCACGCTGCGAGTCCTTCCTCCCCGATCTCAAAAATGCCCGCCTGGACCCTGAATACCCATTGGTGCAGGGATTGCGACCCTTTAGGGCACAGAATGTGCGTGTGGAACGTGAACTGCGAAGACTGGGCCGCAAGCCCAGCCGCATTGTGCACTCATATGGCCAAGGCGGCGCGGGATGGAGCCTCTCGTTCGGCTGTGCATCAGATGCTTTGGCGTTGATTGATGAAGCCCTGCTGGATCTGGAACCAGTGCCTATGGCGATTTTCGATGCTTCCCGTCCCTTGGTATCTCAGAACATTATGGCGAACCTGTAATACCTATTTGTCTGGGTTGGTCTGTGAAAAACATCCCGATCTACAGTGGTGTTGTATAAGTATTTGACCTTGAGTACTTCGACATCATAAATCTTCTATCAATACTGCCTGACAGAAAACTCTGGACTTCGATCCGGTATAATATCTGAAAAGACAGCAAAAAAGACAACAAAAAGGATTCTTAAAAAGATAGGCAAGTTTATTATATACAAGTTGGTCAGGCTAAGAGGTGGATCCCAAAGTACTGGAGGTCAAATACTTATGCAACGCCACTGTATGATATCAACCGAGCTGGATGTGAAGTGGAAAAATTGCTCCCACTCACTTTGGTTTTATCACTTGAAGGAACGCGGGGGTAATCGGCTCGGCCCTTTTAACTCCAGCGTGAGTTGGTGAGCGAACGGGAAGGGTGGTATATGCGATATCATGCTGAGGTTACAGAAAGATAGATTAACAAAATAATATCAAAGCCAAAAAAAAAGAGAGGCTGAATTGAAAATACGCACAGCCCCGCCAAAAGGGAAAGCGGCCCCCACCTGAGTACGCCAGGTGTATCGCAGCGCAGCTCTTTGGCCCCATTTTGCTCGTCTTACTTTTTGTTTGGTAGAAGAGGAAGTCACAAGTCTATGAATACCCCTCTGGGCTGTCAGCTTACATATGAACTAATTCACTTATTCCTGGGTTTGGGGTCCCTCCGACTGGCATGCTGCGGGCCAACGAAAAGCGCCCGGAGTGCCAGCGAAGCGTCACTATACAAGGGACACATATAGCCAGGGGATCTGTGTGCTTATAACGACCGAGATTCCACCCCTCAAGAATGGCTTGTTCATCAGGGTTTGCTTCGGTCATCTCGCTATACAAGCACCCGAGAGAGACCATCTTAATACAATATCCCCGCTGAACGGCATCAAAGTCGACCGGAATCAGCCGCCCGATCACCCAAAGACACCAGTTTGTATCTTTTTGGCTTGATTGCAATCATGTTCGTCTCCTCTGGGGCAATATCGTTGAGCCATGATAAATACTAAACACAGGCTAATTGTAATTTCAACAAAGGTGCATCTTCGTAGTGAGAACCCTATCGAGGGGTGAAATTTACGTGAACACCAGGACTGACGCCTGGCCAAATGATGCTGAAGAGGACGGCGCGCGTTGGGATTCGGACTGTGACCTTGCAGAGTGTGAATACTCTGATAAATGGGCTGGGGGATAAAATGAAGCTATTAGGTAGTTGAAGGTTCAGCAGGACAGGATTATGTCTCCTTCAAGTCATGATACCACTTCTCACTGGCAGGATATATGTTTCTTCTCTGCATTGTGTAAGCCGTACTTCGGACAATGCCTATATAATCTGGTACTCCGTACTTTGTGCTTTGTTCACCCCAACCTTGTGACCAACGCTAGCGAGGCTGATCTCTTCCTGTCACGGCGTAGTTTGACTTAAGGTCAGCCCCATCTTGGCATTGGGTCGATCTGACCAATCACAACTGGCCTGTTATCATGGGGAGATCCCGCTTCGGAGGAGAGTGCGGAGTCCAGATCGAAGGAGGTGTTTATGCCAATCTGCCCCTTCCATTTCCCCTCTCCAAAACCCTTCTTAAGTCAAGAGCAAAGACTGCCATGACCGTCCAGCTGCTGTGATCAGATCAATTTTCAATCCCCTCCATCTCTCGGCACGGAGCCACACCGTATTCGGTACAACATGAGCACAATGGCCACGGATCCGCCCCGCGACGCGGACACCAAACCCGATATCTCGAAAGAAAGTATGCTGGAGGAATCTGGCATTGAGACTCTCGATCCTGCCGCTGAAAGGCGATTGCTTCAGAAAATCGATTGGCTGTGCGTACCAAACCCCTTTCTTGGCGATCTAAAACTCAATTCTCACACGGTCGCTAGTTTGATGCCCATTCTGATCACCTCCTACGGCCTTCAATTTTTGGATAGTATGTCTAGCTTCGAGGCTCGATTTTGCGATGCGAACTGACTTGCCGCAACAGAAACCAGTCTCTCATACAGCGCGATTCTGGGAGTTCGCGAAGATCTTGTGCGAACCGCTCCACATTCCCTGAAATCTTGTCGATCACTGACGTTATGAGCAGAATTTGGTCGGCCAGCAATTTAGTTGGACCTCCAGTATTTTCTACATTGGATACCTTGTGGCATCATACCCGATTTCACTCGGTTTCGTGCGCTTCCCACTAGGGAAATATCTCAGCATCTTGATGTAAGACCTACCCAGGGAAAATCTGTTTCAAAATACTTACAAATTCAGTTTCCTATGGGGTATTGTTCTGACTCTCCATGCCGTGACCGATAACTATGGGAGCCTCATGGCATTGCGGGCACTGCTCGGTGTATTTGAGAGTGCTATCAGTCCAGGGTTCTCTCTGATTACAGGAATGTGGTATACCCCTCGGGAACATGTCTCGCGACATTCGATTTGGTTTGCAGGAAACGCTCTTGCCGGAATTGTCGGCTCTCTAGTTGCATATGGGCTTCTCAAATATGAGGGTGGATTTCCCCAGTGGAAGGTTTGTTTTCATGGATGTTCCCTCTACTCCCTGGCTAATTTTGGTATAGATCTTGTTTCTACTTTTCGGTCTCATAACCGTGGCTTGGTCCTTCGTGACATTTTTCTATTTGCCCGACTCCCCACAGACGGCCAAATTCCTTTCACCCGACGAACGTAAGCTCGCTGCGCTGCGTCCTTACAGATACCAGAAAACCACACAGACCAGAACATGGGACCGAGCCCAATTCATTGAGAGCCTGACAGACGTCAAGACATGGTGGTTCTTCGTGTTCTCATTTGTTATTTGTGTGCCCAATGGAGGCACGACGAGCGTAAGCACCGCCCTCTATTCTGGCGCTTTGACGGATCGTCCAAGTCTAATGCTGTCAACAGTTTAGCACCCTTATTGTCAATGGCTTTGGCTACGATAAGTATCAAACCATATTGATGGGACTTCCGGCGCCTGTCTTCCAGTTGACTACCGTCATCCTATCGGCAGTCTTGAGCTCCACGATTCGCAAGTCTCGCCTGATCAATCTTGTTTTGATTTTCCTCTTGGCACTAGCTGGAATACTAATGGTCAAGCTATTACCGCAACATGAGAAACTATCCCGACTCGCTGGGTTCTGGCTGGTCACCGCAAGCGCCCCGGCATTCCCCCTCATGCTGTCTTTGGCAGCAAGCAACGTCGCAGGTTTCACCAAGAAGTCCACTGTCATGGCTATGATCTTCTTAGCGTATTGCGCGGGTAACCTCGCTGGGCCTCAATTCTTCAAGGCATCCGAGGCACCCAACTACCATGTGTGTATATCCAATCTCAGAATGACCATGGTACATTGGCTAATTCACAACCTGTCCAGACGGCCTATACGACAATCGTCATTTGCTATGCCATCACCATTGCTCTGGTAATCGGCTTCCGATTCTATTTGATGTGGGAGAACGCTCGGCGAGACAAGGAGCAGGGTGTAAAGATTGATCCCGAAGAGACCCGCCATGTCGCGCTTGACACCGACGACGCAGTCCTCCAGGTGGACCAAACAGATAAACAGAACCGATCTTTCAGGTATGTTCTGTAGAGCTGGCCTCGCTTATATTCCGGAGCGCTGCGATGTTCGTATATAAAATGCCACGGGCGATACATCGATACCCTAAGACTGAGGCTGTTGTCGATTCAATTGTACATCATCCCAGAGTGCTTGGTGTAAAATATCATTCCATTCACAAGATATAAATACTAGTTGCGACAGCTCAATCAAGCAGTAAAAACAGATTTCCAATGAGCAATCACCATTCCAGACCTTTCTTTGAGATCTTTGTACTGTTGTTTCTTCCACCAGTTGGCACTCGCTCGGTACTTGCGCGAGCAATCTGACGAAAGACAGAGCGACCGAACTTATTGTATAATGGGAGTACGCCTCCGGCATTCAGAAGAGTCTTTTCCATCTCTGACTGATGATACTGGAAAGATTTGTCGGTACCCTCAATATGAACCGTCCGGGAATTTTTGTCAATGTTCACGATGGAGCCTTCTTCGGCAAGTGCGTAAAACTCGGCATCAGGCAGGGTGATATTGAACAGGCCCATGTTGAGTTGATTTCGGTCATCTAAAATTGCAGTAAGTTTTTTGTGATTGGGATCGGAGTACCACATTGGACCTTACAGATGAATGCAAAAGTGGGTGCGATCACTGCTTCAATTCCAGCCCCTTGCAGCGCCCTCACTGCATCCTCACGGGATGAGCCACTGCCGAATCCACGATCTGCAACTCTTTGACTGGTCAGTATCCCTCGTTTGAAGTTATGGATCACGCCAATTACATGATTCTCGATCCCTCTGCGGCCCGCTTTCGAAATTCCGGGCGATCATATTCGAAACAGTGGCTCCCAAGCTCCGCGTTGTCCACACCGGGGACGAACTCGGCAGGGATAATTGCGTCGCTGATTTAATACGTCAGTGGCCTGGTCAGAGTGAGAGATGATCCACTCACGTATCCACATTTTCACCGAATCGTTGGACCTTCGATCGAAGGATGTCTTGATCAGAACTGTCAATGGCTTGTGCCACAGAGGTAGGCGTCTGAGGTGGAGAGGCCCCCTCGGTAAGGATTGGAGCATCGCTGGAGGCAATTACCGGATTGGGCTCGCTGATATCAGGAGCAACGCTCAAAGAAACGCCGTCTTTACCCAGAATCCTGGTCAATTTCGCCCTATCGATCTGACCGAGGAGAGGCCGAGGGTCCGTGACAACCATGCCAAAGCTGGAGGCAGCAACCACTGCCGCACAAGTGATACTCCCAATAGCCCCCTTACCCATGCGGTTGCGGAAATTGCGATTCTGCGAGGAAAGCCACACTTCTCCTTCGCCAGCGACATCAACGTCATTGATACCAACGCAGTATGAGCAGCCCGGTGCTCCAATGTCAAATCTCGCCTCGCGGTAGATGTCCAAGATACCGTGTCGCTCCAGGTTATTGATAATGCTGAGACTCCCGGGGGTAACTCGCCTCTGTCCTTCACAGGGAACCATACCCGCACGAAGACCTGCCTCCAAAACCAGGGCCCCCAGAATTAAATCTTCTTCAGTTGTCGTACAAGCTCCAATGAAACACCCGTCCAATTTTGTACCGACCTTTTCTGTCACAGGTACGACATTGTCAGGCTCCGGGTACAAAGCAATGGTGCTTTCAACCTCAGAAAGATCGACGGTGCGCACCTCAGCATACTCGGCACCCTGATCAGCTCGGAAGTAAAGACCCCCTTGATGCTCTAGATGCGGTCTCAGCGAGATCCATTCAGCAGTGCGCTCATCAGCCTCAAAGCAGGCGCCCATTCCGCCGAACTCGGTAGTCATATTTGCAATGGCAAACCTGGCGTCCATGGATAGCTCGCTCAAGCTTGGACCTCCGTATTCAACCGCGCGCTGGAATGCGATCGTGTTTCGTTTGAACAACCCGAGTATGTGAAGAATCACATCTTTTCCACCGACTCCAAACGGCAGATTTCCGACAAAGTTGATGCGACAAATCTCTGGCACCCGAAACCATGTCTCTCCTGTGACCATCGGCATGACAACGTCTGCAGCCCCGAGTCCAACGGCTAAACCTCCCATACAACCAGCAGAGCAGGAATGAGAGTCGCATCCGACGATGATCTGGCCAGGAAGAGCTCGGTCACGAGTGAAATCAGTATGGAGGATGCTTGTGTTGGCAGGGAGAAAATTGATCAACTTGGCTTCGCGCTGAAAGCTTTCGGCTTTCTCGATCAGTCCTCGCTGTCGAGCTCGATGGTTTGTACGTGGGTCAACGGTGTGGTCGATTGCTAGCCACATACGGTCATTGCGATGGAGGCGAGGCCTTCCCATTCGGTCGTACGTCTTCTCCATTCCAGCCCAGAGAATTTCTGATGTCAAAGTCCAATCGACTCGTACACAAATTATCTCCCCGGTGTGGACTTCGAGCTTACTCAAGCCCACTGCGGCATGGGTTAGGATCTTCTCGATCACGCCCATTGGTCGTCTTCGATCTCCCTGATGACTTGAAGGATGATTGCTTGGAGTCCCCTGGCAATCAGCTGGTGAATCCGCCGCCTCCATGTAATAGTCAAGATGCGTCATGAATTTGCCCATGAACTCCTCGGTAGAGGATGTACCACCAGCGCAGGGAGTCAATATATTCGAGCCAACGAGCTCAATGTGATCCAACGTGCGACGGATCGCTCTACTTATTGCTGCAGCCTCCGCACTCAGACTGAAGGATACATCGAACAATAGACTCAGGGCTGGTAAGATTTGAACCGGATCTTCAGTGCCACAATCTTCGCCCAAGCTTCCAGGCTTGATGACCGCAAGGCAGCTTTCGGGAGATAGAGTCGATGGGCTCATGATGACTGCCGACGCTAGCAGACCCTCCGTTCCACAGGTGATCATCCGCGCCGCTTTGCATAGCGAGACGCCGTCAAGCTCTGCAGTTAAGACTATGCCGTTCAGAGCAGTCGGGCGTGAGGTGAGAGCTGTGACTGCCGCTTGAATTGATAAGCAACGGAATATAACCCGGGGATAGTGGGCACTGAGCACTTCAGTGACAACTGACTGCCAGAATACAGACGGTGCAACATAATGCAAAGGCTTTGGTGGATCACACTGGGAGGCGTAGACTCCAGTCCAATGCGCCAGACGCTCGATGGTCTCGCGAGAAGTTTCATTTCCAGTACTGTCATTATTGACGCCACTGACCAAGGTCAAATCAAGCCCCTGGACACCGGACTTCAATGCGTCCCTTGGGACCAGTCTAATACTTGGAAAAAAGAAGGGTTGAATATTTGCAAGCGCCTTGAGTTCATCCGACTTGACGAAACTTTTGTCGTTCCACAATAGCACAGCATCTAAACCTTCACATGCCTTCGATTCGGAAGAAGGTAGTGAATGCGTTTTGGCAGTGCTAGTTGATTTCTCCGATAAATCCTCGGTAAAATTAACTTGAATTTGTGGTCTTGCCAGGCGAATAAAGTCCAAGACCTGTCTCGCAACTAGTGATACCCGAGGGTCAGGCTCATTCTCAAAGAGAAGTGCGAGCGATTTCGATGTTTGGGAGGACAGGGTCATGGCAAAAGTAAGGATATGAATGATCTGGGAGCCTTTGCTTTGTCCTGGGCCATGAGCACTTCATATACATGGCACGAACCCGATGTCGGACGCGGTGTTTAAGTTTGGGTTACATTTGCTTCGCGTTCGATTGGGTGACGAGGTCCGAGGTCTTTGGTCCTTTTGCTTATATTCTGGGACCCAATCATGCATTCACTACCCCGAACTTGCTATTTGACTGTCCTGTAATCCGCAAGAGGAAACGCCTCAAAATCACTGATTGACACACATTGATCATTTTGGTCCCCATGTTTGAAACGGACACCTATATCTGTTGACACCAGGGGGATTCAGGTTTTTCACAATCAAAAATGAGAACCAGGAATGATGAGAAATCCCGAGCCCTGCTACGCTTTAACCTTTCAATTGACGTGGACAATCGGCAGAAGCCTCAAAAATTGTCGGTTCGAGGGCTGTTTCTCCTGAAGATCCTAATCTGCAGTTAGTTTCTATTGCTAGTCTCCCAGTCAGACATTTGCTTACCAGAGCAGAGGATAGACACGCTAGCGCAATGGCCATATCTTCCGATTGTGAAGCTCGCGCACGCCAGACATTTCTGCACTTAACAAGTGCAACAATCAATGGCTCGCCATGACTCCCTTGAATCTTGCGTGGGACAATTTCAAACTCCAAATTCAAACCTGCCAAGGAAGAGAATGCGAAGGAGACCGCATCGGCGACATTCTCTCCTGAGGCTACAACCTCACGTTTGTGGCCTTTCACGAGAACAATAGCTCGCATGGTCATGCGTCCTGAACCGTTGGGTGACACATCGCAATCAATGATACGAGAATCATTTTCCAAGATGGAATAGTGCCGCAAGAAAGACTGCGTGATTTCTGTCTCTGTAAGCCAGCGCCCCTTGGTCTCAGACTCGGACTTGATGATCTTGGAGAATTCTTGCTGGAACTCCTTGGGTAATTCTAGATTCAATGTTCGCTGCAAGACCCAGGCCACACCCCCTTTTCCACTTTGGGAATTGATTCGGATCACAGCTTCGTAAGTAGCACCGATATCTTGCGGATCAATGGGGAGATATGGAACTTTCCAGATACTTCGCCCGTCCAGCGATGTTGCATCCCGCCACTTCTTGAAGCCTTTGTTGATGGCATCCTGGTGCGACCCACTGTAGGCCGTGAATACAGAGTCGCCTGCATAAGGGGCTCGAATGGCCACTGGTATCTGAGTGATAGTTTCCACGGTCTTTCGAATGGCAGGTAAATTGGAGAAATCCAGTCCCGGATCCACGCCTTGGCTGTACAAGTTGAGCGCAAGGGTGACGAGGTCAACATTGCCCGTTCGCTCGCCGTTACCAAAGAGGCATCCTTCGACACGAGTGGCGCCAGCAAGTTGACCCAGTTCTGTTGCGGCAACGGCACAGCCTCGATCATTATGTGGGTGCAGCGAGACCACGACATCGTTGCTCGTGAAAGAGCGTGCGAAGATCTCTACTTGGTCCGCATAGGTGTTTGGCGTGCAGCGCTCCACGGTGGCTGGCAAGTTAAGAATAATGGGTACCTCCTCTGACGGTCCCCATGCCTCTTTGACTGCCTGGCAAACAGCAATTGCATAGGCAGATTCTGTGTCCGAGAATGCCTCTGGGCTAAACATCAGATTCCAAGTGGTTTCCTGTTGAGTAGGATCATCTTTCGTGATGGAGCGGGTATATTCAACACATTCTACTGCAGTGCGCAGCACGGCTTCTTGACTTGACTCGAACATAGTTTCAATGAAAGTGTCACTAGTAGCGATGTAAAGACTGATGATTGCCTTCTTTGCGCCAGTGACACTGTCAACAGTGCGTCGGATGAGCTCCTTTCGACACGGTGACAAGACTTGAAGCCAGACGTCTGAAGGCGCAGAGGCCACAACAGAGCGAGTGAAGTTGAATTCTGTGTCGGATGCGCTGGGGAACGAGATGTCGATCTCAGTAAAACCGACCTGGAGAAGCAGTTTGAAATACTCCCATTTCTGTTCGACATTCTTTTGGACATGTCAGCCACACATAGACTGACGAAGGGGAAAATGGAGGGTTCACCCATGATATCACTTACCATTGGACACGCCAGGGCCTGATTCCCGTCGCGCAAATCCGTCGCCAACCAACGCGGCCTCTTTGTAATTCGCTTGGAGGGCCATGTCCTGTCTGGAAGATCCGGAGGTATGAAAGCATCGTATTTTTCCGAAGGATTACGGAGCCTAAATAATGTCAATTGATCGGATCTTGCAAGCTATTGCCCTCAAACGCACATAGGCATCGTGTTCAAGAATGGAAGAGCTTCTTGGTTGTCTCATCTTCTGTACAGGATCTACTATGAGTATTTAAAGCATCCTTCGTTTCACTTACCCCTCACGACAGGCCAATGAAGCCAGCTTGCCTAGATACGTGTACTTTGCCTTTTATCTACTCACATATCTGATATTATTTTTGCTGTAGATTGCGAAAATATCAAATCCACCTGCTTCCAAGGTTCACCATCGAAAGTACATGCCGAAGTCGGTCTTACAAATGATGCATCAGCTATATGCACTAATGCATATGCCTTCCTCGGTGCCGGCTTAAGTCTCAAGTTGATTCATTTACTTGCATAGACTTCTTCGAGGTCGGGCGCTGATCCTCGTACTGATGATACACTAGGCCTGTTATTGGCCAGACATACTTCACGGCCCATGCAGCTGTACGCGATATCCACTGTGCTGACAGTGTTCCCCAATTTGACTTTGGGCTGTCTCATCCCGAATTCTCAGAATTCTCGTCGACTACCGATACTTACGTACCGACTATTGCAAATAAAAAATGCAATAGGTTTGCCCCTGGCAATCAGTACATGAGCCAAGGACTCGGAATTAGTTGCATGCTTGGCCAATTCGACCTCTACAATTGACCTGCACACCCATCTTCGGCAACTGGTTTGACGTGGCTCGAACACTGCCTGTGGCAATGTAACTCTGATAAGCCTCGGTGTAACCCGTTTCTTTCATGGGATTACAACATATGATATCTCTCGGCGTAGGCTTTTGGCCACGGAACATGCGGGGTGAGTGAGATTGAGGGTCTTAGTATACAGGGGTTGATACAACGCGCGTGTCATCCGGCCAATGAAGATCCTTGACTTTGGCCAGATCATATCTCACAATATACACGCCATCTAGGCGTAAGACCCAAGGCTGAGGAGTTGCTAAATGCGGAAGTTGGATTGTTGCATACGGCTAACTTCAAACATTGAACCGAAAGACACAAAGCACCGAGTTAATTGATCTGGATTTGCGGTATCGGCCTCATGCCTTCCGAGTCCACCGGAGGGGCATGCCACTCAGTGGGTTGATCCCCCGTGCCAATGCTTTAAATTCTTATAAACCGCTTCGTGATTTCGAAACTTCGTCTTGAAGAATCAGTTCCAAGTTGATCTTTCATCACTATGACAATCTCTGTTCTTGACGCGTCTGCCCTTTCAGGGGGGACTGTTGAGCAGCGCGCTCAATTTGCTACTGAGCTGCTTGAAAGTCTAAACACTTATGGATTTGCAAAGCTCATAAATCATACGGTCCCCGTTCCGCTGGTGAAGGAAACATTTGACCAGGTAAGATGCTCCCCTCGTTTCATTGAGCAAAGGTTCTGACACTCCAACAAATAGATCAAAGCATTCTTTAAACTTCCATATTCTATCAAGGCCCCCCTCAAGAATGACCCCAAGAAAGGGCAGCAGCGAGGGTGGAGTGTTCCGGGAGAAGAGAAAACGTGGTGGCTTGAAAGTAACAACGGCGACGTCAAGGAGCCCAACTTTGGTGACAACAAGGTGAGATTGAGCCTCGATATTCCTGTTAAGAATTTCCTTGACAGAAAATGTAGGAAAGCTTCGACTGCGGGCACCCTGATGACAACCAGTTTCCCAATGTGTGGCCATCAGAGTCCGACCTGCCTGGGTACCAAGATACGATGGACCGATTTTTCTTCTCGTGTGGAGATCTCACATTGGTACTTCTGCAGGCCATGGCCGAGGCACTAGCCTTGGATCCCAAAGTCTTTACATCCAGATGCACCAACGAGGCCAGCACGATCCGTATCAACCACTTCCCGCCCATCGAGCGCAAAACGCTAGACGATGGTAAAATCAGTCGCATCTGGCCTCACAAGGATTTCGGTATCATCTCACTGGTATTTCCCGATGTGACCCCTGGCCTGGAGTATGAGGATCGGAGTAACCCCGGGACCTTTGTTCCTATGCCCTACGGCTCAGACGAGGAAGTCGTGGTGATCGTTTCCGAAACCATGCAGCGATGGAGCAACGGAAGGATTGGAGGGGGTCTCCACCGTGTCACTCGCCCTCGCGAATGTCAAGGAGAAACGGTGCCGGAGCGGTGGAGTCTCGTTTATTTCAACAAGGCCGACCGTCATGTCAATGTGGGGCCGTTGGAGGAGTTCCTTCAGGATCAGAAGCCTATGTACGAGGACTTGACAGCTCTGGAGTACCAGACCCTGAGAAACGCTGCTCATTATCCCGGTTGAATTTAGAATTGAGAGGATAGCGAATTGATGCACGATTTGTTTGACTCGCCACACATCGCGTAAATTTTAGAAAACCAAGAAGTAGACATGGTCCTGACTTTGATCAAACTCGGTTCCAATATGCATAATGGACGCAAGGGGTGTTTTCGTCGGGCTAATATTGTGCCTCGTGGACTTCTTCAGTCCGCGTACTGGCCGTCGTGTGTTTGGGCCTCCCGGCCCGCTTTCGGAGCGGGCCGGGCCATTCAGCCTATGAGCATAAAAGTACCTGAAGAATGAAAAGGGGCTGCTGACCAAAAACACATATTCTTCTCTAGCTGATAGGTCTAATATTTTGCCTTTACACTCCGCAGATCATCAACCAGCACGCTCCATTCGTGGCTTTCTTCACCGTATTGCCGAGCTTCAATCCAATCCCTGATCTTGGCCGCCACCCGTCCTTGTGCGGAGGTTCCGCACCTGATGATCTGGTCACCCCAGCGAATAGATCCAATTGAGCTCACGACCGCCGCAGTCCCCGTGCCAAAGACTTCCTCCAATCGACCCTCAGCACCGGCAGTCACCACCTCGCCCATAGAGATGTTCCGCTCACGAACCGCCCAACCGTGCTCCTCCAATTTCTCCCGCGCCAATCTAAGAACACAGTCGCGATTGACACCAGGAAGGATTGTGCCATCCAAAGGTGGGGTCGCGAGCTCCCGAACGCCATCGGACCGCCGGAACACAACAAACAAGTTCATTGTTCCGGCTTCGGTCAATAGATTATCTTCTCCAAAAAGCCAAAGTACCTGGTCACATCCCCGTTGTCGGAGCTCCGCCTCCGCCACCATGCAGGGGGCATAGTTGGCCCCGACTTTGTGGTTTCCACTTCCACCAGGCCACGCACGCACCCATTGCGAGCTATTCGCCGCCTCCAGGGTGAGATCTTGGTGCCCGTTCTTGAAATACGACCCCGCCGGAGATGCAACGACATACAGAAGTGCTGACGTTGGAGCGGACACACTCAAGCCAGGGTTGGTTCCGATAAGAACGGGGCGTAGGTAAAGTGAGTACCCTCGGATACTAGGGTGGATAGCACAGTCAGCATCACAGCCTTGCGACAGCCTTGCCATTCGTATAGAGTAGATGGTGACTACGGCTTGAGATTATGCTTTCTAGGCGCCAGATGTCTTGGGTTACATACGCTGGTATATGCCGAGACTCAATTGCCACAAATTCAGCGAGAACCTTCAAGAAGGCCTTGGCATCGAATGTCGGCAGCGAAACTCGAGCTGCGGATTGATTCAGTCGCGCAATGTTGACATCCGGTCTGAATAACCGCACTCGGCCCTGTGAGTCTTTGTATGCCTTCATGCCCTCAAAACACTCGAAGGCATAGTTGAAGACACCTGCGGTGGGTTCGATGCTAAGGTTTCCGTAGGGGACAATACAAGGATCATGCCAACCTTCCGATTCTGTCCATCGTATCTGGACCATATGGTCTTCAGAAACGGTCAGTCTCTCATTTCTACTAACGGAGTGAGGCATACCGGTGACACTCTTTCCAAACTGAATGTTCTCGGGGCTCGGGACATCGCGGAGCTTTTCATTTGGAAAAATGCGAAGCTTGGTTGCGTCAAGGGCAGCGTTCATGATGAAGGATTATATGGATGATAACTAAAGCACTGCAATTTGATTTCTCCAAGACATAGTATATATACTTGGGCATCACCATGGAATGCAGTAGGGGAACTACAGTCTGTCCAAGGGCAGACTCTCAAGTTTGTTTCCAAAAATGGATAGTGCCCCTAGCCAGCCCTGGAGTACTTTTGTATCTTCACGGAGCCAGAAGGCAAATCCGAGGTCCCGGGCTAAACAAACAGTGCGTCACCTCATCCACCATGTGAGTGAGATTATCACCACGGCTGTGTCAGCACAAGTTTTTGCGAGCCTTGTGGGCAGGGGCTGAATATCCTCAAACTCACTTTCGCCGAAGCAGAACATCCCTTGAGGAACACAAATTATGGGATGTAGAGATATGCCAGCTAGGTCTTTAGTCTTGGTGCAGACTTCCAGAAAACCAATCTATTAAAATTTGACACGAGTCTAGCATAATACGTGATACGGGATGATACTTCCGGTTTAGCGGCCGATCGTCGGGCTGTGAATAACTCGTTTGTGCTGTTTGTGCAACCTTGGAAATTCGATATTATTCCGGCCACCCCTTCGTCCGCCGAGGACTACATTTCCCAAGCCTGCAACCAAGGTCTTGGCTCTGGTCAATTGTGTCCAAGGCCATTCAGTGACTCTTAGGGCAGCACACAACATGGAAAGAGCCAAACTAGGCTTGGCGTGGGCCGGGAGATTTACCGAAAGCCAACCATGGAACACCGAGCTGGACCATGGATTGCAGACAGAACACAACCAATAGAATCCAGGCTTTAGGGGGTTTAGCCCCGTTCCACGGTTCCCACTTCACGCCCTGCGGATGACTTCCCCGCACGAGCTTTCTTTGTGTCAATGAGATGCTCAAATTTTCTGACTTGACCCTTTGAACTTGACTTCTGCATCTTTCCTCTGCTCCAGTGTTCTGTCTTTTGCCGGCAAACCATTGCTATTGAGAATGGAGGTCACACGCTCGAACTTCTCGCCAGATGAGACTGAAAAGGGGGTTCATACACCCATAGAGGGAACCACAGATGACACCCGCCTGTCGACGATCCATGATGACGACCAGATCCCTCCGATGGATGGTGGGCTCAACGCATGGCTTTTCCTGGCGGCTTGCTTTGCCATGGAGGCTCTTGTCTGGGGATTTGCGTTCACCTATGGTGTTTTCCAAGCATACTACAGCGATATTCCCCAATTCAAAGACTCGGGGAACATAGCGGTGGTCGGAACTTGCGCGATGGTAAGGACAGAACATATCAAAAGTCAAGATATAAGCTCATCTATCTCCAGGGAATCATGTACCTTGACATTCCACTCGTCTTTGCCGCTTACCGACAATGGCCGCGTTTCCAACGTCTGGGTTGTGGTATCGGTGTGCTCATGATGTGCGCGGCTCTCGGTCTCAGCTCCCTCGCCACAAACACCAACCACCTCATCATTGCTCAAGGTATCTTCTATGCCATCGGCGGCAGCATCGCATATGCTCCCTGTATCCTCCTGATGGAAGAGTGGTTCGATCGGCGAAAGGGCCTTGCATTCGGTGTCATGTGGGCAGGTACCGGACTCGGTGGTGCCGTCCTACCCATCGTCATCGAGCAATTGCTAGGCAAATACGGATTCAGGATCACCCTGCGTGGCTTTGCGGTCGTCTTGTTCGTCCTCACCGCGCCGCTGGTCTACTTTGTGAAGCCGCGCGTGCCGATCCCAAAGAACAGACCCAGCCCTCCTCCTCCCAACATGCGATTCCTCTTTACCTCGACATTCGCGATCTTCGAGCTCTGCAATACCATCGAGGCCCTTGGATTTTTCTTGCCGTCGCTCTACCTCCCGACTTACGCCGGTATGCTGGGAGCGTCGACATCCCTCCAAGCACTGACAGTCATCCTCTTCAACTCAGCATCTGTGGTCGGATGTGTGTTGATGGGTGCTATTATCGACAAGCTTGATGTGACTCTCTGTATTCTAGTGAACACAATCGTCTCCACTATCGGCGTATTCCTCATTTGGGGATTCTCGATGTCTCTCGCCCCATTGTTCATCTTCTCCATCGTGTATGGTCTAGCCGCAGGCTCATATACGAGCACTTGGCCCGGTATCATGCGTGATGTGGTGAAGAAGACACCGTCCGCGGAATCGAGCATGGTATTTTCGTCTCTGGCGGCCGGTCGAGGTATTGGAAACTTGGTTTCTGGTCCTCTGAGTGAGGCTCTTATCAAGGGTATGCCATGGGAAGGAAATGTTGGGTATGGATATGGAAGTGGATATGGATCATTGATTGTTTTCACGGGCGTGACGGGTATCGTGGGCGGTGGAAGTTACCTTGCCCGTCGTATGAAGTGGCTGTAAAAAGATATCCGTACATATAACCATGGACACAATGGACGCTTCCGCAAATTCGTATATTAATCTAGTGGCTCACATGTATCACAAGTGCGTATTTTGATCAACAGATGGATTGCCGTCCATAGTACCATCCACCCGAAGTCACTGCACTCACCTTGCAAATTAGCAGAAGCCCTAAGGCATGGGATCGTTGATGAAAAGAGATATCACACGTTGTCAACTGATGAAGCAGGCTAATCAATTTTACGTGTCCAGTGTGAAAGATAATTTCAGGTGTCATCATACATGTAGTCAGTGGGAATTATGTACACATTAAACGGAGTGCATGTGCAGGTGAGGTAGAATGAAACATAAAGATCACAATTCTAATCAAGCCCACCCCATAGCAGCCGCCTTTTCATCAAATTCTGACTGAGCTGGCTTCTTCCCAGCCTGAACCTTTGTCAGTGTCAATTTGCGCCCAAGACCACGACCAAGTTCACCCGCTGCATCAAGGGGAATAACATCGTCCTCGGTAGAAGAGCGCCTCGAATCTTTCTCAAGACTCAACAGGATCTCAACCGCCCCACTGTCCTCAATGATCTTGGGGTGCCGTTGTGCAAAATATCGTGCATACTTGTACAGCGACCAATAACAGCTGAAGACGTTGATGACAGTCAAAGCAATCTTGTAGAACGTGTAATAGAAGAGCAGCACTTTCCAATCAATGCGTTCTTTCTTGAGGCGGAGGTGGATTTCGTTGAAAATGATCACGTTGATGATGTACATTCCGATCGTCACGCCTAGCAGCATTCCACAGAAGGATGGGCGAACCACGAAGGAAATTGGCAATATGAAGGGTGCAAAAAGGTAAATGAGGGTTTCGTAGACCTGTGGACGTTAGCTGGTGTATTTTGATACAGAACGATTGAAGAGCATACCTCCTGGAAGACGCAAAGCTTAGCGCCAATCTCCCACCACCCGAGCTTCCAGCTCGTAAAGATGTACTTGAGATCATAGTACATGCCGACGACAAAGAAGAAGTTCCACCTCTTGAATCGCTGCTGGAAAATGGTCATTTCACCAAATCCACCCCGACTCCCGCTTCCGCTGATGAAGACCGAAGACGGAGTTTCGGTTTCGACGAACACCTGTGAACACATGGTAATCCGACCACCGAGGCGCCGACACGCATCACCGAAGAACCAATCTTCTGAAACCGAGAAGCCAGGATGTTCATGGAAAGTCTGTTTCAAGAACTCAATATTCCAAAGGGAAATAGCGCCATGGGGAAAGGTGGCACTTCCGCATTTGCCAAAAAATGCACGCTGAATGCCAGACATCTTATACTCGAGGTCTTGCGCTTGTTGGCAGTATGTACCCTTGGAGGAATTAGGGCCCACACTTTTGATCGTGTAACCGAGGCATTTGACATTGCCTTTGAGTCTGTCACTGACGATGGGGAAATTAGGGGGCAGGAGGCAGTCATCGTCGATGAGAACTGCATTTTCGAAATCCTTCGCGGCATAGCAACCCACAAACTGAGCGACGATTTTAGAGCCGATGGGGACCCAGAGGTGGTTGACGCCAAATGGCTTGCAGACCTCTTCTGTGTTATCGAGGGGTGTTTTGGAGTTTCCATTTGCGATGACGAAGATGTTCTCCTTGGGGAATATTTTGAGTGCGGCCTCCAAAGTCGGGCCGATTATTGTGGCGGATTTATAACATGGGATTAAAAGGGCTGTTGATTTGGCGTCCGAGCTGTTGTTCTCCAAATCAGGCGACTCGCCTTCGGGGGCTGTGGCTGGGTCTTTTTCGAAGAGAATTAAGAGAGGGCAGAACGCATATCTGATGGTTGTTAACAATGAGCCGAAATCCCGAGTTTGAGGAGGTTGTATATTGTATACTCACAGTGCAGCCAGCCCAATTGTAATGGCGTAGCCTCCCTGGATGACGAACTTTGTCCGAACGACGTAATATAGCCACCAAACGGCTCCTTTCCATAAAGGCATACCAACCAGGACAAAGTATATAAAAAGAATGAGGAATGCATAGATGCTGTATTCAAACAAGAGGCGAACCCAATGTTTGCGTTGGAGAGCCACACCTCTCAGTTTAGCCTTTTCGTAAACTTCATGTAGCTCGCTTCGTTCGCTGTCAGATGCCTCAGCGCTACTCTTGCTTGAAGGGCTGACGAAGGCGTTTTGCACTGGCGATATTGGCTCTTTCTCTGGAATTGGAGACGCTGGCTCAAAGGTGGCTGGCTTTGCAAAGAAATCAAACGTTGAGCCTAAACAATCACAATGTTAGACTTATGATCTAGTAGATATATGGTGCCATGTTGTATACGCAGATCCGAGACAGGAAGTTGAATGCACATGAGGGCTCAGGGTATCATAAATTGCGCAAGAGGTTTAATTGACTCTTACCATCAAAAGCAGGAGGATCACTGCGCCCTCGGGACCGAATGGCAGATCGAGGTCTCGCTACAGCCCGTAGCGCGGATAGACTGTAGGGACGGGTGCCAGACGTCCGAGGCTGTGGAGGAATAGATATACGGTTATTTTCCGGAAGGGATTGCTCCCATCTTGCCAATTCCCATGGGGAGTTGAATTTGGCAGTTGTGAGAAGTTCCTTGGGAATGAAGACATCCTCTACGGAGCTTCTAGGGCTGTTCTCTTCAGCCATGCCGAAGTTATACTCAATTGATCAACAATTGTATTATAGGTGAACAACGAATGGACAGCGACCTGAAGTCACCTGCGAAGAGTGAAATGCCCAGAAGAAGGGTCCAAGGGTGGGTTCCCCATTTATTCAAATCTAAATCAACAGTAATTCAAATCAAGATGCTGCCGGGAGAAAATTCTTGCCCTGCTGTGGGCCATAGTCCGGAGCTACTGGGAGTCCAGGTCTGATGGATGGGGCCGGGAGTAGGTTAGATGGGGCCCTCTAAGAGTGCACTTGGAAGCTCCGTCAAAACTTAATAGTCTGAGGCCGTCGACCACGGAACTGGATGATCCTGGACTATCTGCACACCAGAATGCTTCGAACCACTCGTCGTGATTGGTGACAATTTCTGTTTTTCTATGTGCAAAGTGATTTTCCACGTGGGAAGACATGGTTCAGCGGCATAGAAGCTTCCTTTTTGGGGTTGGGCTGGAATGTCTTCGATTGGACTGAGGTGCGGGATCCCTTCGATTAGCAGCCGGAATCCAAGTTGCTGGCTACGATGGGGTCATCCCGGGTTACACTAAGGATCAAATCCAATGGGAAATATGAGAGTTTGGCTACCGTGGGCCAGCTGGATCATCTTTGGCCCCGCCCATTGAATTCAATCTGCGGACATCAGAATTATTATTTTCAACATTCCGTAATGACTCGATGCTCCCGAGGACTCGCACAGCTGAAGACGAATATTGACTGCGGAATCCATTTCGATGGGTGTATTAGAATTGTGAGATATTTTATCTCTTGGTTCTCCGTGGACGAAAAATGCGTGGAGCGAATTCGGAATTTTAGCGCACCAGCCTTACGAACCATTCTGTCGCTTCTAGGTCGGCGGAGACAGACTCCGAGATCTGGTCTATTGATCGTCTTTGTTTACTTCCAAATCGGTCTGTGCTAAACTTAGCTGCATATCATCGCTGCTGCTTGTTGCTGCTGCCGTGCCTCGTCACGGTGGGGCAGCTTCGTCGGCCGCACAGGCACTCACTGCCGCACTTCCCCAAGTCAAGCATCTTCTTACCTTCACCTTTCTCCCGAATGTACAATCTGTCGAAATTCACAGTTGAAAATGTCATTTGCCACGTTGAATGTCTGAAACGAGTCGAGCCTTGGAAAGACTGAGACGAAAAGTTGAAAGGGCCGATTTGGTTGGCTGACCGACTTTTTTAGAGTTTCGGGCCGGCGCTGAAGACAAATTCAGCCACAAAAGCCAAGCGAAGCCACCAAAAGCCACAAAGCCGCAAAATGTCGGCATTCAACATTTGAAACTAAGCTTACGCACTTGCCTTGTGATATCGAATGCTTGTATCTATACTTCATAGCATCCAAAGCTCTTGTTTGAAATATCGTCCACGCTTTCATGCTCAGTCACCACTTCTTGCATTGCCGAGATTAAGAGACATCGTTTCTCCAGACACATCTCCGCTTAAATGGGTGAATTCCATTCTGGAAATTAAATTTCGTCAGAATACCACCGTGAGGGCCACCATGAGGTAACCTCAGCAAAAAAAAAAGAGTTGCAAGGTCTAGCCATCTCGGTTAGCAGCCGGATTACCGGCGCTACGGGACTCCGGGGGCAAAACGAATTAATGATCCCGCAGCCGTTGACAATGTTGATCGGTGCGGTGATCGAAACCGGCTGGCCATTTACAATGCAGTCATTGTACACTGAAGTCGCCTTGTTTATTCTTAGCCAAAACCGGATTGTGCCGAGAAGTGGAAGCCTCGGACTTTGGGACCAGTCGGGAACCACGGTACTCACCTCGAATTCAGGGCGAGACGAAATTTCTCGTTAGTGGACTCTATCCATTATTGGTCTTTGCATGGTTATAAACAGACTACCTGCCTAGAAAGGGCCCTTGTTCCTGACCCAAGGTTGCATGTTGGCTGGTTGCTCGGATATGACCCTGATCTGGATTTGGTATTACCATGGTTGGTGTTGGGGAGCATATCACCAAGTCTTGTACGAGAGGACCGAGCAATGTTCGGAAGAAGAGGAATTCACTTTCGACGGGCCTTGTGGATCTTCAATGATCATTGTTGACGTGCCGTGGCTTTCCATTCAGTCGGTAACTAACTAGTCGACCCAAGTCTCGCCCTTTCCACTCCTTTTCGCGCATGGTCGCCTCTCTTTTTTCTTCTTCTCTTCGGAGTGTTCTTCCTTCGGTATATCATCTCTATTGAATTCACTCGTAGGATTCGGTTTCGTCGCCATGTGTCCTCCCGAGATCAAGGCATGGACTTTATACTATCCGGAAGATTGCAAATGACTATCTATTTTAATCTATAACCATGATAAACACCTTGAAAATTGGGTTAAGTGTCACTATTTGAAGTAGAAAGCAGAGTAGGTACTCCGTCAGCAGCGCGGATATGATTTCTCCGCCCCCTCTTTTCTCTGAGCCTCAGCCCCCTCAGCTCTCATCTCTTTTTCTTCTTTCTTCTTTCTTCTTTCTTCCTTCTCTTCTTTTAGCTTACTCTCGGCTAGCTTTTGTATAGGAACACAGGGAGAACCCAACTAGACGGAGCTCTGGGGGGGGGGGGGCGAGTTATTGACATATTTGTCCAATAAGTCCCAAGCAAAGATGCGATCCAACTCGAGAGACGAATAGAATTGTCCATGACGAATACATCAAGCGCCACGGTCAGCGCTAAGCATCCAATGTAATTAATTGTCCAGAGCGGCTCGTCTTGATATCTGCCACCTGTCAACGCACGGTACTCAATCAATCACCGCTAGTCATGCATCGTGGTCTAGCCTCGCAACTACTGCCGACCTTGGCGGTCTGTCAAATCAAGACATGTTGATTGGCTTCGGCTAGATCTCACTGCATTAATGCTGACCTTTGACAGGTTCCCAGACCGAGATCGGTAATACTAGAATCAATCTAAGATGTGATAGCCTTTGGCCCCCGGTTTTTTGAAACGGCGAGCTTCGTAGTACAAGAGTACAAGAGCTGAAAGCGCGGGGGTTTTATCCTCTCAATTTATTTCCGTGTCCTTTGCTGTCTATATTCAAAGAAAATGGGTACCAAATACCTTTTGAGCACTTCTGCTGTTTGCATCGTTCTTAGTGCGATCATTCTTCGCCTTCTCGCCAACCGGTGCAAACGTGTACTTCGAGACATTCCCGGGCCAGTACTTGCAAGGTACTCTCGTCTTTGGAAACTGTACAGTGTGTGGAAAGGGGATCATCACCATGTTGAGATCGATCTACACCGCAAGCATGGATCACTGGTCCGGATTGGTCCAAACCACATTTCCGTCAGCGACCCCAGCGCGATTCCACTCATCTACGGACTCAATAAAGGGTTCACAAAGGTATTGTCTATTCGTAGCTTGAGCAGCCAAATTGAATCCAGCCGAGGCAGTTCTGACAACGCCATAGACCGGGTTCTACCCCCTCCAATCGATAACATGGAACAAAAAGCCCCAGGAGAACATATTTTCAACACGAGATGTTGCCTATCACCGCGCGCAGAGGCGGAAAACAGCAAATGCTTATAGCTTGTCCTCTCTTCTGGAATCAGAGCCCGGAGTCGACTCCTGCACAGCCCTGTTCACGACCCAGCTTTCCAAATTCGCAGATCAACAGATTCCCGTTGACCTGGGGAGCTGGCTGCAATATTACGCCTTCGATGTCGTTGGCGAAGTGACATTCTCAAAGAAGCTGGGATTTCTGGAACAAGGGTGTGATGTTGATAATATGATGGAAACTATACGGGGTATATTGATCTATTCAAGTGTCTGTGGCCAGGTTCCCGAATTACACAACGTGCTATTAGGAAATCCGCTGATTCCAATCTTGCTGCCGGGTGCGGAAGCCTGGAATCAGGTTCTGCAGTTTACGCTCAAGGCGATCAGCCTGCAGGCCCCCTTGAAAGAAAATGGGGAAATTGGCGCGGAGAAAATGGACGGGAAGGATATGATGTCTCGCTGGATGGCAATTCATCAAGCGGATCCAGAAAGATTCTCAACAAGAGATGCAATTGTGAATCTTTCCACAAATGTTTTTGCAGGATCCGATACCACTGCCATTGCGCTCCGCGCGATCCTTTATTTCCTTATGCGCAACCCTGCTGAGATGGCAAAGGTCGTGACCGAGATTGACACTGCGGTCAGCGAGGACAAGATCAGCAATCCGATTTCATATCACGAGTCGACGACACATCTTCCCTATATGGGGGCTGTTATCAAGGAAGCGCTTCGGCTACACCCTTCGGTTGGACTGATTCTTGAGCGTGAAGTCCCCGAGTCTGGTGTTGATATCTGCGGAAAGCATATCCCCGGCGGAACGACTGTCGGAATCAATGCGTGGGTGGTGAATCGGACGGAAGAGATATTCCACAACCCCGATGAGTTCCTGCCTGCACGGTGGCTGGAAAGCTCGCCCGAGCAACTCAGGGTCATGGAGCAGACCACCTTGACTTTTGGAGCTGGATCTCGAAGCTGCATTGGAAAGCATATCTCATTGATGGAGATGTACAAGGTGATTCCACAGCTTCTGCGCGAATTTGAGATTCGCCTGCATGGCCCTGGAGAGTGGAAAACGCAGAACATCTGGTTTGTGCAGCAGGATGGATTAATATGTGATCTTGTCAAAAGGAAGTAGTTGATCGGTCGGCAACCAGGAAGTCTGAGAATGGATTTGGCTGCGAACAGCTTCGATTTGCTCAAAAGGATTCTATAGCACCGTAATTGGAGGCCCACACATTTTGACCATCAAAATTCAAGATTTGCCCAACGGGGCCACATCAACAATAACATTAAAGGGCATTAAGAACTTGCTGCATGGCAAGGGTATTCGAGTCCTCACGCCTAGAGACATAGGCCCTCACTTCTTGGACACTCAATTTGCCCTCTTGGTTGGCTTTTCTCGCGCCCGATCCGCCTGTGGTGCCGCTGGCAGCACCGCCACGGATCCGTTCCCTTAGAGCTTCAACGCCAATCACGAATAGGCTGCCCACCTCGAGTAACACGTCCAGCGCGCCACCGGGGCCCTTGGCTTCGTCATCGATATCCCATGATTTGAACAAATCGGCATACTGCGTCATGTCTTTGGTCACCATGAGACCTCCGGGGCCGCTAACGGCAAAGCGTTTGAAGTGCTCTAATAATAAGCGACGCGTACCAAGGGCGATTTCCGTCAAAACTTGACGGATATTAACACCACTTGATGGGAGCGAGGTACGGGCGATGTTGTGAAGGCGAGTGAGGAAGGTGGTGATTGATGTGCAAGTCTGGCGGGTTAGTATTCAACAAGGTAGAATTAGAAGTGGGGAACGAACGGGTGTCTGAAGCATCTCAAGCCAGGCTGTGCTGTCGCTTTCACGCGGTCTGAAATCATTCTTCTTTTGACCAGAGAGAAGTTTGCTGACCCATGCGAGTGTTGCGTCGATGGTCTTCTGCTCTATGGTGTTGATTTTATCTTCAATACGCGAGGTCGTTTGCGTGGTGCGCTTCTCCATGTCCCGGCGGGTTGTGATGCTTCCAGCAGAAAGTGGGAGCAACACTGCGTGCACGCACATCACCATCAGCGTGGTAATGCTTATTATAGTCCGCACCGAGAGGAGGTAGGAGAAGTCGGGCTCGGCTTTACCAGATTCCTGTGCGGTAGCCGCTTCCAGAGCGGCATCCAGACAGACATCCACGTACCCGTCTCCCATGGTGATGAGAAGTAGACTCAGCATGGCAGATACATCTTTAGGGGTGTCGCTGTTGACACTCAGTTCCAGACCGCGACCCACGGCCTCGGCCAACCATTTGAGCATTCGTTTCGCGTCACCAAGGCTTGGCTGTCCGTTTTCCTCGGTGAGTTTAATCTCAGTCAAACGCGTGGTCTCTAGCGTGTCACCGATGTTGGCCACATTGAGAAGGACTCTGCGCTGAATTGGTGATACCTCCGGTGAATCCAAGCGGTTGATGAAAGCATCTCGTGTTGTAGAGAGAAGCTCAGACCCGGCTCGGATAGAGGCCATGAACGTCGTTGCAGCCTTCTTTCGTCGGGCGTGATATGATGTGAACCGGAACAAAACAGCTTGGAAGAGCTCTTCTAGATTGCGCTTCTCGCGTTCGATGTATGACGATCCGACAAAGTATGGAACAAACAGTTCCTCCAATTGTTGGTCCAGCAGAATTGCCGTGTGGGACGAGACAGGATCTGGGTGCTCGGTCAATCCGTGCTGCTTCAGATCTTCGATCAAGGCACTGACGTAACCCCTGGAGCTTTGCAGACAGCGCAGGAATGCCAGGGACGATGCACCAGAGGCCTTCTCCAAGACCATCTCCAAGCGTTGCTGGATTGACTGCTGGAAGACCCGCTGCAAGAACTTGCCCAGCACTTGCTCGTAGTAGGGGAAAGCCCGACGGATAATTGCAGACTCTTCCTGTACCACCACCTTCACTTCGTCTACCAACGACTGCAGGCTGGACTCCACGCCGGGCAACTCGGCATCGGGATCAGCGAGTTTCTCCCACGACTCCGGATCCCCGCCAACCTCCTCGGTGACCAGCTGGCTGCGATCAATGAAGAACTGGTGCTGGTTTACGAAAAGAGCAATCACGCTCGCTCCGGCATTGAAGTCCTGTAGAACAGTCGCACAATCCCGCATCCCATCGAAGTTCGCCTTGCGATAGAAATCATCGAACTGCTTCAATAGATCCTTCTCCAGTGTCTCTGAGAATTTCTCAATGATCTCCCTCGTATTCCGTCGAGGGGTAGCGCTCTCGCTCAAATCATCGGAGGAACTCCCGTAGCCATTCGACGCATGCTCCTGCCAGCTCTGCGCATCCAGCCGCTGGCTGATCCGCAGCAGCTGTCGCGCAATGTGCGCCGAGCGGACCTTGGCCTCGCCCGTACCGGACCTCCGCAGCCCCTCCAACAAGGACAAGTCTCCTCGATTCGACACACCGTCCCAGCATTGAATCAGGAAATGCGCGTCCAGCGCTCTTCGCCGCTGCCGGTCCAGCTCCTCCAGCCTCTTGCCCGTTTCCACCGCCATATTCCCTGTTCCGCCAGCATCGCGCCCGTTCAATGACGTGTCCAGCTGCTGGAATGACTCGATGGTGTGTCGGAGTTTCTGGCCGAGCGTGTTGAGGTTCTGGCCATGTTGCGCTTCGGCGCGGCGGACTGCGGCGGACAGTTCATTTTCGCGGAGCTCGAGATCGCCGGAGAGTTCGCCCAGGCGGCGCTGGGCGCTTTCAAAGGTGCGGATTAGAGGTTTGGGGTCGAAGGTTTGGTTCCCTGTGTTCGTGATGGAGCGGCGGGTGGAGGTGGCTGTGTCGGAGAGGGCTTCGATGAACTCCTTGACTATGAAATCCTGACTGGAGAAGTCTTCGAGGGAGAAGCTGGGGCCCTGCGGGAACACGGTGCGGGGATTTGTGATGGAAGCATTATCCATCATGTTGAGAGTTGTCAATTGAGTCCCCGTGGGAGATGATCCGGGGAAGTTCGAACTTCGTGGGAGACCACGTCTTAGACACCTCACGTCATAGTACTTAACTTAATACTTAACTTGATCTTGAATCTTTGTATTCTTCTTTCTGCCTAGAATACAGACATAATTCCTACAACCAATGGGAAATAAACAGGTATAGCCCAACTAGGCATATCTATTTGGGATATTAATAGCCTTGCGCAACGAGGTACAAATCTCGAAAACGACTTCTCCCACTTCCTACCACCTTTCCCCCTCTCCACACCAACAGCAAAATGGTCTCCCAACGAGATCGCGAAGCTCTCCGCGATGATCTCCGCGCCCGCTCCAAGCTCTCCACCGCAGACCGGGAATCCCTGCTCAAATCCTACCTCCCCGAGGACCTCGCCCGATCCGAACGGCGCAAACCTCACAAAACGCCCATTCGCTCGTTTTTCAAGTCACAACTGCACCACCTCGCCTATGCGCTGACCCATATTATCTTTGGCATTATTGTCAGACTGCTGCAGGCTTACCATGCGGTCGTCGACCGCATCTTCGCCATCGTATATCACCACCACCGCACCCCCGAGCTCATTCAGAAGGATGTTAGGGGGTTGAAGCGTCTGCCACAGCATCTCAGTACCATTCTGACACTACGCAAGGAGGACGATGCGCTGGCGGTGCTGATGGATGAAGTGGCTGAGCTGGCAGCTTGGAGTTCCTGTGCGGGCATCCCACAATTGAGCATATACGAGAAGTCTGGTGAGTTTTGTACTCTTGAGTTTTGAAATTCTGCCTTGATTATATACATTTGTTTCTCATAGAACTAACGGCTCTAGGCGTCTTGAAATCCTGTATCCCCGCCCTCCACAAGATCATCACGACCAAGCTAGCGAGCTACTACGGTTCGCCCGACCAACAGCCGAACCTGTACCTCTACGCTCCACACCACCCGGTCCATAGCTCAACCACAAACCCCAGGAAAAGCAGTCTGACCATCCTCCTGATTTCCTCCACCGACGGTCGTGAGACAATCGTGGACCTGACCAAGACCCTCGCAGAGATGAGCCAGAACGGCAAGCTCTCCCCCGAGGATATCACGCCGGAACTTGTGGACGCAGAGATCAGTGAAATAACCACCCAACCCCTCTCTTCAAGCGCCGGTGCTATCCTCAAGCCCGAACCGGACCTGCTGCTGGTTTTCAGTCCCTTCCTCAAGCTGGATGGATACCCTCCGTGGCAGATCCGGCTGACAGAGATGTATTGCACGGGCAGTCGATCCCACGGTGTCAATGGAGATGGAGAGGCGGTGGAGTACCAAGGGTATATGCGAGGGTTGTGGCATTTCGCCGGTGCGCAGATGCGCTTTGGAAGGTAGTGGCATTGAAAGGCCAATCTGCATGGAGCGTTTGTAGTAAGTGGTTCATTAAGTGTTCGTTGGTATCAATATGCTATATGTCGTACAAAAGCCCTCCCTTGTAGAGGTTCCAAAAGGGTGAAAAAAAAAGAATAACCCGTGCCAATCCGTACTCCCCTTCAATTCGTCAAAATGTGTATCCTGGCCCTCACTGATGCATACCATCAAGGGCCCATTGATCCCATCCACGTACACAGTCCAGGCAGCGGACAATTTCCGCTCCGGTCTGGGTGATGTCTTCCACTGCGCACGCCGAGCAGATCTTGCGCTTTGTGGTGTTGGTATCTGCATCCACATCTGGATCTGCGTGGTATTTCACATCTGTTGGAGTTTGGCAACTTGGACTGTCACATTGACGGAGGCAGATGAAGCATGCTCGTTCATGGCACAGGTCACAGTCTGCGTAAGCGTCCAGAACTTGCCGCGTGGTTGGGCGTCGGTGACAGATGTGACAGGGGCGAAGCGCCGACGGAGATGCAGATTGTGGATAGTGGAGTGGGACAAGAGTCTTTGGAGAGATTGGAGGCGAGTAAGGGTCTGTGGAATAAATACTTGGCGAGAGGTGGGTTGATTGCTGATGTTGGATCTGCTGAGGCAGAAGGTAGGAGCCGAGGTGTCTGCGTTTCCGAGGCAGACAGCGAGGACGGAGACCCGAGTCTTGCAGGGGGTGTGGGCAGTCGTATTCCTCTACTCGAAAGGAAGGCATATATGATCTGAGGAGGTTAGTCGGGATGTGGGGACAAAAGAGGCTGCATTGACACTTACGGCCGACCGAGAGATGCCTCATCTTCCCTCTTTCGTTTTTTCCATATGGAATCCTCTGGCGAGAGTCCTGGCATTATGCCACTGTGTGTGGAGGACCTTGAAGATAAGCGGAGGTGAAGTGAGGTGAAGTTGGGGAAAACAAAAGAATGACCGCTGGAAGCCTCGGGCGGTGGGCTGATAGGGGCTTATCAGTTCGCCCCATAACAGAGCCACTTTATACTCCCCTCTCTTTACACTTGTGTTTATTTTTTGTCAAATGGCATATTACGGTGATCAAAGCAGAGTCTTGTTATAACCCTATGACAACTGTGTCATGGATCCAACCAGAGTCGTCATCTACGCTTGCGTAACCGACATTGATGGCAGCCCTCAGCGGCGCCATCTAAGACTCGGGGAAGATATATGCACAATGTTGAACCACCCATTCAAAGCCACTCTATCTCCATTGGGCTATGATCACGTCCACATTCCCGCCGACTTTGACTCCGAAGACCCAATCAAACGATGGTTCATTCTTGATCTTAATGTCACTCAAGCACTCAGCCGGGACGAGGTCTCCCACATCCCCCACCAAGTATATCTTGCTAGTCGACAGAATGGCAAATTGTGAGCCACACTGACTCTTCATTGCCTACTTTCTGACTGTATAGAACATTCATCGCTCGTGATCATTGGGCGGACAAGGCGAAGGCTAGAGCCGCTTCGTA